>JAVMKO010000007.1:62233105-62902276 GCA_032164245.1 Sternotherus odoratus | reverse complement strand
TGCATGTAAATAGTCCTCATGGAGGAGCAGGCTCTATATTTGTAAGGAAAGTAAATATAAAAATGTTATTAAAATGAATGCGAAATCATTGCTGAGTATGCGTAGAAGAGCATCTGCTGAGGTTTACAGCAGAACCAAATAAGATCTGCCTCCTGTAAGATCTCTCAATGCCAAGCTTTCCTGACAGGCCCAAGAGCTGCCACTAGGACAACTTACAGGAAGAGAATTTGAAGTGTCTCAGGAAGTGCACCACCACAGTGCTCCAAAACCATGCAGATGATGTATCTTTCTTTCCTGCTGTTGAAAATGCACCTTCTAATCATTAGACCTCTTTAAAGTATTTTGTGTTGAATATCCAAAAACGGATATACAAACCTACTACTCACTTTTGAAAATCTTGGCCTGTATATTTAGAAACCTATATTGAGCCCTGTCTCTTAGCCCTGAACATTTTATAGAAATGGCAATATATTGCCTGAAATCCAAAGCACCTTCCCTTCCAGTAAGAATTATCCTGTGAATCTTCAGCACTCCATTTATACTGTGAGGGTTGATAGTCCCCAGTCCTCTATGTGACAGTCCCATTTAACTCCTGGTACTTTACAGCCCTCTGTTCTTCTTGCAGAATTCAGAACAGTAAAGAGCACATTACACCTGAGATACAGCAAAACATCTGGTGTCAGTGTGTTTCTGTTATTCTCCTAGAACAGCACAAATTTCCTGTCCTTTTTTTCACCATTGTGTGCTTCACTATCTTTCTATTACACTGTGTTCCTTCTCTGTGGAAACAACAGACAGTGTAAAACAATCTAGAAGCTTTAGTAGGACAATGTTCCCTCGTGTTCTGACACTACAAAGCAAATATAGCTTTAAATTATAGTGGTAGTGATTATTATCATCAGTGAGGTCACACAACAATTTCCATCCAAAACCTCAGTTTTAAGCCACTCATAACTTCGTGAAATTTACTTTTCATGCTCAAAAATATCAAGCTTGGAATTTGCCCTAAAATGAATTACTGAGAAAATTTTGAACAAAAACCAATCATGAGTATGAGCTTAATTTAAATATATATATTTCCTATAAAAAGTATTTACAGTAATTTTTGGACACATCTATCAAAAAAGCTAGGAATAGAAAGTTAAAATTGAAGACTAAAATATATCCAAATGATTAGTACTTTTGGATGTATAGCTGATTAGAAAAAAACCCATGTTTTTTGTTAAAAAATGGATCCCATCAAAATTGAAACACTTCACAAAATTGAGTAGCTCATATCAAAGTTTTATTGTAGAAAAAAGGTGCTAACAAAGCAAAAACATCCCGTGTTGACATTTCAGTACAAAACATTTCAATGCATCTTTTTGAAATGACTTTGATTTATTTTTTTTACATTTTGAATATACATTTATATAAAATTCGAAATTGAAACAAACATTTTGATTTTATCAAAGCAAAACATTTCAATAGAGAAGGATCTCTTTTTTTATTTTATTTCAGAAAATGTCAGGATTTTCAAGTTTTGTTCCAAACTAGAGTGAAAACAAGTGTCTTGTAAATCTGCCGTCAAATGGAATATTTGTTCTCTGCTTAGCTCTATTTGGATGTATCATTTCCTGTATATTTTTCTGTACTCTGTATTCTGGCATACCCAGAGTAGCAAAAAGAAGTTATATTGTATCTAATTTTGTAGAATCATATATTTTATTGAGGAAATAGTATGTGTTCATTTAATTTAGACAGCATAATAAATATGCACAAAGTGACAGACCTAACAATTGCATGAAAAATCTCAAAGATGGCATGTCCAGGCATGCTTAACTTTGAAATTTAATATTCTTCTAACTTAGTTCTCTGAATGGAATAACTGATGGTTTACATAGAATCACTGTGGTAAATCTACATCTGAACAGAGATACTGTGTAGTTCTTATTTCACTTCTTTGCTACAGTCTTTTATAGGTCTAAATAACTGCAATCATTCTTACATCCGGAATGCTCTACATTCAATGCTCTTGCATTGGCCTGGCTGCTATAACAAGGTATGTGAGAGAGGAAAATGTGCTTAGAAAGTAGCAAAAGAAAGCAAAAGAGGTTTGCTGCCAGCAACCAAACAGAAGATAAAGGAGTTCACACTTGAACCATGCCATGTGGTGTCTCTTACTGATTCATATCTAACCTACAGATGAGACCAAAACACTCCTTCTTTTGGTGTGCCTAAAAAGGTGCTTCTACACTTCAAAAAAACGCCCTGTGGCAGCAAGTCTCAAAGACTGGGTCAACTGAGTCAGACTCACTCTTTGGGACTAAAAATAGAAGTGCAGACATTCCTGCTTGGGCTAAGGGGAAGGTTAGATAACAGGAACCAGTTTGGATTCTCTTTAGTACACAGCTAGTCATTTAGTTGCTTTCTCTGTAATGTGTAGTAAAAATTTATTATGGTCTGGGACTTCTGTAAGTCATCTTTATGGCACTAGAACATCATCTGTCAAAAAGAAATGACCTTTTCTAAGAACAAAATTTCCCTGCTTATATCTTTCCACATGTTGATTAAGTTATGTGAAAACAAGATTTGTCATACTGAAAAGCTGATGAATACATACTGTAAAGCAACGTCACATTCTCTAATGAACAAACAATTACAGCTGTAATTGTTTGTACATTGCTGCAAATGCCAACAAAATCAAACATCTGTCATGCCAGATGACGAAGCACAACTCATTTAATGCACTTAGCACTCTACTCATCTTGAAAAGGTCACTCAGGCTTTAACAAGCTGTACCTGGTTAGCCAGCTTCTAGGAAATGAGCATGTGCCCTTCCAAAGCATGCAGTTTGTATCAGCAATAAAGGTGCTACAGTATTTGGCTCACCTTCAAGTGACATATTTGGCTTAACTAACACATTTTAACTGGTGTAATCTGCCTAATGTTTCTGCGGCATGCATGGATACATTCAAACCTGTTCTATTATTTTTTTTAATAATTTCTGTAGGAAACACACCCAGAGTCCGCAGTTAGAATCAGGGGCCGGCCTGCATGGCTCCATTCAAACACACAAGAAGACAGGAACTCAATGAACTAATAGACCAAAGGGACAAACATACAATTCTATTCTATATTCAATATCAGTAAACACAATCTATTCTTTTACAGTTCAGTTGTGACTTTCAGCCATGGGCCATGAAGGCTGGTCTCTAAGGCGTGAACCGTACCATGCCATAGATTAGTAGATCAGACTCCACAGGCCTGCACTGGAACCTAGTGGGACTCAAGAGTCTTGCCTCCTCCCTATCCCCTTTGGCGTGACTTACTCCCACAGGCATCCTAGGAAGCTCCAGCCAACATGTAGTTAGCCCACGAAAGCTTATGCTTCAATACTTTAGTTAGTCTTTAAGGTGCCCCAGGACTCTTTGTTACCTCTGCTATTCCAGACTAACACGGCTACCTCTCTGATTCTTGTGTGCAGTTGTCTCCCTTCTGCCCTTGTGCATCTCATCTATAAAGGGAAACAGAGTTTTTGAAAAAACGTTGATGGCCCATGTCATTGCCCTGTGTTCTATCAGTGATGTCAATAAGAGAACTGTTAATGCTAATCCACTGCAAAAGCAGGGTGTGGATGGTGGTACAATTAATCTAACCTGTACATAAGTAAATATTACCAAGTGCCAATAGTGCATTCTAGCCTAATAAACTGGTTCTGTTTCTGCCTGAATAAATGAAGCTAATCCTCAAAGACACCATTATATAAGAGATTAGATTGGTTTCCAGCCTGCCTTGGCAAACTAGAGTTAGCACAGATGCACAAATCACATCAGCCTTTGGGAGCTGGCCATTTCTACTATCCCTTCCTCTGCTCCTCTCCAAGAGCATGATTCCCAAGGTAGTTCAGGAAGCTGGTCCAATGACTACATCCAGAAGCTTTAGGCTAATAGGACAATAGTCTAACAAAGCACACGCCTCAGATACTTTTGAAGCAATGTAGAAGTGAAAACACCTTATAAAAATGCCATGGTCTCCCACCTTTGTTTTTTGCAGGCCTTCAAGGTTGTTTTCTGGTACACAGCAGGAGAGTGTGAAGCCCAGGAGGGTAATACTACTTTGCATTTGGAGAACTATTTTCATCCGAAAGGATTACAAATCACTTTAGGGACTGTGGGTTTGAGTCACTTCTGCTGGTGTAGGGAAATGCAAATTACTACTCTCTGTGCCACCAAAGGCTACAGAATCTTTGGGGAAGGACAGGCAGTTTTGCACTGTTGGCTACCTCCCAGGGATTTCATCAAGGATATGGGCTTGAAATTGCAGCTGGTACTGGGGGTAATTGAAGCCCCACCACCAGAGGTTAGCCAGGGACTGGGCTAAATCCATGCTTCCTCTCCTAATCTATCCACAACGTTGATGACAACTTCACCCACTTTGGGGCCCGGGCTAGCTAACTATAGGCCTCGTGGTGGAGTGGAGGGTGCAAGTAATTTGTACCTCTGCAACCATGATGGCCACTATATGGGCCATTAACTTACTAGTCACCACTGTAGTAGAATGTGGCAGCCATTGTGCACCGCTATATACAACGGTTTTTAGAAGGGAAAGAGAAGAAAAATTACATTTCTCCTTTACTGAATTTTACTATACAACAATTCTTTCTGTTGTGCCTCTTTCACACAGACTCTATCCCAAATTACTTTACATAATTCAATTACAGAGCAGAGAGTGATAAAAAGAGTAAAAATTATGAATTAGAGGGGAGAGAAGATTGATATAGGTCATTATCCCCATCTTTCTTGAATACAGTATGTTGGTAGGCTGGAGTCTGAATCATTTCAGTATGTATGGAGATGAGTAAATTGACCTTAGACCTTCTTGTGACTTCAGCACAGGACCAGGTTTAATCAAACTGTACTTTTTCCAAAGTGAATGCAACTGTAATGCAATTATGTATGCACTACAGTATTACACACTTCTACCCTTCCAAGAAGCAATATCATCCATCAACATGATAAAGGGCAGGCACGTACATTTGTACCTGAGTTGCTAAATTTTTCTGAGTGTTTTGCACACTGATATACTGGAACAGGGGACGAAGGAAGTCATGCAGTTAAGGCACTATAAAGTAATTCTGGGTTCAGTACTGGGTCTGCCATAGATTTCTTTTGTGACCTTTGATAAATTACCCAGGGTCAAATTATCATCAGGCCTAAATATGACTACACCAACTGAGGATCTGATCCTTAGCCTTCCTATGACTCAGTTCCCCATTTCTAACATGAGCATAATACTTACCTGTTTTATACGGATACTTTGAGGATATATTCATTAATGTTTTGGAGGTACTCAGATACTGCAGTAATGAGAACCATAAGTAAAGTCACTGGAGAGATTAACATATATTTTCACAAATTGTTCTGTATACAGTATCAAACAGAATGAGATGTGGCACTGTGAAACAGTCAGAAGCTCAGTTCTGAAGTCCTTGCACAGGCATAGCGCAGATCAAAGTTTCTGGGAATTGTGTGTGTGTTTGCAAGGTCTATATCAGTTGGAATGATTGTCCTTGTTTGTGAAGGTGTAACCTGTCACTTACATAGCGTGGCTCTGTCTCTCTCTAGTGGCTAGACCATATATATCTATATGAATCAGATACTGTCTTGAGCTAACACAAATGAATCTTTTAGTTCAGGCAGTGACTAGAGACTTACTGTTTTAGAACCAGAAATCCTAGTTTCAGTCTCCACTGCCAACAATCCATCCACACTAGCATATTCTGAGTGGGTGAAATCAGATGAGGGTGGCAGAGAGCTACACTAGATAAGTGTGGGTTGCACAGGCCAAGGGAATCATACACACTAATCCACCAGCACAAGTTGTCCTGATCTTTTTAACTATGGTTTTAAACCAAATTTTCCAAGATGTGTCATTTGTGTGCCCAGATACCAACGCTGCACTCAGACTGGATATTTTAATTTGTAGACAGCCTGTTAGGTATCAAAATAGATTTTTATGTGCACAAATACTCTAGTTATGCATTCAGTCTTGCTATTTGCATGCTATCTTAAGTGCATACTCTTGAACATTGACTTGCACATAACTTCGAAAATCAGATCCTTTGTGTGCACTTTGAGTCTTGCCAAAAATCTGGGCAGTGGGTAATTAATCTTGATCAGGAAGATTTATTTCTGTTTGCTTTATATTGTTATTCATATAATTAAAATCAGTTTTTCACCTGAGGCTATATTATTATGTGATATATCTGGGCTATGACTACATCTAATTTACTCTGAGATAGTTCACTCATACTGCATAGCAACGTAGTTCATTTAAGGTATAGATTTTGCAACGCTTACTCTGACTCAGTAGTACCTTACTCCAAGTAACTCCACTGAGTTCAGAGGGACTATTCACCAAGTTAATACTACTCAGGCTAAGTTAGAGAGGGATATCTGGTCCTTGGTTTGTACAAAACCATACAACTTTTAATACAAGGATTGAAAAGATATTTTAACCTTTTACTTTTGAAGACATAAATGGATCACAGCAAGAAGTTATGAGATGTTTTCAAAAAACATCCACCTCATAAAATTTGGTCTTAAAAAACCCTACTTATATTGGTTGAGCTTACTCTACAAGCACAGTGTTATCCTATTCAAATAAATGAAATGTCAGCTCAGAAATACAGGGACCATGTTTTCCATATCCACAGTAAAAAAAAAAAAATCCTGAAAATGAGGGGGAAAAACCCATTGCTAATAAAGAATCTTCACTTTAATCACACGTTTTCTTCATTACTTCCATATTTTAGGTGATATAAAGGGAGGAACAATTATTGCCTTGTTCACTTTGATTTATTTGGCTCAGTGCCTCCTTACCTAGCTAATGTAAAATAAACTGTGCTACATGGGTCATTTATGATGGGATTTAATAAGATACTCTTTATTTCCACCCTGCAGGGAAACATATTAGTTTGCTAGCACCTGGCAAAAACATTTCTTTCATTCTCTCTTTATTTTCATTCAGTAGAATTCAGCGAATGGGGTAATTTAAAGCTACAATGAACACACTGTCATTAAAGGACAATCTACTAAAATAGGACTTAAAAACCCAGAGGAGAAAATGATGCCCAGATGTCAAAATGAGGAAGGTCATGAGCAAGCCTGACTGGTTCCTAACTTCCTGTGAACATTACTATGTAAATGAAGTCTTGTTCTTTTTCATAGTCTCAAATTCTAAATGTTTTCCCATCTCCAGGCATGTTATTTACTAGCAAAGTAACATAATTTAACAGGTATGTAAAGTAATCTTGTGGGTAAGGCAGCAGAAGCTAGGAATCTGGTGTTCTGTTAGTTTCCTGCCTCAGACTTCCTAGTGATCAATTTAGGCTGGAATTTAGGTGCCCCTCTTTCAATGGTATTTGGGGGCTTAACTCTCCTAGACTCCTTTGAAAAGCTAAGACTTAAATTCTTTGTGCTTCATTGTTCTGCTCTGTAAAATGGGGATAATGTCTACCTACCACACAGTGTTGATGGAAGGTTAAATTAAATATTCCTAAAACCCTTTAAATCCTTAAATGGAAGTTGTAATCTGGTGCCAGTTGCAAATCACTCTAGTTATTCCCAGATTACAGTTTCCGTTAAAAGTCCCAGATTTTAGTCACAACATTCTCAAACTTTGATATTTAAGATAACACTTGCAATGTTTGATCTTTGCTTGGTAGTCATTTTTGAAGTGGGAGAGGATAAGGAAGAGGGAGAATACTTTTCCTATTATAAAAAAAATCTCTTGTAACCCACCTGGACAACTCTACAGATGAAACAGTTTAGGGGTGGTATTTCTCCATCTCAGGGAACATTGGATTTGATTGCATTTGAAAATCACATATCAATCAGCATATCATATCAATCATCAATAAACTCATTACGTTTATAAAACACACACTGTGCGTGTGTAACTACTGTTCAATGCATATTATGTGTTTTCCAGCTGTGCATGATCCACAGAGGATATAGGGCCATTATACCTCTCACCTTGGAAGCCTTACTCTTTAGCTCAAACTGTAGAAGTTTATGCTGTCAGATCTAGACCTAGTTCAGTCCTTGGTGTTGGCCAAGATAGCCACTACCACTGATTATTTAGTTGGTGTTGGCCCTGCTTTGAGATCCCTTGAGGTCGTTTCCAATCCTAATCTATGATTGTATGATTCTACCACAAGTTTTTGTAGATAACAGTGTGTTGTGGCCTTCATCCTGCAGCGAGCTCCATGCAGGCAGACCCCTGCATCTACACAGAATCCCCCTTATATCAATGGATCACAACACAGATGCAAGGACCAGAAACAAGTAACGTGTAGTCACGCCTAGGGGTTGGAGTAGGAATCAAAATCAGTGGGTAGAGCAAGAGTTGGTAGCCAGGAATCATAGCTGAGAGTCAGAAGTGGAGTCAGAGGCCAGAGACAAAGTCAAGAAGTGGAGCTGAGGATCAAAGCTGGGTTATCTGGAGTGAAGCAAAGCAGAGTCCACAACTGGGAACAAGCCTTCACGGGAATTATCACAGCTATTGGCAAATGCTGTGAGCTGCCACAAAACTCCAGCAGAGGCTGGGTTTAAGAGCTCATCTGCTGCCTCTTCACACCAGTCGTGGGCGCAGCAAATCAGGTAGCCTACTAAGGCCAGCTGTGCTCATTAGAATCCTGGCTCTGCTGCAGGCTGTGATTCCTGGCACCAAGGTTGTGCCTGTGCAGAGGTCATTGCAGAATCAGAACGTAAATGCCTTCTGGCTCCCGTAAGGCCCCAGTCTGTGCATTTTCTCCAGGTGATCAACGCCTTTGTGGAGTGTTTGGTCCAGCTCAAGTGGACCCTGACTAAATGTGTCAGCTTTGGGAAAGGGTGCGTCAAGTCTGTCCACTGTCAGGCCATCTGTACGCTCTGGCCATCGAGTCCTCCTTGAAGAGTCAGAGTTGCGAGTAGCCCTGTCAGTATACGATAATGGCCCACCCCTCGTGGTCCAGGACCTGAGTGACCTGGTGCAGGTGTAGGCTTCCCAGGCAATCTACTTGGCAGCCTCCTCAACTGGGTCAAGAACTCTGGCCTGGTGGTCAGGGACGGTGGCAGGCTAATTCCCTCCCACCCACGCTTCAGGCCATTCAGTGGAGCACTGGTCCACTGCTCTAGATCGGCATCTACCTTTCTGCCATGCATCCTCTGCTGGAGAACTGGCAAGGTGTGGAGGGCAGGGTGGCTGAGGGGCTGCAGAGGTGGACAAGACTGCTCCAGTACCTTTCCCTGTGGGAGAGGGCACTGGTGCTCAATCAGCTAGTCCTGTCCATGTTCTGGCACCAGTTTACCACCCTGATCCCAGCTCTGGGTATCCTGGCCCACCTCTGGAAGTTGGTTCTGGAGTTCTTTTGGCCAGGACTTCACTGGTCCCCCCACCTTCTTATAGATGCACACCCCATCTGTGGCTCCATGAAGCCACAAGACATCCTCGTCAACCTTTGTTTTACATGATTTTGTTGTTTTGCATGCCAATATTACCCTAGATATCAAGGGTGGTGCCCATGTATGTATACCCCTGTCTCCCACTAAATAACTGTGCTACTTGTTCAGTATCATGTCAGTATGGACTTATTATAAGACAACTTTATATTTCATTTTACTTTTTCCTTTCAAGAAAATAATTGAATTCCAGACATATTGTCTGGATGAAGATAAAAGCCACATGCCAGCTGATTAAAAATGCCTTATCTTTTGCCTCCTAGTTGGAGCCAGACAGTTTTATCTATAAACACCATGCCAACAAGACCAGAAAGCATCCTTGTATTACATACAAGAAGAGAGTTATTATTATTTTGAGGAACAATGTAGATTGTTTTCTCTTAGTTTACATGAAATCAAAACATCCATTTTTAAGTAGTTTATACACAAACAACATACTTTAGTGTAGAGGAAGAGAATAAACTAATGCTCAATTTTAAATGATTTCCTCTGAGAGGGAGTCTGCCAAGAAGATACTTCTTTCTGCTCCTGCAATGGTAATCCCTGAAATAATAGCATGGTTATGCACTTAATAACATAGGGGGTTGGTATAGCAATATGTCCACCTAATCCATACGCAATCCCCAGGTATTCTGATCTATCCATATCTTCTTGATTATGATGATTTTTCTAAATGTGACATTAAATTCAACTATGCTATGGGAACATTGATGTGAGCTCGGGAAAAACTTAACCAAAGTTTGGAATGGCATTTTTCAACAATTGGAGCCACTTCAAAGCCAAGTTAATAATAAGTGCTCTTACTGGTGAGAAATGCAGCCTTACAAACCACAGGTTTTATATATACTTTGCATTCTGGTCCTAAAAATGATCATAAGTTAAATATTAGAACAGCACAATAACAAGAGGAAAGATAGGTTTGTGGTAAAAGCACTGAAGTAGGATTTAGGAGATTTGGATTTTATTCACAGTTTTTCCCTAGTTTTCTTTCATGATCTTGATTGATTCCCCCACCTCTAAATTGAAGCTGATTTTATTCCCCGCCTTACGGATGTGTTTTGAAGTGCTCTCAGATTATAGGAATGGACACCATGGAAAAGTCTAAATATAAAGCTGAAAATTATCCACTCAAGAAAAGTGAAATCTGTGACAGATATGTATTCTGGTGCAGAATGCAGCAACGGAAAGACATGTGATTCATATCTGACTGATCTGAGCCTGAAAGTCTAATCCTACCTCTTAGAATATTTAACCTTCACTGTGTTTCAGGAACATAATATAGTTGGAATATAGGACAAAAAAAAAGTAAGGAAACAACTTACGAGCATCAGAGCTTACACTAAAGGATTTTGTTAAAATCTGTCAAGCTAGTGATCTAACTCAAAAGCAAATAAAACCTTTGAACTAGTCATAGCACTAGACATAATTTCAGACAATGGTTGGTGTAACAGAACAAGAATTTCTTTATTTAGAAAAGCTGGACGAGCACAAGTCTATGGGGCCGGATGCGCTGCATCCGAGGGTGCTAAAGGAGTTGGCGGATGTGATTGCACAGCCATTGGCCATTATCTTTGAAAACTCATGGCGATCGGGGGAGGTCCCGGATGACTGGAAAAAGACTAATGTAGTGCCCATCTTTGAAAAAGGGAAGGAGGAGGATCCAGGGAACTACAGGCCAGTCAGTCTCACCTCAGTGCCTGGAAAAATCATGGAGCAGGTCCTCAAGGAATCAATCCTGAAGCACTTAGAGGAGAGGAAAGTGATCAGGAACAGTCAGCATGGATTCACCAAGGGAAAATCATGCCTGACTAACCTAATTACCTTCTACGATGAGATAACTGGCTCTGTGGTTGAGGGGAAAGCAGTGGATGTGTTGTTCCTTGACTTTAGCAAAGCTTTTGATATGGTCTCCCACAATATTCTTGCCAGCAAGTTAAAGAAGTATGGGCTGGATGAATGGACCATAAGGTGGATAGAAATCTGACTGGATCGTCGGGCTCAACAGGTGGTGATCAATGGCTCCATGTCTAGTTGGCAGCTGGTATCAATCAGAGTGCCCCAAGGATCGGTCCTGGGGCCCTTTTTATTCAATACAGTAAACCCTCGATTTAACGGACCCCGATTTAACGTACTTCGGATGCAACGGACAAAATTTCCGATGCATCCGAAATCCGTTATTGGGGGCTGCCGCAGCGGGAAGCCGGGCGGGGGGGGGCGTTTGAGAGCCCCCGCTCGGCTCCCCGCAGCGGGAAGCCGGGCGGGGGGTTTGACAGCTCCCGCCGGGCTTCCCGCTGCGGGGAGCCGGGCGGGAGCTGTCAACCCCCCCGCCCGGCTCCTCGCAGCGGGGAGCCGGGCGGGGGGGAGGGGGTGGGATGGGCTGACTCACGGCTCGATATAACGGACTAATTCGGGTGGGGGGGTGTCCGTTGTCACCCGAAAGTCCGTTATTTAATAATTTAAAAAAATTATTAAATAACGGACTTTCGGTTTTAACGGACACCCCCTCGCCCGAATTAGTCCGTTATATCGAGGTTTCACTGTATCTTTATCAATGATCTCTGGAGGATGTGTGGACTACACCTTCAGCAAGTTTGCAGATGATACTAAACTAGGAGGAGTGGTAGATACACTGGAGGGTAGGGATAGAATACAGAGGGACAAGGACAAATTAGAGGACTGAGCCAAAAGAAATTTGATGAGGTTCAACAAGCAGAAGTGCAGAGTCCTGCACTTAAGACAGAAGAATCCCATGCACTGCTACAGACTAGGAACCGAATGGCTAGGCAGCAGTTCTGCAGAAAAGGACGTAGGGGTTACAGTGGATGAGAAGCTGGATATGAGTCAACAGTGTGCCCTTGTTGCCAAGAAGGCTAACAGCATTTTGGGTTGTATAAGTAGGGGCATTGCCAGCAGATCGAGGGACGTGATTTTTCCCCTCTATTTGACATTGGTGAGGCCTCATCTGGAGTACTGTGTCCAGGTTTGGGGCCCACACTACAAGAAGGATGTGGAAAAATTGGAAAGAGTCCAGAGAAGGGCAACAAAAATGATTAGGGACCTGGAGCGCATGACTTATGAGGAGAGGCTGAGAGAACTGGGATTGTTTAGTCTACAGAAGAGAAGACTGAGGGGAGATTTGATAGCTGCTTTCAACTACCTGAAAGGGGGTTCCAAAGAGGATGGATCTTGACTGTTCTCAGTGGTACCAGATGACAGAATAAGGAGTAATGGTCTCAAGTTGCAGTTGGGAAGGTTTAGATTGAATATTAGGAAAAACTTTTTCACTAGGGGGGGTTGTCAAGCATTGGAATGGGTTACCTAGGGAGGTGGTAGAATCGTCTTACTTAGAGGTTTTTAAGGTCAGGCTTGACAAAGCCCTGGTTGGGATGATTTAGATGGGGATTGGTCCTGCTTTAAGCAGGGGGTTGGACTAGATGACCTCCAGAGGTCCCTTCCATCCCTAAGGTTCTATGATTCTAGTATTCTAAGAGAGCTTTTTCTAATGTAGGAAGGGATTTAGATGGGGACAGTCATGATGAGGCAACAGTGTGCTCAGAAGCGTAAGTTCAAGCATTTTCCAGCGTAAAGAAAGCAATGTGAGTAATGCAAAGGCAAAAATCTTTTTGCTAAGATGTTCTTAACAAAATAAATAAAGAAAACCAAAGGCACGGGAGGTGATCCGAGGAAATGACTTAGAGAAACAATGTTCATTGATTCAGTGAACTGCATGTGGCCAGAGAGAGTCAGTTATGAAAAGGGCAGAGGGAAATGTTACTAGTTAAATACAGTTCAGTTGGGAGTTCAAAAATGAGATTGGTTCCTCTATAAAATCCCTTTCCTCCACTCATTGAAATCAGTGGACATTTTGGGTCAGACCTCGAGTAAATGGCATGATACTGCCCTTAGAGCAGGCTACAAAGGATTATGATTTATTACTTTACTGAAGCAAACCTTACGTCAAATTGCCAGCTTAAAGGAGCTAAGGCAAATAGTTATAAGATGTTATTTATGGTCAGATTTTTTCTTATCTCCTGGAAGTTTTCTATTGTAGTCAGGCTTACTTTAATAATAAAAATATAATCCGCATATCTTGCTTAAGGGTAGTTTTGTGTCATTTACTTGTAGAGGAACTAGCCTCATTCTGAGGCTCCCTACTGAGTTATATTAACTGATAACATTTCCCTCTGCACCTTTTTAAAGACACTGTGGGCTAGGTACAGTTCACTGAACCAATGAACATAGCTTCCTCTCTCCTCGGATCACATGCACATCTCCAGTGCCTCTGGTTTGATTTTTTGTAAAGCACTTCTTAGCACAATGGTTTGTTTTTACAAGCAGCAGAATTAAAAGTCCATAATGAGATCAATATGTTGCAATGAAAGGAGTGTGCTACCTGCAAGTACAGTACAAAGGTAATGTGCGGTCTCCACTTTTCATTGTGATATCAGAAGGAAAGGAATTGCTATTGGGAGATCTGGCATAAGTACAACAGAGATTAGTCAACTATGTCTGTACAAAAGCAGCTATTAATTAATATACTTTCTTAGAGCAAATGGGGGGGGGAGGGAAATGCACATAAAAAAAAAGAAAACCAGAGAGCTAATTCAGATAACAGCATGAGCCCCACATATCTTTACTGAATTTGATATACAGTACAACCATTTATTTACAAATGAAATGTAAAGACAAAGCATAATCTGGAATTCATTTGCTCCACATAGAGCTCCAGTCCTGTCATGAGAAGGCTTGTGCAAACAGTTGGATCAACTGATAAGATTAAATGTCAATAGACTAATAAAGGAGCCCACAGATTGGGTTAATTTACAATGATCTTTGTTAAAAAGAAAAATGGTATTTAGCCATGGTCCTAAAGGATTTAGATATGTTCCTATGTTTCTCAATGCAAGTATTCAAAGCAAACATTAACCAGGGAAATTGTTAAACCCCCAAGGGGAAGGAGTTAGTGAAATGACTGGAGAATGTGTCTTCTCAAAGCTGAGTTCCTTATATGGGTTCTGGAAAATATAGCTGAGAAAAGAAAATGACAAACTGATATTCCTCTAATCCACCATTTGGCTGCTATTACAGTCATCATATTCCCTTTGCCGCAGGCTCATCACCAAAGATATTTTATAAAATGATGTAATAACATGTGATGCAGTGAAAAGGAACATGATGCAAAAGTACAAGGCTCTGGAGAAGATTCAGCAGTATGGGCTGAAACTAAATAGAGAAAATTGACATTTGTAAAAAAGTGAAATCACTTTCTAACATCCGAAGGGAAGGAGAGGCAAAACATAAAGGCATGCAGCCAATACATTGTGACTAGCAGTTAAAGTAAAGTCACAAAAGTGGGAGCACTCATCCTCAACCACCAAGGACCAGGGAAGCTATTGGTGAGCACTATTTATCCAAACCAGGGAAAGGCAGGCAAGGGAGTTCTCTCTCTCTCTACTTTTAGCTTCTCCCTCTCACTTTACCTTTGATCAGCAGCATCATTTGAGAAAAAAATTGTCAGCGGCCAAAGATGTGTCAGCATCCCCACTTCCACCTCCCAGCTGAGGCCACAGCTACATGTGGCGGGGTTAAGGGGTCAGTTCCGTCTGGAGGCGAGTGAGGAGGTGGTGGGCTGCTCCTATCCCAGGGAGCAGGAGGGTTGTCTCCGTGATGGATGACTCAGGGCCCAGCTCACTCCATGCCCAGCTCTGGCCCAGGCCACTGCCACTGCTGTGCCTGCTTGCTGTCTGTCAGCACTGTTCCCCTCTCCCCACCAGCCAACGTGGCGATTCAGAGCCCCAGCCCACCAAGAGCAGTCCCAACAGGCCCAGGTGAGACTCCACATCACTGACTGGCGAAGAGCTATGAAAAGTCAGGAGAAGGGGAACAAACCAAGGTCTTTGGAGAAAACTGCCCATGCAAATGACACCCCTGATTATCACACAGTAATACACACACCCATACGTTTTGTTCCTCCCGCCTGTCTCATTTCAAAAGACAACAGATGCTCAAAATGAGGTAATTCTGTCTCATCATTTCCGAACTCACAGGTCTTGTCTGTGATCATGTTTAAGCACATTTTTTTTAAACAAATAAAACGCGTTCACACAACTGACTGGCCAGTGTAGAGAAGGAGGAGTCACACCCAGCATTTTGTTAGCTAGTTGAAGGTAAGATATTTCCACTGTCCTAATCCCACTACAGTTCTCCCCAAACTAAGTGACATGGTGCTGACTATAACTAGCCTATGTCTACACTGGCCAGTCATGATCACATCTGCTAAGCTGACTGTTGAAAACTGAGACCCAAATTGTCCACTGAAGTCAATGCACTTACACCAGCAGAGAGTTTGGTCCTGAGTTTAAATATTGCCCAGTGAAGACAAGCCACCCTGACCTCACAGACTGTGACTGGTTTCCAGCTGAAGCTTTTCAGCTTCTTGGATAGATCAAAACAAAATGGGGACAGTATACTCACTTGAGCTACATGTGTTCTTATATTCCATTAATATGCAGCAAGGATGGAATTAAATATGAATTATAGTGCTTGTATTTAGCTTCTAAATCTGTACATGCTGGTAGAGTACACATTTGACAAACCACTAAGTACTAGTAAACATACTGGATTTACATCTGCACACCCAACCCTATAGCCACTAGGGCTAACAGCATAAAGAAAATGATGGCACACATTCAGACTGTACTGTGGCCTCTCTTCACTGTACTGCTTATGGAAAGTGTCTCGAATGCAGAACAGCTGACTAGGAGGGACTCACCCCAGCACAAGAGAATCCTCCAAGGATGTACCATTAGCAGGGTTGCCTCCATGCCACCTATGCCTATTCCAGCCACAGGATGTGATGTGGCTAGAGATGTGGCCAGGGCTTCCTCATTTTCTGTGAGTCCCTGGCTACTGTACTAGCCGTCTTGGGGCTATTGACAGTCAACAAACCTCAGAGCAAATTGCAGGTTTTTCTAATTTATACTGAGCAGTCAGACCAATCTGCAGGTTTTTCTGACTTACACCATGGGACCAACCCAGGATCTGGAAAGCTCAAAATTAGCTTAAAGGTACTTTTTTCCTGGCTGGTGGTGTGTATTGGCTCAAGCACTTCTGTTTATTGGCTGGGGATCTCTGCTGGTTTCACTAATCACAGGCAAACTAAATACATGGCCATAATAGGTGTGATTTTCAAAACAGCCTAAGGGATTTGGGAGCACAAGTCCCATTGAAAGTAAATGGCTCTCTTGAAGCGCTCAGCCAATTTCATTGTTGCCTAGTTTTGTAATCCAATCAGCAGACTGCCCAGGGCCTGCTTGAAACAGTCCCTGCTGAAAGACTTCTGCAGAATAGCTGGAAGAGTGTAGTGAAGCTTGCACTGCCCTGGCTCTTGTTCTTCACGTCTATGAATGAATGAAGGATTTCAGTCTCCAGGGCTACCAATTAGGTGCATATGCACATATGCAAACAGTCCCCAGCTTCTCATATGGTTCAGCACATTTGTTCTGCTGTCCCAGAAAACAGATAATTGGAAACTATTGATTAAAGTTACTACATAATCCAGTGGGATTTAGCCTGAGCATCGACTGAGTAAAGGTTTCAGAAGTGGACTAGACCTGGGTTCTCAACTTTTTTTCTTTCTGAGGCTCCCCCAATATGCTATAAAAATCCCATGGCCCATTTGTGTCACAACAACTGTTTTCCTGCATGTTAAACTACAGCCAGTATTAGGGGGTAGCAAGCAGGGCAATTTCCCGGTGTTCCATGCCAGAGGGGACCTTGAGAAGCTAAGCTGCTCAGGCTTTGGCTTCAGCCCCAGGTGATGGAACTTGGAGCCTGGTGCTTCAGTCCCAGGTGGTGGGGCTATGGCTTTCTGCCCACGTCCCCAGCAGTCTAGTGCCAGTCCTGCTTGGCAGACCCCACCCACCAGTGAGCCCCAGACCCCTGGTTGAGAAACACTGGCCTAGCCCATCCTGCAGCACATAAAGTTCTATGTAACTCTTATAAACAACTTTTAAAGGCACATATACTATTAAAATATAGAGTCAGGTACTGGCAGGAAAATTTTCTGTTACCATTTGTACGGAGACATTATTCCTTAACATATTTTGTTTCTTGTACACTTTCCTCCCCCTCTCCCCTCCGCCCCAAATGCTCATGAAAAAATTTCTGCTTTGTTTATTGCCTAACATCCATCAGAGAGTTTACAATGCATTGATTACCACCAGCAACATGCCTGTATTTTAATTAATATTCAAGATATATTGTGTACAGATACATACTGATATGCTCATCTCCTCCAAGTATATTAAAATTGTAGATTTTGCCATTTTATGTTCAGCCATTTTATTAGCAGTCACTTGTGGAAAACTACTGTACAATGTGAGTCTCTATGAGATTATATCCTGAATTTTACTTCATTTTTCAGTGATTTATTATACAGCAGAATAAATTCAAAGTATAAAAGCTGCCAGACTAAGATAATATTGTCAGATAAGATGGGTTTCATAAATATGGTTTTTCATGCGCACAAAGAGTTGCTACACTGTAATGAACATTGTCCTGAGAAAATTTAGAGAGCAAAACTTTTAAATATGTGAATTGGGGGAAAATACATAGGTTTATTTGGATTATATTGCTCCTTCGGCATCTGTTTTTAGTGGACTGGAAAAAATGTATGGGTCACAATACCCTATATAATTTTTTAAAGCATATATAGATTATATTCTAAATTTACTTAGTAAATAGTGCCCCCTGCAGCTCATTTCCAAACCGTGCAAGATAGTAGATTCAAGGCATTAGCTGACTTATCTCTAATACTTCATAGGCTAAATAGAGGCATTGTGCCAAAAATATATCATTCCAGGCAAACTCACACAGCTCTGATGTTGCTTTGTGGTGTGGACTGACAGTCTAGATGTTTCCCAGGCTGTGATCAGTACTAAGAAAAGGATTTGTGTGAAAATTGGACTCAAAAAGGGAAGGCATAAACTAGTTACACATAAGGGGAAAGCAATGCTAATTAGAGTATCTATAACAATATGACATGGGAAAACTGCAGCATGTAATTTTCTGTACTAATATAGTAATAATAATACTATGCATGAATACAGTGCCTTTTACCCAAAGATCTCAGTCTGTAAGAATTGTTTATAATTGTAAGATTGGTATGGAATATATATTACTGACCTGATTTAAAGTCTAAATGCCAGTTGTTTCTTAACTATGCTTTTATTATATTAAGGACTTTAAAATGTCAATGCATTTTATTATGTTTACTTTTCTATTAACCCTTACATTCATTATAAAGAGGGTCTTTACATCAATTTCTAGTCTGTAGGGTTTTTTTCTTAAGTTTTCCCCTGTCTTCTGGACAAAGCTTGCTTCACATTGCACAATGTCTATTGAACACAGAGCATATAACCTTCATGGAGGGTTATACTATTAGAATAACCGCAGCCAAAGGAAAAAAAATGAAAAGACAGGTAGAGATGGGGAAAATGGTTTGGAGAGACTGCCTGTTGATGCCATACCATGATATTAGAATCAGCAGAAGCACTAAAGCTGAAGACCCAATGGTATATGTGAGAGGGGTCTCCTAGCAGGGTGTTCTCTGTCAGGAGCCTACAGCTTTAAAATTCATTCCTTGCCTTGATCCAAATAGCCTGATATGTTTCCTAGGCATTTGAAAGGGAGGGATTGTAAACGTGAGTAACAGTGTGAGGGGAAGGTGAATTTGAACTTTTATGTTACCTGTTTTGATGGTACTAGTGAATTATACTCAACTGTACTGCTGCCTTGTAGTTATATTTTGGTATTAATTCTGCTGTACTTTAAAGCTAAATCAATGGTTCCTATAGGTTATGGATAGGTGATCTTTTTAGGATATGAATAAATCAAACCAAATGAATAAGATGAGAACCCACAGAAATTTTAAGCCAAAGCTTGAATATGAATTAATTATGACATCTGAAAATTCCATTAACTTACTTTACATTCTCACACTCCTGTCTATTATCTAATTTCAAAAAGGATCAGACACAGAAGTAGGGAAATACATGGGGACATGACCTCTGTTGTGCAGGAGGTAAGACTTGAGGTTCACAGTGGTACCTTGTGGCACTAAAACCTATTCTTTCCATTTGCATAGTATCTCTAAGATTTCAGAGCACTTTATAAGCATTCATTAATCAAAACACAGAACAACTCAGTGCCATTTTAGAGATGGGTAAGACTTTCTGAAACTGACGTGTAAAGAAACTTAAGCTCCAGTTCACAAAATGAGTTAAGAAATCCTGACTTCCTGGCCTCTGCTCTGTAAGCATTAGCCATAAGAATGGTCATACTGCATCTGACCAAAGGTCCATTTATTCCAGTATCCTGTCTTCTGACAGTGGCCAAAGCTAGGTTCTTTGGAGGGAATGAACAGAACAGTTAATCATCAAGTGATCCCATCCCCTATTGCCCATTTCCAGTTTCTGGCAAACAGAGGCTAGGGACACCATTCCTGCCCGTCTTGGCTAATAGCCATTGGTGGACCTATATGTCCCTTGTTTGCTACCTAAGAGATTACTTGGCCCATCTGGCCTCCATTAACCCCTTCAGTGGACATCCCCTCAAAATGTTCCAAGAGAAAAAGTTTCATTCATTTTTATATATATATATATATATATATATATATATATATATATATATATATATATATATATATATATATATATATATATATATATATATATATATATATATATATATATATATATAAAAATGAATGAAACTTTTTCTCTCTCTCTATATATATATCTTTCTTTCACTTTACTGATGAATATATATTTAGGGGAAATAGTACAAATTCCACTGCTCTGGAGGGCAGGTCTTATGAAACACAACTAGAGCACTACCACAATGCCATACCTGGAAAGATTGGAGGATCTACACCTGGGTTCATTTGGGTAGCTCATAGGCAGTTGAAGGCGGGGCAAGAGCAATGCCAGGGAATCCACTGCTAGTCAGAGCCTCCCATCTGTAAGCCCTTCCGTGGGGAGGGACCGCAGCTGGAGGTAGGTAAAGGATTAGCATGGAGCTGGTTGAAAATCTTTTGTCAATTTTTTCAAAACCTGAAAAAATTCAACAAAAGTTTTTGACCCAAATGAAGAACTGTCATTAAAACTTTTGGTGGAAAATTAAAACACAGTTTTGGACCAGCTTGAGTACGGTAATTGAGACTACCTCACGTTTTCGGCTCTACTAACCCTGGTAGAACTATGGTAATTCCATTCTATTCAGGCTCTTATACTGCCCTGAACACTATGGTATCTGAACAACTTCCAGTAGTGCATAAAGCAACGTGACTAAAATCTGCCACATCTTGTTCATTCATTCTCTCATCCTCTCTCCTCAGGGGTAAATAGTGTGTGCAACATGCATTTAAAAGCACATATATTGTACTGTGTGTTCAGATTAGCAAAGACAAGGTCAAATAAGGGGAGCCTGAAGATAAGAACCAATACCTTGAACCTGACACATCACTCTGTGAGAAGCTAGTGCACAGGTCTGAAGTGCTCACAGTAAGTCACATAACTTCACCCAGCATCTTTATTTTCAAGAAGTTCAAAACAATATTACAAAGAGGAGCAAATGAGAATAAAAATATAAAATGCAAACCACATCTGACAACATCCCTTTTTCTCCTGAAGAAATAACTGTCGTTTGTACAGTTGATGCCCTGAGAAAAATTTGAATCACTAACCCTTCTCAATTCAAACTGCTCTAATTGCTGGAAACACCTTGCAAGTGTGAATTACAAACACTCCCAGTTGAGTTCCTTGCCACCAGTAATTACCAGCAGCTAACAAAAATGAACTAAGGGCTTGTCTACATGGAGGGGTTAAACCTGATTCATTTCATGCAAGTTATTTAATGCACAGTACGCAAGGCGTACTAATAGCATGCACAAGGGATGGCTGTGCCCTCTTTCAATTCACATAATTGTGTACACATGACAGTGGCTTGCTTATGGTGTCCTAGGAGTGTATCCCATGGTCCTCTGCTTTACTGGGATTTTTCTCACTGAACATTGTGGATGCATAGCAGAAGCCAGGCCAGTTCAAATTTTTAAAAATCCCATGTTGCTACTGTCTCCATCCTATTTTTGGGTACACTAGCACCATTTTTTAACTGCTCTCAGCCAGCATAGACCCAACTATGCTCAACACCGCTATATGAGCAGCCATGAAAACACAAAGGCTATTTGGGCTGTATTTCAGCTTTTGGACTTCATATCTTGCACCACTGAATAGATGACTTGTTGACCACCATGTTATAAATGTAGGGTGGGCTGGGAGGGTCTATAATGTGAGGATTTTTCAGAACTAATGGATAACAGACTGTTTGCTCCCAGGATCCCTATGGACATTGATGGTGTGGAGATTGCACTGGTTATATTGGGAGACCCAGCTTACCCTCCACTTCCCTGGTTAACGAAGCCAAACAAGAATGGAATCAATCAGCATCCAAAAAAAACCCTTTTCTGCTTCTTACTTTGAGACAGACTTTCTTATTCTGGGATAATCCAAACACACTCATCCTTTTATGCTTATTAAAAGAACTGACCTAGAAAGCAGTATATTGCTTGAATGCTTGCTCTACCTTGTTTTGACATACAGAAGATATCAATGGGAGAGTCATATTGAGCCTCCAGTTGCTTTATGACAAGATTCAATGTATTTTTAAAAATCAAATTGGTAGTGTAGTATCTGTGGTTCAGTTGAAATCAAATCATTCAAATTTAAGGCAAAAAAACAGTTATCAGTAAACTAGAGACAGGTGAACTAGTGTCTAATGCTGAACCCACTCAGCCACCCTTTTTAGATAAGAGTGTGTGTGCAGGGGCAGGAGGGAATAGAACAGAGGGAAGATTTATAGTGTAATTGAGTGGCTCTACCAGCCTGGACAAGTAAATACAGAAAGTCCTGAAGTGGTCAGATGTGGATTGTTGACAGTGAGGGGCTGGTGATGCGGCTGAGTGTAGAGTAGCACATCACACATGGGAAGTAGTTTCTAGCATTGACTATCCGTCTGCCTCTTCATTTGTTATGAAGTAGGGAAATGTCATCATTGCACAATGACAATGCCAGCACTTCATCTGAGGCTACATTACTCCATGAGGAGAGGGTGGACACAGATAAAAAATAATGTGGAAATGGAGTGGAGTAGTGGTAGTTGAGGGGTGCTCAGCACCCTGCAGGAAGTATTTAGACCTTCACAGGATAAGGCCCTTGGTGGATGAAAGAAAAACTATTAGATGAAATTCATGTCAGATGCTTTAAATTAAAGATATTTTAAACAATATTATTTGATTACTATAATTGTTATATTATGAACTTTGCCCATTTATCTGCATTCATGATGAATTGGCTAAATTCTTAAGCTCTTTTGTCTTATTAGAATAATATAACCACTGCATTAATACACTAAATAAGTTCTTACTTAGGTGATCTCCCCCAGTGCTATAACATTTGGGGATTCAATAAAAATGTTCTGGTTATTGGTTCAACCTTATTCAAGAAGTATTTTATGAAGAGGGTATATGGACTCATCTATCAAGCTCCTCATGTGGACATTTGAGTAATAAAAGGTATATGTATTAGAATTTGTCTTTAATAAGAACTATATATTTTAACCAAGGGGAAGATTTGAAGATTGGACAAGTTCATTTTCAGATTTCAGATGGAACTATAAAAACTATTCATCTGCCTTAATTAAGTCAGTGCCGAGACTTAAATTTACTCCCTCTTCATAAATACTACTTAGAATTTAATTTCAGGTGTTCTGCATGGACTACATTTGAAAATAAAGGTCCACAAAACTTACAACTTCAGATTCAACCAATCTGCCAGTAACCAACATTAAAAACCTCTAGGGCCTTAACAAAAAGTTTGAGGGGTGCTAGTTACTTTTATTTTAAAGCATCACGAGAATAATAATGGGTAACTGAGTGTGAAGTGCTTTCATTACTACTGCAGATATACCTTCAATATAGATAATGATTCTGGTAAGAGTTAGGTGTTCTAAGTTATGCAGAGCTTTATGCTGGATCATTTTTCTTTTTAGTATTAAACTGACCTAGTAGTTCAACTTCTCCAAAGGCCAGATTGCCTCCTCCCCTGGACAAAACACACAGGGGCTTGGGAGAAGCAAATACTGAAGGAGACATCCAGATTTTTCTCTCAGGGAGACAGAGTGAGCTTCGCCTTTGCCACACATTGAATGAGCTGTGAAACTGATCTCAAAACTATTTGTACCATCAAGGACCCGCACAAGGGAAGGGTTAGTGAGCAGAAGCCCTATGCTGTGGCAGTACCTAGGATTTAGGACACCCTCATGCCGATGATAATAGACCATTTTCTTGTGAGCTGCATAGGCCCAGTCCTTGCTCTTCTTCTTCAGGCCCCTAACCCCTCAGCCTTAGACCAATGCAGAGGCTTCTAAGGATGCAGGAGAGGAGGGATGATGTCACAGAGGAAGCTAAGCCCCTCCCCACATGCTTCTGTGTGGGAATGAGGAGATCTGAACATGTAGGGTCCTCTGTGCGCACAGTGCTAATTGGCATAATTTTCTCCACTGGCCCATGTTAGGACAGTAAATACATGGCTTTTCACAGGTTCCTAGCTATTACCACTAGCTACTGGAGGTGTTGTATGCTTTTCATCTCAATTGTCTTTCTATTTGAATTGTGACTTGAATAAATCAGAGTAAAAGCAAAGTCCCAGGGCATTAAATGTCCAGCACCATTGCTGCTTTCATTTAAAATAAAAAGGCAAGTTGCTAGTTCAGGGTTAGGAGAAAAAGCTTGAAAAGGTGACTTGAATATAACCAGGGCAGGGCCATCTGCCTGAGTCAGCATCTAGATGGTGTCAAACAATAGCTCTAAGACACTGTGGTAAGAAGCGAAGAGTGCAGCAGACCTGGCCCACTCACTTATTTATGTATAAATCCCTTGGTTGCTGGGGAGGCACCTGCTGAAAGGTGGCTGTGATGCTGGAAACTCAGCATGGGATTGGGGGGGGGGGGGGCTTCTGAAGCTGTCATGCCAGGACAGCTGGAAATGCCCTTTGCTGGTCAGGAGAAATCTCTGGTTGGAATGAGAAAAATAGGTGAGGAAGGGAAGCTCCAGCATGAAGGTTAAAGATGTGGTGGCCTTCCAAGCCATTAACTAAAATAATCCTTTTCCTTCTGAGTCACTGCGGTCGGGTCACTAGTTCATGGACAGAGTGGTGGAAATTCTTTACACCTGCCCCCAGGATGAGCAGCTACAAGGGATAAGTGAGTCATACCCAGGAAAAGGCAGGCACAAATGTGGCTTAGATTGGGGTAGTGCCAAAAGAGGGCTAGGTGCTTTCCAAACAGTGCCTCCTCCACACTTCCTTTTCCCATTATTATTAGCTAGCAGTCAAAGAGAGATCAAGCTTTCACATTAGCTCAAATGCATCTTATTGCCAAAGATTACATCCTGTCATGATTTATAGCTGTGTGTCATTAACAGTGGTGACGACATTGGGGTGGTTTTGACAGTCTTAAACATCCAGTGGAGCATCAAGAAAAGCCCAAATTTTATAGACATCTGCTAATTTAAATGATATTCACCTTCTCACTCAGCTCTCTAGCTAGCCCAGACTGATGGGTAGTATAAAACCAGCACACTGGAACACAATATTTTATGCGTCTCTCCTCCATCCCCACTGATCCACTGGGATATTGGAAGGGAGGATTATCAGGGTCATTTTCATATTAAATAATTGGTTTGCTCCCATCCCATGTTTGTTGTATGTTTAGGGACCCTTTTAAGAGAGAAGAGGAAGTCCATGAATTCACTCATTCGCCAATCATTATCAGTCTTCCAGGCTAGACTGGCCATAACTTCTAAAGTAAACACAAACAAACAAACCTTCCTTATGCGTTATAAATAAGCAAAATAGGGCACACCCATGGGGGGGGGGAGGGAGCATCCCTGGTCATTTTTAAGGCTAGTTTTATTTTCTCAGAATCATATCCATCCATTTTGGCTTTTTCCAGATTAACAGCAGCAATTTGCTAACTGAATCATAGCACCCTTCCCCTCCCCCAACATTAAAAGATGTAGGTAGATTAGGGTGACCAGACATCCCGATTTTATCGGGACAGTCCCGATTTTTCTCTGTCTGTCCCGGGTCCCGACCAGACTCTGGTCGGGACGCATTTTGTCCCGATTTTGGGAATTTGCAGATGAGCCCTGCTCACACAGGGCTCATGAAGGCAGCATGGCTCTGCCCACTGCCCCAGGCAGCCATGTGCTGCCTCCATGAGCCCTGCGCAGGACCCTCTGGGGACCCTCCCCCCTCCCACAGCCAGCACCCGCAGGCAGAGGGGGCGAGGGGCCCAGCTCGTGCCCGGGTTCCAGTGGCGGGGCTGCCTGGAGCATGGGGGGGGGGCTTCTGCCCCCGACCCACGGTGGGGCTGTGCAGTGCCCGGAGCTGGGGGGGTCTTGGTGCCCCTGACCCACGGTGGGGCTGTGCCTGGAGCTGGGAGGGGGGCTGGTGTCCCGACCCGCGGAGGAGCTTTATGTGTGTGTGTAGGGGGGGGGTGTCCTGTGCGCCAGGAGAAGGGGGGCAGGACCTGGGGCAGGAATCTGGGAGGAGCAGGGGTGGACTGTGGGCGGGGCCCCAGTGTGTCCCGATATTCTGGTCCTGTGATCTGGTCACCCTAAGGTAGATAGATAGATAGATAAGAATAGAAAGATAACTGGCAGATCTCCTGTTGCAGCAACATGCTGCAAAGTACAGTGAAACCTCCATTTAACGGACTAATTCGGGCGAGGGGGTGTCCGTTAAATGAAAAAGTCCGTTATTTAATAATAAAAAAACCCCGAGCTGTCATAGCAGCAGCCCGACCTCCACAGGGTCGGGGCAGCAGCTCCGCAGCCCGCCCGCTGCCGGGACCCGGGTGGCAGCCGGGAGCTGGCAGTGAGCCCTCTCGCTGCTGGGACCCGGGCAGCAGCTGGGAGCAGGCAGCCAGCCCGCCTGCCAGCCAGCCCTCCCGCTGCCTGGACCCGGGCGGCAGCCGGGAGCCGGCAGCCAGCCCGCAAAAAACGGATTTGGGATGCATCGGACTTGCTCATAAATTTTGTCCGTTGCATCCGAAGTCCATTAAATCGGGGTCCGTTAAATCGGGGTTTTACTGTACTGCATCTAATCCGTTTAAGATGCATGTCAGTCCATTATCTTGCTGCAGTACACTGATGCAGCCTGTTTATTTCCAAACACATCATCAGAGTCAAAACACTGGCATATGAAAGCTTTTCATCAACACTAACTTCATTTTTATTTCATGAACCAAACTGCTAATGTAAGCTCCAAGGAAACTAGTTTCCATTTAAACACTTTCACTGTTAACTCTCTTCCCACTCTACAGTGCAGGGGTAAACATCACTTTCTTTTCTTAAAATAAATGTAGTGCATGTGAAAGGTGTTGTATTGACAGTTTTCAAAGGTGACATGCAAAAAAAAAAAAAAAAAAAAAAGTCTTGCTATCGTTTTGGCCTCTTTATGATAGAAAAAAAATCCTGAATGTTGCTGCTGTTTTTTTTTTAAGAACTATTTTTCTCTGTATTTTTTGTAACATTAGATGTTTAGATCTGGGTCAGGCTTTGAAGAGGCTTTGGGGACTGACAGCATCACTACAGAGTGAAGGCTGGGAAATGGTGAGATGAAGACATTTTAATCGGTGTTTAAAACTTGTTTTTGTTTATTTTTCTTATAACCATTATAATTTCAGTTATATTTTTGCTAAAGATTGATGACCCTGTTCCTTCAAGGAATGTGTGAGAACTAAAAATATGCAGACATCCAACAGGCCCCCAGTGAAGATAACTTGATTATCCTATATTTCTATGGCCAAAAAAAAAAAAAAAAAAGAGAGGTGTGTGTGTGTCTTTGTGTCTGTGTGTGAGAGAGAAACCCAACAATGGCTACTTCCCTCACAAAAGACACAGGATAAAATTGTCAAAAGTACCAGTGAGATTTAGACATCAAAATTCCATTTTGGTGCTTTAGAAAATGTTACCCACAAGTCAAATTTTTCTTTAGAAATGCTTTGCAGGACACCTTTAAAAAGGTTTAGATTAGAAGGTGTACAACCTTGTGCAGCAGCAGTGTAGATTTCTTGCCACCATCCTGCCAGTTCCCCTTAAACTCTGATTTGAAGGGACCTGTAACTCAGAGAACAGTTCAGTTTCTATTTTCATCCATAGCCTGGCTTCTGCCATGAGACTGCCAACAAGGAGGATAATTAATATTAATTCTGACTGGGATTTTGTAATGTTGATTCCATCCAGTAGGAATAAGAACGAGATCATGAAACTCATTTTGCATAAACCACTAAAGACCCATCACAAAGTGGTGACTAGTCAGGAGATTCTTAACATATTCAGAGTTCTGGTTTGGATAAGTTTTCAAAAGTTCAGATGTCTATCCCTAACGGGACCTCCATATATTTGGAGGTTCAATTAGAAAGGTTGTTTAATGCACCTTCCCAGCCAGGTCTGCATGGTATACCCCAGATTGGGCTACTCATTGGCTGGCTTAGCCTTTCTAATATGGCTGTTATTCCCCATGCACCTGGGAACATTTAGACTGGTACAACTCTAGTGGCACCAGTGGAGTAACTCTTCATTTAGTAGTGTGAGTAATTTATTTCCCCAGACAGTTATTTTTGAAAATACCTTTCTTTTCAATGGAGTCACTTCCATCTGTTTCACTAATGCCACAGTCTGAAATTGTAACTTCTGTAAGCAGAACAGTAAAGTAAGTAGTTCAAAGTTTTTTTCCCCCTCCATAACAAAATGGTTTCAGATGTAATGACATCACGAAACAATTTGTCAAGTGTATCAGTATAGTTCTTGCTGGGAACAATTCTGTCACTTACCCTACTTATACATCAATAAATAATAAATAAATAAAATAATAAAATAATAATAATAATACCCAATTCTTCTACAGTGCTTTTCGCAAAGCACTTTAGAAAGGAAGTCTTCTTATTCCCATTTTACAGATGGGGAAACTGAGGCACAGAGAGGTGAAAAGTGACTTGCTCAAGGTTACCCAGCTGGCCAGTGCTGGGAATTAAACTCAGCCCTTCTGAATCCTAGTCTGGTGCTTTAGTCACTAGGCCACAGTAGTCACACAAGTGCAAGTAAAAGAAGAATCAGACCTAATGTGTTCAGTAAAACTTACACACAACTGAATGACATGGCCCAAAAGAGCCCTTCAGATTGTGAACCACACTGTCTTAACAAATGGAGCCCAATTGCCACTCATGATTAATATGCATTTTTAATTTAAAAAACTCATTTTATTTAGGAAACAGTTTGTACTGCTGGGCAACAAATTAGACTGAGGAACAATAAAAAGATTGGATTACAATAGGATTCCACTCTAGACTGCTCTTTTAAATGTACATTAATGATTTCTTTCTAACTTATCTCTTTAGTGCCTAGTTAACAAATCACTTACATACCATTTGTATTTGAAATCTATGGAATACTCATGGCAGGAGTGGAGATGATACTTAATGTTGTGAATTTTATATTAATAACTCCCATCTCCCTATCTTTCCATATATTAACTACCTCCCCTTACTAATATGCATAAGGGATGGGAGCCCAAAGAAGATCAGTAATAATTAAGGAAAACAAAATAATTTTGACAAAAGTACAGTTATGGATTGGGTTAACTCTTTTTGAGATGGGGGGGGGGGGTGTAACTGCTGGACTTCATTTAAGATAGTTGTAAGAATCCATTAAACTCCTTTACATAGGCAGGTAGCTGAAACAATACAGAAGCACCACACTCAGTCACAGAAGCCCAAGTGGCATGACCTTGAAAAGTTGAGAAAAAGGTTTTTGGGACAAGGGCTGACAGAAGGAGTCTTAGAGCTATGAGGGAAGAATTCATTTCCTGTTGTTGGTTCCTGCTGTGCTCAGGGAAACAGCACATTTTTAAATAAATAAACAGGAGTGCATCAAAGATACCTGACTCCATCATCAATTTCTCCTTCTAACCGAAACGGGTTTCCTGAAGATTGACTAACCGCTTGTACCAAAAAGGATAATGGTACAGTGTGTTCTCTACAGGAAGTTCCCTTGATTTTGCAGATTCCTGGTAAAAGAAACTGGAAATTCAACAACTACTTCATTTAAATTTAAAACTATGCAGGTGACTAATTAATTAAGCAAACATTTAATACTACGAATATATGAGCACTGGTGTTATTTATTTTGATATTCAAATCCTAGGCCATTCTTCCATATCTGAGTGCCATCTAACATCACATTATCTATTACTTAATTACTTACACACACACACACACACACACAGAGCACTCACGCAAGACTGACATTCAATAACTATAAAAAAGGAGCAGCAAAGACAGGTTTCAAGGGGTGGAACCACTTTACCTTCCAAACATGCTGCTGCAAAAGAATCAAAAACAAGAAGCCATGGAGGTTGAGAGAGAGTATTTATTGACAGATGTCTAATAAGAAACATTGCACAGGTCAAGGAGGTTCAGGTCATCTATCTTGACCTGCATCTCAAACATCTTCATTTGTGTGTTTTATATTCATTAATCTATATGCATTTGTGATGGTTACATTTATTTTTAGCATTTGACTTTTAAAAAAAGAAATGTCACAGTAGCCATCTCAACTCCTGCCATGTGACAGCCTATGCTCTTTTGCCTTCTTGACTCTTATTACTGACTAAAAACTTCAGTCACTAACACCTTTATTGCAGTCTTACACATGTAGGTCTACAGTGAGTATCCTCAATTAGGCTCCTAAACAAATGACCATTTTTAAAAAAGCCTTGATCACCAGATACCTTCCTTCTGCTTCAGTGGAAGCTGTTGTGTGTTTAACACTTTGAAAATCTGGTCACTTTTTAGGAGCCTAAATAAAGACTTAGGAGCCAACTTCGGAAACTCCGTCTAATTTTGTCAAAGATTCTGACTCGTCATATGAGTGGAAAAGCTTAAATAATGGGCTTTGCATTAGAGCTGGTCAAAAAATTATTTCACAATATTTTTGAACAGAAAATGGCTCTTGAAACAGAAATTTTAATAAATCTTTTTTTCAGAGTGTATTTGAAAAGAAAAATACAATTAAAAAAACATAATTGAAAATTTTCATGGAAAAAAACCCTCATTTCCTAACTTTATATAACGGTAATTTTCTTCCAGCTGATGGTGTTTGTCTTTATCAAGGATTACAATGTACACACATGGCACATTATCACAGGGAGCTTCACTCACCTCAGGACTGGCACTTCCTTCTGGTCACTCTGGTGATTAGCTCTTGAGGCCAACGTCCCTATCCACGATTTGTATGCCAGCACTCTGACTCTGATCAGCATCTTCTATGTAATTTAGCTCTCCGGCGAGGTCACTCAACATTACCCCTTCTGGAGTTCAGTCACTCAACAGCCCTAGGCAGTCATCCCATTCACTGCTCTGGTGCCACTCCCTCAGGGGCTAGTATGGGAACCCAGGCCCGCTCTCTACTATAGATTCCAGTCCAGGGACCCTCAGCTCAGCAGCTCTGGGCTTTCCTCTCAGCCCTTACCGGTGGCACTGGAATCCTTTTTATAGTGGGAGTGCTAAAAGCCAGTGGTCCCCAAACCTTTTACTTCACACTCCCCTAACCACTCTCCATGTCCCCCTCTCCACTGAGTTGGGGCCAGGACCATGGTGGGGAGGATGCTGAGGGGATATGAACAGAAGTAAGGGGGCTGAGGCTAGGACCACAGGTGGGTCCAGAAGCAGAGACCCGGGTGTGGGTCCTGCAGCCAGGACCCCATGTACGGGGCTGGGAGCAGAGCCCGGGGTATGGGACCAGGAGCACCTGGATCCTGGGCATGCAGTTGATGGCCAGGACCCTCCACAAAATCTGGGGGTGCTTCCCCCCCCCCCCCCCGTTCCTATGCCTATGGCCCTCACTGCTCCTTCCCTAGACTGCTTTCTACTCTCTGGTTCCCTTTTTCTCTCTGAGCCTACCACCTCCAAGAACCCTCTTCCCAGGGACTGCTGTCCTACAGCCTTTTCCAGCAACCCCCAAACACTTCTCCCTCTTCACATGGAGTGCTTGCCTTTTCTTAGCAGCAGCCTCTGTCTGTAGCCATGGCTTTACAGGCCCTACCAAAAGCTCCCCTGTTTGCAGCCTAATTAGCTGATTGGGCCCACCTGGCCTAATTCTGCTCTTTCAGGGCTAGTGTGGGGACTCTCAGCCCATCACACACACACTGGAAGCTATTCCATTGTATGAATGGCTTGACCTGATGAAGATTGATCTCTGAGCTTTGTGAGTGAGATGTTCTAGCTAGCCAGTGTTTGAAAGTGTTACAGGGAAGTGCTTCTGGATCATATAGCAGAGTTTTGAATGAGATGCAATTAACAACTGGTGTAGCCTGTTCTACTACAGCATTTGATGGAGTAAATTGTGGTGAAATTTTGTATTATTATTTTGTATAACTTGATTCTTTTTTGCTAAAAAAGAAAGCCACAGCCTTTCCTTTCCTAACAGGATGGTATTTCGTTGTATTGTGAGGGAAGAAGGGAATGCAATGGTGAATTTAAAGATAATGTAAGTATGAGTGTTTAATCCATTACACTGAAGTGTTTCCCCTGTGCAGCCTAGTAATAGAGCACTAGACTGGGATTCAGAAGACCTGGCTACTATTCCTGCTACTAGCCTGCTGGGTAATCTTAGGCAAGTCATCTCACCTTGTAAAGGTATGGGCAGACACTGCTCATCCCCTTGAGCCCCAGTCTGCAACTACAGCTATACCTCACAATTTCCCCATGTGGAGCAGCAGTCAATTAACTTTAACAGTCCAGGGCAACAAAGCCCAACACGTATTAATCAAATGCCGTGTCGCCTTGGCTCCTCCATCACCGACCATTTCAAATCAGGATTGGATGTTTTTCTGAAAGATCGTCTCTAAGAATTATTTTGGAGAAGTTCTATGGCCTGTGTTACAGACTAGATGATCACAATGGTCCCTTCTGGACTTGGCATCTATGAATAAGATCAGGAATCATTACATCAAAGAGTTCATTAGGGCCCTGGGTTAGAGTTATCAAACAACATCCACAAATCTAAGTCTGTGAGTCAAGTTAGGTTTGTCTGCTGGTTCCTGAGCGAGAAATCACAGCCCACTACAGCAACCTGACTTCCACTCACCTGTGTCCTCTTATTCCTCAGCTTCTTGATCTTGGATTTAAACAGCTCAGCCCCAGGGTGGGCCAGGACCACCTCAGCCCCAGGTTGTAGGCACCAGTCTCTCCCTTAAAAGGATACTACACTTTTCCCCATATACTCTTTCACAGTGCATCACTGTCCCCATCTGTAAAATGGGGATAAAAATACTTCCTTTGTAAAGTGCTTTGAGATCTACTGATGAAATGTGCTATTTAAAAGCAAGGTATTATTATTGCAAAAAGCCCCTGAATCTTGGTTCTGTTTCTGTTGACGCAACAGATATTTTTTAGAAAAAGTGAATATCCTGAGGTCAGTACATTCCTAATTCTCATAAACTTTCCTCATTGCATCCCACACATTAGCTAAAAGTCTGACATTTTAAAGTTCAACATGCTTGCACTATTAACTTCAAATTTAGAAATAATATGGTTCTGTAATGTTCTGAGCAGCAGATTTTCCACCTTTCCCCCCTTCTGTCCTATTTACCTCATTTATTTTTGATAATTAAGTTGAAATTTGCCTTTAAGACCTCCGTCTAGTGAGAAAACATTATTTTATTACTTACAGGAACATAAACTTCCTAATAAATCTTCTATTGCTAGCCTCACTTGCTGCATGAAATTTTCTCAATGCTAAATGCCCCTGATTCTGGGTACATCTGTGACTCCTTTATTCTGGCTCCACCATCATGAAAGGACCCTATAGCCAACTGAAACAGCCATTAAGATATCCCCTTGGTATTTGTGTATATGGGTTAGGAGTGCAGAGGACAGGAAGGGTGGAGTTGTTGTATGTGGAGCCTGTATAATGGCTATATGCCACCCTCTTCCAATCCCTAGCATGATGGGTGTGTGGCTGTGGCCAGAGCATCACTATGCTCCAACTATTCTCAGCTGTCACAGTGGACCCTTGGGCAATGTTTCAGATGCACCCAGGCTAGATGTTAGCACAGTGACAACGTCAATTAAAAAAAACAAGGAAGTTCAAAATTAGAGTTGTACTCTTTTTGATTTTTTCATAGGTGCTTCTTTATCCATAGTACGGTACTTATGATGCTCTGATCTGACACAGCTTCTTCACAGCTATTCCAGGGTGTCATCTAAATTTACTTGCTATTTATACAGACCTTTACAAATGTAAAGTTTACATTATGCTGTGAAGACCTATTTGGGATCACTATAGAATTTAGATAATGTCATGTCCTTCAGAGTTCTTTTGGAACTAAAACAATCCCTAATCCTACCCTTTGCACTCCTAAAAAACAAGAAGCCACTAAGGGGTCGGGGGAAATCTCTATGTTCCTCTTAGTCCTTTTGTTCATTATTTTGTAAAAAACTTCTATGTAAATGGATTTATTGCTGAGTGCCATGTAATTCATTGTCTGTTTCAACAAGACTTTAAAAATCAAGTTCATATTTGCTGTGTATGAACTTTAAAGAAAGCAACACATTTTTCATTCTTTGCTCTGCTGTTCTTAGCCAGAGTATCCCTTTCTGGCTACAATAGTTCACAGTGTTGTGCACTGGAAGACTGCTGCCATTCACCTTGGAGGTGGAAATACTCTGTGTTACCAGTTAAATCTGTCTTAAGCAACCAGTTAAAGGGCCAACAAAAGAACCCCAGCTGTCTAGTGAGGTGATTTTCTGAAAGTGAAACAGCTATGTACTCTATCCTTTGAGGTACATTGGGGTGGTTTATTAAATGTGATCTCGTTAATACCCTTCTCTGTGGTTTTTAAAGTAGTTTGGGATCCTTCTGAATTAAAGCTACTGGAGAGGCATATGTTATTCATAATTATTATTTTTGTACAGTACTCTTATTTTGGTAGCAAAATTCAAGGTGCATTAGGAACTAAATAGCAGGCCATAGGAATTAAAGAAAGTGTAGGAAAATATCATCCTATATAATAATCGGCTAGAAAAGTGGGTGTGAAGCCGTCATGCGCAGTAGAGATGGCCCGGACGAACGGCATGCTGGGGGTTGTAGTACGGAGGCACAAAATGCCCGCCGCGCGTGCCCGCCTGAGGGATCCTCACTCACACGGAGCTAGAGGACCAAGGAGAACTTATACATATAAAGTTAGACATAATTGGAGGGAGCTGAGCGGGGGGTCGTTGGGGGGGGGAGGGAGCTGAGCGAGGGGGAGTCGTTGGGGGGGAGGGAGCTGAGTGAGGGGGGTCGTTGGGGGGGAGGGAGCTGAGCGAGGAGGGGCCATTGGGGGGGAGGGAAGGAGCTGAGTGAGGGGGGGCGTTGGGGGGAGCTGGGGGGCGTTGGAATGGGGGGGAGGGGGAAGAGAACTTAGCGAGTGGGGGGGGCCACAAACCGTTTCCATTGGCCCATGTCCACGGGCTTTTACACTAGTGTGATATAAAAGGCAAATGACAATCATAGAATCCACAATGAGCTGAACAAAACCTCCAGAATTTCAACACTACTGAACCTGGATTCAAGATCAAGATCTAAATATTTTGGCTTAGATGTGTCGGTATCAACAATATGCAAATCTAGAATACCAAAAATAAAGTTTCTTGAAGTTACACGTGTGAGTTCAGAATATAACTAACAACACTACTGAAGGGTAGTTCTGACTGACCTTGTTTGATAAGCAATTTTCTAGATATCTGAGGTGAATCTAACTCAAAGAGAAGTGGGCTTGATGCAGAAAACAGTGGTTGAAAATCTATGGACTGTGTTATAATGATGTCAGACTAAATTATCATAATGGTCCATAATGGTCCATCTGGCCTTAAAATCTATTGATCTATTCCACTAAATTTGAACCAAGAAACTGCAGGTGTCACTTAAATAAATAAGTTTGGTTCTATTTCAGCCATGAGAAGGAGGGAAATGTAATTCAATCACTTCATAGTGGAAGCTGTTTTATAAAGTGTATGTCTTCAAATCCAGTGATCTCTGTAACCATGTCAGGGAACTAGGCCACATATTCAAAGGATAGGACTAATTAGAAGAAATACCCATTGATGTTATTTTTTATGATGGCCATTTATATTTGCCTATGCAGTGGGGCTTTTGATTTTTTTGTTTTTGTCTCTTACACTTAAAACTTGGAGTTTTAAAAGGGGAGAGAAAGACTAGGGATTTACCAAGGAATAAATGTGATCATCACACTTCTCAAATTTTCATAAAACTACATGAAAAAAGTAGATGAACTCAACATGAATTTTGTCACACTTTAGTTTCTTCAGTTATCAACTGGACTTTAAATTACATTGGTAAGCTTTTATAGGGTATAAGTTCCCTTTCAGGAATCTCCATATTTCTGTGCTCCACAGGATCCAGAAATAAGAATAGTCTCCTGGTTTAACAGTTTTCCATGCCAGTCAGTATGCTTGTATATCTGTGGTGACCAGCCAGCCAGCTAATGGGAAGTTCTATGCATTCTCCTCTCAACATATATATTGGATATACAAAAATATTGTCCTAAATGAACTGTTATGTCAAAGATGAACAAAGGGTGTCCTATAGATCACAAATCAAAATAAAATTGTATCGTCAATTTACTCCAATTACTGTATATATCCGTCTCACAGCTCCCCAGTAATCCAACCAAAACTCTAGCAATACATGGAGTAGTAGGAATCCTGAACACTTTGAGCTTGATTTATCACCCACTGAAGTTAATGGTAGAAGTCCTGCTGATTTCAATGGAAGCTGGATTGAGCCCTTTAAGATCAGCAAAGCAAAGCACAAATGATTAGATCAAAATCTGATTTTAGTCTCACACTGAAACTAAAATGCTGAAAGAGTGATACATTGCAAGCTATTAAAGATCCAAGGTACTGGAGAAAATGACTTGTAGATAAAAATGTGCTAAGAACATATTCTTTAGATGTTTAAATACATCAGCTTCTCTTAGTGATAAAATACATTCAGATCAATATCCGCAGACATCAGCATGTAATAAATGTTGGGGAAAGCTATCGAACTGGTAAGAATACACACAAATCAAACCCTTTTAAAGTCTTCAGGTGACAGTGTTCTGGATGTGTAGTTAGCAGATCCAATATGCTTGTGATCGCTATAGTCTGTGTTTTCTCTCACCATTCACTACCCCTCCAAAGAGAAGGGGCACTAGTGGTGCTTATATTTTGATGACAGATACTGTCCATTTGCTCATAAAAATGTCTCAGAATTCATTGTATAAGACACAAATTGTTTCACAAGTTATGCTTTGCCTTATTTCATATTTCCCAACATCATATGAATTACTAAAAATATAATCTCTTTATAGGACAGCACTGGGAATGATGAGCCCGATCCGGACCCCATTGAAATCAATGGAAAGACTCCATTGACATCATTGATCTTTCAGTTAGAATCTACAATAGAAAAACTCATTAGCTAGAATGAGAGAGACCCTATCAAGATAACAAATGAACTAAGCAATTTCTTGGATTGTTGTGTGTGGATTGTCTAAACATTCTGGGCATTTCATCTGAAGAAAAGATGCCCATGTTTAAAGAAAGCCACCATGGGCAGCACGTGAACCGCCCATTGGGGGAGGCTAGTCTGAAGCCCCTCCCCTTCTGTCCAAGGTCCCGCCCCTTTCATCTCCCTCCCCCGCTAGAGCCAAGAGCACCTTGACCATGGCCACCAGCCCTAGGCTACCTGAGTGCCCCCAGCCCCAGAGCACTGGTCAGTACAGGCCCCAGCCCTGAAGCTCTGGAATGCCAGGCAGCACGAGCATTGGCCCCTGCTGCCCCAAATACCAGCAGCATGCCGGTCCACCCCAGTTCCAGCCCCAGCCATGTGGAAAGAGCAGAAGGGGAAGCCGGCAGGAGCGTGTCTGGGGATGAAGGATCTGTGGGGCCACACCAGACTTTTTGAGGAGGCTCAGCCTCCCCTGGCTTATGATACCCCTGAGAGCTCCCAGTCAGTATTGTTGATTTCTCATACCCAGTGCCAACACTAGAAAATGCAATCCCAGAATTGTTTTTCATTTTGGAAGTGGGTGGGAAGGAAGAGCAAACTGAGGCCATATTAAAATCCTCACACAGAAGTCAATATGAATTTAAAATGTAAAAATACCTAAAACTCAAAGAAAATGGTGCACAAACACTATTCACATACAGACAAAATGAAAAGTTACCACACACCACTATACATGAAATCAGTTGTGCCCTCTCCTTTAGTCCCATTATGTGTTTACGGCCTATACATTAGAGTTGGTCGGAAATTTTTCAACGAGAATTTTCCCAATTAAAATATGTTGATTCATTAGAACCAAAACTGTTAGTGGGAAAGGGTCACTTTCAAGGAATTTCTCAACTAAAAAAAAATTGTTGAAACAAAAAAAGGTTTTGACATATTTAAAATGATTTTTTTTTACTTACTGACTTTTTGTTTGAAAATTTAAGCTAATTATAATAAAATTTGTTAAACAAAAAATGGTTAAAATTCAAACAAAAAATATTTAGAAATTATTAAAACAGAGCATTTTGATTAACCTGAGCTGATATTTGTGTTGGTTTGTCAAAAAAAATTGATTTTTCATTTAATTTAAGAGGGAAATTTTTTAAAATATCACTAATATTTTCCCAGGATGGGAGAACTCTTTCCTGCCCAGCTCAACTACATCTATATCTAATTTGTACAGTTTTGCTACCTGACGATCCTCACATGCCAGCAGAAAGAAGCAAAATGAGAAGCAGAATGAACTAGAGAGATCTTCTTCAACTTTCTGTAAAGAAACATATAGCAGCCAGGGACTTGAAGGGTGTATGAAGTTAAAGGTCTCCATTGGTAATAGAACAGAGAATAATTACCAGTTACAAAGAAGTTTAGGTGCAACATTGCAGAAAAGAAGGCCCTGGGAGGGGGAAGCCACTTACATATTCTCACACATATACTGTTACCTGTACTCTGTGTGTTTTTTGACTGATTTAAGCAGCTGTCTACGTAATTACCTTGCTGACCTATTAAACAGTTTATTAGGGCAGCCGTTTTGCAAAATCCTCTTAAAAATAAAATCCCAAACAATAAAATATCATTGTCACAAAACTGTACGCTTACCTATAATCTGCAAATTTGTTCAATTCCCTAATTAACTGATGCAGTGTAATAGCTTTAATCTATCTAACAGCTCATTTTCGCTTTCTGCAAGTCGAGACTGTGATGTAACACAGATGTTCAGAAAATTACACTGGTGCAATTTTTGGCATAGCAGGAATTTTTAGCCCTGTAGGTTTTTTAATTGCAAAAGAAAAGAAGCTTATTGTGATCAATAAGGGCATCAAAGCTTTATAAATAAATTAAAACATTAAAAGCTCTCCTCAACAAGCAAGAATGTATCGCCTGCTTCAATGTTCTTGATTAAAAACACGTATATCAGAGTCCTATTTCATGAAAGGGAAGTCACAACGGATCTCTCTAGTATCCTAGAAAAGTCCTCAACATTCCTCTAATCTATGAAGTTTGGGACACACAGTAAAATTTAAGATTCCCCATATAGCACAGTACAGTGTAAGTCCTCCAGAAAGTATAGAGATGCCAAGCTCCCTGCATACTCTTTATGCAGACTTTGGTTTTCTGCTGGGTCAGAAAGAAAGTAGTCCTGGATAGGTCAGAAGCACACTGCAACTACACAGAGCTCCCATGGTGCCTCATTGCCATACATGGCCCCGTTCCTAACAGAGAGTCTTGACATCAGTCTGCTTATCAGTAAGGTACTATGTGTATTGCAGATTTGGTCAAATTCAGAGGTCCTTTGAAGTCTGTGGAAATTTGCCTGGTGGATCCGCAGGAAGCTAGGGCCATCTGCATGAGGCTCTATGGGCTATATTCATTGCACCGAGGTGCAGACCCAGTCACATCCCCTACCTCCATCCCTTCTAAAATGCCTTTAGCACCAGGGTCTCTGTTGGCCAAGACACTCTGTACTCCCCATAGGTTTTTTTATGAGCCGCCTATAGCTCCTTCATGGTTATTTCATAAAAAGGGCTGGAGTACTAGGGAGAGTTCCCCTGGATGTCTAGACTCTAGCGAGTCTCATTCCACCACCCTGATGACTTGGCTCCAACAAAGGTGCATTCCTAGCATATCTTCCTTTCTTGGCAGCCCATAGGACCATTGGGAGGCAGGAAGACTTTTTTCCATGGGACTGGAGATAAAATGTGCCTTCTCCTGCAGTTCTACCCCTGTGTGCCTAGCTTTCATTTTTCACCCCTTTCCCTGTGCTTACTGCTGACTACCGAACAGGCTTCCAGTATGTCCAGAGTAGGAATGTCATGTTTTGGAGGCATTTTTGGAGCCATGTTGCATCATGAATTGTGGGAGAAATACATGCCCAAAGGATGCCCAAGCATGGACGTAAAGGAAATGATCTGGTCCTACATAAGGCTCTCAAAATGTGACACAGTCATTTATATGGTGTACAGAGAGGCACATAAAGATACTGAAATGTATCCGGGTTCAATCCTACAGCTATTAGTGGATGCTATGCACCTGCCTTAAAAGCACTACAAAAATGACTAAAGGAATAAGTTTGTTTGTCACTTACTAGTTAACCTTGCTAACTAATTCACTTGCTCTTGCTAAGGATTCCCAGCTAATGCTATCATAGAATGCTTGAGAAATTATACTAAAAGCAGGCAAGGAATTTCACACACACATGTGCAGCAGTTTATTCAAATTGTGTACGCCCTGCACCCTGATGAAATTCCAAATGTTGGACTTCTTATTTCTTTTTGGCTATAAGTGTAATGATTGCAACTTCAGTCAGGAAAATGGAGAAGTTTGTAACTGGCTGAGAGACATGTGGTGCCATGATTGTGAATTTCACTGCTTGCCAATTTTGTTAAAAGGGGCACTGTGCTTTTCAAACCTGCAACCTCTAACCAGTAAAAAGATCATATTGATTTAGGTTGGGAAGCTAGGACTTTTGATTTAAGTGAAAGCAGGAATAAAATATTCTCTATAAGAGGAAAGAAATACACCGTGGCATTCATCACCAATGACGCAGGAAGTTTCCCACTAAGAAAACATGCTTTATCCACAGGTCATAAAATAAACACAGAAACAGCAGGAGCAGAAGAAAATGAAATATGTGAAGGGTAACTGAAAGGAGTTTTCCACACTAAGAGATTAACTACTTGCATACTCCATTTATTAGCACACTCTAAATCCAGTGACCTAAGTAGCCAGGCTGATATAAAATACTACCAGCTTTAATCACAAAATGTAGCAGAACTATGAGTGGTTTCCGATTCATTCTCACAACTTCCATAAACTGTAAATGGTGCAAAATTCTTAAGAGGCAGCAGGTTTTGGTAAATCACCAAATACATTACTGTTTTATTCAAACATGATTTACTTCCTACTTTAAAATCACATTTGAGATGGGCCCAGATCACCGACTTAAATATGTACCACTTTTAATTTTGAGGCTTTGAATTTGAATTACTTGCCCCTAACTCAGCCCTGTATCCTTCGTTCTAGTTCAGCTCCAACACTAGAAGAGGTCTGTTTTCCAGCGCTGCTTTGTATACAGCAGAAATCTCCAAAAGTCAATTATTTGGAGCCAAAACCTCAGAAGAACAATTCAGGCGGCTTCAGTAGCATTGAATGTAGCCCTGAACCCCAGACTTGATTTGGGTTTGAACCTATGTGCCAAAGCCCAATCTAAACTGAGCTGGGTCCAGATATATAAACTACTTCCTTGGCCAATTTCTGTGCCCAATTCTGCTCTCCATCACACCCCTGTAAATTCACAAATTCACATTTGTGATAACATAGAAAAATTAGACCCCCTACTTTAAACTAAATAAGACCGCTGATCTTTATCTCCTGAATTAGGGACATTTTACAGCACAAGGAATAGGTATACATTTTCCCCCATCTTTGGCAATCTGCTCACAAGAGTGAATTAGCAGGGCTATAGAAACAGAGATTCTGTGGATAGGTATCCTATATGTGGCCAGAGTAATTTGAGAAGTCAGGCTTCTGGAAAAGTCAATACATGTGGTGTAAGACGCAGAAATGATATTATGAGCTAAAGTGCATTCTCAGAGAGGATTCAAACAATTTAGTTGCTGATCAGGATGTTCATTCTCTGGACATGTACACACCAAACAACAATACCAGCACCCAAATAAAGTATCTATATGTCTAGGATTTGGTTTAGTTTTTAAAATATAACCATTTTTTATGTAATGGAGTTGATCCTGTTCCTGTTGTAGCCAACAGGAAAAAACTCCTAGTTCACAGGGGTTTGCTTCTGCAGTCTGAATGCAGAAACTTGGCCCAGGGCAGAGAAACTATGTCAGAAGAGGTGAGGGCAAGAGGAGGGTGCTGGAATTATATGAAAGAGATCAATAAAGCCGCTTCACTGAGAATAATCCTGACGGGCCTATCGAAAAACTCAGTAAAGAGGAGGTTTATTTGTGTTCAGCTTCCTTAAGTGGCACTGTGACGTTTACAACTGGACTCTGCAATCAAATGCAGAATTCTTTGATTGTTCTCTGGTGCTTTAAGCAAAGGAAGATTCATAACAATCATATTAGGGCACTTCAGGCTGTGCATTGTTATGGATACTACTACTTTGTTGGTGGTTGAAGACACTTAGCTTGCCTTTTGCCTCAGTAGTCTTCAGAGGCTCACTAATCTCCATAGAACTATAGAAGTGTTATTGCTGATGTCTTCTTTTCTTTCAGACCAAAAAGTCTGTGTTGTGGACACTGATAAGCTTTTAAACAATGAATGTATCGAATATAAACGTGTCATGCGAAAGTACAAAGGGAGATAGGCAGCGTCACAGCACACTTGATACTTGATATTTTAATAGCACGTTACAATGGAATAGATTGTAAACAGTTTCTGTCACAGAAGTATCTTCATCCAATGAAAACTACCATGCTTTACCCAGACAAATACACGCAAACAAGCTCAATGAAACAAAAGTGTCCCTCGTGGTTTTCAGTGATTACTTTGATGTGTCTTAGCATTTTGAAAGAAGCATTTGTACAAAGAAAGACGAAGGCTGGAAAGACGTAATACAGCTATAGGTTTCCACTGAGGCTTGATGCAGTGCAGTTGCAGGCTGGAAAGAGGAACAAGGTGATGCCAGTGAGATTTAGATTAAAGACCTCTGGGCTGTTTAGTTTGGCCTGGACTCATTGCCAACATGAATGAATGAATTCTCCTATTTATTTTAACAATTTCAGCCAAACACTGTTTATGGCTGCAACATTTCACTAACATTTCTTTCTCCTTTCAACTTTCTTTCCTACCGTCTCCTTCTCACCCACCTCCTTTCTAAAAGCTCAGATAATGTTCTCTCCGTTTACCATTTTATGCCCCAATTGTTATCTTTGCTATCTTCTGTCAGCAAAATGCCTCAGCCGAAAGAATAATATCATGCATGAAGTCAGATTATAAAACAGCTAATGTAAAAGTGGTAACAACAGAAGTTACTTCATGAAATATTTTTTGGCTCATAAATACAACTTTTACACTTTTTTCATATTTGAGGGAGCTGTACTTTAAAGGTCAATAGGAAAAGAAAGTTTGTGAGAGCAGTGGAATTTTCTGCTCTCCCTACTTTGGAATAGAAAGCGCAAGACTATAAAGAAGCATTCTTAAAAGTTCCATTCTATTGTGCTTTGGGAACACTACCATGATCAATTTAAGTAATTCTATCCATAATTTAAAAAGGTGAATTAGGTTACCATGAAGTCTGCACTTTTTCAGTATGAATTAATGCTTACCACCTCAAATTTTATATCCTGCAGAGAGATGATTTGAGTCAGACAGCAGAAACTATATCAGCTGATTTAGGTGATCAATCACACAATTTAACATCCACTAACAAACAGTGAATAATCAAAGACATAGTGGAAGGAAATATCTTACAAAAGTTCACAGAATGAAATATATGCACATAAGTTTTTCTTAACACAACTTTGTATAACAAATTCCTTTTTAAAAAGGTAATTCTATTCATGGATAATTCACAAAAAAAGAGTAGAGGGCTGCATTTTAATATAAAATATTCTTTTATAAATAGTTTACACAGATTTATTCTTGAACATTAGGTTTTCCTTCTTCCTTTTAATCTAGGGAATATTCTGCTGAAATCACTCATTCTAGGGGTAAATAATCTACAGTGTAAGGGCCTGGCATGTCCAGACCCTGTGTACCGTCTTCAAGAGATGAACAGACTGCAATAGTTAATTATATGGTAATTGAATAGGATATGCATGAGTACTGTTATTTGCAATACTTAGTATACATTTTATGTATGCAAGGAAGATTTAAAAGAATGAAAATTAGCTAGTGTGTGAATTCATCGTTTTTGGTATCTATAATGTCAGAATACCCTTCTTTATTATTCTGGATTCATTGGCTTTGTCTAACACTAGAAAATATTGTATTTATTTTCCAGCTGTGGTGCAGCTACAGCAGTGGAAACTCTGGTGTAGACATGGATTTGGTATTTTTACTGCCATGCTTCAGAGCTGAACCACTGATTTCAGTGGAGGCTTCTGTTTAAAAACTGCCCCTACAACTCAGCTATATGACATCTCAATATTTAGACTCCAATTCCAACACTTTTCAGTTTATATTTCCCTGTTCTGTCAATAAAGTGGGATGATTGGTAATTATTAAATGTAGCACCTATTTTTCCTTCTCACTGTTGTCATGGAACTAGTACTTCTATTTTTTCTCCTCAGACAATTGTATAGGAATAAGAAATGACAAACATCAGGTTATAAAAAAACAACACTGTCATAAAACATGTCCCATTCATCTTTAGCTAGATATTTGTGAGTCAAACTAAGGGCCAGATCCTCTAGTGATTTTATGGCCCCTTTGTGTTGTTCAGGTGGCACAGAGGGGATGTAATCTGGCTACAAATGCCCAGTTAAGATTCCCCTCATGTAGAGTGCCTCTGCCTCCTCTCCTTTCGCAAGCATAGAAGGCAGGTCAGAGAAGGGAGAAGGTAAAGTGAAGTGAGTATTGTGGAGCTCCACCTATCCCCCACTAGTCTATTAAGGACTCTGAATAAAAAACAAGAACTTGGAGCTGCCTAGCAATAATTTGCATCAGGGCCAAGGCTGAATCTGAGTATTAGGGAGCCAGTTCTGGCTTCCTGGCTCTACACCCAGAACTCTAGACTAGGGCAGAATTTTCCTACAGTCTTATTATAAACTCACCCACTTTATTAATACAATCACTACACAACTAGTTCATGCTCTGATACAGATTATTATTCACCCTAAATTTGCACCCCTACATCTGATTTTATAGATTTGCTTCAGTCCTCTGGGCTGGAGAGCAGAAGTGGATGGAAAAAATATTTGCTCTACACTAAATTCTATTGAGTTTAAATAACTCAATAGTTAAATCCAAGAGTGGAATTAAGTACTCTCAGTGTAAGTAAAGATATCAGAATCTGTCCCTATACCATTTTGCAAATACAATGTAATCAGTATATAGTGCTTGGTCTGTATTGTGGTTTTCTTTTGCAAGAATATAAAGGATAGAGCCCAGAATGAAGTCTTCGAGATCTGAGGACAAAATATTGTCAGTTGAAGGGATCTGGCTGCCAAGTGAATTCCCAAAAGTGGTTATTAGATTAATCCAGTCTCACTACTGATAGGAAATACTGCAAAGTCTTCTTTGATAAAGCTTTTCCACTATAAACAGCACAGTCACAGTGTCAAACAACCCAGAGCTTTCTATTACCTGAAAAGACAGAGAAGAGAGAGACTTCAGAAAATTCACTTAGTACTTCACTATTGCCAATCTATTTTAAATGGAAAGCACTCAGATACTACCGTGATGGGGCATCACTATAGAGCTCTGAGAGACAAATATAGCAAGGGAAATGGAGAAGAGAGGGAAAGATATTGGGAAACCCAGCACCAATTGGACAATAGGGCAAAAGGAACAGGATGAGGAGACCCAGAGAATAATGATCTGGGGTAAAATCCACGTTCCACTGAAATCAATGGCTAAACTCGTATTGACTTCAGTGGGGCCAGGATTGGTGCTTGGAGTAAATAATAATATCAAATCAACTTCCATTGAAGTCAATGACAAAAGTCCCTTTGACGTCAGTCAAACCAGGAAAAGGCCCTAGCTGTGTATGTTTAATTAACATTTAAATCATATGTAAGATTTTTCTGTAAATTATTTTATTTTGCACAGAGTACACACATTTTAATTTTTTATTTAAAGTTTCTTCTAGCATTTTAGATTTTGGTTTGTTGTTTTTTTTAAAAAAAAAAAAGGTTGTGTCATGGGGGTCGGAGCAAGGGCTTTAATTTTGTTGACCATGTTCTTCAAATCAAACCAAAATAATTTTAAAGCCATGTTCTTATTGTCATAGTGTAGTGCTTCCATTGAAATAGTGTTTGACTGATGTAATTATGTGTTTGGTGCCCTTCACTGACAACTAGCAGATTGTTTTGGGTACTACATCTTGTAAGCATTTTTCAGCTGTCTGTCCTGTGAACCAATTGCTGTATACAGCTGATTAATTGAGCTATTATTCCTGCTAAGTGTTATAGCAACTTTCTCATTGCTACATAAATAAGATCCATTCTCTGTTCTCACACCTCAGTATCATCAGGTATGTGCCAAGAAACCTTGATTTGTTATTTCAGATAATTCAGGTTTCACAAATAATTGGGTTTTATTTGTGACTCAAGCTGTGCAGAGGTACTGGTTTTCACAAATTCGGATATTCTCCCTGGATTCATTATTGTAATCCAGGGTAAAATTTTGTCATTTCAATGAGAACAACTTTGGCTCTGTGTGTGCATCAGGACAATGAAAAAGGTAGGGAGAAAGGAAGAGGCAAGTTTTCAGAATTTTTTTCTCCAGATAAGTGCTGCCTTTTGTACACAGAATACATAGTATGTAATACCATTTAAAAGAGTTTTCTCTCACTACGTTGTTACATAAAAATTCATGTTTGTTCTTCATATGGCCCCATCTCTGTGTGAGAGAATGAGAGGAGAGGAGGAGTTCTCCTTCTCCTCTCCCTGCATATAGTGTAGTTGTTTTTGGTGCTTTTGCAATGATGTGCAATGGCTGATGTAGTGTAGTTAGAGACTTTTTACATCATGTACCTTATCTTGCCCTCCTTACTTGGTTGAATTCCCACTGATTCGACTAGAAGTTTTACCTCACGTCTTGTCTACACTGTAGTGCTTCCATGTACATACTGCCCACAGTATCAGCAGGGGTTCTCCTGTTGGCACATATAATCCACCATCTCTAAGAGGCAGTAGCTAGGTCAAGGAAAAAATTGTCTGTCGACCTGGCACTGTCTACCCTGGCAGTTAGGTTGGTTTAACTACACTGCTCAAGGGTATGGATTTTTCACACCTCTGAGTGGTGTAGCTGAGTTACCTACCTTTTTAGTGTAGACCAGGCCTCAGGGCTTGATTACACTGGCACTTTATAGCACTATAAAGCCACCAGGAGCGCTTTAAATCACTACCCATCCAGACTGGCAAGGCACGTAGAGCTCTATAAGCCCATATTTATACCGGTCCTGGTAATCCTCCTTGCCAGAGGATTAACAGCTGTAGCATATTGGGTGCTCTGTTTTAGCTCCAGTGTAAACAAGTATTAACAATACATCGCTTTGAGTGATCTCTGGAGATGCCCCTAAGCCTCTGTTCCCTTTGTTTTGAACTCGGGTGGAGGAATGCAGAAGTACATTTTCAGAGCTTATCTTTAACTTGGCAAATCAACTATGCAAATGTTTATCGAGTGAGCCAGCGTGAAATAGAAGAGTAGCAGGCTCTGCATGTTAAAGACTATTTGCTGACACACTCAGCATGCCAAAAATCCACTCACTCTGTCCACGTACACACAACACTCTCCCTCTCAGCCCCCTTGTTTGAAAAGCACATTGCACCCAGCTGAATGCTGGGATAGCTGCCCATAATGCACCACTACCCGTGCTGCTGCAAATGTGGCCACGCTATCCCACTGGCAGGTCTCAGTGTAGAGACGCTATAGCGGTATTCCTATAGTTGTATACGATGGCAGGTATAACCAAAACCATTATAAAGCTGTAAGTGTAACCACGCCCTCAGTTTTAGCCCTTTTAAGTCTACAGACCAGATCCTTGGCAGCTGTTCATTAAGGGCATGGCTACACTTGTAGGTGTAAAGCGCTTTGAGTTAAACCAGCTTTCAGAGAGTACAGTAGGAAAGCGCTACAGTCTGTCCACACGGACAGCTGCAAGCACACTGGCATGGCCATATTTGTGCCACTTTAGCGGCATTAGGAGTGATACATAATGGGCAGCTATCCCAGTGTTCAAGTGGCTGCAACATACATACATTCAAATGTGGGGTGGAGTGTGCTTTGAAAGGGCATATCCGCATTCCAAGAGCCGATTCCAAAACAATGACAAGAGTGGCCGCTTGCCTGCAGGGAATTATGGGACATTTCCGGAGATCAATCAGAGCGCAGTAATACAACACCTCATTCACAGTGATGCTGGGGCATCTCAGCTAAAACGCAAATATTATTCCTCTTGCTGAGGGGGATTACCAGGAACTTTCTAGCTGTGGCGTCAGAGCGGTCTACGTGCCTTGCCAGTGTGGACGGGGAGTGAGTTAGAGTGCACTGGGCGGCTTTAGTGTGCTCTAACTTGCAAGTGTAGCCAAGCCCTAATTCAGTAGAGCTAATCTGATTTACACCAGATGATGTCCTGGGCCTGTACATTTTATTTTCCCATGTTGTACTCTCAAGCACTTTTTAAACAATTTCCCCAACATTTTTAGGGCAATTATGTTATTTAACTTCAGGGAAACTAAATTCTAAAGCTATTTTATTAATAAATAGCATAGGTATACCAATTAAATTACCTAGCTGTTACCTTCTCTGATGTGTTACAGCTGTTAGAGCAGAGAAATATAGTGATTGGCAGCAAATTTGCTGTATTTCCCAAATATTTAACATTTTATTAAAATATGTAGGGCCCTGATGAGCTCCATGTAGGTAGACATGAAGCCATAAAAAAACCCACTGAGTTAGTGAGGCTCAGTGTCAGTCTAGGCAGGGTGCATTGACCTAATTAAAGGATTAGGGCCTTTTATGGGAAAACACAAAATTACTAAATCATTGTAGCACATTCATTCTCCAAATAACTAGTCAAGAAGTAAGCAAAGACAAAAACAGCAACATAAATAAGGGGGCTTTGCTATCAGTCAATTGTGCACAGTGGATATCGCTACAACAACATTTATAATCCTATCACAACCTTCACTTGCCCTGTATTATTACATTGTTCCAAGACACAAAGTAGATTGTTCAGATAGATGTCATGCTGTTCTCAATTGGAAAATATAAACTCAAAATCCATTGTTAAAGTCTGGTGTCTATATGGCTTTATGATACACTTAAGGTAGTCAGGTATGAATTCTGTGGTTTGACAATATTAGTTTGTGTGACTATTAGCAGTAAATATGCTTAATGGCCTGTGATGGGATGTTAGATGGGGTGGGATCTGAGTTACTACAGAGAATTCTTTTCTGGGTGTCTGGCTGGTGAGTCTTGCCCACATGCTTAGAGTTCAGCTGATTGCCATATTTGGGGTCAGGAAGGAATTTTCCTCCAGGGCAGATTGGCAGAAGCCCTGATGGTTTTTCACCTTCCTCTGAAGCATAGAGCACAAATCACTTGCTCTGCACCTTGATGTCTTTAAACCATGATTTGAGGACTTCAATAGCTCAGACATAGGTTAGGGGTTTATTGCAGGAGTGGGTGGGTAAACTTCTGTGGCCTGCATTGTGCAGGAGGTCAGACTAGATTATCATAATGGTCCCTTCTGACCTTAAAGTCTGTGAGTCTAGGAGTCTATCAGTCAACTGTGCACAGTGGATCTCTCTACAACACCATTTATAATCCTATCACAACCTTCACTTGCCCTGTATTATTATATTGTTCCAAGACACAAAGTGGGTTGTTCAGATAGATGTCATGTTATTCTCAGGTGGAAAATATAAAGTTAAAATCCATTGTTAAAATCTGAGGTCTATATGGCTTTATGATACACTAAAGGTATACAATGTAGTCAGGTATGAATTCTGTGGCTTGACAACATTAATTTGTGAGAATGTTATCATAAGTACACCCTGTACAGGAAACACTCATGCTGAGCAGACTATCAGCAGGACTTCACCAGGAATGAAAGGTGAAATAAGCACAGAAAATTATCCCATGTCAACTCAAGAATCAAGTCAATGAGCTGTTGTTGCAGCCAAGACAATAAATTAGCATGCTTAAAAGCTTCATTCTTCATTTTAATGAGTTTAATCTTTTAAATAGGTTATGCAACTTTAAGTCCATCCAGATGCCATTTAGACTAGAGATAAACATTAAGCTTTTATTTTTAATTATAGATTTGTGCACTGAATGAAGGGTGACATTTTGAACATACATGTTATGTCAGGTTCCCTCTTGCGGCCTGATCCCAACCCTCTCACAGTCAATGGGAATCTCTGAATTGGCTTCTGTGGGTTTTGAATTAGACCCGTGGTTTGCCTTAGAGGAATCATTTTGCTATAGAAGATGATGATAATATGAAACTCAAAGGATTCAGACCTATCAAGCATGCTGCAGATTGGACACAGTGGGGTGGAATGCCTAGGAGATAATGTTGACTCAGTCTCTCCCCTGAGGCTCTCCACAGAACTGCAATGCTAGAGGCTCCCAACTCATAAGCAGCTCAGATGCCATAAAGACGACTGATGGAAAAAGAAAGTGCTGAGGATGCTGAAAAGTTTGGTGTTTTTTTTTAAAAAAAGGGGGTTGAACATGAACAAGGCCTGCCAAGAATCCCTCCATGTCTGGGGGTCCTTTATTAAAGCAGTGGCAGTAGCCCAAAACTTTTAGCATCCTATACACACACCGGTTATCCCAAAGGGCTGTGAGGCTCATACCGGCAAACATATCCAGTCTGATCTTAATCTACCACTGGAAACAACATCAAAATTCTGCCACAGGCACAAATTTAGGCCACGGTCCTGCACTGGGATTAATGACTTAACGGACTTCAGTGACGCCCTTTGTGGCCTGCCTATATGGATGAGATCACAGGGTCTGGGATTTAGAGCACTTGCACCTGGGCCAGATATTTTGGAGACACCTTTGCTGTTCACCAGTTAGTAGAGATGATTGCTTCTCAGTTCATTACAGCTAATTTATTAATACTCTTTAGTTTTTGCTGTTCACAAAGGGTGCTAAGATTATTCAAAATAATAAGGAAAATAAAATTAAAAGAAAAAACAGTTGAGGAGATCAAAGGATATAACCTATGTATTTTAGTAACAGAAAAGACTGATTGGAGGGACATGACCACAGCCTATAAATACTTTCAAGTTAATATAAATGAAGAAACGGAATTAGTTACCATCTCAAGAGACACTAATACAACGGCTAAAGCTAAAGGGATAGTGCCAAATTGGAAAAAAAAAATCACATTTCTGTCTGAAAATTTAGTATCGACGATTGTAAGTTTCTCCCTTGCAGAAAAGACACTCATGAAAACAATAAGGGAGCAGAAAAATCCTTTGATTAATTGATTTTTTTTTTGTAATTTTAGAACTTACTATTGAATAGGTGGTCTATCAGAAACTGGAAGTTTGTTAGTTAATGTCAAAGAATTCTGTTGGTGAGTGAAAGTAAAAAACTTAACTATGTTTCCTTAATGAAGGACAAGTGTAGACTAGATATCAGAACAGTAAGACTAGTTGGGTCCACGTGTATTGCCAAGGGATGTAGGTGGTCAAAGACCCATCGTATGATTCATGCCTGAATAAGTGTAAGACATTAGTGAAAATGCTGCAGTGTATGCCTTAATAGTGTTGTAAAATGCACAGAGGACCAGATCCTCTGCTCAATGATCTATGCCAACATATATTAGCTGAGATTCTGGCCTTATAACCCAAGTTACATGGAATAAATCTTGACTCCATTAACCTCTGAACCAATGTAATGTTCATAAATCTTACAATCTACTTCACTTTACAACTTACTTCTATCTCTACATTTCTTTACAAAACCGATCACTGTTTGCTAATCTGAGGAGAGGGCCACAAGACAGCATAGTCAGTCAGGGTATGGTCAGGATACAGTTACAATAATGTACTAATTTGCTGGTTCCATGTATTCTTTCTGCTTTCACCGGCTACCTGCCTACCAAAAACAAATGCATTCTCTGCATTGATAGATTAATTCTGTTTCACTAAACTTCATAGTGTGTCTCAGTGAAAATACTTGAGTGAAATAATCTACTATACCAATAATTAAAATCTTTATGAACCAGTGCCAGATTTTTCAAACTATTTAGGCACTTAACTCCCATTGACTTCAAAAAGAGTTAGGCATCTAAATACCTTTCTGAATCTGGGCCTAGGACACTTGCTTCCACTTTATGAATAACACGGTCCCCTTCGATGTTGTATGTTAATTCGATCTAATATATCAAAAGGAGCAACACAGAGAAATCATGACCTGTATTGCAGAACTCAGCATTTGTACTATTCCTTCATCTATAAGGTCCCATCACACACCTGCTGTATGCTTAATTTCTGTTCACCCACTACCCCATTAACACCTCATTCTGCTGCACACCTGCAGAAGCTTTGCTCTTTGATCACCTGCATTGTAGCTTTTAGTACAACTTTACTTTGCGCTGCCACAGCACCTTTTGTCTAAGGATCTAAAGACTCACTGCTGCACCTACACTACACAGCGTGGTCAGTGGTGCATCACTGTCTACAATAATTCACTATGAAAAAATGAAGCAGGTGAAGGAGTTTGGATTGTTTGCAATAAGCCTGACTGGTTTTATCTAATCATTTCTTGGTGAACAAAGGAAATCCTCTCAAAAAGTTTTCATTCTTTGACCCATGGTGGGGTGTATGTCTGCATCTACTCACTTAGGCACACAGGTCATCACATCAGTTCTGTGACACAATAGTGCTATACACTGTAGTGTCCTTCATGTTAAGTTACTAGCAAGAATGATGTACAATGAACAATGCAGAAAAGCACTGAGCAAAAAGAAAAAAGAAAAAAAAAGAAAAGAAAAACCACTAAAAGTCTGAAACCCGAGTCCTAGAAAATGTGTTCTTATGATGTATCCATCCTTTTCTATCACTTTTTTTGCAAAGTCTCTATTATCCTGGTGAAAGACAGTTTTTCTGATCTCAGGATGATTAATGTTCCTCGTCCTGAAGCATGTTGCTAACTACTATTATATATACATCTAACAATGCGTCTGCCTGTCTGAATTTCATCTCATACTGCTGTTCTGCCAATATCCTTTCCAGTAAGTAGTTCACACACTGGGAAATGAGTGGGTAGAAAAAGAACTCAAATGAAAGATAAACCTAAGTGAGAATATCTGTTGAATTGAGATGGGATCTGCGTCAGACAGCGCTATTGGAATTTGCCTCCTGTAGAGCAATGTCAGTGTTTCAACTTGAACAGACAATTGCCACATTGCTATCAGAATTGGGGTTTTGCTGTTTTCCCGGACGCTTTAATCTGCAACTGATGTAATTCTTCATATCCCAGCCTGACTTCAAAGCTGCCAGTGAAACAAAATAGATCTTTGAGTCCTAATTTTCAGGGACTTTAGAATGAAGGTTTTGATTTTTGATGGCGACGGGTGGCAAGCAGAAATTTAAATGAGTGAAAGGTTCAAAGGATTCAATTAAAATTAAATAATATCCATGGATGCTGTTCTTTTTGTACATTGACATGGCTATCATGATATGGAGGCTATTCTCAAGGGTCCACTCAATGATATATACTTTACAGTGTTACAAATGATTACAGGAGAACCTCAAAGAGTCCCGAGGTTCAGGTCAGTTAGCTATTCAATGCTTATCCAAACTATCTGAACTTAAATCTGCCTCAAAATTTCACGCGAGAGAGACTTTTTCATGGGAGTGCCACTACTGCCTCTCACAGCCTGGCCCGGGTTCTCTTCTGGACAGTCACAAGTGGATCCCAAGTCCCAACATGCTTCCAAGACCCCCTGAGTCTGACTAGTGACTATCCTCTCTCTGCATCTCTTAGTCACACTCCCAGGTGAAGACATGGTGTCTGACACCCTTCCTGGGCAGTGGACCTCCCAACACAGCCACCTTAGACCCCTGAAATAGCACCTCAGCCCTTCTGAGTCCCCTGCTGCTTAGATATGTTCACCCAGAGTCCACCTGGCTGTAAGAGTAATGGTTTCAAGTTAACCCCCTTAGGAAAATGTAGCAGGAAGTCAAGGAACACAGATTTAGCAAAGGATTTTTTTTTTTAAACAAAGACACATAACTGTTTATAAAGCATACTAGAGAGCTACAGATCCTTGAAAAACAACAAAATCCTGACTTCACCCTCTTTAGCCTGGGGTTGGTCAGGATCTATAGGCTTAGCCGCCCTTCCAGCTTTCTCTGACCCTTTTTTCCCATCTGGGTATTCCTAGGAGAATTCCAGGCTCCTCCACTTCACCCGCATGCTTATAGGGAGTCATTCAGAGTCAATCGCCCTACTGGCAGAAAATCCATTCTGCCAGCTGGGGAGAGTTATTCCGTGTCGATGGGCCTTGAGACTCCCTCTCCAAAGTGTTCCACACCATGAGTGAGACCAGGTCTAGATGAGACTGACCTTGTCAGAGCCAACTTGGTTTTCAATGTAAACTGTGGGCTGCTTATCTACACATTGCAACAAAGAGCACTGGAGAGGTGTGATTGGTAAAGTGCTCTAATATGTTGCACTCCAACTGACCAGTGTAGATGCTGCTAGCATACTTGAACAGACAAGAAGTTCACATTAATGTTTCCTGTTTCAGGTTACTATCAACAATGGTGCTTGCAAAACAAAGTCAATTTGAAGGTTTTAAAAATGAGCTGGAAATAATTTTGGATACTACAGTTGCTCTTGAGTCTCTTTGCCAATTTTTGTGGATTTCTAGTCACATAGTTCTCTTCTCTTTTGTGAAAGATCCACAAACAGTGGAAACGACACTGACTTTGTATAAAATACTGTCAAATGCACAAAGTAAGGGAACAAAAACAATGTTTCTCCTCTAATTTCTTATCATAATCTGTTGGGAAAACATTATCAGTTGACAGAGAGGAAAGAAGGGAAGAATGGACACAAGAATAGCAATGGGAGAAAGAAAAGGCCAAAGTAGAGAAAGGAAGACAGAAAGTCTTTAAGGATTAGAGTTGTCATTGGATCTGGGTCCTGCAAAGCATCCCCTTGGTGCAACAGATTTCCAGAATATTCACACACTTATAAGTATCTCAGGCTTCTAAAAATAAATTAGATCATAATTTCCCCATTCCTATTTTCCTCCCTTTTAAATCTTCCATCAGTCTTTCAAAATCTGTTCTGATTAATTTACATTTTGAATATTAGAGGTAGTTCTTGGAATATACATGAAGTCTTTCAAGACTTAAAAAAACAACTAGTGATTGGATTTGCATATGTAATGAACTGTCCTTGATTCTTAAGACTTCCAAAAAGCCAAAAAATATTCAGCATGGCCTTCAGAAGTCAATGGGCCAAACCCTGAAGCTTTTTCTCAGGCAAAACTCCTATTGACTCAAATGAGAGTTTTGCTTCAATACAGAACATCAAGATTTAGCCCATTTTTTGCAATAATGGGATGTAAAAAGGACAGTAGTTTGAGGATGTACAGCAATGAGGAAGACATAGCCCTTGACTAGATACTACAGAGAGAATAAAATGTAACCTGAAACACTAGGGGAAAAAAAAAGATTATAAAAAGCTACCTGCAAGTTGAGCTGTAACTTCTCAGTCAGTACTTACCCTTTAAATGAAAACTGATATTTTACATCAGACAGTTGGCCCATCTAATCAAGTAAAATTTAGCAGTAATTTATGCTTGCTGCATCAGGAGAAGATACAAGAAATTGAGATATGATGCTCTGTGAGCATACATTAGGTAAATAATCTTTTCACCTAGAAAATACATAGTAATGTTTGTTATATTTTGGGCAGCATTTATTCTTCAAAGGCTAGCTTACAACACATAGGGTTTGACCACATGTGCAATTCTATTTTGTGCATGCAATTATTACTGCATATAATATGGATTGCATATAACCCATCCCACCCACAATTTTTTCAGAACTGCCTAGGGATCATAAAATCAGTTATTCACCCAGTTCTAGCCAGGAACTCTTGGATTTATTCCTACCTAAACCACAAATTTGATGTGTGACTGGCCATATCACTCAACTTTTCTCATCTATTTCTCTATTCATTTCCCCCCCCCATAAGTAAAATGGGGCTAACAATACTTACATATCTGTTTTATATGGGTGAGAGCAAAGTTTAATCCACTTAAGTTATCGAAGTGCTTTGCTATCCTCAAAAGATATACATATTAGTTACGGATAGTATTATTAGAATTTAATTGAGGATCCTGATGTATATTTTACCCTGTGCTCTGAACATGGGAAGTTCTAAGCAGCAGGAGAGCCCACCATAGAGACCACAGTATCAGAGGAGAAAAAGAGTAGAAGAGGGACTTACATAAACTGATTTGGATTTAGTTTGGCATAGTGGATAGACAAACATTTGAGCGAGTTCTTATTTTGCCTGAACCAGTCTCTGAAATGGAAATAAAATGGAGCTGTTTGCATTTTACTGTAATGACTCTGTAGAACTCTTTGGAAGTGTTCATAAATACTGTAACAAACTTTAATAACTGTAAATCTTATGATGTGTCTACCAAATGCCTGCTTGATATTTTTATATCCTTTTATGCCATTATTCATATGGTTCGGTTATTAGATATGGGAATATGTTTGCATTGAATAACACACAGCGCATGGCATTTTACATTGAAATAAAGTACTTACTACCACTCAAAAACAACTTTAAAAAAAAAGTTTCCTTGAAAGCATCCTGCAATTTTCTACTCTCTCCCTTCTGAAGTAGTAATTTTCCCTTCTCCTGCCTGCAAGAAGCTGTTCTGGCTCTTCTTTCAGATTATTGCCCTGGTTCCTTGTGATAAGGTTGGTATCAAAACTAAGTTTTTTCCAGAACTTCCCCAGAGACTGTCAAGGCAAAGCTAAACTGTATGAATGGTGGGGCTTTCTGGAGTCTCATTTAGCTAAATGGCCTCTCTTTCACTCTATCATTCTTTGATAGTCACTTCCCATTCTCTTCTCATATACATTCATACAAAATGGGACCTTCAGGAATTATACAGGAAAGGGCTTTATGATAATTTAAAAAAAAAAAAAAATACTGCTGCCTTCATTTTGAATGTCAGACTGGTCTCAAAAGCTCAAAGCTTCCTCCCAACATGTTATGAGCCATGTTATTTCTGAACTGAAAGTTCTAGATAAATTAATACACACACTATTTTGTAGAGAAACACTTATGGTTACATACATCACACACTGGATAAAAACCCACAAAAGCAAGCTGCCTAAAATTAATCTATATTCGGCTACACAGCCTATACTCCTCCATCCCAGACACACACCTTCCCATTAGCAGAACTACTGCACACCACATTCTGTGTACCACAATCTGAACCTTTCAATCCAGCCTTCTACACACCCTCCTTTACCAAACTACCCTCTCCCCCAAAACACTTCAATGGTAGCATTTGGTATAGTAATATGTAATATTCTAAATATGTTCAGACATCTGTGCCAAATTGATCCACTTATTCTTTTGATGTTCACTCCTTTCAGGTTAAGACAAAACACATTGTTAACATCACCAAATAAATCTAATTCAATTAGCCTCATGTTTTGTTTGATTGGTTTTCTTTGTATTGCTCTCTAAACCAAGAGATACATTATGTAAATCAGCAAGCCTTTAGAATGGGGGGAAAGGGTGAGAGAAAGAGCATGAGTGAGACAGCAGAGATACTAAGTTAAAACTAGAGTTAAAAGGAAAAAAGAAAAAAATCAGGTGGAGGAAACGTCCTTAGAACAGCTGCCTGGTATGGTGTCACAGCAGGATGTTGCACTGCCATCTGGGAGAGTTCAAATAATCTTTGAATCCCAGGCCCTCCAGGCTGCAGGAGGCTAGCTGAGAGAATTATGCATTTTGTTTCTTGTGAAGCACAGGAGGTGCTGTCGGTCTGATGCTTTAAGCATTCCCTGCTGGCTGATCAGCATCTGACAGAACAGTTTTCCTAACCACTAGCTAAAGATGAGACCAAAATGACAGACCGAGCAAGGCACGGGGAAAATGAGCTGGCTGAAATAAAGAGGAGATCTAGAAGTTGTATTTATCCAGTCAGAGAAGGAAAGACCTAAGGCATAAAGGTCCAGATGATTAAAGGTATTCAGATGTTGCTCCACTCAGCTTTGCAATCCTAAGTGATTTAGACGATTAGATTGCATTTTAAAAAGGTTTAGGCATCTAGGGCTAGATTCATAAAGGGGACTTAGACACCATAACTTTCAGCATCATGGTTCCCAGGGGGAATCCTCAGCCCTGAGTTAGAGGCCCAGGTTCCCCCATCAGCAAGGTGCCGAAGAATAGAATTCAGCGAGCCAACACTCTGTGTGGAGACATGCCTAAGAAGAGGGAGTTAGGCAATTAACTCTGGTTTGGAGGGAGGCATCTATCTCCACTTGTAATTCCCCTATGTGAACCTTCACCTGAAGTTAAGTGCCTCTGCCAGGACAGCACTTTTTCACAAGAAATTGAAGAAAAGGGCAGGTACCTTTACATACAATAGCCCAGCGGTTACACCATCGCCTGGGAGATCTGGGTTCAAATCCCCGCTCTGTTTGATTTGGAGCAGGGACAAACCCACATCTCCTGTGTGAGTCCTCTAACACTAGACTATGGGGTATTCTGGGTGGAACTGTCAATCTCTCTAGATCAGTGATTCCCAAACTTTAACGATCTGTGAACCCCTTTCACTAATCTGATGAACACTCCTCTCCTCAAAAATGAATACAGTAAACCCTTGATTTAACGGACCTCGATTTAACGGACTTCAGATGCAACGGACAAAATTTCTAAGCAAGTCTGATGCATCCGAAATCCATTTGACGAGGGCTGGCTGCCGGCTCCCGGGTCCCGCCCGGGTCCTGCCAGCGGGCGGGCTGGCTGCCGGCTCCCGGCTCCCGCCCGGGTCCCGCCCGCGGGCGGGCTGCCGGCTCCCGCCCGGGTCCCGCCAGCGGGTGGGCGGGCTGCTGCTCCGACAGCTGTTTTTTTAAATTTATTATTAAATAACGGACTTTCTGATTTAACGGACACCCCCTCGCCCGCATTAGTCTGTTAAATCGAGGTTTTATTGTATTTCCAGGGGTTTTCTCCTTTACCCGAGTATACATTATAAAAGCAGTGATTTTGGAAATAACATTTGTTTTATTACATGCTTTTTACACACTATTTATTATTACAGTATTTTTATGAAAATGGCAACACTGTTCCAGGATCTCACTTTTATAGCTTGTATCACTTTCAATAAGCCTGTTATAAAACAAGGCTCCTATGTTTCATCAAGGATTATCAGATGTGAAAGAGCATGAAGGTATTTAAGAAGCCAACTCAAAGAGTTCCTCCTACACAAGCATTCAGGTCTTGAGCAGTCCAGGCAAACAAAGCACATTACAATAAAGCTTAAACTTGTTCTTCACAATAATTTTAAAAACAATACTAGCTGCCTATTTCATTTTTAAAACAGCACAACAAAAAATATCCACCTCCCTTTCCATTTCTTATAAAGAGTCTCGAAGTTTAAATCTCCTCAGTGTGATTGATATGCTTGCTTTGATCTGCTTAGCTCTTTGAAGTAGGGGAAAATTAGTATTGGGGAAATTAGGTTTAGATTTTGTAATGACCTACTCCCAGTCTAATTTCCCCCTATTGTTACTCAGACCATCTTGTCAACTGGCTGAAATGGGCCACTCATTAACACTTCAAAAGTTATTTCCCCCCCCCCCTTGGTATCCTCTTGCTAAGGGAATTGTCGCCTTAGACTGACCTCACACTTGGTAAGGCAACTCCCATCTTTTCATGTATTTATACCTGCTCCTGTATTTTCCACTCGATGCATCTGATGAAGTGGGTTTTAGACCATGAAAGCTTGTGCCCAAATAAATTTGTTAGTCTCAAAGGTGCCACAAGGACACTTGATTGTTTCTACAAGTGTGGATATTTATCTGTATTATCCAAATTTAGGGAAACTTCCAAGAGCAATGGTTCTCCATTACTAGACAGCCCTCCCTTTTTCCAGAAGGCTCTGTGACAGAACATCCTGTTCCCTCAATGCCAAGAATGTCCTGTTCCCACCCCACTCCAAGATACACAATGCGAGATTTCGTTCAGCGAGGGACAACCAGTGACTTGTTACCCCTATGTTGCAACCCTGTAATGGCAACACAAAGTCTGCCATTCACACCATGTTTTTAATATATAATTTTCTCCCTCCCTCTCAGAGACTGGAGAACACAAATAGCAGTAGTCTCTGCCAATCTAGAAGCCTGAATAAATATCAGGGAACTTGGTCTGTTTCAAACTCAACTTGAAATTGATATGATAGATACACCAGGAGAGGCTCCATTAAATATTTTGCCATCTGAGGAACAACAATATACCTAAGCCTTGAGGAAATGTCTATCAAGTTAAAACCGATTTACAAAATACTGGATTTTTCCCCTGAAGTTTTGCAAAATTAAAATGAGTAACATAAGTATAATTTCGTTTTCTGGCAGATACTCATACAGCTGTATTCAGAGAACCCTTACTCGCCCCCCCCCCCAAAAAAAAGACAAACTCTCCTCCTCCCTCCCCCCCATGCATACAATTCTTCAACATCCAAGCTAAAGGAGAATATCCATTTGCTATTAGCTCTTAGTAGGCCATTAGAATGAAACAATGACATTCCATCTGCAGAGTGCAGTGGTATAACATACATACACACCAGCCAGTACAAGCTAGTAACACCCATGTCACAGGGTAATTTATTAATAATGTCACCTCAAAAGAGAAATACCATACTTAAAGGTTCAAGTTTCACCACTTTCCCTGATTCCAAGGTCTTCATCAGCCTCAGTCACCCTTCAGCTTGGAAGGCTCTTGGGTTTACCACCAGAGTCCCCTCCTGGAGACCAAACAAAGCAAAGCAATAACACCAAAAAGGTCTGGGCTTAATAAAACTCTAACACCCCCTCCCATGTTTTTCCCCCAGCTCCCTCCCTTTTCTACAGGATAGTAGCCACGGGGGCACTTCCCAGGCCTTCCTCTTGCTCCCAAGTCTCTGCATCTCACAACCCAGTCCTCTCAGTTTCTGGCCTATCTACCTAGTCCCACCAAAAGCCTACAACATCTCTTTCACATCCATCTGCTTTTTCTTCAGCTCTTATAGGGAACACTTGTCCCCTGCTCAGCTGGATCTGATTAATGAACAGAGCTGGCTTGGTCTTGGCTCCTGGTACTTAAAGAGATATTCCTAGGGCTTGCAATATAGCAATCAAACTGAACTTTGAGGTAAGAATCTACTATATTAGGTAGGAATTAATAAAGTCTAGGTGTCAGGGGAAAATTAATGGCGCGTCTCTCCCCCTTACCTTTACACTCCAGATTGCAGTGGTGGAGCTGAGGCAAGGAGCTCACAAGCAGTCAGAGACCACTGAAGAAACACACAACTCAACTTTGATCAAAGAGGAAACTGAGTCACCCTCCTCTCGGTCAAGAAAGGGGGGTTACCAACAGCTCCGTTTATTATGGGTACCAAGCAAACTTTTATAGAGTATATTACGACGGGGAGGGGGAATGGGTGGAGCGAGATAGATGCCTACTTGAAGCATGCGCGTTAGCAAACCATTACATCAATCATAGGTTAGTGCCCTCTTGAGGCAGCTGGTGTGCCGACCTTGATAACCTCTACATTATGCCAACAGCTTATCAATACATAGTCTATTCTTCTCTATAAAAGTAGCAACATATGCAATCTAGAGATAGAACCCATTAGCTCATCTAGCGAGAGTTTTACAGACTGCAATTGTCTAGGCAAGGTTACATTCCAGATACAGATAACGCTACAACAACAACTTGGTGTCAAAGCAATATTTCACTGAGCTTCTAAAACCTCAAGCTCAGCATTTTACAACCCGGGGGTGGGGGGGGGGGGTAACTATGTGATTGCTGGTGAGGAAGAGTAAATGGTGAGAATGAGCAAGGAAAACTGTTTTTGCCCTGACATAGGCCCTAGTTCATGTTTTATGCTTTTGTTTGCTATGTAACTGTTTCCATCACTCATGCTTGTTTGTATTTGAATCTCTGCTCTTTGGTAAATACATTTGCTTTTGTTTCACTGTAACTGAGTTCAAGTGCTGTGTGTGATATAGGAGCTGTGGGCTAAGGTAAAACTGGTAAACTGTGGCACACTATTCCTTTGGGAACAAACAATCTGGGTTTTCTGTGGGTATCCAGTGAGTGGGGCCGGGTGCCACAGGGGAACACTTTGAAGAGACTTGAGAGCAGGGGCGCATCTATTATCAACAGGATGAAGCTTGGTGTAGCCCAATGGAGAGTGCTTGTGCAGCTGACAGGCTGGTTGAGTTAGGGAACTGGCACAGGCAGGATTCCCTCACTCCCGAGGCAGGTGATAACAAGGTGTCTCACAACCAGGGGTGCCCTGAGAAGCATCAGGGAACTGTTTTCATGCTTCTGCAGGTATATAGACATATCTTTAGGCAGGCACCTTTCTAATTTACTCAACAATCTGATAGGTTATGCCCGAATCGCTCTGTTAGCCATGGCCTGCTACTCAAACTATGAGATATTTTGTGTCTTTTGGTGCCTGTTCGGTGCAAAAAAAATCCCATTTTTGTTGATTTCTCTACATTCCGTTTTTTTTATTCCTGCAATTTTGCAAGTTCCCACCTTTTTGTTTTTGTACACAATCTGAAACTCTGTCTCCACAGTAACACTGCATTAGTCATTTATTATTTATGTTCTGTGGGGCATCTTGGCAAAAGTAATTATATACTGTTATGTGGCTGGGATAGAAGAAAAGCCTCACTGTAAACAAAATATCATGAAGCAAATAATGTGGGAAGAGAGGATTTTACTTCACCCTGGAGTATAGTCAGCTCTGAATTTAAAGTTTTGCATCCAAAAAGAACAATCTCTCTATTTCACAATCCAAAAGTTGCAGATATTCAATCCAGGGAAGGAGGTGGAAGTTTGTGATAAGGACGTTTGAAGTGGGACTTAAAGAATTTGGTATGTCCAGGGAGATGCAGAAAGGTAACAGTCAGGTCAACTAAGGTCTTATCCAAAGCCCCAAATAAGTTAAAATTTGGGTTTCCACTATGTGCAAGCCTAATACAGGTCACTGTCAGAAAGCTATTCCTGATATTCAGCATCTATCATGAGACTATGTTTCTCACAAATTTTTGCTCTGTATAGTTCCAGAAAAAACAATGGCATTTCAAAGAAACCTTGGCCCTGTACGGTGCACGCTGCCAGGAGACACATTCCTTCACATCATTTATAAGGAAAAATTTCACACTGTCAATTGATGACTGACCAATTGAAACGGCAAGTTGGGAAACTGAAATATGTTAGCTGCTGCTTTTTTATGAGGAAGAAAAAATGGGAATGCAGCAATTTCATCTTCCATAAAGCAGAAATGTTAAAAGGGATTTTCCTGCTTTGTCGGAGAAGATTTACTTTCTGTATGAAAACTCAGTCAGTTTTTAGCACCAGCCTTATGAGCATCTGTGACCCCTCAACCAGGGGAGGCGCTAAGGTTTTTGCCACCCCAAGCACAGAAGTTCCGCGATATGCCTGCTGGTGGTCTGGTGTACGGATTCAGTGGCGTTTGTGCGGGAGGTCCACAGGTCCAGCGGCTTAGTCGCCCTGCCACAGAAATCCCGCTGAATCCATGGCAGCTGCAGACCTCCCGCCGAAATGCCACCAAAGACAGCCGGACTGCTGCCCTGATGGCGAGTTTCAGGCTGCCCCCTTTCCCCCATGGCTTGCCACCCCAGGCACACGCTTGGAGCGCTGGTGCCTGGAGCCGGTCCTGCCTCAACATATTTTAACCCTTTGGGGCTAAACTCCGGGCTTCAGGAAATCATTCTTATCAGTCTGGTTCTGTCTGGCTCAAAAAGGGCATTATAAAATTGCAGCTTTTGAGACATTACATCTTTTCTAAAATTGTTTATGTTTTTTGGATTTGATGCAGACCAGAGGTTTATTTTCTTCCTTAGGTCACACTGGCATCTAGTGGTCCTACACTGAGTAGACTGAACAAATCAAATGTATGTATGTAAATAGAATATGAGTTTTTAGATAGATACTTACACATACAACTGCACACATATTATAGGTAGGATGACCAGATGTCCTTATTTTATAGAGACAGTACCAATTTTTGGTTCTTTTTCTTATATAGGCTTCTATTACCCCCAATCTCTGTTCCACATGCCATAAATCTTCCTGTTCTCCTTTTTATATCTGTTATCCAGTGCTTACACCTATTTGTGAATAGCAATAAGTAAAATTTATTGACTGGGAGAGAAACCAAGACATGGACTGGGAAAACATTAGGGAGACTGGACTAGGAAAGCAATTTGATGACATTAATATATAGGTCATGGAGACAGACAAATGGCCCATGACTAAATTCATCCAATCCAGTTATACTCCAAAATTATTAACTCCATCTTCCTGAATGAAATAGGTATATCTTCCCTCAACTCTTTTATATCTTCCATAAATAATGTATCAATAGATATGCAGTTCGCACTTAGTCTTATCAAGTAAAAAAACCAACAACACCGGAGCCAGATTTTAAAAATCACTAGTTGTCTTGTTTACTAATTAAAAGCCTATTTCTTTTCGCAATCTAAGACAAGATCCAAATAATGTCCATAGGTATCTTCCTATTTTTTACATGTTACTTATTTGTGCATAGAAAGAAAGAAAAACCTGCTATGAAAATGAGAGCCATGTCATCTATGTTGTATACTTTATATATTTAAAATTAGTTTTATTGGTAACCACTCCCCTTGAAATGTGCGCACAACTTCCATTAATGTTCATGTGAGATAAGTGGGCGTATATATATATTGGAACAAAGAAAGTGTTACATGAACACATTAAAAGTATTAATGTTCACATTAAAAGATTATTTTCATTCTGTTAAAAAGCCATGAGAAAGCAATAATCAGATTGTCAGAGAAGACACCATGTTTCCCATAAACTGCAGCCTCTGATCATGGTTTAGTACTTTATACTACACAGGGAATAAGAAAACCACTAGACAGCTGCAGGAAATATGATAAATGCAATGTAGGATTGATTTGTAGCCGTGGATTTTAGAAACCCATAGTTTTCATGACTAACAACTAATTATAAATTAGTTGCATTAGAAATCCAACTACAGTGGTCTACCAAACATGGATTCAGGCATTGGTGTGAGATGAATACTATCAATTCCAATAAGTTTCTTTACCCAAAATTAAATGTGATGCAGCATCATTAAAAAGAGTGAAAAGTTTATTCTTTCTAACTCCCTTCCTCCCCCCAAAAGTACACAGATTCAGAAGCCCAAATATGACACTCTGATGGTAGATAGCTGTTTTCACTATTGTTCATTCTGAAATTGTTTCTCATATACAGGCTACTCATTCTCCCACAGACTACTCCAGTCCCTAAACTCTTGACAAAAAAACTCTTGATAAATCTCTCTAGTTGGCTTTGGAGTTATTCCTGTAATTTTAATGGGCCAAAATCTCTTTTATAAGAGATATAACCGTATAAGTTAATGTAACCCTTCTGCCCTTCAGAATTGACAGCAACAAGGGCCAGGTTCAGTAAATAGGGGTTCCCTCTCAACAAAACAATGCAAACTGGCTCGAGCCCCCACCCAGTGACCTGGGAAAATCCTGCATACACCCCTGGGCGCCTCAATGAGGCAATACTTCCCCTCTTGCAAGCACAGATCGGTGTATCAGAAGATCTTTATTAACATGAGGTAAATGACATCACTAAACTGGGAAAACACCACACCTAGGGTTCATACACCAACCCGCAAGCAAATTGCCCCTCCCCAGCAAGTTTGGGCTGTGTCCTCTCCTGCAGGTTCAGGAGTCCCGCAACCCAAACATCACTCAAAGTTCCACAAGTCCAACAGCCCCAAAGTCCCTGGAGTCCAGCAACCCAAAAATCACCCAAAGTCCCACAAGTCCAACAGCCCCAAAGTCTCTGGAGTCCCTGGTCAAAAGTTACTCTGCAGAGTCTTACCTCCCAGGCTGGGTGGAAATGGAGGGCAGAGTGAGGGGTACCTTACGAGGTCTGAGGCCGACTGCCCAGTCTCTCCGTGGGGTGCTGCTGCTGCTCTGCTGCTCCACCAGCTGTCCCAGGAACTGCTCTGCTGGTTGTTCCGCTAGCCGCCCTGCTGGCCGACACAGGAACTGCTCTGTCAGCAGCTCCACTCTGCTCTGTAAGCTGTCTCAGGAACTGCTCTGCTGGTTGCTCCACTAGCTGCCCTGCTAGCCACCACAGGAACTGCTGTGCTTAGGACCCCCCACTTAAGATAAAGCTCAGTGATTTTCAGCTCTTAAGTGATTTCAGCTCATAGGGGTGGGGGGGCCTTAGTGCAGATGTACCACCAGACCCAAAGTGACTTCAGCTCAGTGGGCTGAAGTTAGACTCCTAATGGAAACAAAAGTCAGCTCTAACATTCCACAGGGGAGAGAGACCAGGTGCAATAGACCTACAAGGCCCTCACCAGAAGGTATAGAAACCTGTCCACAGCCTCTCTCAATTCAGTGGGTTTTGGAACCCCTGTCCCTTGGCTAGTGAGTGCTACCTAGCTGATGGCGAGTCCCTCCAGCATGCCAAAGGCCAAATACATGTCCCAATCCCTCATTCACATAAACAGGTTAATCAACACTTTATCATTCTTGCCCCAATACCAGAGAAACTGGGGGTCCCACAGTAGCCAAAGTGACCATTTGGGCTGTTAGAGCGCAGGCTAGGTGCAGTGGGTGTGTCTATGCAAATAAGATGTTATTTTCCAAAACTCACTGCAATTCCTGCAATTCATCACCAGATGTCAGGGTGGAGCTCATCCTGACACTGCTTACATTAATAATGTTAGTGATTTCAGTGGGATTTACCAGTATAATAGAGAAGAATTTGGCCTAAATTCATATATATCCAGCATTTGATGATAGTAACAATAGTTTGATCATACATGATAACATTTATTATTATTTATATTCTGGTAATACATAGGAATCCCAATCAAGGATCATGGCTTTACTGTGTTTATATGCATGGACAATTAAAGAAGACAATTTGTAAAGGCTACAGAACTCACACCAAGAGCAACCATAATCAACTTTAACTTGAATTTTTGGAAACCTTTCTGGAAAAGTGTGAGTTTAATGAGTACTAATTAAAACAGCTGTATTATTAACATTCTCCAACATAAAAATAACCCATAAAAGGATTTATAGACAAGAATATTATAGCTTCATACCTCAGCAGTTGTAATCTTTTCGGTCTATGTTTTGGCAAAGCAGGTATAACTCTAAACAAAAAACAAAAACAAAAAAGACATTTATTATTACATACCCTTAGGTTTATTCTTCCTGTCAGAGGACAGGAGACCCTGCAGCTGGGCAAGACCTGAGACTCAGGGAATCCATCTTTACATTCACGTTGATGAAATTGCCACAGAAATTGTTACTGAGCTTCAAATGAGGCAGCTGAGCAGCAGAGGTGAAATTTCATTCCTGAGACAGCTGGCCAGGTTCACAATGTCATGCCCGAGCTCATTTAGAGACTGCTAGACTTGAATATCAGCCAGTATGTCACCATCAGGCAACATTTATAAATAGCTGGAAATACAATGCATGGATAAGAAAGTGTATGTAAGAAACAGATTTTTAATGAGTAATTATGTGGTAAATGAAATAAAATAAACAAACTCTTTAATGTCACTTCATTCTACAAACATGAATATTTTACAGCTTTCTGAGCTTTAATTAGGTTGCTGTAAACTCAGAGGGAGATATATTTGTCATGGTTTTAAGATCTATTGGTATGGCTCAATCATGTGAAGACAGATTCAATTCTAATTAAAACATACATTGGTCTCTGAGCTCATCATTAGGCCCATTAGAGGGAGCTCAAGATGGGGTATAACATTCATGCTGGAGTTTGGGCAAAGGTAAAAAGTTCAGAGGCTGAACACATAAGCATACAAAGAACAGCCATGTTTCATTTTTGGAGGAAATGTCTTGAGCCATGTGAAAGCTGCTATATGCTTATGTGGGGATAAGGAAAAATTTAAACAACAGATTGAAATCCCTCTATTTAAAAAAAAACAAACCATGATTTTTGCCTCCTGCAGTTTTATTTATTTATTTTAGTGTGAGTTTGAAGCAGTTGTCTCAGCTGAACTTCCAACCGGATCCCAAAGAACTTCTACTAGTCAACATTTCTCCCTCCCCCCTCCCACCTCAAAGTGGCAGTATCTGCTCTAGCGATGTCATGACATTCTCTCACTCAATCTCTCTTCTTGTGCCTATATGACTTGTTGGCAACTGAATGAACACATTTATTGAATGAATTATTGTAATCTCTTGGCTTTCTGTGCACTGATTTAAGATCAATCAGCACATGAAAGGTTGGCAGGAGCCAGCAGTCTATGGAATCCTTAGAGAAGATATTTTATATTTTTTTACTCAAGTTACATGTCCTCAGTTTTCAACTGGAATAATTGCTAATATTTCTCAGGTCAAAGGAGTGGTCATATTGACATAATGCATGATTCCATATCCAAACCATCAACTCATCCTTTTGATAATTTAGTATTGCCATATATTGAAGTATTTTATGCAGCACTTGTATTACAGTATTATAATTGTACTTGTTGTTATTAGTGTCCAATAGGAATTGTACTTGCTTAATAATGAAGCATCGTTTATTTTAATACTTAATGAAGCCTGATTACAACATTTTTCAGTATCTAATTTACTTATATGGTCCACATTACTGTAGTATCAAATTGTGTACTCGGGTCAACTGCCTCCTGAGAGCCCCCTTGTGGCCAAGGTTGTCTCCGCACCACTGTGACTCAGTTTCCCTCCTCTTGGTTCCTTAACACAAAAAGAGGCTATCATATGTTCAATAACAGTCCTTCCTGTGGTCTAGTTTTATTAACACAAAGTTCAAAACAAACAGAAAAAAAATCTTCCACAAAATTCAAAACAACCAGAAAAAATTTTTTCACACAGCCTTAGGCTGGGCATGACCCCTCCTCCCTAAGGTACTATCCATTCCTTCCTTCTGAGCAGCTGGAGGAGGTGCAAGGCCTGGCCTGCCTTATTTGCCTGTTCCCAAAATGAAAACAGAAACTTTCAGCTGGAACTTCTTATCAAGCCTCAACTCCCTTCCTCCCAGACTGCTGCAGGAGACTCTGACTCTCCCTTCAGCTTAACTTGCTAGATTTCCCCCCCCCCCCTCCCCGTTGACTGTCCACAAACCAGGCTTCAGGTTCTATACAAATTCCCTAAACATTGAACTATTCTTCCTCTCTTCCTACATCACAAATACTTTTCTTCTAGGCTATCTCAAAAGAGGCTCTCTCAATTTATATGATAATGAATGTTATGCAAAAGCTATTGAAGGCAACCAGCATGTTTAATGAGATTTTATGCCATCTATGGCAGTATACTGGTTTCACCCTTTATATCACAGAATTTCTGTCATCTGATCACCTAGATGGTAATCATTTTGGGGTCTTTTCTAGGGGTCTTTTTTGCTTCTTGACATCTACATAGAATCAGTAGCCACAAATCACTTTGACCACCTCCATCTGGCCACGAAGCTGAGCCCTTACTGTTGAAACTGATCCGGGCAAAGTGATCCTTGTATTCATTATCATGTTATTTTTCTCCAAGAAGCAAGGAATCATTTTGTTCAACAACCAAATTTATTTTATTTTTAAGATGCATGAATGAAATGCAAACAAAAAACAGAGATAGTCTGGGGGTGGAAGAAGTGAAAGAAGCAGCCATATGCTTACATATAAAAGTAACCTACTTGCTTCTTGGCCTTTTGGCTACTCCGTACAGTCACCCCAAGGCTCAAATAATACACAGCATGTTTGGGGATTCAAAGCAAGTGCAAGAAAGAACCTCCAGAAGGCATAATGTAGCAGAACATCTTTTGAACAATAATAATAAGGAGATATTACCCTGGGTTCCATTCACTGCACTGCCTCCCTGCCTAATTCCAGGGCAAATTTAAGGTCCTACTCCTGATCATTATTTTTAAGTTTCTCAGTGTGCGGAGTCTTGGGAATCCCTCTACTATCATGACCATAACCAACCAAGACAGCTACGTTCATCAGGGAAATTGGACTGGACGGTACGTGGAATTGAATTTGCACATGCAGGTGAGGTGGCTCATCGTTATTGAATTTCCTCCCACCAGTGTCAGAATGAACAAGGACTACACCACAACCTACCACAACAGATGCATTTGTCAGAGCCACTGGAGTTCATTTGCATCTGGGAAGAAACTTGCATATACAGGCGTGTGACAGAGTGCTAAGCAGAAAACTGCTTAGCCAACCCTCTGTCACTGCAGCTCCAATTAAGGGAGGTGAACTGGAGCTGGGTAGAACACCTGGCCCTGATTGGGGAAGCTGGAACAGCTGCTGCCTCTTCAGACTGGGGCTGGATAAAAGCCCCAGGGGAGGGAGCTGAAAGAGGGAAGCTGTGCTACGGAAAAAGGCAGTGAGCGGAAGCACAGAGCAATAGCTTGCTCCCTTCTTGCTGGCTGGTGGACTGTAAGAAGGGAACTATGTGCATAGGGGAAAGGTGGTGGGAACACAATCTGTAAATAAAATCACCAGCTGAGCATTGCACCAAGGTCTCTATGTGACTTTCTCAGCCCAGCAGAGGCAGGAGCCAGGAGGGCCCCTGCAGGGACCCCGTTACAGGGGGAGTACACTTTTTTTCTGCTGCTGACTGACATCTATTGAATTCCCCCATCCACCAGATGTCAGAATAAAGCCACCCACCTTCAGAATGAAATGTACAGTAGACTCTTGATTATCCAGGATGATAGGGAAAAAATAATTCTGGTTAATAAAATCCTGGATAATCACCATCCATAGGAAATATGGGGGCAGGGATTGGTTCACCAGCCACCCTGCGCCAGAGGAAGGGGGTGTTGGTTCACTGTCTACCCTACGCTCTGATGGGGGTTTTTTGTGTGTATGCTTGGGGCGGCAACAAAGCCAGAGCCGGCTTTGCGAGTTACTCGTAATTTTTTTGACATCCTGGTTAATCCACATCCTGGTTAACCCAATTCTGGATAATTGAGAGTTTACTGTATTACCTCTTTCCTTATACTATCTCCCACTTCTCATATCCTGCTCCCCAATTTCCCCTCCTTTCCAAAATAACTATAATACCCTTAGATGGCTACACAAAGATAAATAACAATATACCAAATTTCAGACTAGATGTTAGCCTAATTGATCTTTGTTATATGCTCAGATAATGAACCACAGCAAAGCATGTGTTTAAATTACAGAGATACTATTAGCTGAAAGTTAGAAATTTTTGTATTAAAAAATTCCTGTGTCCATGACAAATTAAAAGAAAAGATCCAAGAGAGTTTATGAAGAAAGATAATCTGGGTGGTTACTAGTAGAAGGCAGGGGTCTCCAAGGCTGATCATTTGCAGCAACAATCAACATAAGCAACTTCCATACTCTCAGTTGAATTACAACCAGATATTCTTCTCCTTACCACTTAATAGTATTTCAGATTTCAGGATATCCAATGGCAGAGAGCAAAATATCCCAACAAAGAGTTGTAATTTACTGAGAAGAAATCTTAAACTGTTGTCTGAGACCTGCACCATCTGCCAACATATTTTAATGAGATGTGTGTGGGTGTCACAGTAAAACAAGCCAATTCATTAATCTGAAAGTACTTTTTACTACACAAACTATGAGCTACATTTTGTCACCACATTACAGCTGATTAGTTCTAATGTAACATGTTAAATATCCATGCTATTGTTGAAAGTTTGACTTGCTGGGGGAGGGGACCTAATGTTATAAAATAGCAGGATTCATTGCCCCAATTAACCAGCACTCACTTCTCCTGAGCTGTTTTTTATAAGATGGCAAATATGTCCTGCCTGACAGCCTGGTTTACTTTTCATATGAAACTTGAGAAATATAGGTACAGCAAAAAATGGAAAATCTCATAATGACTCTGGGCCTTTTTCTGCCACCTTTACATGCTTTAAGTAGTATCTCTACTCTACAATTAGACTCACTTAAATCAATGGGATAGATTCTCTCTGCACTCACTGAATGTCACATCAAGAAGTAAAGGGAAGTAAAACCATCACTTTCTTATTGCTCCTGAGAGGACTGCTGGGATTTGAGATCCAGGCCCACAGGAAAAAGCAGCTGCTGTGCACCCAATATCATCTCTCTGTACCCCCACACTGCCTAAGGAGGTGGTGGGTTGTGGGCAAAGCCTTAGGCTCCACCTTCCAGTACACCAATCAACACAACTAAGTCACACTGACAGTGGCATAATTTGCTGTTAGGAGATACCCATTACCAGGCACAGTTTACTTCCCATCCCCATCTAGCCAGCTCCACCTACTTTCTGTGCCATACCCTGTCCTTCCTGTCCTGTGCCTGAACTTGCAGCCTGGGTATGACCTGCACAGTCACACAGAGTAGGGCACAGTCACAACCGATCCTAAGTATTTAGAATAAAACATTCAAGATGGGTGTGTTAAAGTTTGGTAGCCAGTTCAGAAATTGCTTAGGCAAATTACCTTCTTGCAACATTCTCCCATTGTTTATACACCCTGAAACACTCACCCATTGTGAAACAAAGATATTTCTGTTACAAACTAAACTGGAAAGCCATGCAACATATTTGAAACTGCATTTTTTAAGCTTGCCTTCATCAGAAGAGGCAACAATGTCGGACATCACTGAGTCACTGACACCTAGTGGCTACATGTATATCTCATATGGATTTCCCAGGATTCTGGCTGTCTTCCCCGCAAAAGAGTGTGGTTTTACATTAAGATAGCTAATTTAAGTTAGCTAACTTTGGGTGTAATCCATAAAGGGGACTTAGACATAGCCTTGCAATGCCTAATGTTTAAAGGTACCCTGCTTCCTACTGGAATATACAGCCTCAACTTAGGTGCCCAGGCTTCCTATACAATGCAAGGGGAGTGTTAGGTTCCTAAGAATGGGATTCAGGAAAGCCAGCATGTTGAGCAGTGAATTGCCTAAGCTAGTCAATAGGAAATGCTGAGGAGAGGCAAAGTCAGCAAGGCACCTCACTCCAAGCCAGAGGGAGGTCAGTCTCTCAGCTCAGATTTCACAGCCGGGAGCTCTTTCCTGGGGGTTGGGTGCCTGAGCCAGGTCAGCCCTTTCTCACACAAAGCTGAGCAAGAGCTGATTAGAGTACTCATCTATGATTTGGGAGAACCAGGCTCAAATCCTCTTTCTTCCTAATTTGCAGCAGTGACTTGATACCAATCTTTCATCTCCCAGATGCATTTTCAAACCAGCAGACTAATATAGAGTATTCTGTGGTAGCTGTCTTTCAGTGTCTCCAGTAGGAGGTGGGAGGGGTCCATTAAGGCCCTTGTCTAAATCAGGCGAGTAGGGATTTGAACCTAGCTCTCCCACATTCCCTCTGGGTACTCTGACTATTGGGTTATAGGCATTGTTCCCTCTAATTTTTCCATCCATGTATGGACTTAATTTTGTTATACACACCAGTATCAAGGTAATGTGCAGATGTGTCCCACCAGTAGAAACAAAAAACCTAGTATATATATATATATATATATATAAAAAATATAAAAGTTACCATAGGGATAAGTACTCCAGTCAGGACAGGTTAGGCATTTTAGAACTCATTACTCAAATAATTAAATGTAAGCATGAGAGAGGAATAAAATTATGAAATGCATAGATCAGTCAAAAAAACTAAAAAAACTAAAAAGAACATAGATTTATTTAAATGATTGATTTTTGAGAATCTAATTTTAAGTGAGACTCTCATATATAAAGTATCAATCTACTTTTAACGATTAAATAGAGGTTTACACTTGTTCCCTTGGGTTTTTTAATCAGAAGAATTAAAGAAATGTAGTTTCAAATAATGGTAGATGGAGGGTTTAAAAGGGCATTTTAATACCAGTATACATCTTGGCTCTAAAGATGAAACATATCAGTTAAAATTATACCATCTTTATGTGTGTATTTGATTTAAAAAAATATTCAAACAACACTTTCAAGGTTGCTGAATCAAAATGCTGCCCTGGTAGGCAGTTATCCAGTATTGCAGCTCTGATATAAGGATTCCAAAGATGTATTTTTGCAACCTGACATTGCTGTAGAATAGAATTTAAATTTTTAAATGTCTTCCCTAGGAAAAGATTCTGGTTCAGCTGTATTCATTTCAATATTTTCTACTTGCATGCATTTTCAGATTGTAAGTTCTTTGGGGCAGGAGCTGTGCCTTCTTTTATATTTGGAAAGTGCCTATCATATTGTGGGTCCTGTGACAATTTCAGTAATCTGACTGTACAATTTTGTGTGTGAGATTATGAACTCTCTATTTGTATCTTTAGCAAGCTGCAAACAAACTCAATTTTCAATGTGCAGCCCCTTTGCCTTCTCTGTTTGCCTCCATTTTGGACTGAAATTCCAAATGCTGGTGACAAAAGAATAGTAAAAGACAGTTAACTTTTGATTAATTTAGCTACTGAAATGGACTAGCTCTAAACAACAGACTGGCTCACAATCAGTAGAACTGATTTATCAAGGAAGAGGTTGATGTGGCAACGGAGTCATCTGGGAGGGATCTCTGGTTAGCTGTTGAGACTGACATGGAAGTTACCTGACAAAGGAGATTGGATAGTGATAAATAGGAACAAGCTGGTCCATTTGGAGCCATTGTTTTCCAGCTCAAGAGGAGGGAGAAACAACCGAGCACATAAGAGCTAGATAAGGCCAGTAACCCTGCCTACCTTCCTAAACACAGATGGTCCTTCATGGAAAGGGTGAAATAGCAAGGGGCATTGCATTTAGGCTGTTTTCTGTCTTCTATATAAATTCTACTCTCTTGTGTTTTATCTGTTAAGTAGAAGAGTGGTGTTAGAGTCTTGTGCAAAGTGTCTCTATGTGTTAAGCATTTCCACTTACCTCATGGCCTCTTGAAGAAACTGGAAATCTCACACCATTGTATGGAGTTTTGAGGGAAGTGTGTGTTTTATTCTATAGGGGAGTTGGATAAATCAGCAGGGATCCCAGGAGTGGGGCAGTAGGTTCCAGCTTTCAGAAGGGAGTGCCTCAAGAGTGTGCCTGGGGACAATGTGGTAGACCCGGGACAGACAGCTGCCTGAAGGACCTGTAATTAGAAGGGTTACTACAGGGAAATTGGGTCCAGCTGAGCAAGGCTGCTACAGCCAGAAGCAGGGCCAGCTGAGGCCAGTTAAGGAGGCTGTCAGAGCCCTTTAAAGAGACTCCTCCCCAAAGAGGAGTGTGGGAGTTAAAGGAGTGAGTTCGGAGGCAGTAGGAGTTAGAAGGCAGTAGGCGTCAGGGCTGGCGACAGAAATTTGGGGGCCCCCTACTTCGATAGTTTGGGGGCCCCCCCAGCCCAGCCAGGGCCCCCCCCAGCCCAGCTGACAGCGGATGCCCCTCCCAGCCCAGCTGCCCCCCCCAGCCCAGCCGCCAGCAGATGGGGGGCCCCCCCAGCCCAGCTGCCCCCCCCAGCCCAGCTTTCATATGGTTCATACTAAATAAAATTCTTTAATGGGATTGTTGGTCAACTGGGAGTGTTTTGGCTGCTTGCCTTTTGGTTTTAGTGTGTCCCCTGCACCAAGTCTAGGTTAACGTGGAAAAAAAATAAATATTTGGAACCCTTAACATTAAACTTCACCCTGGGGCAAATGCCAAGGTAGTTCAGTGTTTCAGTCTGATGGCATCTCTAAAGGCCTGCACCTGCTCCCACTGAAGCCAATGGTACCACTCTCATTGATTTCAGTGATGCAAGATTGAATTGTCTATTGCCTTCAGATTGAGTCTCCTCACAATATTATTATGAGGTAACATAGTTGGCTCATAAATAAACTGGGCCAAAATATGCTTTGAGTTACAGGTACAACTTCTGTTGACAAAGCACTTTGAGTTCCTGTTGCATAACAGAGCAATATCACTCACAGGCAGACCCAGAGATATAATCTCTTTTGGTAAGTTCAATGTGTTTGAAAGCAGACCATGTTTCCAATCAATAATCAAGTTATGAGTTCTGCTGTTGCAGATCTTGTCAGCCAGGAACACTTCTAATCTATTGTGTTGTGAAAGAACATGGCATACCTCCTAAAGAATTAATCCTGCATTAATTTGGGAAAGAATTTGTGTAGGCTCTCACCAGAGGTTAGAGCAATATGCTGCTGCTGACACCTTATGGAAATTTAACATAAGAAATGGTAGACTCAATTTCAAATTCAGTTGAGATAATCTGAATGAACAGGCAATAAGAAAGCATCATCTAATGCTAAGAAGTGCAAGACATAAGAGACACTTAACAAGCCATATAGCTATTCTCTAATAAAACCATAGTCCATCTTGTATCAGAAAAAAGGCTCATCTGTCAGGTAACATAGGAGCAGTCATTGATTTTATTAAGAGAAAAGACTGGTCCATTTAATTGAAAAGGTGGAAAGCTAAGTGGGTATGGAAATGGTATTGACATCACAATAGGAGGTGACATTTCCATGGAGACCTTATAAAAAGCTGAAAGAATTCTTGGAAATTTTCCTTACTGTCTTTTTTTAGTGCTCTAAAAATCAGAACTCTACAGGGACTGTTGGTATGAAGTAAATAATTCTTTCAATGACTCTTATACCCAAACACTCTATACTGTTAAAATTCAGTGGCACCTGATAGTATTTACTCCATTCAAGAAGAATTTAGAAAAAACTAGTTTGATTTTTTAAAGAACAAATCTTCTGTAGATTCTCTCCAATGCATTAATTTTTAAATATTGCCCTAAAAAAGCCATGGGGAATCAAAATATGTCACAGGATAAAGTCACTTGAGAGATGGAGCAGAATAATTTTATTGCACAAAAATAACCAATACAAAAGTGCAATGTGATGAGTCTGTCGCACCAGGCTAGAGAATGTTGGAATCTCCTGGTGGCACTAAGCACATTGCAATCCCACTCATCCTCAACATCATCATTTGGCTTTAACTTTATGCATCCTCCAGCATCTTCATAAAGTGTAAAACAATGTATTTTCATGCTTCTGCTCTATTACATAGTTCACTGGCTTATGTGCCAACCCTTTATTTTTTTAAAATATATATGCTTTCTGGTGAGCTTCTGTTGGCTTCTGTCTTACTTGAAATTATTTTAAGGGATGAAAGTACTCTTTATTGTACTTAAAGACTTTGCAATGAGTCCTTGATGATGAAGGCAGGGCTTACTGGCTACATATACTACATGGAATAAATATTGAATTTGGCATTAGTGGTACACAATACACCTGTTCTTAAATAAGATACATGGACAAAACCTTCTCTATGATTTATCTTAACATTCTATCACAGTAGGTATAAATGGACTAAACACTTATTTATGATAACAATACTTGGCTCTAAAGTGTATCACTATTGCTCTAACTAATTTAAAATGAACTACAATGTATGATTTTGATGCTTATGGTTAAATACAATATGATTTTGAAGAAAACTGATGAGGTTATGGTTAAGTACAATATGCTCCATGGGTTTGCAGCACTCATACAGCAGAAGGGACCCATCAATAATGCAAAAATTGTGACAAGGCACTGCATAAAGAGAGAGTTTTGAGGAGAGTTTCAAAGAGGATATGGGGCGGGCTTTGTAAATGTTTATGGGGAACTCCCTCCAAACTGCAAGGGACAGCATGGGAGAAAGTATGAAGGCACGTTTTTGACAAATTAACAAGTGAGTGATGGAAGCTGGCATCATTGGCTGATCAGACTAGCTATCTCCTTTCAGTGATGCTACATTTGCAATAGTGTTTTTCTGTAAACCCCCACCTAGAGAACAAAAATGCACTAGTGTCATAAATGGACACAAGCTGGCAGAAAATTGTTATATGCCTAATACTGAACTTTTGTTCAAAATGTTGCCTCCATTTTCCTTTGGAAAGCAAGCAAGATATCAGACAACAGTTCAATACTTCAGAGTCGCCTTCAGAAAGAAACCAGTTATAGTGTTAAAAAAAAGTCCAGAATGGTGGTGGGGGTTTTTGTTTGTTTTTTGGGAGGTCAGGTGGGGGTTAAAGAAATGTAGTCATACTTTCTTCCATTTTAAAATTGCAGTGAGGAGAAAGGAAGCATTGTCTTGTACTGTTTGAATGGGAATGGAATGGGAGTGTTAGCTTTTGTTCTCAGAAAAGATTATAAATAATGTAATTGTTGCCTGATCCTGTCAGTCTTCCCAAACTCGAATTTGGCTTGGTACATGTTGAAACAAAGAAACATTGTTCTAGCTCACTAATTGCTGTCCTCTGTTTCAGAGTGGTACCTTATGTGTGCTATATTTGTTCTGCTTTGTGTTTGTTAAATCAAGAAATTGTCTGAAAAATAACAGGCTAAGCTGCAGTAACTCTCAAACTGAGGAGCCAGAAATGTAGTATGGCAAGAAAAGCTAACAAGAAGATGTAAATTAAAGTTGGGTACTTACACCATGTCACATATGTGACAGCAACACAGCAATTACACATCCTTAGGCAGGTGTGAGGGAATTGCTTATACATCACTGCCAAATCTGGTTCAGGGAGATGTATGTGACTCACCCAAGGTCACTGTTCCCTCTAAACTGTGCACGTGTGCGCATGCACACAGATCCTAAATCCCATACACACGACGACACACCACGTGCACAAAAATTTGCACAGAAGCACAAACCTTTGCTCAGAAGAAATGTTTTTTACACACGGCCTGTCAAAAATTTGCACGGAAGAAATTTTTTGTGCACATGGCCTGTCAAAAATGAGAGGGAACATTGCTCAAGGTCATACAATAATCAGTTAGCTAGCTGGGGAAAGAAGGTTGAGCTGACTACCTTGCTCTAACTACTGTCTATATTGTACTGAAAAATATCAGCTTACCTCATTCCATGTTGAAAAGGCCACTCATGCATGAAGTTTCCCAGGATCCAATTACTAAACTCCAAGTGTTTTTTATGGAGACCCTGTGCCTTCACATCAGCTTTAATCCCAGTGGTTCTGGTCCTCCTAGGAGTGCAACTCCTATGTATCGTCAGGGACTTCTCTAGTTGCAGCTGCCCAGGGAACCACAGAAAACTAGCCTTTTGCCAGCTTGCATTTCTGTCCTGAGCTCTGCAGGGTCACTGTGGGGGTAACATGCACCTGTCCTGAGCAGTTCATGTCAACCTCTTTTCCCAAAGCATTCACTAAACCACAAAGCTCCATTCTTCAGAAGTGTTTTTTTACCCACAAAAGCTTATGCCCAAATAAATCTGTTAGTCATTAAGGTGCCACTGGACTCCTTGTTGTTTTTGTGGACACAGAATAACACGGCTAACTCTCTAAAAGCTCAATTGACACCTGAGTTAAGTCCAGTATTAAATTCCAAGTTCCCCTATTACCTGGGTTGTAAGAAGTATTCAACATAGAAACAAGGTTTCTTATTACACTCTTGGATGCGGTGAATGCACGAGAGAATGACCTCCAAACAAATTGCTCACCTTGACACAAGAAATGGGACAAAAATGGAATCCTGAATCTGAAATTCTTTTATGCTTTTGGGTAAGGGGGAAAGAGGATTAGAGGTGAACTTCAGTTTTGTTTGGAGGATGGATCCAAATGCAGAAGGTTCCTGTCTTTCTTGGATGGTTTAGACACAATAAATCCTTCATCTTGGTGGAGATTAGACTAGATGACCTTTGCGGTCCCTTCTTAGCCTTGTATTTCTATGATTCTACCTTGATCAGAGTTAGTGCGTAGGTGTCCACCCAAATTGAAAATTACACCTCCAGCTCCAGTATAGACTGACCTGGAGAAATAGGGTGACCAGATGGGAAGAGTGAAATATCAGGACACACTCCGTGAGCGGGGGGGCAGGGCCCAAGCGGGGGGGGGGGGAGGGGAGTGGGCTCGCTGCCCCGCGCCCCCCCTCCCCCCTCCAGGCACCATGCTTCTGAGGCTTCTGCTGCCTCCAGCCCACCTATCCCTGAAATGCTGTGCTGTCTCTGCCGGGGGGGAGATGCCGAGGGGGGGAGCAGTGGGCTGCCCCCCTCACCCCCTCACCCCCCTCTGCCTGCGGGCGCTGGTTGTGGGAGGGGGGAGGGGCCCCCCCGCCTGTCTCTGCCGGCCGGAGGGGGGGGGAAGGATGGGAGCGGGCTGGGAAGTCACTGTCTCTGCGGGCAGCAAGCTACTCTTGTAGCACTCTTTGTCCCGAATTCGGGACTTTAGAGATGAACCCTGCCTGCGCAGGGCTCATGGAGGCAGCACATGGCTGCCTGGGGCAGTGGGCGGAGCCGTGCTGCCTTCATGAGCCCTGCGCTGCAAATTCCCAAAATCGGGACAAAATGCATCCCGACCAGAGTCTCGTCGGGACGCGGGACAGACAGAGAAAAATCGGGACTGTCCCGATAAAATCGGGACGTCGGGTCACCCTATGGAGAAAGGCTGCCCAAAGATTTGGTTTCTGCTCTTGTTTTATGTTACATGTAACTCCATTGATTTCAGGGCTGCAGAGTGACATTTAAAATGGAGGGGACAGATTTGCTCCCCACTACGTGATCCTTCTCTTTTCCCCTGCCATGAGCCCACTATACCCATCCCCTCCATATCTGTGTGGCATTGTGTCCTGGCACTGCAGCACTACTCAGATTTGGCCTGCCAAAAAGCAGTTAGGTCATGGCACAGATGCACATCTTCCCCCCAAGCTCTGCAGACTATGATGAAGCAACACCAGTGAAAAGTAGGGTAATGTGGTGAATTGGAACCTCAGTATTTATGATTATAATTTAAGACAAAGGATCTATTTTTCTGTTAAGTCTGATATTTCAGATATGTTTCAGATATGATGTTTTTTACCAGTGTGGGTTCACCGAACCAGAAAGTACCAAGGAAGTAATTATTTTTTTCTCAGATGGGTTACAACTAGCGGCTAAACAACAAAAATGTTCTTGCACCTACATTTGACAAGCTTTTGGAAGTTTCCTGCTTCAAAAATAACAAGTAACAATAGAGTAAGAAAGCATATGAGACTTCAGCCAATTCATTCCCCTTTCTGTCTGTCAGTCTCAACACTGAAAATGACCTGGGAAGCTGGTAAATCAAGGTAAAGGCAATAGAATGAATTGATATATTATTAGCAATTTACAGGGTAGGTCCTGTTCTGGTATTTTCTATTTACAGAGCAGAATTAAATAGAAAACAGATCAGGTTTCTTCCAGAGGATTCCTCAAGGAACAGAGCAGTAAGTATATTATCTTGGTATGGTGGTGGTGGGGGAGGGGGGGAGAAGGATGTCAATCTTAACAATGTAACTAGGAAATTCAAACCAAGACCAAAATAAAAAGAATGAAATGCTTTTAAACCCAATTTTGTAGAGAAATAATCTAGATATGTGGTGATAAACTACAAATATCTAGGGATGAGGAACTAGGTTTGTATAAAATTGACCTGGAAGGATAACTCTTATTCAGACCTTAAATTAGAGAGGAAGGATGATCTTGCATTTAAGGTCTTATACTAGCATTCAGGAGGCCTGCATGCAATTCCATGCTCTGCCACAAGGGACAGAACTAAGGCTGAAGAGGTAAAGGATTTTTCGGTTCGGGGCTGAATCAAAAACATTTTATCTTCAAACTGAAACTGACTTTTGTGTGATTGTGGATCATTTTTTGGGGTGCCTCCCTCTTTTTTAACTACTAAATGTCTAAACACAATGGTGTCGTGTCTCAAACTGTTGAAATATTCTGAATTTTTTTTAAAAAAAATCAACTGAAACAGTTCACTAAATTGAACCCAAATTTGCAAAGAGCGTCAGCATGATGAAAACAATTTTTTTTACGGAATTTGCCTATTACTAGCATAACATTTTTAATATGTACTTTTTCTTGTAAATGGCTCTCTTGACTCAACACTAAACTGCTATAGCATTATAGCAGTTTAGCAGGAGCTATGAGGCGCATGCTCATACATAAATGTAGATACATAAATGTAGATACAGATTTTTAGAATAAAAGCACTCCAGCTCAGTCCTGTTTAAGGTTAGATCCCACTTGTTAGGACCCTTTCACATCAGGCTGGTGTTCAAGCTTAGCAGCATTTACAAACCCCAGCACATGAACAAAAAGCTTAATTTATGTAGGCTTTATGTAGGCTTAAGCTGTTCTTACAGGTAGGAACTTGATAACCTTTTTTTCCTATAGCCAATGACCCTCATTTGCCACTGAAATAACAGTTTTGCCACTGAAACATTTGCCACTGAAATAACATCTTTTTTACACCAGTCCTCAGAACATTCTTTGGACCTCAAGATAAGAGGATATTCCTAGATCCTCTTTAGGTAAAGCAAATCTGCTGTGGTTTCCATCCCTTGTCAAACTATAGATATTTGTTTGTGAACCTTCTGACATACTAAACCCTGCTGGGTTTACAGAGTCCTATTACTGACTTCCTTCAGTAACCATACATCTCCACTAGGGTCTTAAAATTGCAGTGTTATATTCATAATGTGCTTGGGCCTGTACTAGTCTGGGAACATAATTCCTGTAGTTGCTCACCCTTGATTCTTAACTTTGAGACTTCTACACAGTAAGGCATAGCAGAGCTGGCGACAGAAATTTGGGGGGCCCCTACTTTGATAGTTTGGGGGGCCCCCCCAGCCCAGCCGGGCCCCCCCCAGCCCAGCCGACAGCAGCTGGGCCCCCCCCAGCCCAGCCGACAGCGGCTGGGCCCTCCCCCCCAGCCCAGCCCAGCCCAGCCGGCGCTCCCCTCCTCCCCCGGGCAGCGAGAGCAGCGTGAGCCGCCCTTCCCTCCCCCTCCCCCCCCGGACAGCGCTGCTGCTGCCGGCCAGGCTCACAGCTCCTGCCGGGGCCGGGGCCGGGCTCGCTTCTCCGGGGGAGAGCCGCGCCGCCTCCCCGCCCCTTCCCCGCTCTCCAGGTCCGGCGACAAGGGGGGACGACAACGGGTACAGCGGTGTACCGGGGCCCCCCTAAAGTCGGGGGGCCCGGTACAGCTGTACCCGTAGTACCCCCCTGTCACCGGCCCTGAGGCATAGTACAGATCAGATCACGCTGACAGCATAATACAAATGACACTTTCATTAGACTATAAGTAAAGTTATCCAAGTTACCTAGCTGAACTTTTGTATTCTGTGTTTCATTGTATTGCCTGGAAAATGTATATCAAAGCAAATGGCAACATCCCAAGATCCCATAATGCAAAAAGTCTTGCATTTACATTTTTAAAAGTAAATACTTTTGTTCATTGTATTTTTAGTGTTAGTATGAGTTTTCAAAGGCAACACAATTATTTTCTAATTGCTAGCTGCTATAGTATCATTGGCTGAAGAGTAAATTTAAGGTTTTGAATTTTCACTTGAGCTGATCTGGCACTACAGGGATAGAATCTATAATATCCAGAAATATGTGAGGTATACACTAGGTGTTTACCATAATCATTCCTAAATATGCACAGCAATAGTCAGAGATATCCCTAGACATTTGTTTAACTTTTAAGTCTGTTTTAAACTATTATACTTTGTGTGATGTCAGGGCTAGGTCACTTATAAATGTAAGTGATAGCACTAGTGCTGACAATTTTAACTGTGGGAACACAAAATATCCTGTTCTCCAAGTACCAGATGTTTCTTTTTGAAGGGATTTCTTGATTACTGATGTACTGAGGTTATTCTTTGAAGGGGTTTATTTGTTTATTACAAATTTATTTATAGAGGAAATATTTTAAGCTAAATCATATATCTTGTTTCAAAGTATAACATTACAGACAACCATAGTAGTAAACATCAATTTCCAATTCAACAATACACATATGCTTTCCATTGGCCTTATAAAGTAAATCAGTACATAAAGTTTTAGAATGAGCCATAAAAGTCTAGCTATTTGTTGACATGATTATTTCCAGTTCTGTGCTGCAGTTAATTTCTAGAGAATGCAAACACATATGGAAAAGATACTGACACATTGTGCCTCCACTTTGCGGTGTGGGCTTGAGGCTGCATTCACACTGGTGTGAGTAACTTGATGGAATTATGCTGGTACAATTCCAGTGTAAGCAAAAGCAGAATCGGGTCCCATGTGACTATAGCTAAGCTAGTATTTTAAGAGTTGATATAATCAATACGTTCAGGTGACACAAACAACTTTTTAATACAGTCCCTATGATCCAAAAAACATCTTGGAAAAAAGATAGATTTTTACTAACAAAACTCTTGTAGTTATTCATAATTAGGGCTTGCAAGCAATTACAAAAATTAATTGTGATTAAATAAATGATATTCTATTAATTTTAATCATGCATTAAGTTTTGAATATTTTCTACATTTTTCAAATATATTTATTTTGAATACAACACAAGCGTAACGTGTACAGTGCTTAATTTATATTCTTTTTATTACAAATATTTGCACTGTAAAAAACAAAAGAAATAGTCTTTCAATTCCCCTATTGCAAGTACCATAGTGCAATCTCTGTCATGAAAGTTGAATTTACAAATGTAGAATTATGTAAAAAAAAAAACTGCACTAAAAACAAAACAATGTAAAACTTTAGAACCTACAAGTCCACTCAGTCCTACTTCTTGTTCAGCCAATCACTCAAGCAAGTCTGTTTACATCTGCAGGAGATAATGCTTCACAGTTTACAATGTTACCTGAAAGTAAGGACAGGCATTTGCAAGGCACTGTTGGTGTCACAAGATATTTGTGCACCAGATGCATTAAAAATTCATATATGTCTTCATGCTTCAGCCATGTCGCTGATGGCTTCTGCTCAATAACCATCCAAAGCAGTGCAGAACGATGCACATTCATTTTCATTATCTGAGACGGATGCCGTCAGTAGAAGGATGATTTCTCTTATTTATTTTTTTTGGTGGTGGTTCGGGTTCTGAAGTTTCTGCATCAGAGAGTTGCTCTTTTAACTCTGCGGAAAGCATGCCTCACACCTCCCTGCTCTCAGATTTTGGAAGGCACTTCAGATTCTTAAACCTTAGGTTGAGTGCTGTAGCTATCTTTAGAAATCTCATATTGGTACCTTCTTTGCGTTTTTTCAATTCTGCAGTGAAAGTGTTCTTAAAACCAACAACTTGTGCTGGTTCATCATCCGAGACAGCTATAACATGAAACATATGGCAGTGAAAAAACAAATTGACAGAGCAAGAAGAGTACCCAGAAGCCACCTACTACAGAACAGGCCCAACAAAGACAAAAAACAGAACACCATTAGCCGTCATCTTCAGCCCCAACTTAAACCCCTCCAACACATCATCAAAGACCTACAACCTATCCTGAAAGATGATCCCTCACTCTCACAAATCTAGGGAGACAGACCAGTCCTCGCTTACAGACAGCCCCCCCAACCTGAAACAAATACTCACCAGCAACTGCACACCACACAACAAACACACTAACCCAGGTACCTATCCTTGTAACAAAGCCCAATGCCAACTCTGTCTTCATATCCATTCAACTGACACCATCATAGAACCTAATCACATCAGCCACACCATCAGAGGCTCATTCACCTGCACATCGACCAATGTGATATATGCCAGCATGTGCCAGCAATGCCCCTCTGCTTTGTACATTGGCCAAACCGGCCAGTCTCTACGCAAAAGAATAAATGGACACAAATCTGACATCAGGAATCATGACATTCAAAAAACAGTAGGAGAACACATCAGTCTTCCTGGCCATTCCATTAAAGACTTGATGGTGTCAGTTTTGAAACAGAAAAACTTCCAAAACAGACTCCAACGAGAAACTGAGGAACTGGAATTAATTTTCAAATTGGATACAATAAACCAAGGGCTTAACTGAACTTGCAAATGGTTCTCTCATTATGCTAATTGATTGAATTTCCCTTGTTAATTTACCTTCAATAGGTGTTATGTCCTGCCTGACAGATATCCATTTCAAAAGGTATTTTTTCTCCTACTGATAATGGCCCATCTAAATTTAACAGCCTCTTATAATTGGTATGCTAATGTACAACTTTTTTTCCCTTCTTTCTGAGTGTACAAATGCATCTTCTGTTCCATTCTATGCATCCGATGAAGTGGACTATAGCCCACGAAACCTTATAGTGAAATAAACTGGTTAATCTCTAAGGTGCTACAAAGTCGTCCTCGTTTTATTTATGAATACAGACTAACACGGCTGCTAATCTTAAATATGGCAGCTGTGGATAAAACAGAGCAGGAGACAGACAATGCTCCCCCAAGGAGTTCAGTCACAAATTTAATTAATGCTTTTTTTATAAAACGAGCTTCAAAAGCATGTCCTCTGGATTGATGGTGGCAGCATGAAGGGGCATCTGAATGTTTAGCATATCTGGCACGTAAATATCTTGCAATGCTGGCTACAAAAGTCCCAGGTGAAGGCCTGTTCTCACTTTCAGGTGAGGTTGTAATGCAATAGTGCTGCTCGCTTATTACTGTAAATGTACACAAACTTGTTTGAGCTATTGTCTGAACAAGAAGTAGGACTGAGTGGACTTGTAAGCTCTAAAGTTTTACATTGTTTTGTTTTTTAGTGAAATTATGAAACAAACAAATCTACATTTGTAAGTTGCACTTAAATAAGAAAGTTAGAAATAAAGCTCTGTGGCAGCAGGCTCAAATCTGAGCCTCATTCCCAACCTCCGACATGTAGCCAATGATCTCAAATTACATGGGACTTTTCATGCAGACATTTCTTAAAACACTTCAAAACATGTTTTGTGTGTGTGTGTTATGGGCATATAATATAATAGGTGTGTGTGTGTGTTCAATAAAAGTTATGGACAAAGTTTTCAACTTCGATATTTATAGATACTTACCTAAATTTATATTTAAGCACCTGAATAAGTGGCCTGAGTCTGAAAGGTGCTGGCAACCTGAAGCTTCCATTGATTGACTTAAATTAAATCTGCAAGTGTTAAGTGCCTTGGAAAAATCAGGCCATTTACTCAGGCACCTCATTATTAATCTATTAATCCATCAGTCTTCCCGGTTGAGGACACGAGGATATGAGAATATTACTAAATCTGAATCATTGTGACAAATCTGAGGAACTATCCCAGATTGAGGTGTCATTAGAGGAGGTTTTGGAACAAATTGATAAACTAAGCAGTAATAAGTCACCAAAACCAGATGGTATTCACCCAAGAGTTTTGAAGGAACTCAAATGTGAAATTGCAGAACTACTAACCTACCATTTAAATCAGCTTCTGTACCAAATGACTGGAAGATAGCTAATGTGATGCCAATTTTTAAAAAGGGCTCCAGAGGTAAGCCTGATTTCACTACTGGGCAAATTAGTTGACATTATAGTAAAGAACAAAATTGTCAGACACATAGAGGAATATAATTTGTTGGGGACCAGCCAATGTGTTTTTTATAAAGGGAAATCATGCCTGACCAATCTACTAGAATTATTTGAGGGGGTCAACAAGCATGTGGACAAAGGGGATCCAATGCATATGGTACACCTAGATTTTCAGAAAGCCTTTCACAAGATCCCTCACCAAAGGCTCTTAAGCAAAGTAAGTTTTCAGGGTAAGAGAGAAGGTCCTCTCATGGATTGATAATTGGTTAAAAGATAGGAAACAAAGGGTAGGAATAAGTGGTCAGTTTTCAGAGTGGAAAGAAGTAAATAGTGGTGTCCTCCAGGAGGCTGTAGTGGGCCCAGTACTAATAAATATATTCATAAATGATCTGGAAAATAGGGTAAACAGTGAAGTGACAAAATTTGCAGATAAAAAATTGATCAAGATACTTACGGATCTCTCAAAACTGGGTGACGGGGCAACAAAATGACAGGTGAAATTCAATGTTGGTAAATGCAAAGTAATGCATATTGGAAAACATAATCCCAACTATACATATAAAATGATGTGGTCTAAACTGGCTGTTACCACTCAAGAAAAAGATCTTGGAGTCATTGTGGATGGTTGTCTGAAAACATCCACTCAATGTACAGTGGCAGTCCAAAAAGTGAACAGAATGTAGGGAAATCATTAAGAAAGGGATAGATAAGATGGAAAATATCATATTGCCTCTCTATAAATCCATGGTATGCTCACATGTTGAATACTGCATGCAGAAGTGGTTGCCCCATCTCAAAAAAGATATATTGGACTTGGGAAAAGTTCAGAAAAGGGCAACAAAAATGATTAGGGGTATGGAATGGCTGCCATATGAGGAGAGATTAATAAGACTGGGACTTTTCATCTTGGAAAAGAGACTAATATGATATGATTGAGGTCTAACACATCATGACTGGTGTAGAGAAAATCAATAAGGAAGTGTTATTTACTCCTTCTTGTAACACAAGAACTAGGGGTCACCAAATGAAATGAATAGGCAGCAGGTTTAAAAACAAACAAAAAGTAGAATTTTTTCACATAACGCACAGTCAGCCTGTGGAATTCCTTGCCAGAGGGGAAGTTGTGAAGGCCAAGAATATAACAGGGTTCAAAAAAGAACTAGATAAACTCATGAAGGATAGGTCCATCAATCGCTATTATCCAGGATGGACAGGGATAGTCCTGTTCGCCAGAAGCTGGGAATGGGCGACAGGGTATGGATCACTTGTTGATTACTTGTTCTGTTCATTCCCTCTGAGGTACCTGGCATTGGCCACTGTCAGTAGACAGGATACTGGGCTAGATGGACCTTTGGTCTGACCCAGTATGGCCATTCTTATGGCTCTGTTGTTATACCTTTCTGGAAGGGGAAAGAAAGAGCCCCGAACAATAGAGATGCAGTGAAAAAATGTTTCAGGGAGGGAAATGCCTAAGGATCAGATTCAGCCTGATCTTTTCACAGGTACACAGTGTAGAGTATGAGGAAGCAGAATTCCAGTCTCTGTGCTCATGGGAGTGCATGGACAGCTCCCTCCCCCCTACCCTGGGTGACTGACAAATGTGGTGGGGATGAGATTGGTCTATAGCTCTGTCCCTGAAATGAATCATTCACAGCAGTCACACTCAGAGGGGGAGGTTCTCTCATGGAAAAGCCACTCCCAAACCATATCTGTGCCGATGCCTCAGATACTATTCCCAGGGTTCTGGCCCTAGCTGCCCCTACATTAAGCTCCCTGTCAGCACAACACTAGTGGTACAGTACCCAGAGAATGGCTATGGGACCCCACTGGGTAGAATTTCTCCTGGAGTGTTTTTTGTGTTGTTGTTTTTAAGGATTACGTACTGAATTGTATTCACCTCTTAAAGTTCGTTCTATTGAGCTGGAGGGATGACAATGTGCATTCTCCTTGTCCCTCTCCCTCTTTCTCCTGACTGCCTGGACCCACCACCTCCAAAATGACCTCAGGCAACTTGTATGTTCTCCGCTGGTTCTCTGTTTCATGCAGAGCCCAAGAGATTTGTGCATGGATACAGGATACAATCTGGCCCCATGTTCCTGTTGTTAGGAAGCACAGAAGGGGTTTTTAAAAAAAACAAAACAAAAAACCTGTTGTAAGCCGCAGGAAGCAAAACTGTCTAACTTGTGTTTGTAATTTCATTAGAGGCCTACTATAGATGTGAAGCACGGTTGCCAAAAACATAAAGTCCTAGAGAGTACAGATGGTTTTAAATGTGTGAAATAGCCTATGTTTGTGACATGAGGGAGCAGCTGAGGCCATATGATAACACAAGGTCTGAAAAACCAACTGTCTCTCTCTAATTAAAACTTTTACGAATAATATATCTTTGAAATCTAAATGATATGATACCAGAAGCATGCTTTAGCTTGGCCAGTTGCCCTGCTACTTAACATTACTACCCCAAATGCCAAAAATACCACACATCATTGTTACTCATAGTATCATGATTAGCCCTAATATAGGTTTAATTCTAATTATTCCTGCATCCAAATAACCCCATCCTTAAGGGAAATGAAATAAATAAGCAAGTTTTTAAAAGTCAAACTTTTTTAAAAGTCAAAGATACCAGTGATATCTTTTTGGATATAGATGGGAAAGGAAGAAATAAAAGTAATAATGGAAAATTTTGTCTTTTTTTTCTAAGTGAATATTGTGCTTGTGAAAGGTCCTAGGTAGGAAACAGGTCCACTGGTGCACTGGGGATAGCTGGTTTCGGGTGCATTAGTGCTTGCACAGACTTTTTGAAAGTTTTCATCTCTCTTTATGTGCACACATCTGTGTTTCTGTGATATAACTCATTCTCATTTGTGCTTCTTGGAAATTAACAAAACAGAGTTTGTCATTGACAGATAGAAATGGTTGACTTTTTTTTCCAATTTTTCACAAAAAATGTATCTGGACTTTTGTATTAGAATTTTCCAGTAGATGGTGGTCTCAATTTGGCTTTCATTGGAAGAAGAGACAGGATAAGTATTCCAAACAAAAAATAATGTTGCAGATTAAAATTGTACAGGACACATTAATTCCATAGTGATGTTCTTCTCAGTAGTAATGAGAACAGAAAATGCCCAAACACAATGGCATGAAAGCTAGAATTTGATTCTGAGTTACACCAATGTGAATCCAGAGCAACTCCACCGAAACTGATTGGCATTCTCTGGATTTTCATGGGTGCAACTCAGAGCAAAATGTGACTCATGTCCTGTAGAACAAAGAAGATGGGAAAAGTACACCCATCCCAGTTACAATATCAGTTCTCCAGATCTGCCCATCCTTTAATGAATTAATCACTGTGAGCTGACACCAAAACATGAAATGGGAAAATAACAGTGAACCTTTTGGTTCTTTGTGTTTAATTTTAGTTATATATCTGACATGCCCCACAACTCTTTCAGGTTGCCAGGACACTTCCTGTCCTTCTGCCACTTTTACATGTGCTGGGGCCACATGAATGAGAATAAGGGAGTCACAATCAGTTCCCTGATATCCCTTTTCTCCATTGTGCCTGATCCGAGTTGGGCACAGTGGAGAATCAAGCCCTGTATTTCCATGGAGAAGGGAAGAATAACTGACAATTCTGGAAACCAGCAGTTTGCTTCTACTACAGCCAGATCCTGATTTTCAGAAGTGCTCAGCACCCAGCAGCTCCCATTGTGACACTTACGGTTCCCACTGTGTGAGCTCCTTAAAGCACAAATGCTTCCTATTGGCCAGATGTTCTGAAGTCTGCCTTCCACTGGAAAGGACAGTAAGCAAGAATAGTCAGGGCCCCACATATGGATAATATATTTAGCCTGTTGTATAATTAAGGGTAAGATTTTGTCATGGATAATTTTTAGTAAAAGTCAGGCTAGGTCACAGGCAATCAGAATACCAGGGTTGGGAGGGACCTCAGGAGGTCATCTAGTTCAACCCCCTGCTCAAAGCAGGACCAATCCCCAAGTAAATCATCCCAGGCAGAGCTTTGTCAAGCTGGGCCTTAGAAACCTTTAAGGAAGGTAATGAAGTATATGAGAGATGATAGATGATAGAATAAAACAAGTGGGAAACTGGCTGCTTTAAAATCTACCAGAAAAGTCAGCATTTTTCTTTAAAGTATTTCTATTTATCATATTTGAAAGGGAGACAAAAATATAAATCATCATTACAATCAAAGAGCAGATGGAGCATATGGGAGGCATGCAGAGATTAAAGGGAAAGTAAAAAAACAAGAGTCATGTCAGGAAGAGGAGTATCAGCTTTGAACTTGCTTATACAAGTCTCATTCTGCAACAAAATATACTGCCAATATGATACAAGGGGAACATCACTGACTTCTTCACAAAGTCGGTTGAGTTACTCCAGAGATGAAATTTGGCCCTAAATAAATTGGTAGAAGTGTGATTGAGGGTTGGAGATGATGGTTCTGTTACAGACCTCTAGGAACTAAGACAGCACTGGAATGAAAAGAATTGACTCGTATCTAGCTTCTTGCCCATTGTAACCCCTATGTACTTTTCTGCAGAACTGCTGCTTAGCCAGTTGGTCCCCAGCCTGTAGCAGTGCAGGGGATTCTTCCGTCCTAAGTGCAGGACCCTGCACTTGTCCTTGTTGAGCCTCAGATTTCTTTTGGCCCAATCCTCCAGTTTGTCTAGGTCACTCTAGCCCCTATCCCTACCCTCCCGCATATCTACCTCTCCCCTCAGCTTAGTGTCATCCGCAAATTTGCAGAGAATGCAAAATCTATCCCATCATCCAGATCATTAATAAAGATGTTGAAAAAAACCAGCCCAGGAGCGACCTCTGGGGCACGCCACTTTATACCAGTAAACTACACATCAAGCTGTTGATCATTACCTACTGAGCCCAACAATCTGGCCAGCTTACCCTCCACTTTATAGTCCATTCATTCAATCCATACTTTTTTAACTTGTTGACAAGAATACTGTGGGAAACTGTATCAAAAACTTTACTAAAGTCAATATATATAATGTCCAGTGCTTTCTCCATATGCACAGAGCCAGTAATCTCAGCATAGAAGGCAATCAGGTTAGTTAGGCATGACTTTCCCTTGGTGAATCCATGTTGACCATTCCTGACTACCTTACTCTCCTCCAAGTGCTTCAAAATGTTTTCCTTGAGGATCTGCTCCATGATTTTTCCAGGGCCTGGGGTGAGTTCCACCAGTCTGCAGTTCCCCAGGTTCTCCTTCTTCCCTTTTTTAAAGATGGGAACTATATTTTCCTTTTTCCAGTTGGCCGGGACCACCTCCGATTGCCACAAGTTTTCAAAGATAATGGCCAATGGCTCTGCAATCACATCAGCCAATTCCCTCAGTACCCTCGGAGGTATTAGATCTGGACTCATGGGCTTGTGCATGTCCAGGTTTTCTAAATACGCTTTAACCTGTTCTTTCATCTCTAAGGGCTGTTCATGTACTCCCCCATACCCAGGACAGCAGTGTGGGAACTGACCTTGTCTGTGAAGATGAAGGCAAAAAAAGCATTGGGTACTTCAGCTTTTTCCAAATCATCTGTCACTAGATTGCCTCCCCCATTCCTCCCCACGCTTCCCTGGACCTTTTTCTTTTTGCTAACCTTCTTACTGTTAAATTTATCAAATTTGTTCTAAAACCTCCTCTAACAATATCTCCATCTGGGATGTTGAAGGAAAGAATACATTTATCTTCTCTGCAGTGTCCTTGTCTTCCTTAAGTTCTCCTTTAGTACATTGACAGTCCCATGGCCCTAGTGCCTGGTTGGTAGGCTTCCTGCTTTTGATGTACTTTTAAAAAAATGCTGTTAGTTTGTGTGTCTTTTTCTAATTGTTCTTCACATCTTTTCAGCCTGCCTACTTATACTTTTACAAGTGACTTGCCAAAGATTTTTATCATTTCTATTTTCCTCAGTAGGCTTCGACTTCTACTTTTTAAAGGATGTCTTTTTGTCTCTAACTGTCTTTTTATTATTATTCTGTTTGGTGGCCCTTTTTTTTTTTTTTTTGGTGCTCTTACAATTTATTTTTATTTGGGTGCATGTATATAGATAAAATGAGGAAGACTTTGTAGCACCTTAGAGACTATATAACTAACTATATATATAGTTTCAGCCTCTATTGTGGTGTTTTTAAAAAGCTTCCATATAGCTTGCAGGCTTGTCCTTATGACTGTTCCTTTTAACATCCATTTAACTAGTATCCTTATTTTTGTATAGTTACCCTTTTTGAAGTTAAATGCTACTGTGGTGGATTTCTTTGGTATTTTTCCCCTTAGAAAGATGTTACATTTTATTATATTATGGTCACTATTACCAAGCAGTTCAGCTGTAGACCAGATCCTATGCTCAACTTTCGACTAAATCAAGAATTGACCTTACTCTTGTGGGTTCCAGGACTGGCTGCTCCAACAAACAATCAGAAACACCTTACATTTTATTTTATTTATTTATTTATTTATTTTTAAAACCACAAAAAGCCAATCTCCCAATAAAGTTTGTAAAAATTAAATCAAGTGTTTTGTTGCCACCAGTAGGATGAAAGAACTGAGCACTAAGAACATTTATAGCTTTCTTTGAGAAGTTATATAGGTTAATACTTAAACTCCTCAATAAAATGTAAACTGATTAATAAAGATCATTCTAACACAAATAGAATGAAAATATATAAATAGGACATTTCAGTAAGTGAATATGTATGTGCATGAGAATACTGATAGTGTATGTCTGAGCTGCATTGTTTGGAAAATTCAGCACATCTAGTGACTGTTTACTTTTGATATCAGCCTATCAAGTTGTTACTGGATCTTATTTTGACAGGTTTAGTCCAAAGCAAAACTGGAGGGAACTGTTCACTGGAGGTGTTACAGGTGAACTCTGGTTAATAAACAATTTTAAGGACTTTAGTGTTGGAGTTCTTGCTCCTTTCCCTGATGGCTGAATTTTGAATCTCAATGAGTTCATGCTGAAGAGTAATCCTAAAACGCTTGACAAATCCTATCACTGACAGGAATAAGTGCGGAAGAGGAGAGTGTTATAATACTGACTATCACTTAGTTTCTTTCTAAAAGTATTTTGTCTACACTCAGGATGACCAGATGTCCCGATTGTATAGGGATTTTGGGGTCTTTTTCTTATATAGGCACCTATTACCCCCCAGCTCCTGTCCCGATTTTTCACACTGCTGTCTGGTCACTCTATCTACACTACAAAAAATTACTCACTGCAGACAACTGGCGTCGGCAGCAGCAAATGCAGATGAACCAATACAATACATTAACTGCAAATGTGGCCTGCAGATAAAATGCTCTTTAGTGCCACCATAACTTTTCACATGACAGGTCATCTGATGTAATTCTCTATCCTAATTGGATAAGTGTCAATTTTAGGATGAAGTTTCTTTTGCAAATCCTCATGAGCATAAACTAGAAATTTTCTTTCCATTCATATTTTGAAATATTTGATTCAATTCACAGTTTGTGTGCATTCCTTTTAGTAAACTGAATATTTGCAGAAAGCAAAGATAGAATTCCCTATCATACACAGCCCCCATTTGAATAGTATACAAGTCCCTCACAATCTTTAATGTCTATGTAGCTTTACAACATCCCTGAAGGAAGGCATTACTATCATCTCATTTTACAGTTTAGGAACAGAGAGACTAAAGCCTAGTCTACACTTTAAAGCTATACCAGCATAGCTATGGCTCTCAGCGCAGTAGCAACACAGTTATGTTGACCAAATGCCTCCCCTCCTTCTTCCTCCCCCTCCCCACCGGCCAAGATGTAGCTATGCTGAAGAGGACATCTGCTGACCTAACTAACATTGTGCAAGGAGGTACCGTTCCTTTACCTATAGACATAAGAATGGCCGTACTGGATCAGACCAAAGGTCCATCCAGTCCAGTATCCTGTCTACCGACAGTGGCCAATGCCAGGTGCCCCAGAGTAAGTGAACCTAACAGGCAATGATCAAGTGATCTCTCTCCTGCCATCCATCAGCACCTGTTAGGACCAGAAGACATTGTAACGGGCAATCACTAGGAAGTGCAGTTACGCTTCTAAGTCAACTCCAGGAGAGTGCATAATGGTGATATTATCTGAGAATGACCTTGCTGTTATCTGTGTGTTTGGGAACCAGTTCCCAGCTGCATGAGTGTTTACTCCGTCTGTGTGAGAATGAATGCGTGGGAAACTAAATGGGGAAACTAAGGCAGGACTGCGTAACCAACAAGTGCTGAACAGTGTGTAACCAATCAGTTTGTTGCTTGCTATTAATGAGATGAGTATGTATGAGATGCAAATGAGCATGGGTATATCTGTGCTGACACACCTCTTTGGGTTGGGCTTCCTCTTTGGGCACTCTGGACACCGCCCGAGTGTGTCAGTCATCTTGTATTGCGGCCGTGCTGGCAGATAAGCCCCCCAGCACGAAATGCCGCCCCCTCCAATAAACTCACCACTTTCCAACTAGCCACCTGTCTGAGGCCTCGTTTCTCCCGGCAACGAGATAAGCCCCCTGCAACACCACCCTTTGACAAACATAGGCTAGGGACACCATTCCTTACCCATCCTGGCTAATAGCCACTAATGGACTTAATTAATAGACATCCTTCTGTCAGCAGATGCTACATCTACACTAGAGGGCCATGCTGACACAATACATGTCTATATTACAGAGCTGAAGTGTCACACTGGAAGCTTGTGATGCAACAGAAACTGAATCTTGGTCGCCCACATCACAGGCTAGCCCTCTAGCCACTGGACCATCCTTCCTCCTGACTTTTTCAGAGACTTGAATTAATATAAAAGAAGATATGTTTTGCACTATTCACTCAACACTCTAACTATATACAGTCAGGAGCCCCATTTTACATTCCTTTCCACACCTGAAACCTCCACTCATTTCATTGGGATTTTGGGATGCACAAGGAATGTAGGACCTGATCCTGCCCTCTGTGTATTTAGTTTTCTAAAGCATTTTCCATAATTTATGTTTCAAGTTGGACACCAGCATATCTGACAGTATTAGGAATTCATAGCTTCACTGAAGACAAAGGCTGGTATCTGAAAAATATAATTTTCAATCTGTTTAATAATCCATAATTGTTTTGGTCTCATTACAAAAAGACAAGCATCTAACTTTGGGCAAATAATTTGGCTACATTTTCCTATACTCATGAGAGACAGATCATGACTTTAACCTCTGGTATGTCAAAATGCAATTTGTCTGTACAAGAAGTTATTATCTGACTGCTGCACTTGCTGTAGTAGAAACAGCACTTGTTCCCTTAGCTCAGCAATTTACAGTAAATATGCTGAGTCCGACCACACGCAGCCATTTTAGATTTATAAAATTGCCATCCTCTCCCTTGTAAACCTTTGAAATTCAATGTACCATGGAAGTCTGAATCTTTCATTTAAGCATTATCTTTGAAATTCATTTCAATTACAGGGGCTGAAGGAGCACTCTAAAGCAAAGTGTCAAGGTGTCCCAGAGTTCAGTAAAAACCTTTTTCCATGAAAATAAAAATTCTCATTGACAAATTGCAAGCAGTGAAGTAATACTGGCAGAACATTGCATTTGGTAGAAATTGACATTTTAGGAGAAAACTCTACAAAGTGCCTGTATAACTTATCATGGACCTTAGCTTCTGTTGGGGTTTTATTGAAGGGGGCACAGAGTGTGCAGAAAGAAAATTTTAGGTCCATTCCATGTATGTATGACTTAAGTGAGCAAGTCACTTCTATTATCTGCTCATTAAAATAAGTTTGTATTTATTGATTCAGAAAAGAAAGTTTATTGCATTTGTCCTTCAAATAAGGATTAATTTAGACATTTCAAATCCTTTTGGTTATTATCATTTAACATGACATTTTTCTAAAATTGCTAGATGCTCAGTAGACTACTTACCAAAGTCAGTGGAAAAACTGCCACTGACTTCACTGGACCTGTAATGGTCAGTGAAGAGATCTTACTTGTAATGCATACCTGCCTGTAAAGATCTCATGAGCCTCAGATTTCTGCTACTTTTGAGTCCTGGTTTTTGTTTATTCCACTCAGTAGTTTTGTTTTAGAAACCAGATAATAGTTAAAATGGATTCTATAAGATAAACACACAAAAGTTTTCTACTCACCTAAAGAGGAACTGGGCTATATGCTGTAGGAAAAAACTACAGAGTGGCTTACTGGCTTAAATGCCACAGGATCATATGTATCCACTCAGTAGTATCTGTAACTCCAACTTGCATGCGCAGTCCATACCCAAAGTCAAGTTCCACCCTAACTAACCAGCTATTTGACACCTTGCCAAAGAAATCTGTTATATATATTTTTAAAGATTTCTTCATTAGAGGAACTTCATGTCAGCATACTCTCTCACACATCTACCATTAAACTGCTAAAATCTTTTCACATGTTTTTCCTCATAATGAAATGGTTTACCTTTTAATCTGATAGAAACAACCATATCTATGCTGAAAGATGCATATAGGCACCGAATGTTTTGGTCCAGCCCAGTATCCTGTCTGCCAATAGTGGTCAATGCCAGGTGCCCCGGAGTGAGTGAATCTAACAGGTAATGATCAAGTGATCTCTCTCCTACCATCCATCACCCACCTCTGACAAACAGAGGCTAGGGACACATTTTTTAAAAAAATGCCTAATCAGGTTGAACATTTAATTCTCTCTGAAATCAATGGTAGTGAGGCATCTAATTCTGCTCAGGTGCTTTTGTAAATCCCATTAGGTGTTTATTTGCCTTCTGTATTTTAAATCTTTTCAGTGCACTTGGGTAACACTCATTTTTTCCCCGACATGACCATGAGGTGTAGGAATTTGAAAATCTGGCCCCAAGTGATTATCAAATGATAATGAAATGGAAGCTGGATGGCATCCTGCAAATTTCCCTACATATAAAACCTCAGCTGCTGGCATTTGTGAATACTTGAGAATCTCAACTTTTATTTCAATTTTTTAAAAAAATGTTTCTAGACCTCAGAGTCATGGAGAAAAGGCTTAACATCCCAAAAGGCTTAAAGTACAGGAGGCAAATAAAAAGAACCCAAACATTGAGATTTTGGGGAAAAAAAGACATTTTGACTGTGCCTGACTCATGACTTTTTGACATTTGGACTTTGCCAGGTGAGTCCTCATTCAGTATGGCCAAGGACATGAAGCTGGAGCAGTAAACGGGATCCAGGTCTTAGCTGAGGGCTACCACCTATCTCAATAATATGAATAGATGCAGCTGTTTTCTTCATTGTGAAGTATAGCATTACATATGTAGGAATGTACTCTACTGTGTTTATAAATAACCATAATAATTTTAGTGACTAAATGAAATCCAAACTAACCAATTAATTATACTTTAACCTAGTCTTCCAAGCCAAACCTCTCTTTATTTTCACCCATTTTCACTCCTTTCCTAAATATGCCCCATGCATTTGCAATGGCATACAATTAACATCCCAGTGCATTGGCAAGGTAATTGTGGTAGCACTTGCAGAAGAACGAACAACAAGGAATAGGAAAAAGTTGCCAAGAATTTGGTCTCTAAAGGAAAGAGGCGAAAACATTAATGAATGATTTATTCTTGGTAGTGTAAGAATCTTTTTCTTTTCTCAAAAGACTAAGAGAATATAAATGAAATAAAGGTTTATTAACGTGACTAATTAATTTTATCTTTTTTCTTCATTTCACAATTGTAACCTATCAACATTCATAATTAGGTTGAGGGTGCTTCATTATCTAATGAAATGGAAAAGTGCAGAGAGGAACTCATTCTGATTGTACATAAATTACATATTAAAAATAAAGATTATCAACTCAGGCTAATTATACTCTGGGAATTGACATGCTTCTTGCTATTGAAATTAAAAAATTAAGATAGCTCATCTTTTCATAAGAGATTGAGGTTTGGGGACATTTGTTTCTCTTAATTAGGCTATTTAAGTATTGTATAAGATTTGCCATCTGAGTACAGAAATCTAAAAAATTAATTATTATTTTAACACTCCAACAGTCTTTGACTCGAAAGGCACATATACCAATTTAATGCCAATTATTCCCTTCATCTGAGTTGCTTTCAATATTGCCTTAAGGAGGCCTAATTTTAAACTATTGTATCTCTCGGAAAACCTAGTAATATGACTTAGATGCAACCCCATTTATTACCACAATTTAAGCACATTTTTGGAGATTAAATCTATGCACTCATTGTTTAGGTTAGGGCTAGATTGTGCCTTTACTGTCTGTTTTGTATAAAAATCAGCACCTTCAGGTTATCAAAGGAGCAGCATAGAGGAAATAATTTTACCTCAGAACCAGAGATTGAGCTCATGGAATAGATATTGTAGGTCCAGCAAAAATTGACCTTGATTGTTAGTCAAGTCCCTTTACTCTTGTGAACATCATCTCCAATTTCCGGGGGAAACTGAGCTATAGGCAGCTGAACTGAAGTGTAACGCCTCATTGCACCATAAGACACGTTCCATATGAAATTCACTTCAGATTCTGAATGAGGTTGAATTAGTGATTCCCATTTGGCAAACATAACTCTATGGGGGGATTCCTGTGTGCATGGTGGACAGCTTTCACAGACGGATCTGGGATAAAAGTAGTGCAAATGAGCCGTAAGCTCTCCCTACGGAGGTCCTCTCCATTGGAAGTTTTCCCTAACAGGAGTAAAATGGGCTATGCCACCCCTTATACTTAGTCCTGCAGGAACCTCTGAAACAGAAGGCGTATTTGGAGAGAACTTATTCTAATGCCCCTGTTGGCACACCATCAATAGGGACTGTTATGGCCAACGCACAACTTAGCTCATCTCTCAGGGTTACCTTAAACCATGCCAAACCTGCCTCCAGGCTAGCAGACTAAGAGAAGTATGTTGTTATTCAACGTACTAGGGAAATTGGACCATATGGCTGAAATTTTTAAGGGTGGACAATGACTTGGTTGTCCAAACTGGGACATTTAGGGCCAAAATTTAAATTTCTCAAGTTACAAGCTTTCATAACTTTAATTGAAGTCAGTGAAACCTTCAAGTCAATGTCAGCACAGCTCCTCAGAAAAAATCAGGCCCTTAACATAAAGGAAAGGCATAGCTTCATACTCTCTGGTCCCCTGTGCTAGGAGAGCCATGTCCCATAGTTGCCATATATGTATTAGTTTCTTGCAGGTTCTCATTTGATCATTAAACACAGCCAGCTTAGAGTCAGTGTTTTAACGGTGACATTCATAGAAATTAATCTTCCTTTTTAAAATGTCAAAGCCAGTTCAAATATTTTTTCTAGGCTGAAAAGTTATTTAATAGAGTTTTGCTCTCACAATCTTACATACCTAACTATAACTAGAAGAGGTGGGAGTGTTAAATCAGCCTTTGTAGGGAATCTAAAAATTCAGTTATTGAACCATTTCTTAACCATGAGAGCCTGATGAAGAGTCACTGAAGCAAATTAAATGAGCCTTTTTAATTTATAGGAAGAACCCTAAATATCCAATCCTCCTTCCAAAGTTATGACTAAGGGACCATGCTGTAGTAATATATGGCCTAGAAAGGGTTGTCAGGATAATGGAGGCGAGGGTCCTTCAATTGTTCAGCTCCTTCACATGTTTATGCAGCACCTAGATCTATGATTTGGGCTGAAAATGCTTCTTCAATACTATTACCATTTGTAGAATACAGCAAATGGAGTATTTCCAAAATATTCCACCTTCAATGGAAGAGAAACTCAACGGGCCTTCAGCTTCCTGTACGATACCCAAGAAACAGCAGGCTAAATAGACAGAAACTGTCTGGAAGGAAAGAATGATGGAGAAAGTAAAGGTGGGTTGATTAGAGATAGGGTGACCAGATGTTCTGATTTTATAGGGACAGTCCTGATTTTTGGATCTTGTTCTTATACCAGCTCCTATTACCTCCCACCCCCATCCTGATTTTTCACATTTGCTGTCTGGTCACCCTAATTAGAGAAGACCCACCTGATGGGACATTTCAGGAGCTGGCTGCATGCTTACATAGAACTATGCCAGCTCCAACACATACTAAATTAGAAGCAAGTATAACAGGTGTTGCAGATAAGTTATCCTGAACTTCTACCACCTCCCAGGAACTGAATCACAATTCAAACAGGGCCCAGTACTGTCTCCCTTCACTGCATAGTTCTTTGAAACCCATGGAACCACTTGCAAAGTAAAGTAATGTGCAATGTGAGTTAGGGGGACCAGCACTGGGGACACACTGACTTGTTTAATAAGTGTCCTTGTCTTTTTCACTTCCAGAACTCCACCCAGATCTCCAGTCAACAAGATTTCAAATAAAAATGTGCTATTCCCCTTACTATTTGGGGGTGGACTAAGGCAAACTATGTGTTTCATGTGTTTTACTTTGGCTTTGCAGGGCCACCCAAATTTTTTTGAACCAACCATAGCCCAGGATCCACTAAATATATATTGTCCTTTGCTGCCTACTATCCTTCCTCCACCCCAGCAACACCATCTGAGGATGAAGCCCTACTTTCTCAAATATAAAGGTCTAGGTGTTGTAGTAGGCTTGCCTATCCCTGCGCTCCAAAATTACACATTTGAACCCTGAGATACAGCTCAAATTTTGGGGGAATATTTGGTAACCTACAACCAGTTCCTCTTTTTGCTTATTCTTGTCCCTCTGCAATTTTTTCCTTTCTTTTTACAGGTTTCCTGGCCTTTTATTATTATAAATTATAATTGGAGATATACCAATCTCCTAGAACTGGAAAGACCTTGAAGGTCATCGAGTCCAGTCCCCTGCCTACACTAGCAGGATCTGCCTGCCTACACTAGCAGGATTGAGTACTGTCCCCTGACAGATTTTTTGCCCCAGATCCCTAAATGGCCCCCTCAAGGATTGAACTCACAACCCTGGGTTTAGCAGGCCAATGCTCAAACCACTGAGCTATCCCCCCACCCCACATTCACATTCATATATATTCCCAAGCATCACTGTAGACCAGGGGTCTCCAAACTACGGCCCGCGGGCCAGATGCGGCCCGCGAGGCCCTCTCATCCGGCCCGCGGCAGGGGTCGGGAACCAGCCACGGGGCCGGGACGCGCCGCGTGCTCCGCTGCCGCCGCCGGCCAGGGACGGCTCAGAGCTGGGGCCGGGACGCGCCGCACCGCACCGCCACCCAGTTACAGGCGGCGAAACAAGGAGCCACCCACTGCCAGGCGGCGAAACGGTCTGTGGGGAGAGACCGGGTTGAGCGGGTCAGTTGGGGGGGGGAAGAGACCGGGTTGAGCGGGTCAGTTGGGGGGGGGGTTGGAGGAAAGGAGGTTTTGGGGGGAGAGACCTGGCTGGGTGGGTCAGTTGGGGGGGGGGGTTGGAGGAAAGGAGGTTTTGGGGGGATAGACCTGGCTGGGTGGGTCAGTTGGGGGGGGGGTTGGAGGAAAGGAGGTTTTGGGGGGAGAGACCTGGCTGGGTGGGTCAGTTGGGGGTTGGAGGAAAGGAGGTTTTGGGGGGAGAGACCTGGCTGGGTGGGTCAGTTGGGGGTTGGAGGAAAGGAGGTTTTGGGGGAGAGACCTGGCTGGGTGGGTCAGTTGGGGGTTGGAGGAAAGGAGGTTTGGGGGGGGGAGACCTGGCTGGGTGGGTCATTTGGGGGGGGTTGGAGGAAAGGAGGTTTTGGGGGGAGAGACCTGGCTGGGTGGGTCAGTTGGGGGGGGTTGGAGGAAAGGAGGTTTTGGGGGGAGAGACCTGGCTGGGTGGGTCAGTTGGGGGGGGTTGGAGGAAAGGAGGTTTTGGGGGGAGAGACCTGGCTGGGTGGGTCAGTTGGGGGGGGGGTTGGAGGAAAGGAGGTTTTGGGGGGAGAGACCTGGCTGGGTGGGTCAGTTGGGGGTTGGAGGAAAGGAGGTTTGGGGGGGGAGAGACCTGGCTGGGTGGGTCAGTTGGGGGTTGGAGGAAAGGAGGTTTGGGGGGGAGAGACCTGGCTGGGTGGGTCAGTTGGGGGTTGGAGGAAAGGAGGTTTGGGGGGGAGAGACCTGGCTGGGTGGGTCATTTGGGGGGGGGTTGGAGGAAAGGAGGTTTTGGGGGGAGAGACCTGGCTGGGTGGGTCATTTGGGGGGGGGGGTTGGAGGAAAGGAGGTTTTGGGGGGAGAGACCTGGCTGGGTGGGTCAGTTGGGGGGGGGTTGGAGGAAAGGAGGTTTTGGGGGGAGAGACCTGGCTGGGTGGGTCAGTTGGGGGGGGTTGGAGGAAAGGAGGTTTTGGGGGGAGAGACCTGGCTGGGTGGGTCAGTTGGGGGGGGTTGGAGGAAAGGAGGTTTGGGGGGGAGAGACCTGGCTGGGTGGGTCAGTTGGGGGGTTGATGTGTAGTGTTCATGTGTAGTGTTCATGTGTAGTGAACAGGTGTTCATGTGTAGTGTTCATGTGTAGTGTTCATGTGTAGTGAACAGGTGTTCATGTGTAGTGTATCAATGTGTTATTAAATAATAACTGAATAAAATAATATTAAATAAATAATTAAAAACAACATCCATGTTTTGATTCTTTTTTATTTGGACCTCGAGTGTGTTGTCGGCCCCCGAACTGCTATTTGATAGTTAATGCGGCCCTCGGGCTGAAAAGTTTGGAGACCCCTGCTGTAGACAGACCTCAGCATTCATCCAGAGCGACACCTGGCTTATATTGCTCTCAGTTGAAGGTTTTTACTATTTGTTTAAGTCAACATTAAAAATTCACCAAGCTATAGACAAGGATAAAGGCATATTAGAATAGTTTCTGATATGAAAACAGATTTATTTGTGGGGTTAGGGTCCAAACTGGATTAACAGCTCATGGCTTCCAGTGTTTCTTTAAATGTGTGCTTGCCCTGACAACCTCATAATTCAGGTGGATGGGAAGTAATGCCTACTGACTATGGGGGTATTTTTGGATGTGATTATTGCAATGCATTTACTTGACTTGTGTCTACTTATACATACTTTATGTTGGCTTACATTTTAAACTAGCCTGAAAAAAAATTGCATGTATTACAAGTTACAAAAATAGTTCTGTGCGCTCTTTTTATAATCTTCTTATTCTAGTGCTATTCCACCCTTACCTTGGTTCTTTGACACTTGCATCAGCAGTAACACATGCTGGTGCCAAGCAAGCCAGCTTCACAGATGAATATTTCACTGCCAAGTCCTTTGGTCACCCCTCAGTGCCTATCACACAGACAGGGTTTACTAGCTCAAGACTACAAAGTTATTTTAAACTCTGAGATCTTGTCTACACTACAGATGTGACAGCAGCACAGCTATGGCATCACAACTATGCTGCAGAAGAGTTTCTGATTGGGGCTGGGTCCTACTCTGAGCAGGGAGTTGGACTAGATCGGGGATTGGCAACCTTGGCACATGGCACCGCAGGGTAAGCACCCTTAGCAGGCTCTGTCGGTTTGTTTACTTGACGGTTCACAGATCATGGCTCCCACTGGCTGTGGTTCACCATCTTGGTCCAATAGGGGCTGCGGGAAGCAGCAGCCAGCACCAGGCCATTTCCCACAGCCCCCATTGGATTGGGACGGCGAACTGCGGCCAGTGGGAGCCACGATTGGCGAACCAGAAAGTAAACAAACTGGTGGGGCCCAGTAAGAATGCTTACCCTGTGGTGCCACATGCCAAGGTTGCCGATCTCTGGACTAGGTGATCTCCTGAGGTCCCTTCCAACCCTGATATTCTATGATTTTATGATGATTCTATGTAAAGGCTTCTTACAGTGACACAAGAGGGGTGCGGGGTTTGCTATAGTTAATCCGCCCCTCCAAAAGATAGTACCTAGGTTCCAGAAGCATTCTTCCATTGACCTAGTTGCATCTACACTGGGAATTAGATTGATTTAACTGTGGCGCTCAGGGCTGACATAGCTAGGTTGATCAATTTTTTTAGTGTAAACCAGGGCTAAGGCTTCCAAATTTCCCCTCCACAATGCGTCCCCCCTCCCCCCCAACACTCCAGGAAGAAAACCTTCTTGTAAGGTAGCATTTGGAAACTTGTAGATCTCTATGGTCACAGAAAAGGAGATCTACTCACTCACCACTGACATGTTAAGCAATCAAGGTAGCTCAGATAAATCACACAAGAGGGAATTTGTCATTTGCACCTATAGGATTCCATCATCAACTTCCTTACAATGCAGTAGACCTGCACTGAGCAGGCTGTAAAGAATGCACAAGTCACTTGGCGTTTCTGTAGTCACTTACCACGCAAAAAAACACTGCTTTCAGATTCCTTGTTGAATAGTGCCATCATGTGGCTTATTACTCTTAATACTTCTGATGAGGAGCATCCGACATCAGCTAGGAATAGGGTTCACTTTTAACTTTTGTGTGTATATGATAAAAGCTTCAATGGGATCAAAATAGGTGTGAACTTTTGAATGCACTAATACCTATAAATATTTATCTAGTTCAACCCATTATTTTTATTTATATGAACAAGAACATTTCCTTTTATGCTCCAAATCCCTATTTAAATGCAAGGTTATTTAAAGGTGTCTTAAAGTTAAAGCAAAAATCAAGAAAACGTAGGTTAGAAATAGTAATGTTCTGGCTGAATGAACGCTGCATTTCCTGGTTTTAAGGAGTTTGGCTCAACATTGTGCAAGGGGATGACCAAACAACTTTAATTCTGTAGGGGTTTTTGCCATTGAATTTCCTTGGTTTCTGAACAGGAAAAGACATGTTGATAGGAGGTAGTAGTGATTTAGGCAGTTGTGCATAGTGCCCCATCAATTTGCATCAACACAAATTAGCCTAAAGTCATCAATCCCTTTGGTGTACTCCTTGGTCTCACACAAATTTCTGCAACCTCGCTGTTAGGACCGGAAGACATTGTGACGGGGACCCACTAAGAAGTGCAGTTATGCTTCTAAGTCAACTCCAGGAGAGTGCATAATGGTGGTATTATCTGAGAATGACCTTGCTGTTATCTGTGTGTTTGGGAACCAGTTCCCAGCTGCATGAGTGTTTACCCCATCTGTGTGAGAATGAATGCGTGGGAAACCAAATGGGGAAACTAAGGCAGGACTGCGTAACCAACAAGTGCTGAACAGTGTGTAACCAATCAGTTTGTTGCTTGCTATTAATGAGATGAGTATGTATGAGATGCAAATGAGCATGAGTATATCTGTGCTGACACACCTTTTTGGGTTGGGCTTTCTCTTTGGGCACTCTGAAAATCGCCTGAGTGTGTCAGTCATCTTGTATTGCGGCCGTGCTGGCAGATAAGCCCCCCAGCACGAAATGCCGCCCCCTCCAATAAACTCACCACTTTCCAACTAGCCACCTGTGTGAGGCCTCGTTTCTCCCGGCAACGAGATAAGCCCCCTGCAACACTCGCGATCCAAGAATCACCCAGAATCAAAACATTGGCACCCTTGCTAATGAACATATTTCTTTTCCCTGTGTGGTCAAGGTACATATGCCGTGAGTTCCCAACCTCCATACTATTGAAAACACCATGTTAATCTGCCCTGAAATCAGGAAGTAGCTTCTCCCTCTCCCCACCTCTGACGTCTAATAAACAAATTAATTTTCTTAAAACTGCCTCATTGGCCAAACCCTCTGCAACCACAACTCCTCTTCCTGTCCCCATTCCATCTCACCTCTTGCAACACACTCACACAAAGTCCTTTGTCTTCTGCTCCTTCCCATCCAATATAACAAAAATTTGTATTAAGCCAGCTGCTGACTATTCCATTCACAATAAACCTCCTCATAAAATAAAAATGCTTTAGTAGAGAAGCAATTTATAGCAAGCAATCTCTCCATTAGTCATCTCACTGGGTGTTCTCATCCCCTTCTGCAGAACTTTGGAGCCTGTGATATGCATTAAATATACCCATTCTCAGCCACCCACTGAAAGGGACAGATCCTGGCTCTCATGGGGGGCAGGGAGAAGGCCTCAGACTTTCCAAAAGCTCAAACCTGCCCCACTACGAACCGGGCTCATATGAGGGGAGAAGAAGGAAGTAGGGGTCCAATGCTATATATGTAGTCATTGCTCCCCCTAGACCTTGGCTCACACATGGAGGCAGGAAGATGGGCTCAGACATTCCAGACGCAACAAGGCAGCCTATATCCCAAATCACATGAGGCTCAGATTCCCCTAGGGGGAAAGAGACCCCTACATCTGAGCATAAACTCATAGGAAGGCAGAATGTAGGGCTGACAGGTGCCTCTGCCTCTATTCTCCCCAAGCGCCCCCCCCCCACCACCACCACCCGCCTCTCAGACCCACAACCCCTTTCCCACCGTCCCGTTTCTCCACTCCCCCTAACCCTCACGGCTCTCTCACCTGAGACCCCCCAAATCTTTCTCCCCTCCCCCCATCCCCCATTTATCCACAACCCCATAAAGCTCATTCCCTCATTGAAGCCTCAAACTCCTCCTCCCACTTTTCCGCCCCCTAATTTTTCCTTTCCTCCCAGGAAGCAGCCACCTGTCTGATTCCTTTCCAAGACTCTGGAGTACAGGGGGGTTGGGGTACACTGGCAGAACTGGGTGTAAGACAGTTGAGTGCAGAAGGGCCGGGATTCACTTGCAGAGCTGTGGGTGCGGGAGGCTTGGGGTATATATTCTTTCCCTCCATACCTCACTGCATAGTGCTGTGCTATTGATATTAAAAAACTAACCCTTCAAATTTTGTTACTAAAACAACCCCCCCAGATGAAGTAATTTGGATAATTTTCATATAAGCATCTGAACTAAACCTCATGTGAACTTTGGGGTAGGTCTACATTGCCATGTAAGCTTGGGCTCAGACTCAGGCTCAAGCCTAACCTCTGTTACAACTACCCACAAATTGCAGTGTGAGGAGTTTGACTGGGTCCTGGATACTGTGCCCAGCACAGAGCCACCCATGCTGCACAACAACCTGGTCAGCTGGGATGGGGACTGATGGGAGCCAGCAGCAAGTGCCAAGTAAGGACAATGAAGTGACCGATGAACCAATGCAAAACTTATGAGATGCCTGGCTAGCCATGTTTATCTGTTAATAGTGAATTGACTCGAGCCCCCCTCTGCCCCATCAGCACTACGTGGAGTTCAAAATGGCAACCAAGAAATGCAAACAGTAAAGAACACCTTTTAAATATATTTTTACTGGAAAGGCACCGATTTTTGCTAGGGATATTTCTTACATTAGAACCTTACATTGCTATGCCTATAAGTTTGCCACTCTGTAAGCCTTAGACCATCTATTGAGCTTCCTGAAAACCGATAGGGGGTTAGGGGAGGTGGAAATGTGTTCTGTTTACAAATCTAGTCCATAGGTGACAAAATTATTTATCCCAGATGGGTCTAGGGTTTGAGATTTTGTCCAGAAATGTGCCATGAGGGTTGGGCTGGAGGGGAAGGGGGGAGTGAAGGAAGGCTGTGGAGTGTTTCTGTGCAGCCATAACAGAATAAACCATGTGGAGGCTAATGAAGCATCCTGTGGATTCCCTCAGGAATTCTGACCCAATCCCAGGTGCTGATACCTGGAGTTCCTGCTTCAGGAAAATTTTGCAGCTAAGTAGTCACGTTTCAGAGAAGGATGTATTTCCCAGGGTCACTTTGGTAGCTGACCAGCACGCTCCACTCACTAGATGTGCTGTTTAATCACTATACGTTTGAATACCTCTCTTTCATAAACTGCAGGTTTCCCACTAGCAGCTTGGAATATCATTCTTTGCCAATGAGACACCTCAAAAACAATGATGTCTTCCAAAATATGGAAGGCCTGAAATGATTTAAAAAAAGGGTTTGGTGGCATGGCCATGGCCAGTGTCTTCCCCCTACCCTGAAACCCAAGTCATTTTGCAATTTGCTTAAAAAAAAAAAAACCCACCAACTTTGCATTTGTAACTTACTCTTGTGTCTGCACATCTTCTGGTCAAAAGCATCCCTCTCACAAGATACTCAAGTACAGTTTGTAAAAGTAACCCTTTCATGTCCTTGAAATTCTAAGAGTATTTTTTCTGTGACCCTGCCCTGACCTGTTCCAGACAATAATACTCGGTGTCTTGTCCTTTTCCAGGCCCCTCTACCTCTACTGGCTGCAGTACCTCCACAGGCATGGGCAGTGGCTGTGCCTCCCCACCCACCCAGGCCCCACTCCTCCTGCTTCCACTCAGCTGCTCCAGTCTCCCTATGGGGTAGCCTCTGAGCTGGCCATTCACCCCATGCTCTGGAACTGGGGCGGGGCCATGCTGCCCGCTGTCCCAGCACTGGACTGTGTCCACGCAGTGCTCCAGGGTGGCTGGGGGCACTAGTCTGGGGTGGGGGGCTCTGCGCCTGGGGGCCGAGATGCAGAAAGGGGAGGCCTAACCTCCTCCAGCCAAAAGTTCATACACCTCCCTTGTCCACAGCTCACTCATGCTGCACCAGAAGCATCGGCCAACATAACTCCTTGGACCATTCCAAGAGGAAGCATTTCCCCAGTGAACTCATGGTTGAGATTTTGAGAGGGGAGGCATTGCAAGAGGCAAGTCTGAGGCTGACTGCACAGCTCGAGGACAGGGTTGCAGTGTGGGAGCAGACACTTGCTTCACGGTTCCTGAAACAGAAGAGTGGCTAAGAAAGGAGAACAGAGCTCAGCACAGAGAGCTATTCGAGCAGCTGATATCAATAATGTCTCCAAGAGTAGCAGCTCCTGCTGCATCACCCACACCTTGGCCTGAATCCCCTGTGCACTCCCCCAGGATTCAGTCCAGAACAGCTTGGAAACCTCCATGGCATAGGCCCCATGATGAACTGGGCATAACAACTCAGTCCCATGAAGTCCTCCATATTAACCCAGGGCCCTCAGGATGCCTCCAGCCCTCTCCCCTCCACTTCCCCAGGCCTAGAAGACAAAGAAAAGAGAATAGGTTGCTAGGGGACATGCAACAGTACAGAGTTTTTTTTATACGTGGTTTCATTATTTGAATAGGTTCATGAATTTCCCCCCCATAATATTCTGTTGATATTAGTGTAGTAGTGGTAGCTGGCCTGTCTGGCAATGAGTGAATGGTGCATTTTTTAAGGCATGTTTATAAATAAAGCTTTCCATATCACTAAGAAAATTTACTGCTACCACTGCATCACAGTATATATTTAAAATAAATCAGATGATGATCAGAGACAATTAGGAACTGGTAAGCAAACACCATTCCTCTATACAGCTAAGTACATCAGTCCATACTTCAATCATTTCCTTATATGAATCCATACTGTAAATCATCTCCTACTTCTCATTTCGTAAGTGCTCATGTCATTCATGAGTAACAGCAATCAAGCCCTCACTCTTTCCCAAGCACACAACCCCCACCCCAAATCAGTGAGCCCAATCCTCACCCAGGCATATTCATAAAGGTGTAGTCTCCCTCTTCCTTTTGGCCATGCAAGTCCCTAATTTGGGAGCACTAAACATCCCTGACTTTTATTGTCTGTGTCCAGCCAGCTCCAGCTCTGATAGGTGCACTTTCTGATGGAGTGTACTGCTTCAGTGGTCCCTCGCGATCATAGGTCCATTCAGGAAGAAATGGCTCACCTCCGGCTTCACAGAGACCATGAAGCAAGCCATGGTGTTGCAGACAGCAATGAGGGTACTGGAATCCAAACATGCCTGTAGACATCTCCAACAGGATTTCAATCTACCAAAAGTACATTCAACCACCATTCTACATCTGCTGAATCAATTAAATTATCTTTTGCCAGGGGCTCTGAAAGCAGGGTATGGTTTCAGAAGCCAAGGCAAAAATAGATATGAAGCGGCCCCCAGAATAACACCTGGCATGAACTTTCCTAACAAAACCCACGTTATTATTCATAAGTTACCTTCTGTGGTCCATGAAGGCCTGCATAACAATGGAATAGCACTCTTTGTTGTTTATGTACTCCTTAAAGAGAGCTAACAGTTATAGAGGCGTCCCATCAATGGCCCCAGTCTCTCAAATTCCAGTCTTTCAAAGCCAGCAGTTACTTCAGGAATATCTTTTATGCCCACCACCTTGAGGTAAACCACAAATTGCATTGACTGTACCCAGAGTCAATTTTCTGACACCAAACTGGTTTGCAGTGAATCTGTAGCAATCTTGGGTAGCCAGCTTCCAGATGTTTAGCGCAACCCATTTCTGGACTGGCAGGTTGGCCTCATGCATATATCTTCACACTGGAGGGTTGGGACAAGCTGTTCACAAAGCTCCAGAAATGTAGTTTTCTTCATGCCAAAGTTCTGTACTCACTGCAGGTCTGCATGATGTGATCTCAGCAGTCTGAGGCTGTGGCCCTGCACCAGAAGTGGCAGTCTATGGAGGGGACATCAGCAGCTGTACTGAGTGTAATGAGCAGCCACAACCAGTTAGAGTTTGCTATGCTTGGGTACCCCTTCTCTTCTGCCACCACCTCCTCTTGCTCCATCATAAGCTGTGTCAGATGCCTGTGGTGGATCAGACAATGCAGCCAAAATGTTCCCACATTTCTCATGAAAACTCTGCCCATTTTCTGATACCGGACTGAAACTGCAAGCAAGAGGAGTTCTTCAGATGGTGCCTCCTCCAAGCTGCTGGTTGCAGTAGCTGGGACCAAAATGACTGCTCAGTGGACTGTGTTGGTGGGCTGATTAAACTTCCTGTAACATGCAGGGTGGACAATCAAGCTTTCCTGTCACGCACCACAGTCAGAGGTCTAAAACAGCCACATTTCAGAAGGATGCTAAGGAGTCTAGGATCTAGCTGGTTTTACTCTGTTTTTGCACTGCAGCATGGATGCCAGAGATCCAAGTTCAAGCCTGGGTTAGAAAAATGTTAACCTAGGGTTAACAATCAATGCTCAGACTTGGTTTCTCTAATCCATGGTCAGCTGACATGAGTCCCAGTAACCTGGGATTACATAGCAGTGTGGACATGCACGTTTGCCCAATTGCCTTTTCCTTGTCATTTCTGGGTCAGTTCTGCTTCTTCAATTCGACGTTAATCAGCATGTGAGTCAGATACAACTTGTAAGAGACTCAATTCGGCTATTTTGTCTATAAATAGCTTAAGTAATCTGCACATCAGCAGAGTTTTCTTTCTCAGCTGCTAAAGCAGCTTTTTTTGGCACAGGGGGGGGGGGGGGGGAAGAGTTAGTCTTCCCGTCATCTCATCTCATCTGTAAGACTTTCTGAGATGTAAAACAGTCATTTAAGGTTCTGTGGCAATGAGTATGGGAAAAAATGACAAATGCCTGATATTTTTCCATGTAAATAAGTTTTATTTCAATCATTCAAATGAACAAATTTCTGTGATGAAATGCCTGCTTTTGTTTTTTACTTTTGTTATAATATACTGTCCTTATACCGATGTTTGGTCCCTTCAGAGGACAGGAAAATTAAGTGGTTTGGTAGTTTTAAATATTTCTACTGTTCATGTCTTCAGTTCTGATTTAATAGAGCTCTCCTTTTGGAAGCTTAAAAGAGAACTCAGTCTGTGATGGGTATGCATGAAATTATATTTTTAAACATCTAAAAGCCATTATTAAAATATATGTCAACTGACCATCTACAAAGGCTCACCCAGACCCATCATGTAACTGATTACAAGAAATTTTAAAGACATTACATGGAGAGAAGTCAAGGATGGACAATTCTTATGACCTCTCTTCAAACTGCTATATCATAGATGTATATAGAGTTAACACAGAGCAAAATAATTTAATTGTGAGGCTTTCTACCTCACAGTGATAGGGATTAAGGAGGGTCAGAAAAAAACTTTGGCGTCTGTTCTTCCCACTGCTAGAACTGATGGTATTGGCATGGGATTTTGTTCTCGGTCCTGCTGTTTGAAGTATCCAGCAAGTTAACTAGCAAAAAAATTATTTGGGGAGTTGAGATGGATGATTCATTTCAGCCCAAAGAAACATTTTCAAAGCAATGTATAAATTACAAATAGAGAGTTTTGGAATAGAAATACCATCACTACCATAAATATGGAAAAGTTGAGGTTTATTTTCTAGTCATACTAGCTGGTATGTTTCTTTCTCCCATCCCCTACCAAATAGACCCCCATCCCTCAATCATATGAGTTAAGGATATGCCAGCTTTAACATTACTTTTTATTTCTGTCAGATTGTAAAAGAGCCTTAATATTATTTAAATCTAGATCTAAAAATTTAGATTTAAATTTCTGAATAGGGAAAGAGGGGACTAGGATTATTTGCAGCACTAATTAACTATTACAGGATTGGCTGCATATGTTAAGCATTTCTTCTTTAGAAACAGTTAAAAATGAAAAGTAGCTGCCAGATACAGAACACAAACTGACAACTAGATAGATGAGATTCAATAAACCTCAGCTGTTGCCTACTGTTCTAGTCACCAAAAACAATGGAGAACTACAAATAGAAATAAATGTCATGGAATCCTTGCCTCCAACTGTGTAATTTCACAGTAACTATAAAGGCAGCATCTGCCACATTCATTCCAAGTTGACAATTTGTCAGATGGAGGGGAACAGGGATGTTTAAAATTATTTTAAGTAAAATGCTACTGAAACCACCAATTGTTTATCTCTATTTTCTTCCTTCAAAGCAGTTTATGTCAGACATTTTTCTCCCCCAAAGAATACCTATTTCAGCCCATATTTGGAGGCATTTTCTTCTTTGGTTTGTGAAGTCCTGTACTGATCACGCACAAAAACTAAATTTAGTTATTTGTGCAAGTCTGATCAGGAAAAGACTCTGAACACCAACATTTCAGAACCACCTAGGAATTAGCTAAAATGTCCCTAAAGATCAAGGGCCAGTGCTTATGGAGTTACATCAGAAATGTCCAGGTCGCTCTTGGGTTTTAAGTCATGTTAGATACTTGTAGAGCCTGTGCACACACTGTTTTCTTCTTGGTGATGAATCCTTTGTTCTCTGTAGGATTTCTCATGATGAGCGGACAGTGAAAAGAGGCAAATTTTATATTTGAGGTACCACTGAAATTTATCTTGATCTTTTTATGTATACTAGTTTTTAGCCCCTGGATTCTTGGGTTCTAAACCCAATTATAGGATCTGATGATGAACAAAATTTACATCTTTATGTATAATTAAAATTTAGTGGAGCTAGACTAGACTATTCAAATTGATACTCTGGAAATGGAATAGTTTTTATTTTTGCAAGTTAAAATCATTTTAATTTTTGGCTTGTGCTCCTGATCTTGCTAGGTTTCTCCATCATATTTTTCTTTAACTAAGTGAAGGTATTAAATCAGATCATAACTAGTACCAATCCCTCTAGTATCACCCCACCAATGGGCACTTATCTGAACTAAGACATCTTCAGATTTGCTCTTCACTACTTAATAGCTATTGAGGACAGATCCTCAGCTGATGTAAATAGTCATTGAAATCAATAGAGGTATGAGGATCTGCACCTGGTCATCTGCAAAAACAGGTAAATGGGAAGAAGGGCGAGTGAAAGAAAAAAAGACATGGGACGGGGAAGACAGAAGAATATGAAAGAAAAGGGACAGTAAAAGACAGGAGGTGGAAGAGTATGATATAAGGGGACATGGGATTAGACTTCTACCAGTCCATGAAAATGGGTGATATTCCCACAAAAATGTTGGGAACCAGAGATGTAAGAATTGATCATAATTACAGCCAAATATTCAAAGGACTCAACCCTCCATTTATGTATATACAAATCACTTGCATGTGCAGTTCACTGCTGTATCATGTGAATACAGAGAGTCTCAAATTCAAACACACACAAAAAACTTATCCTCAATTTGTATGCTCAAATGGCAGTTGACCATGTAAATTCTATCATTTGTGTGCACAAGTGTGCAAAAATTGTACATGCAAGTGACTTCATGCACAAAGTTCCACCCCCACAAAAAGGGGTCACATGACCAAAAACAGTCTAACTGCTAATGAAAAGAATTGCACTAAATAATGAAAAGTAACAGGTTGGGATATAAAGGGTAACATGCTTAGTCTTGAGGCAATGAATGAGAGATGGAGCGGAGGTGAGTCTAGAAGTGTATACTGCAAAGCCAATTTGTTAAGAAATTGAATAAGTAAGTATCACTGAATGACTTCAGTGTTTCTTGCTGTGATGAAGTCAAAAGAACCAGACAGGGAAAGACAACTTCTGAACCAAATAGATCTGACGGTTGCTAAAAATTGCATACCACATTGTTCCTCTGACTACTAAGGAGAAATATTTTCTTCTTTACATAAGAAACTGGACCCGATAGTTACCAAAAAAAACTAGGTCATTTGTCACCTGCATTTTAAACTTGAAATTGTGTAAATCCTGAGTCTGTCAGGATGTAAATTTATTTAGTCTCTTCAGGCCCAGATAAGAATTCCCTGGATTCTACTGGAATATCATCAAGATAGACTTGTTCCCATGGAATGTTTTGATTTTGATGAATCAGTATTTTCCAGTGGAAAAAATCTTCCACTGAGAAATTTCCAGACAGCTTTAATCTGGACTCAGTAACAGACTTGCCATTACCATTAAATCCAGTAACCAGACCATAGGTGCTGGTGAGGCATCTCCAGCAACGACTCTGGTGGTCTTCATATCCACTGCTCTTAGCAAAACCACTCTACAGTGGTTGACAGGGGGAACCAGATGCACCCTCTACTCTAGGTTCCAGTCCAAGACCTGTAGTGAACAGTTAAGATTTGCATCTACACCAACCTTACTACTCTTCATCCTGGATGCTCCTTTATCATACTACTACTTCTCTCCTTCCTTGCTTATCTCAGGGAGAGACACTATAGACTTCCTCTCACCAGGCCATTTTGTAGCCTCCTGGCTTTATAGAAGCCCTCCCAGGTGAGCTTCCTTCTAATTAGCTCCCTCCATACAGCCTGAATCTCCCCCTTTCCCCGCCCCCTCCAACTTAATTGGCTGATTGGACCCACTTGGTCTTATTCAGCTATTGGAGGACTAGTGTAGAGAATGTACACCATCACCCTGTCCCTTTCCCAGTTTTTGCCTTTGCTGTTCTCTGGCAATCACCAGTCTTCTTGGCAGAATTGTTCCAGGAACATTGTAAAAACTGTTAGCAGCTACCAATAGAAGGATAGACCTGATGGAGAACCCTGGATCTGTGGCTTATAGAACCCCAGGAGAAATATTATGCTGCCCCTATGAGCTTTGTTAGGAATTAACCCACAGTGACTTTAATTAAGACTGTGGACATAAGATATTTGCATTATTTCCTGTCTTCAAGATCTAATAAAAGACTCTTTTCCCACTATTATAAATATACTAGCAAAAGTGCCCGGCGTTGCTCGGGTCAGTTGGAGGTGGGGAGGGGGCAGACAGCTGACACCCCCTGACCAACCCCAACACCCACACCTCACCCCTCACCCACCCCGACACCTTCCCACCCCCCCAGACCAAACCCGACACCCCCCGGCTCACTTACCCCCCAACCAAACCCGACACCCCCACCTCACCCCCCGACCAAACCCAACACCCCCACCTCACCCCCTGAGCAAACCCGACACCCCCACCTCACCCGCCGACCGAACAGTGTATTTAATAATCTGTGTGCTACACAGTGCACCGTGAGCCGGGGGGGGGGGTCGGGTTTGGTCTGGGGGGGTGGGAAGTTGTCGGGGTGGGTGAAGGGTGAGGTGTGGGTGTTGGGGTTGGTCAGGGGGTTTTGCGGTTGGTGGGGGGGTGAGGTGGGGGTGTCGGGTTCGGTCGGGGGGTAAGTGAGCCAGGGGGTGTTGGGTTTGGTCTGGGGGGGTGGGAAGGTGTCGGGGTGGGTGAGGGGTGAGGTGTGGGTGTTGGGGTTGGTCAGGGGGTGTTGCGGTTGGTGGGGGGGTGAGGTGGGGGTGTCGGTTTGCTTGGGGGGATGAGGTAGGGGTGTCGGGTTTGGTCTGGGGGGGTGGGAAGGTGTCGGGGTGGGTGAGGGGTGGGTGTTGGGGTTGGTCAGGGGGTGTTGCGGTTGGTGGGGGTGTTGGGTTTGCTTGGGGGGGTGAGGTGGGGGTGTCGGGTTTGGTCGGGGAGTAAGTGAGCCGGGGGGTGTCGGGTTCGGTCTGGGGGTGTTGCGATTGGTGGGGGGGTGAGGTGAGGGCGGCGGGTTCGGTCAGGGGGTAAGTGAGGCAGGGGGGTGTCGGGTTTGGTCTGGGGGGTGGGAAGTTGTCGGGGTGCGTGAGGTGTGGGTGTTGGGGTTGGTCAGGGGGTGTCGGGTTTGCTTGGGGGGGGTGAGGTGGGGGTGTCAGGTTCGGTCAGGGGGTAAGTGAGCCAGGGGGTGTCGGGTTTGGTCTGGGGGGGTGGGAAGGTGTTGGGGTGGGTGAGGGGTGAGGTGTGGGTGTTGGGGTTGGTCAGGGGGTGTTGCGGTTGGTGGGGGTGTGAGGTGGGGGTGTCGGGTTTGCTTGGGGGGTGAGGTGGGGGTGTCGGGTTCGGTCGGGGGATAAGTGAGCCGGGGGGTGTCGGGTTTGGTCTGGGGGTGTTGCGATTGGTGGGGGGGTGAGGTGGGGGTGTCGGGTTTGGTCAGGGGGTAAGTGAGCCAGGGGGTGTCGGGTTTGGTTTGGGGGGGTGGGAAGGTGTCGGGGTGGGTGAGGGGTGAGGTGTAGGTGTTGGGGTTGGTCAGGGGGTGTTGCGGTTGGTGGGGGGGTGAGGTGGCGGTGTCGGGTTTGGTCGGGGGTAAGTGAGCCGGGGGGGGTGTCGGGTTTGGTCTGGGCACCCACCCCGACACCTTCCCACCCCCCCAGACCAAACCCAATACCCTCCGGACCAAACCCGACACCCCCACCTGACCCCCCCAAGCAAACCCGACACCCCCACCTCACCCCCCGACCGAACCCGATACTCCCACATCACTTACCGTCCCACCAAACCCAACTCGGATCCGTCGCAGGGGGGCAGAGCCAAGGGATTCCAGGGACCTTTGCTGGTGGGGGGGGGGGCACAGAGCTGATGGATTCCAAGGTTCCGTTGGGAGGGGGGAGGGGCAGAGAACTGAGGGATCTCCGGGGTTCCGTTGGAGGAGGGAGGGGTGAGCTGAGCGAGTGAGGTGTCTGTTGGAGGGGGGTATTATGACATCATCACCACCTAACCGCCCAGCCGATGTGATTGGCCCTGAAAGACTTTCACCCCTGGGGGGCGTCAGAGGTGAGATCCGAAAATTTTTCGACCCTTACCAGCATCTAGACCCCAAGACCCCTCACTGTACCAAATTTCAAGTCTCTGGCTCAAACGGTGCGGGAGGAGTTCGCAGTCATACGTACATACATACACACATACATACACCACTTGACTTTTATATATATAGATTTACCAATCCTTATCTTTTAAGACCCCAATCCAGCAGAACAGTTAAGGATGAGCTTAACTTTAACCACATGTATAGTCCATTTATATAATTGAGATTTATAGAGTCCAAGGCCAGAAAGATTCATAGAGTCCAAGGCCATTGTGATAATCTAGTCTGACCTCCTCTATAACAGGCCACAGAACTGCCCTAAAATCTTTCAGAAAAATATCAGGTACTTAAAGTTAAGCACATATTTAAGTGCTTTCCTGGTCTGGGGCCCTAATAACAGACTTTTTTTTTAAAAAATGTGACAATTCATCCCATTCTGATTTAATCTTGTGGTATTATAATTCTTAATTACATCTTAGATTCTAAAGTGGCTACTGGAGACCAGTGGAGAAAATTATCCACAGGAAGTTTTCTATCTTGGTGATAGATACTTATACTCAAACTTATCATTGAAAAAGACAAAAATATTTTTATTAAAAAATAAAGGTTTGTATGAAGTTTCACAGGAGTTGAATTCCAGAAGTGATATAATAGAAAACAGTAACAAATGTTTAATTTTTTACAAGATGAAAATCATAATGTAATCCAATTTTCCATAGGATGGCTTATAAAATGTTTGAAAAAAATATTCTTATGCCTCCTTACAAGACAATCTCATATTTGGTGGCCAGAAGACTAATGCATAAAGTCCATCAGCATAATACAATGAAACAGTCTTCCTATATATTTTGGACTCTGACTCTCTGGGGCACACCTGATGTTCTGAAGTCAATGGACAATTCATACCTGATGAAGATCTGTCCCTTCATCTCTTCTCAAATCTTTCCCAAAAATGTAAGTGTTCTCCCTTGCCTCTAATTCCACTGTTACTTTCCATCCAACATTATAAAGCATTTTGATGTACATTATGTTTGGAAGCTTATATGTAAAATGTAGCTTTTACATAGAAGAATGGTAATATACTACAATACCTCACCTTGTCAGTTGACATTTTGCAGCAACTTTATTAAAAACCATGAATATCAACACTTTTGAGCTCAGGAGACATTATCAAAATAATTGTTCATACACCAAAAAGATACCACCAATTTGTAGGGGGCAGAAAATATTTTCAGGTTTGACTAAACAGGCACACACAGATGCTATGTAATGGCTTTGAAATTAGGGATTGCAATATATTCTAAATGTAGCTTTCAAAATAGTGATATGTTTGAGGACTGGAAATTTAAACTCAGGCTAGATGGGCTAGAGCCTTTCAATATATATCTCCCATAGGAGATAGATATAGTCTAAGCCAGGAGTGGCCAACCTGTGGCTCCAGAGCCACATGCGGCTCTTCAGAAGTTAATATGCGGCTCCTTGTATAGGCACCAACTCCAGGGCGCCAACTTTCCAATGTGCCAACGGGGGGCTCACTGCTCAACACCTGGCTCTGCCATGGGTCCTGCCCACACTCCACCCCTTCCCGCCCCCTCCTCTGAGCCTGCCATGCCCTCGCTCCACCTGTCTACCCCTCCAGAGCCTCCTGCACGCCATGAAACAACTGGTGGGGAGGGTGCTGGAGACGCTGTTCGGTGGGGCTGCCGGTGGATGAGAGGTGCTGGGGCGCTGATGGTGGGCTGATGACATTTTACTCTGGCTTTTTGGCAATGTTCATTGGTAAATTCTGGCTCCTTCACAGGCTCAGGTTGGCTACCCCTGTTCTAAGTATAAAGGAGAAACTGGTAATATGAAATATTATGGTGATGTAACTGTTGGCAAATGGTTCCTTTTTGATGTTGAGCACTGAAAATGTATTCCTTCCATTATCTGTTTCTAATATATAAATCACCCTCCACAAGAGCAAAACTGTTAGAACAGTGAAATAATGCTACCTCCTAGAGAGATAAACATACAACAGCAAAAAGCTCAGTATGGTACAGGACCTAATTTGATATACAAATAATAAACAAAGGCAGCCAGTTGCCAGCATGATTCAAGTGTATGGTTTGTACAATATAGTATGTGAGATTTGTTTATGCAGCTCATGAATGCTCCTCTTATGTGGTACTCTGTTTATTGCCAGTATGCATCAAAACGAATTAGAATTCATTATTTTCTTTTGTAATGGAGACTAAAGGATATTCGGAGTGATTTTAAGAAAAACATGAGTTTCAGTTAAAACCTTATAATTTCTTTTAAATATATGAAACTGAATTAGTTTAGACATATTTCTTTAGATTTACTTTGGCGTTACAGGGATACCACCATGAGCAACTTGATACACAAATATAACCTTGCAGTCCATGGTCACTATACTTGTTTACAGGGCTAGCATTTTATATCATGAAAGAAACATTTTCCCACCAGTCAGAGACAAAAATGTAAGCAGCAGGAAAGATTGGCAAATAGAACAGCAAAGATGATGATTTTTCTGAGGTTACAGTGCATTTGTTAAAGTTACTGAATTTCAGATGAATGGACTATAATTGTAATAAATTTTGCTTCTTCAAAATGGCTGATTTTGCAGAAAGAAATGACTGCTGGATGGGTGGAGAGGACAGCTGAAATTAGGGAATGTGCAGAAACTGAAGAAAACCCAATTAAAACATTAATTTAAAAGTCTGATATTTATAGGCAGAGATTAGAAGGAAACTCATTCCTGAGTTTATGGAACTGTAATTCTTTGCTTCTATTGAGGACTGAATGGAGCTAGAGAAATATTGATTCGTTGTTTTGTTTTGTGTTTAAATTAGAGAAAATATCTAATTTTTGCCCCAGGAGAGTACAATCAGTAGCTTCTAATCATTTTCCTGTAATAAAAAAAGAGATCTTAAGAGAATAGTTGACTGTTCAATTTTAATAAAGTCTCTCTCTATAAATGTGTGTCCCTAAAATAGCCCAGCAACTGGGGAACACGCACACACACTCACATAATTTAGCAACTTTTCAATGGAGAACCCAGTCCTCAGATGGTGTAAATCATGGTCGACTGCACAATAGAGAGTGAAGGCAGAGTGTTAGGGCCAGGGACTGAACTACAATAGAGCCAGGAGCTGCATTTGAGGCAGTACCCATTGCTGCAGCAGCTGATAAGGAAAGCCACTGTGCTGCTGCTAGAGAACAGGGGAATGCCCATAGCCCATACCATAGAATCATAGAAATGTAGAGCTGGAGAGCACCTCGAGAGGTCATGTAGTCCAGCCCCCTATGCTGAGGCAGAACAAAATAAACCTAGGCTATTCCTGACAGATGTTTGGCCAACTTGTTCTTAAAATCCTTCAGTGATAGGGATAAGACAACCTTCCTTGGAAGCCTATTCCAGAGTTTAACTATTCTTCTAGTTAGGTTTTCTTACTATCTAATGAGATTAGCTGGAAGAGTCCATCCACAGCTCAAGGGAAGTCGGTCATGATACTGCTGTGGCCTACTAAGGCTCTAAGCCCATCTCTACAAACTAGCTACAGTGGCTGTGCCAATTATATCAGCAGGCCCATGTTTGACCAGCTTTACAGGTCTGGTACCACATGCAGTCACTACTCAGCTGCACCAGACTTCCAGACCTGTAGAGCTGGTTGAAATATTTCAGTTTTGTTGAAATTTCAGAAGTCAGTGACGATGAGGAAAATGTTTCAAATATTCATTCTTTATTTCTCATTGTGTGTTTTCATCAGCTCTAGAGACTGTTTTTGTGGGGGTGGCCCAACTGTCCTTCCCAGTCTCTGTGAGTGCTGAGTTTTTGGCAGCCTGGGGGCACAGGTGGAGTATTGCTGGTGTTTTCACATGATTTTTACATTTTGGGGGGGTAATTGTTTTACTGTTATTACATAGGTATTTGTCTGTTTCTGGTATGATTTCAGGGTGAGGGATGGGGTCTCAGGCAGAGGTGAGGTTGCAGTTAGGCTACCAATACAGAATTATCACCTCCTGCACAACATAAAGGGCTCTAATTTTAGAACAGTGTTACTCCTTGATTTATATCAGCACCACCCTCCCTTACAAGTATCAAAGTGACTCATTCCACTCACGACTTAAAGCAATCATTCTGTGTTTTTGTCTTTTGCTTTTTTAAAAAAAACAGGGGAGGGAAAACTGCTTCCAGTTGAAACTTCTGGAGGAAATTAGGTAGCAGAATGTAATTACCCCAATCTGGAATTTAGCCAAGATACTCAGGTTACCACCATAACCCTTGTGAAAAATGTTATAAGCTCTGTAATGACTACAAGTGATCAAGACCTTCATTTTATCCAAACGGTACAGTGTTTTTTCTCCTATCTAAATGTTTCATTTTTCTTACACAAGCAATGCATTTTTCCTCATAACAGTCAAGTTTATTTGGCTAGATCATGGACTAGAGTATAAAATGAGACATCTGGTCAGTTTTGTATTACAAAGTGTTTCATTACTTCATTATTATTTTGCTCCCAGTGTGGTCAATGCTATTCAAAACATTTCAGAAAGCTTTGCTCAAGATCAAATGAGCTATTATTATATTGCAACAAACCACTATCCATCTACAGCATAACTGGTTTCCAAGTGGGTATGGCTGGATCCATCAGAAGATAACCAAAATTCCTCTCCATCTCCCTAGTGCACCTAATTGTGCTTTTTTTTCAATCAAATTATTTGGGGGCAAAAAGTAAAGTAACGTTGCGAAACCAAGACTAACCACATACTCCCTCATAACAGCCCTTCCAAATTAAGAAGCCATGTGCCCCCATGTTCTTAAATATAGAAATAGGTTTTCAAATATATTTATGCCAAATGAGGTCTTACAGAATGTTGCTTCCTCCAGTAAATTTATATATTCAGTAACTCAAGCCCTTGGAGATTGTACTTCAGGAAGGGTCGTGGCATAATACAATGCACACTTCCACAATGCAGTAACTCCGAACCTTTCACCTAGAAACACACTTCAGCAGGAAATATAAGGAATGTTTCAATGCATTTTGTATAGAAATCACCACAACAATAACTCGGTGTATCAAAGAACTGCCTGAACAACTTCCATTTGCTGATAATGGGAATTCTATCAAACCTAAATGAAATGCATATTTTAGCCATTAGCAGTTGTTTAATCTTTTGCCATTTTAAAAAGACTCCCCCCCCCCCTACATTTCCTCTTGAAAACAGAGAGGTCAAAAATATTATAAATTGCCACTAAAGCAACCACAGCAGGTTTGTAAAACAGCATCTGAAACCAAATATAAAGTCTCCTGGGAGCGGTTCACCACTTCCCTTCACTGTCGTGCAAGAACTCAGTTGATAAAAACAAGAGCCGTGTACAGAATAACTTGACACTAGAGATGGCTCTGGGTCAGCATGCCATTGACATTGTTTATTAGAGACAAGCACCCAAATTGTCTGTGATTCTATGTTCGAGGTCCCCAGTGATCTATATGGTTATTAATAGTATGTTATTAACTTAGTTTTCTTTTCCTGTTTATATAAAAAATTTCATTTGGGGTGGATTTTTGTTTGTTTTAGCAGAAAAACACTTTAAGAAAAATTACTGAATCAGGACTTGAGAGAAAAAAGCATTCCCAGAAAACTCTGTGAATCCCTACAGTAGAGACAATAGGGATGAGTAAACCAGTTCAGATTTGAAAACAAGAAAAACTACCCTAATATTTGCCCCAGTCTCCAACCAAAGCAGAACCTAAATCTTCCCACTTCTAAGACATTTGATTAATACATTTAATCTCTTTTTTTTTTTTTTCCAATTTACTCATGTCTCTGCACTTCCTCATTTTTATCAGGGGCAAAAAGTGAGGAAAATAATAAAGGCTGTTCAGTGTGTCTGACAGGATTGGAACCAGGAAGTGCTGGATATCTTGCAAGTCAGCCTGCTCTTGTGGAGTTTCCAGCCCAATTACTCAGTCAAAATGGGTCCAGTACTGCCACACAGGGTGTCTACACTGCAATTAGACACCCACTGCTGGCCCATGCTAACCGACTTGGGCTCAGGCTAAGGGGCTGTTTAATTGCGATGTAGATGTTTGGGCTCGGTGTGCAGCCTATGCTCTGGGATCCTTCACCTCGCAGATCCTTCACCTGGGATCTCTTCACCTTATAGCCTGCGCTCCAGACCGAGCCTGAATATCTACACGGCAATTAAACAACCTCTAAGCTGGAACCCTATAAGCCTGAGTCAGCTCTGTAGACATATGCAGAGAGTCCAGTGTGACTCCTCCAAAAGCGATTCTCTCAGCCTGCCAAAGCCCAGGTTTGAGTGGAATGGAAGTAACTTTGAGACCAAAATGAGTGAAGTGAGGCAGACCAGAAAGGTATGTGCGAGTCCAACCGGGTGGATTTCTTAGCAAAATCTGACCATAGGCCCTAATTCAGCAAGGCTAAGCATATGCCTAACTTTTAGCGTGTGATTAGTTCTACTGACTTTACCAGCCACAAGCTAGAATCATTTGCAAGTAGAAAGAAGACCCAATCTGTACAGGTCTGGACAAAGGAGTGGAGTGAAGGGACTCTCAAGATTCCATTATCCAGAAGGAAAGCGGACTGCCAGCTTCACCCATTAGACATCACTTGTTCTGGAAGTCAAAGGAAGGGAAAAGTTTAATCAATGTAGGAACTACTTCATTGCAAAGCCATCTCTTTGTCCTGCAGGGGGACATCACAATTGTGAGTGTTGTCTATACTATGCTTAGGTATCTAGGAGAGGGATCCAGGGTGAGTTAAGAACTGATCTGGCTGCACACACAGTTGATGGCTTACGAGGAGGAAGGGGTGTGTTGGAACCTCAACATACCTAAGCAACAGTCAGGCCTTCAGCTTTTGTTCATTACTGAATGTAATTTATCTTTCTTTAGTTGGCCTTAAGAAGCTCCAGCTCACGGGGCAATGTGCGCATACCTAGCCACCCTAACAATTAAGAAAAAAAATGGATTGTTCTATGAAGCTATAAATTAGCATTTCTCTTTACATAATGTGAAAGGGTTTTCTGGGCCTTTTTTTTTTTTTTTTTTAAATCGTGGAAGCTTTATTTCCCTGAATCTGAGTTAAGATATAAAACTCTGATTAAAAGCTAGATCACTCCAGCTCTTATAAGTTTTTCGCCCTAGCTTCTCAAATGCTATTGACTGGATGGAGAACAAATCTATCTCCTTCAATTGCCCACTAAAATAAAACTCAGCCCAGCAAAAGAGTGCCACACAAACTCAGATCTGACACATGGTCCCTGAATTTTCTCTGTGTTTGGTGATTTATAATTAGAAAAAGTTTGAGGTTTTAGATAAAGATAATTGAAAGGGGTTAATTACTTTATTTTTATTACATTTATGGAGGTAGCAAATATAGGTTTATATTGCTTTGTTTACTTCTGATTGTATTGCTCTGTGATGAAGAACTTTGAAAAGCCACTGATAATGTAAATTAACAGCTTTCTCTCTTCACTTGTAAAATCATTGACTCAAAGCATGCTCACCTGGTCTTAACTATGCCCTTGCAAATATAAGCACCAATTCTCCAGAATCATCATCATGCAGCTCTTAGGATTCTGTTCTATTTATATGTGTTCAGGACTACGGATTTTCAACACAAATTTGTTGGATGGCAGTTTGTAACAATCCCAGCACATCCTACAAACTGATACAGATTTCAAATATAACTCAAGGGAGATTAAAGAGATACACTTCCAAAGTAGTGCATAGGCGATAAAGTGCTCGCATTACATAAATATGTAAAAAGAGTGCACACCTCTTGCATACTGCTTTGAAAATTCAGTCAATGGTTCTTTTGTCATCCAGTGTTTGGATTCATAGTTTAGAGCTTGCTGTATTTACAAAACTCTGAAGATATCTTCCAACTCAGAGCTGAATTTCAGCACTTGATCTGGCAGCAGAAACCACATTATTTCCGCCTCTTGAAAACAAACATGAACAGAATAAGCTATTTTTTTTTCTCCTGCTGTGGAGGCTTATTTCAAATGCTTCCAGACAGACTCAGACTTATTTATACGCTATTTAGATTTGAACAGTCCATCCCTCCTAAAGACAGCTTTGTAAATAGGATAGGATAAGCTCTTTCTGTCCACAAATCCTTTAAGAAACATAACATTTCCTTTTCAATGACTGCAGTTTGCTGTAGCAGCAAGAAGTGAGGCTGTGAATATGTACATGTATGCTGGAATATTATATAGCTTGAAAATTCTCTATGACTGGCAATTTACTAGCACAGCACACACCTTTGGTCATATTGGGGTTATAAAGTTTAGATTCTTACAATGCTGATTTTTTTGCAATAATGTTTTCAGATAATAACTTTAAAAGCACAGGTAGCAGCCTAGTATCTCACTCATTTCCTATCCAAATGCCACAGTTTTCCCCACAGGGACTTCCTTTCCACAACCGCAATGCTGCAGAAAGACCAAGAAGAGATGAAATCCCTAGCTCTCTTATCTGAGAACTGCTCAGGGGTTCCACAGGAGAAGAGAAGAAGAGACAAGACATGAACAAATTTGATGTCTAGGCCATTCAGCAACTAGAACAGGGGAATCCTTGGCTTCATGTCTGAGCGAGAGTAGGTTAAACTGCATAGTATCCTAAGCCTAGCATTCACTACACACACTAACCACATGACACAATCAGGTAACTTTCATTATTCAGGTGTTCTCAACTAAATTATATTTAGCCACTATTTCCTTTTGACATTTATGAAGTTTCATTATTATTTTAGTTCAGGCTAAAAATCTCTCTCTTTTATTTACAACTCACATTGGTTTGTTTGGTGCGGGGGGGGGGGGCGGGGAAATGCAGCAATATAGGGAATATAGGGAAGAGACAAAAACAGTAAAAATCATGTACAAAAGGAAAACAAAATGAGGTATTGGTGAGCTCATTCAGATAAAATTAAAATCTGGTGTTAGCCTTTACTCAAACAAAGCACTTGAGGTTTGAAAAAAGTTGGTCAACTTGTGTTGTCATTATTTTTCATGTTTTCATACCCTAGCATTTGTGGGTTCTGGTTGGAAGCTGAAGAGGAAGCAAAAATGCCAACGTCTCAGAGAAAATTACTGTTCTTCATGTACAAGCTGTGACAGACCACTCTCTCGCCCCTCCTCAGGAACAGGCAGGAAAACCCTTCTTTGCTTCAAACAGTGCTCTTTATTCACAGTGCAGGCCCCACCACCAATATATACAGCTTTGTACAGTCCTTCTTTCCAATTACAACTCTACAGTTTACAGCATACAACTCTATGTAGTTCAGCTCTATAGCTTGCAGCTCTACAGACTCTATATAGTCCAGCTCTAAACACACAGTTCTAAACAGCTCTTAACACACAGCTCTGAATAGCTCCTACCACCACCACCCTGGGCTTGCTTCCTGGCAGGCCTTTTATCCCCCTGAGGAGGCTGCCAGGTGCCACTCATGCAGGTTGATTGCCCTGCAAGCCAGGTGGCTAATTAGCCTTCCTGCAAGGGAGGTTTGCAGAGGGCTTTTCTCCCTCTTAAAGGGCCGGCAGGGCTGGCTCAGGCACTCCTGACCAGCACCCTGCCACAAAGCCTAAATGGAAGCATAAAGTAAAAGAAAACTTTTCTCAAGAGATTTCCAGGCCAGTGCTGAAGACTGAAAAGGGCTTTATTAGCCACGTTTGTCCATGCTTCGCCAAACTGAGCCAAACATTCAACTCACATAGACTTTGCACATCAATAAAAAGGAAAAGAACTGAGTTGCAGTGAACTATTCAACAAATGTAGCTTCTTTTTTCATGGACTATCAGCTTGAGGATCATGATTACTTACAAACTCTATTCATTTTTTAAAGGCATTAATTGAAAACTGTGTAAATTTTTGGTGGATTGATTATATTATGAAAGTTGAGCTGTATCTCTTTGTTGTTATTGGTCTGGTAAGTCATATGGTATGCTCTTCCCCCTGACTTAATGAACACAAAAGCTTGAATATTTTCCATGAATAATATATATTTGACTTTAAAATTTATTTTCCTCAAACATTAGTGCCAGTCAAACTCTTGATTGAATGTGTGGGTAAAAGCACATCTTTGGGAGATTTTCCTAGAGGATTCCCATCTCTCTTCATAATGTGAGACTGGGTACCCAGCACAGTATTTAATAGGGAGGAAATTAAAATAACTTTGCCTTTGCATATGGAAGGAAAAAGTTCCCCGCCAAATTATTCTCAACTGCCAGGGAGGGAGTTCTTAAGATGAGGAGCTAGATGCTCAGAAAGAATTAGCCCAGCAATGGATGACTCCAAGGGATCAGTATAGAAACAACTGACAAAGTGATCCAATGTAAATAGCAACAGGGAGTTTGTTTCCTCTGCCATTTTTGTGGTTTGGTGCCCTTTTCTGTATTTCCTAAAACTGCCTAGACTACCCTTGAGAGATAAGTTGTTGTAGGAATCCTCTTCTGAGGGGGGGAGAAGTTTGTTTGAAACAGACAACAAATATTCTGAACTGGGAATATACTGTCTTTTTGCTTGCTTGCCAAGAGAAATAAAACATGAGAAGTGACTATCATTTTAACCTTATCTGAAAAAAAGTGGGGTGGCCAGCATTTCACTAAAGGCTATGATGTTCCCAAGACAGTTATTAGGGGAGATTGAGGAAGTTACATGTACAAAAGTCTAGAAAACAGAAGATTAAGTGTGATGAATACATAATTCACAAGATAGCAAGGAAGGTACTACAGTAATTCAGTCTTTTGAAGCTGTGTGTTGGAAGACAGATCTCAGAACTTACTCTGACAGATAAGTATGTGAGGATGATTACTGAACTGTGTTTGAGTACTCAGAGAAAGATCATTGTGGTAAATTAGAACAAGGGGGAATTTGTGAAGACTGAGAAATGGTGGGGAAACTCCATTGAGACAATGAAATATGAACACGCTTTTACTGCTTGCACTATGTCCTGTGACAGTGTCCTGTTTTATGCGTCCTGTTTTATGACAAGAAAGACCTGGATGTTTACACTCATAAATATAATAGAACTCCCTACAGTAACACAGGAACAAATCAACATACCCTTAGAGCCCCGACCAGGGTTATTCTATCTATTACCCAAGATCCACAAACCTGGAAATCCTGGATGCCTCATCATCTTGGGCATTGGCACTCTCACTGAAGGACTGTCTGGATATGTGTACTCTCTACTCAGACCCTATGCCACCAGCACTCCCATTTATCTCCGTGACACCATTGTACCTACCCCACCCCAATTCAGTAGGGGATGACCACACTCTGTGGGCTGAAGAAGCCAGGCCTCCTCATACCTGCTGGGCATGCTCCAACTGGGACCAGAGTTTAAAAAGGAGTAGATCATCTCAGTCTGGGCTGGGTACTGACAAGAGCAGACATGTGTTGCAGGCTTCCACTGGGAGACTTCCATAACTGCAGGACACAGAAGCCAACTGGGTTGAGACTCCAGTGTACCATGGATGGAGGAAAGACAGCAGAGGCCATGAGACTACCAGTGGTGGAAGGAAGAGTAGGAAGCAGTACAGGAAATGTGACAGTAGTTTTGAGTGACTGAGGCTGATTAAAGAAACATCCGTTCCTAGGCACCCTGTTCTGGTACCCAGTGGAGAAGGGTGGGCCTAGGTCCCCTTAGCTGTTACCCCGCCACTGGGACAGCTGATGCCTGGAGAGGTGAACTTAGCCATTACGTTGACTTGGACTGCTAGGCCAGGCTGGCCTGAACCAAAGGACAGCCCCACTGAATCTGATTGAGCTGCAGGGCTTCCACCTAAATCCAGGGCTTTGGGGCCACGAAATAGCCATTTTGATAACCCCCACAATCCAACACCCTGTGTTTACCTATTCCATGACAGGTTTTCTTTCTTTGCACTATATGCCCCTTCTTTTCCTCTTCATTCTTCGTACCTCCTAGGCTCAGCACTTCTTGATTACCCAGGCTATTATTATTCTCAGTGAACAACCATTTACATCAGTTTTTTACAATGAATCCATTTAATATCATAGCAGTTAGCAGCTGTTCTCTGCACTGCACACAGACTAATGCCTTCCTTCCAAATTGCTAATACCAGATCTGCATCTGGCTGAAAGCTGCACAATGGAGCTCCTGAGCACAAGGGAGCTGTTCTTTCTTGTACTCTGTCTGTAGTCCACTTGGAAATAATTTCTGAACTAATAATATCGACGTTCACTTTACCTATGCCTAAGATGATACTTCCATCTGTATGAAAGTTTAGGTGCATTGTCATAGGATCATAGCCCTGAGAGATGTAAACAAGTTACTAGATCAGTAAGTCGATCCTTCTAGAAGGGCTGAACATGAAGATGAATCAGAAACATAGCAAATATTATGCTTCATTTTAGTCATTGCATATTGTTATCTACTGTGGGTCAAATTCTGAAATTCCTACTCATGCATATCATGTCCTCAGTGCACCCCACATTCACACACAATCTGTCCATGGAACTCACCCCTCCTCTACCCCTTCCCCTGTCAATAAGAAGGAGATGAGTCACCTCCCTTCCCCCATCCAAAGGAGCTGTGCTGTCAATAGTGAAGAGGGATGCCAGAGCCAATGCAGAGGCATCTTCCATGAAGATGGTCTTTAACTCAAGGTATCCAAATAAATCTCACAACCTTTGAGATTTGTGGAGATGGAACCATAAGGAGGCAAACCCTGGTCCCTATTCTCCATGGAATGATTTTGGGAAATCTCAACAGGAGATTCTCCAGGTTTTCCTCTTTTATTAGTCATCTCCCATTGTTTTTCCTTGGGAGAGTGTGGTCTACATCTCACATAGTCTTTTCTTAAGAAAAGCTTTCAAGTCAACAGTAATTTTGTTTGTGTGTGGAAAGAGCAAAAACCGAGTAAGTCTCCAAGATTTATCCTGTATGGAAAAAGTTTGAAAAGATCTGAACTATAAATTAAAGCTAGATCAGAGCTGAAAAGTTAGGGTCTGGAACTGAACTTTTTCAAAGTTTGGATCTGGTGTTTTAGTTGGACCCACCTCTGTTGTACATTCTGATGATATTCTGTTATCTTTTCTACTACTCTTATTCTCAGAATTTCAGTTATTCTGATCATCTTAAACTTCTGTACTTGAGCTTCTTGCTGATCTTTCAGTTTGACATCATCATTCTTTTACTATCAGTAACTGAAATAAGCTTAAAATGTGTATATACTAAGCACTATTAACTAGAGGTTTTACTCAGCACACTCGGTGACTAAGGTTTTTTGACTAAAAATGTCCTAGATCAGCAAGCAGGATGCTGTTCTTTTAACCTCCTCCACCTCTGTTTTCTGCTACTTGCTGACCTCGCACAGGATATGAATTTGACTGTTGTGTTACACAGTGATGTGACTCTACATGAATAAACTTTGGAGTTAGAGTTGAAGTTATACCCCTCCCTCCCTTCACTTCAGTCTCAAAAAGCTGTGGTTGGATTTTTATTTAAAACTTCTTTATAAAAACAGAGTGTTTTCAGTTCACCATCAACACATCTAGGACCCATTTCTTCTTTCAAAACAGGTTCATTAATTTTTCAGTGCCTTTGGGTATCTATCCACTCAAATAATATTAATAAAATATAGATCTGGTGAGAACAACATCAATTAGGCTGGCAAGTCCCCAACACAAACTGGAGATCACTTGATTGGGTCATTTTTGATATTACCTAAAATAATCCATTTTTTAAACTGCTCCAGCAGGACACAGGTACAGCCATCAAAAATAACATCATACAGCTTCACATTTGGAATCTGACTAAATCTCCAGGAAAATATGCTTTGCTCACTTCCAAGCAGAATGAATTATATTTTAAGTTTTTACCAATTTAGCACACAAATGGCTTTAGTCTTTCAGTGGTTTCACTGAAAGAAGTGACTGATTTCACTTGTGATCCTGAAATAGTGTGTAGAAGGCTCTTCAACAGAGCAACAGCTATTTACATTTGAGTTCACTTCTAAGCAGGAGATATTACTAAGAGAGAGGAACACAGACAATGAAAAGTCTATTACATTTCGCAACAATAGAATCTTCTGATAGTGCATCTAGTTACATTCTTATAGGCTACAGGGGTGGCCAACCTGCAGCTCCGAAGCCACATGCGGCTCTTCATGAGTTAATATGCGGCTCCTTGTATAGGCATCAACTCCGGGGCTGGAGCTACAGGCACCAATTTTCCAATTTTCTGGGGGGTGCTCACGGCTCAACCGTTGGCTCTGCCACAGGCCGTGCCGGCACTCCACCCCTTCCCACCCCTTCCCCTAAGCCTGTAGTGCCCCGCTTCTCCCCCCTCCCCCCCCCCAGCCTCCTGCATGCTTTGAAACAGCTGATTGGGAGGTGTGGGGAGAGAAGGGGGAGAAGCTGATTGGCAGGACTGCCAGCTAGGGGGAGAACTCCTGGGGGCCTCTTACGTATTATTGTGAATCTTTGGCAATGTACACTGGTAAATTCTGGCTCCTTCTCAGGCTCAGGTTGGTCACCCTGGGCTATAATAATATCACAGCTACAGTGCAATAAATTATATTGACATCTAGCATGGAAAAAGGACTGTCCATTTTCAGAACTTTTTTCCTTCAGATCAAAATTCTGTCTGGTTCTACCATACAAAAGTTGTTATAACATGATTATTATGAAGGTTTCATGAGTCAGCATCTTTCACTTGGGAAAGAGCTCTTACTGTTACCCCAGAAAGGGACTGTATTTTAAGCTGACCAGTTGCAGATCATACTTTTCAAACTTACCCCACTTACTGAGTACCGTGAAACAAATATTCTGTAAAATAGAAGAATTGAAAAGCTATGTATAATTTTGAAATTACACTTTTTTAATGCAGAAGGAATTTCTCCAGATCACATACTGACTCTAAAAGAATTATAGTAGCAGCTTCTATCTGCTTACAGTATAATTGGTACAGAGTAGTTGTAAGGGCTACATGATTATTGCCGGGATGTTTCTCCGGATGGAACATTCTCCCACAATCAGCTCCTAAGCTGTTAGCAGAACAGGGAAAAGGAGAGTTCTGAAAGTGAAAGTAGAACCTAGTGGCAGAGATGAAAGGTACATTATGGCCAAATTTGTGAAAATTGGAAGGCTAAAGTTAAGCACCTAAATCCAGATTTAGGCAACTAAATAAGTGCTTAGTTTTCAGAGGTGCTGAACACCTGTTGCTTCCATTTACATGAAATTGTGGGTGCATGGTTATTTTATTATTTTGTGTTCCTTAATTTTCTTGTGATGTAATCAAAACAAAGAAATACAAAATAAAACAACAAAGATAACACCGTTATTCTGAAAGATGTTGGTAGCTGCCATCAGATGGGTTGCATAAGAACCTAAGAATGTCCACACTGGATCAGAACAATTGTCCATCTAGGCCAGCATCCTGTCTTCTGACAGTGGCCAATGCCAGGTACCTCAGGGAATGAACAGAACAGACAATCATCAAGTGATCCATCCCATGTTGTGCACTCCCAGCTTCTGGCAGTCAAAGGCTAGGCACACCCAGAGCATGGAGTTGCATGCCTGATCATCATGGCTGACAGGCATTGATGGACCTATCCTCTATGAACTTATATAATTCTGTCTTTAACCCAGTTATAGTTTTGGCCTTCACAACATCCCCTGGCAATGAGTTCCACGGGTTGACTCTTCATTGTGTGAAGCAGTACTTCCTCTTGTTTGTTTTAAACCTGCTACCTATTAATTTCATTGGATGACCCCTGGTTCTTGCGTTATGTGAAACAAAGCCAATCACAGACCTCATTACAGTCATTACAAACGCTCTCCTTCAGTCAACAGAAGCAAGTGAGCCCCATTGGGTACTAATAAAACATCCGGGGGTTGTGGGGCAGTTGACAAGATATGAGGTCACATGGCAGATCAGAGCTAAACCATGTGGACTCCAATTTCCCTTGTTGGAAATGCAGGGCTTGAAAAGCCATAGGCAGAGAAATCCAAGAGAATATGTTGTGAATATAACACTTGAGGAAGCAGAGAGTCCGTGCCTTTCAGACACAAAGCTAACTGGAGTGACAGACTTGGGAATTTGTGAATAAGGAAACTGCCTTGTTGTTGTTTTGGGGCAGAGAGGGATGGGGACTTGGTTTACAACTATGTTCAAGGACATTTTTTGTAAATAAACAAGAATACCCCAAAAATAAACCTGACTTGCACCAGTGATTTCTTCAAGGCCCCAAATTAAGCCTGTGTCTACACTTTACAACAGCATGTGGAGTACATACACTGCAGACCCCCCATCATGGGTATAAATAACAGTGTAGATGATGAGGCATTGCTTAAGTGAGCAAAGACGTACCAGAACCTTAGGCTATATATCCTACACAGCTCCCTACATGCCCAAGCAGTGCCTCCCACATCTACACTGCTATTTTTAGCAGTGTAATGTCCCACTGCCTCCCTACAGCCAGAGCCTCTCTCTGCCACAGGGAAAGCCTTCTTCAGTGGGAAGGCAGCAGGAAAAAAGTCCAGCAGCTTCCTATTGCTGGAGCCTTTCTTAACTGCAGGAAAAGACTGGCAGTGGGGAAAGGCTCCAGCAACAGGCATCCTTGCCCGATCCTTTAACTTCCATGTGTAGCTAAACAATGCACTGTGAACACAGCCTGCTTTTTCACTGTGTAGAATAGCTATGTGAATCCTGAACACCACTGTCAACAGAGAAAAGACCTTAGACTAGCTGCTGGTCCCAGAGGAACAGTAATACTGTTTACCTTATTTTGAAGAAAATCAAATATGATAAAGAAGGTAGATTTTTAAAAACTAGTCAAAGATGAACCCCAACAACTTAGAATTAGGGTGACCAGATAGCATATGTGAAAAATCGGGACCGGGGGTGGAAGGTAATAGGCACCTATAATAAAAAAAGCTTTGAATATCAGGACTGTCCTATACAATTGGAACATCTGGTCACCCTAACTAGAATGTTCATTCTGGATAAGTGCCTGAGAGTTCATATCCAGACATGGATCTCTTAGGGCTATGCAACTGTTGAGACAATCTTTAAACTTCAAAGCAGATTTTCAGGGGAGAGGTGGGTTGTTTTATGCTTTGGGTGAAGGCTTCGACTGGTCCTTAATTTAGCTGAGCCAGTTTGCCCAACCATAAAAAAAAGAGTGATTAGTAATAACTAGCGAACGAGGTCAGGCTACATTGTGGCATTTGAGTCACAACCCACATTGAGGAACTAACGTATGTGTTTTGGGCTATACCACAGCAGCAGACACTGAAATATTCTGCTTGACTCAGCCAAAGTGCTTCCCGGAAAGCGTGAGCCAGAATGGAAAATGGACAACCCTTTAAAAAGCTGCAGCACGTGCTGGTTCCTGTTCTCACTCTCCCTCCCCCGACTCATACAGTACTCTGCTGGTGCAGAATGAGGTGCGGCATATCCTGTGCCTTCCACTTTGATGAGAATAACACCATATTAATTGCTGATCTCAATTTTAAACCTCATAGAATTATAGTCAGATGTCATTACTATCTGATCCCAGTTCAGCTTGTTTCAATATTTTTCCTACTGGACAGTACCACATTACAGCAGCCACCACTAGATAGATACTGGTTAGCTATTATCTGAGGTAAATGTATAGTTTAGTTAAAGACTCCAACGTCTGGGAGAAGAAAACTGAAATAAGAAGGAAAACAAAGAGCTCCTCAGGAAAGAACCATGGATCTCAAGGGTGAGAAGAATGGCAAAAGTCATGCACCATCTGATGAATTTGTATCACCTCTGGAATTTTTTCTGGTTGTTCACAGAAGGTCATTGCAAAACTATTTGTCTTTGAAATACAATAATAAGCTGTGATAAATCTGCAACTTTTTTGGATATACCTGCACTCAAGCTATAAGCTAATGCCAAAATGCTATGAGTTGCCAGTCCTTGAAAACCAATAATGTTGTAAATCGATGTCAATTTACCACATCTACTCACTGTCCACTGTCCACTTTTACTATTTCACTGAACAAAATTTAAAAACCAAGGGCTGCTATAGGGCTGACAAGAAGTAAAGAATAAGCAGCATAGGCAGTGTCCCTATATCTCAGATTTGGACAAAGAATCAGAATGACTCAAATATGGGGACTGTGGTGGAGTGGCTGCCCCACACAGGTAGAAGGAGGGCTAAAGCAGCCCTTAAGGGAAGCTGTGCAAAACCCAATCAATGGGAGGAGGTCTTGTAGAGAGCCAATCAGGGGAAGGTTTCTTGGAGCAGCCAATCAGGGCCAAGGAGGGCCATATAAGAAGGGCTGCTCAACAGGGTAGGGCAGTCTCTCCCTGGAGTGCAAGGGAGAAGGACTGGCTGCCTTAGAGGAGTACCTTAGATAGAGCAGTGCTGGATCAGGGGATAGAGTACCTTAGATAGAGCAGGGTCAGGGAAGCAATAGGGAGCTCCAGCCTCAGGCCTGCCAGAATGAGGCCCCTGTTACAAAGGGCCGAGAAGGTGCTAGGGCTGCGGGGAAGTGGCCCAGAGAAACAGATGGTGGAATGGCAGTACTTGGCTGCAGCCTATAGGATCCCAGGGCCAGGACCTGGAGCAGTAGGTGGGTTCAGGTTTCCCCTCCCTTCTGCCTACCCCTCCCCACTTGCCATTGAGGGGAGTGGCCAGTATATGGACTGAAGTTTGCCACTGAGGTTATAGAACCATAGACTTTAATGGCAGAAAGGACCATTTTGATCATCTAGTCTGACCTCCTGCACAATGCAGGCCACAGAATCTCACCTACCCACTCCTGCAATAAACCCCTAACCTATGCCTGAGCTATTGAAGTCCGCAAATCATAGTTTAAAGACTTCAAGGTGCAGAAAATCCTCCAGCAAGTGACCCGTGCCCCATGCTGCAGAGGAAGACAAAAAAAACAAACAAAAAACCAATGCCTCTGCCAATCTGCCCTGGAGGAAAATTCCTTCCTGACCCCAAATATGGCAATCAGTGACTGGCCTGAGGACTGTCGGGTCCCCTGGAAGGGGGGTGAGAACCAGGTGTGGCACAGCCAGAAGACTGTGTCCAGAAGAGGATGACACAGTTCGCGGAGCGATGGGGGTCCTAGAGGTGGAGGCATGAGTGATGACAGGCAAGCACCACTAGATGAGCACGCACTGGTGAAATGAGAGCTAATTCCCAAGATGGCCAGCAGGAGGTGCCATGGTGGTGAGTCCTGTTCTATTATAGGGACAAATGAGAACTGTGGCTCTGGATCAAGCTCAGAGCTTGTTCCCAAGGAGAATTAGTATAATTAAAAAGAAAGCGAGGAATACTTGTAGCACCTATAATTAAAAAGGAGAACATGGACTATTTTTAAGACCCGGCTTGATAAATGATTTAGTTGGGATGATTTAGTTAGTGTTGGTCCTGCTTTGAGCAGGGGTGTTAGACTAGATGACCTCCTGCGGTCTCTTCCAACTCTAATCTTCTATGATTCTATTCATTCATTCACTTTCTCACTTCCCCATTTTACTGTTAACTTAATAGTGGCTGCTTCCTGGATCGCTAATAAATAGGTGTTGGAACAACATTGGAATCTTTTCCACACTGTTAGATATCACTTAGGTCATTGTAGTGGGGTGACTTCCCCACTCCAGGTTAAAAGGGGTTTAAAACAGCCCTGCAAAGGGTTGTGGCCGGGGGCAAGCAGCTCCCAGGCTGATTGGGCAGAGCAGCTGTGGTGGGTTCAATTAAGGCCCAGCGGGCCCTGATAAAAGGGCTCAGTTTAGAACAGAGAGAGAGTCTCCTCTGTATGCAGAGGCAGACAGGCCTGGCTGCTAGGAGCTTGACAAGGTACCCAGAATGAAGCAGGGCTGGAGCAGGGCACGAGGAGCTCGGGAAGCTCCAGCCTGGAAACCCCCAGGCTGCAGGGCCTAGGGGAAGGCCCAACAAGGGGTACTAGGGTTGCAGGGGGCAGCCCATGGCTAGAGGTAGAAGCAGCGGGCCAACCCCCCTTGCCAGTGATGAGTAGCAATGATACTGCAGTCAGACCCAGTGAATGGGGGCAAGTGGTGACTGGCAGTTGCTTAGACTGAGGCAAGGTGGGGATAGAGGGTGGGGGTTCCCCAGGGAGGGGAGACCCTAAGACCTGAGGAGGTACTGCAGGGGTGCACACCCCCATTCCAATTAAGCCCACAGACCTTACCCAGGTAAAACTCCTACTGAAGTCAAAGCATCCAAAATTACTGGTTGACAACAATAGGGAAATTGTTTTAAAATTAAGATACTAATTTCAAACAGAAAACAATATCCTGGAGAAAAATGATTCTTTACAAGTGACACCTTCAGGAAGAAGGTATTTTACAACATATTTGGTAGAAATAACTATAAGATTGGAGGGATTGTTGGCCTATTATGGAACAGAAGAGTGATATAAAACACATTCAAAAGGCTACACTGTGTTTCATCCAGTCTGAGGGAGCAAAAAAGAGGAAATAAGTTAAAGGCATGTGTGTCGTAACATATGAAGAACAAAAGTCAGAATCCCAATAAACACAACATAAAAAGGAGTAAAGAAAGCAGATGATAATCCTGCATTATAGATGACATTGCATATGGGAATGAAGACTAGAAGAACAATCCAAAAAGACTGTGTGTCATCCATGTAACAAATAGAAAGAATCCTTTTCATTTTAGTTTTATAAGGAAATGAGAATAAGCTAGAAATATCCTGCATTCCTCAGGGGAGAGAGAATGATTATTATTTCTTGGGTTTTCTAATTTTTTAATAGAAATATTTCTACTATTTTTCTTTACCAAAATAGTCAGGAGGGATGGCTGGCTTAACATTTCTTGCTAACTTTCCTCCTCCCCCCTTCCCAAATATAGAGTTGATTGTACTGCACCAGGACAACTCCTCAGTGACTAACACAGACATATGAGTTGATTCACCCCTACTCAAAAGACATTTTGTCACTTGTTGAAATGTGACATTTTAATGTTCAACCAAACTCCCCTCCCCTCAACACAATGCCTCAGAGACAAGTATTTTTATTAAATGAAACTCCCACCATTCATGAGTTATTTCCAAATCCCAGTGGAAGTAAAGGAAATTTGGAACTATACGTTGTAATGTGTATTCCAATTATATTTGTTATTTTTTATTTACATGTGAAACAACTATACCATTAAAAAATGGATATGAGTCAACAGTGTGCCCTTGTTGCCAAGAAGGCTAATGGCATTTTGGGCTGTATAAGTAGGGGCATTGCCAGCAGATCGAGGGATGTGGTTGTTCCCCTCTATTCGACATTGGTGAGGCCTCATCTGGAGTACTGTGTCCAGTTTTGAGGCCCACACTACAAGAAGGATGTGAAAAAATTGGAAAGAGTCCAGAGAAGGGCAACAAAAATGATTAGGGGCCTGGAGCACATGACTTATGAGGAGAGGCTGAGAAAAGTGGGATTGTTTAGTCTACAGAAGAGAAGACTGAGGGGAGATTTGATAGATGCTTTCAACTACCTGAAAGGGTGTTCTAAGGAGGATGGATCTAGATTGTTCTCAGTGGTAGCAGATAACCGAACAAGAAGTAATGGTGTCAAGTTGCAGCTGGGAAGGTTTAGATTGGATATTGGGGAAAACTTTTTCACTAGGAGGGTGGTGAAGCATTGGAATGGGTTACCTAGGGAGGTGGTAGAATCACCTTCCTTAGAGGTTTTTAAGGTCAGGCTTGATAAAGCCCTGGCTGGAATGATTTAGCTGGGGATTGGTCCTGCTTTGAGCAGGGGGTTGGACTAGATGACCTCCAGAGGTCCTTTCCAACCCTATTATTCTATGATTCTATGATTCTATGTCTATTGTTCTTGTTTGCACTGTTAGTACATGGTATCAGTAATCTACTTAAGTATTATGTTCGCCTTCACTAATATATGAGGGCCTGATCCAACACCCATTGAGGCCAACAAATGGACTCCCATTGACATCAATGGGCTTTGGATCAGATTCTGAATAACTAAAGTTGGTATGCAGAAATTAATATTATTGCCCATAGAAACATTTTATTTACCAAATTAATGTAAAAAATTAAAAATTAGCTTCTCCTCACCATTTTATATTATGGAAAATATAAGCGTAGCCAGAAGAGGAATCTGAAACACAGATCATTATGGAGAAGATGTGCTAAATAGTGATGCTGATTTGTGTGTCATTTTGTTGGTTCAATTTCATTTATATTTGTACTGTTGCTTAATATTGCTGTGCATTTTATATTGCAGTTAAAAAATCCTAATACATATATTTTGAAAAGCTATCATTAAAACATCACACCAGACAAGACACTGCCTACAATCTGCCACTAACGGTGAAGGAGAAGAGATAAGGCTCAGATTACAGTGAATGACAGATTAGATTTTAAGTACCACTTTTACATGATCCTTGAAAAATGAGGCAAAAAATGTCACTGCATCAGTGAAAGCTATTCCAACATGTAGCACTATCAATTTGAAATCTAATTGCTACCAAAAGTCATTTGTATGGTGTAAAATTTGAACATGTGACAAATAACCTTGAACTCCAGCATAAGGCTCTATAAAGCTGCTATAAATGACATGTAAATTCTAATGTTCCATCATTAGGTGACAGTCCAAAACAAACTCATACAATATATTACAATCTGATACAAAACCAAAGCTTATATGGATTGTGTCTTCATTCTCTTCAAAAAAAGAAACCCACTCTAAGGTTTTAAAATCATTTTTTCATATTAACTTTTACCTGTTTTTCTTCCTTTAATCAGGAATCTGTCCTATAGATGTCAGCATTGCATATTTAAGAATGTACATGGTGATGATTCCATACAATGATCTTATAAATCAACTGGTGATTCTCAATCTGTAGATGCTCTGAAAATGTAATTAAAATAACCAATGTTTTAATGGTTCGTATCATTTTTATATTGGCTTAACTGATTCACTTTTTTTAGCAGTTAAGCTTAGTAGTATTGCTGTAAAATAGATTCCCTCACGTGAACTGACTTTATTCTTCATTATTTGGAGTGAAGAGGTAAAAATCCTAAGGCCATCTTGGATCCTCTAAAGGACAACTAACCATCCATTTTGTAAACCCTTCTTGTCCCTTCCTCACTCTGAATTTGGCGCCTTTTTATGTTTAGGCGGGAAAAGATGGTTACTGTCATTGGCTAATCTGCCTAGCAACCCTATGTCTATATAAGGGCAGTGCTCAGGTTAGATCAGGGCTGCCCGCCTTGTTGCTGTCTGTTTGAGTCAGAGCAAGTGGCTGAGAATTAATAGGGTAGGCCATTCACCTCACAAGGGTCATCTTAAGCAGGAAATATACTTACCTACAGGCACTTAATGCATCTCCTATAGTGATTACTTGCCCCACGCATGACGATGCATGTAAAGGGAGGGCAGGATTTAATTACCTGAATACTTCCAGCTTACACCAGAAGACGTTCATCTGGTTCTGCCTGGAGGTCCTATCTCTATCTGAGAATCCAGCCACCCTGTTGTGCTGCATCCATTCTGAACAGGAGAAGACACCATCAAATCAAGCTGCCAGAGACAGTTGTGTCATTGTCATTTTTATCCTCTTATATAGATCCTTATTGATACAGCCTGCCTTGTTTTGTTATCCATCTCATCATGTTACCTGGGGAGTCTTTACCACCCCATTAATAAATCATGTCGTACCTTTATCCTGTCTAAATCATCTCTTGGAACACAAAGCCCCAGTGACAGATACGGAAAGGGAGGCGAACCTGAGACTGAGACTCCTGGCCTTGTTAATTCTAGGTCCTGTTTCGGTAAGCGGGAGCGCTTATCAAAGTCCACAATTCAAGGAAGATGTTGAAAAATTTGAGATGGTTCTAAGAAAAACCATGAGAACATTCCTTAGAGCGAGACTTAAGGAGCTCAATGTATTTAGCTTATCAAAGAGAAGGTTAAGGGGTGACTTGATCACAGTCTCTAAGAGCCTACACTTGGAACAGAAATTTGATAATAGAGGGTTCTTTTAGCTAGTAAACAAAGGTATAAGAAAATCCAATAGCTGAAAGTTGAAGGTAAACAAGTTCAAACAGGAAATAAGATGACATTTTTAAATAATGGGGGTAATTAACTATTGAACAGTTTGCCAATGGTGGATTGTGCCAGTTGTGGTGGATAGTCCATCACTGGAATTTTTGCAATCGAGACTGGAGGTTATTTTAAATTGCATGGTCTAGTTCAACCACAGCTATTGGACTTGCATCGGGAATAAATTCAGAGAAATCTAGTTCAAGGGTTCTCAAACTGGAGGTCAGGACCCTTGGTGGGGTTGTGAGGTTATTACATGGGGAGGTCACAAGCTGTCAGCCTCCACCTCAAACCCCGCTTTGTGTCCAGCATTTATAATAGTGTTAAATATAAAGAAGTGTTTTTAATTTATAAGGGGGAGAATCGCACTCAGAGGCTTGCTGTGTGAAAGGGGTCACCAGTATGAAAGTTTGAGAATCGCTGGACTAGTTGACCACAATGGTCCCTTGGGACCTTAAAATCTATTAACCTAAATGGTTTTCTGACCAAGTGTTTCATCACAGCACAGTGCCCTGTAATACTATTCTGTTGCTATTGTTCCTGATACCTCTTTTATCTACCTAAGTACTTACATTGCCTCATCAACCTAGTATCTTGCTTGAGGATGGAGTAACTTCTAACTCCTGAAATTATTGTACAATAGCCAGTTTAGAGGTTCCAGTAGGAGAAGTGTCTTTCTCTTGTCCACCCCAGTGTTCCCACTGCCTCTGCTCTGAAGACAGAAAATATCACAGTGATAGACTCTTTAGATCAACTGCTGTATATACTTAAAATGCCACATTCATTTCCTCATAGTCTCAGAGGCACCTAATTTCCACTGATTTCATTGGGAGTTAGACACCTAAATACCTTTAAGGATCTGGGCCTATGACCTCAGCAATGATGTAGTTTTCCCATGAATAGAAATAACTGCTCATGAAAACTGAAGTCATCTTCCATCCGGCTGAAATGAGCTCATCATGACCTAACCGCCTTTCATTTATAAATTAAATCCAACTGTTTTCAACAAACCTATTTGTCTTAGACCCAGCCAAGAAAAAAATTAATTCTTATTGTAACAATATCTCTTAAAATGGCAGCAATATGTGCATGATGTCACTTCCCATAATGTTTATGAACGTGAGGTCATTTTTCTGTCCCCATTCATGATTTCACCCCTTTAAATGAGTGGGCATCACTTTATAATTCCCAAATGAATAAACTTTAGTAGAAAGTTATATGCAGCAGTACTGTGTGACTCCTGCTTTTAAGCCGCTATTTAATTCATGACTTTGTTATTATTCTTGTCTACTTGCATTTCTTCATAGCAATCCATTTCATTAATAGAAAAATCTTTGCCCTTAATATACATACATCATTTTTATGCAGTAAAAATCTAGTGGTTGACATGCTCTGATATCCTTTATACAACAGTTTCTAGCTGAATATTTTAACTTACTGAAGCTTAACAAACAATATGTGCTGGAAGATTTAAAGGAATATCATCAACCTAGAACCTGATCTTCCTGCATGACACGCAAGAGTATTAGCTACATACTGCCTGGAGGAGGCTCCTTATACACCATTTCTGTTCACTATCCAGGAAGGTTCACTCCATTTTCTGCCCCCAAAAACCCACCTGTCATACAGTTTTACTTGTCTTCTTTGGCATTACACTTTTTCAGGCAAGAACTGTATCATCTATGTTTGGAAAGTGCTAAACTACAGATAATGATAATAGTAACTTGATGAGAGTGAAGAGGAATACATTCTGGCCATGCATTCTGAACTTCAGTACTCTAGTTCACTACACATACAGGGCCTTCATTATCCTACACCCTTGTGTAGTTATTTACACCAATGCAAAGTACCACCATTCTGATTTGGTGAAATAGAAACAATGTGATCCAATGGATAGCTTGCTAGACCTCTAATCAGACTTGACTTCTGTCCGTGGCTTTTCTGTTGACCTGCTGTGTGACCTTGAGCAAGTCCCTTCAATTCTGAGCCTCTATATTCCCTCAAGAGACTCCGGCTAGCACGGTTCATGTTAGTGCTCTAAAAATAGATGCATAGAGGAGTGCTTTGAAGTTGCAGCTCAAGCTAGAACTCAGGCTGGGACCACCTTCCCTTCTAGTAGAGTCTGAGTTTCAATTTCAAAGTGCTGCCTACACAGCTAGGACTTAGACTAGAGCTCTAAAATAGCTGTGTAGGCAGCACTTTGAAATTGAAACTCAGACTCTACTAGAAGGGAAGGTGGTCCCCAGCCTGAGTTCTAGCTTGAGCTGCAACTTCAAAGCACTCTCTATGCATCTATTTTTAGAGCACTAACATGAACCGTGCTAGCCGGAGTCTCTTGACCTGGGCTGGGAGGCTCACTGCTGTGCACTATGTAGAAATACCTTAAGTGCTGCCATAACACAAATAAAAACAGTAATATTTTCTCCACCATCTACAGAGGACTCCTTTTTCTGGGGAATGAATTGCTATAAATGAATCCTACAAAGTTCTGGCATGGCTGTGAACTGCACAACACACATCAAACCCTCCTTGTGCATTTTTTTCACTGTATAAGCAATATTTTCCTCTTTGTTCTCATCAAGTTACTATTATCTGTAGTCTGGCACTTTCCAAACATATATGATGATACAGTTATTGCCTCAAAAACCTAAGATTGTTGCATTATTCAGCCTTAACCATTTGTGTAAATAGATTCCCGATTTTTTTATTAAGACAATCTCCTTTCACTTGTTCACCTAGGACAGTGTCCTCAAATGTCCTCGCACAACTTTTCACAGTTCCAAACATCTGTTGCTCTTGGATTCACCTGAATTCATAATGTAGCATGAAAGAACTAGGAACTCTTCAGCTACAAGCTCTAAGGGTCAGTGGCTGGGTTAAGTTGTTACCTTTGATACTCAAGAGTGGAGAACAAGTTATACAGTGTTTCCATACTGCTCCATCTAATGTTTTCCTCCATCATACCTCCCTCCTAGCAGGGCTGTTTGGAAGGCTGAAAGGGGAAAATGGATTAAATTAATGGAAAATGTGATCTAGGACCTTGATGTATTTTTAGATAATCATCTACTATCCTAGCCTTCCTGTTTTACATTTCTTTAGAAGATTTTAGGAAGAACATTAGTATATCTGAATTTTACTGCAGCCATAAAATATTAAGCTGCAGAGGCAGAATGATAAAAGAGACTGTTACCAATCTTCTCTCACGTAGCCTGAGGATACATCCATTTGTTTTCTATTGTTGCCCATTTGTTGGCTGGAAGAGCATATTCTTATTTACTCTGTAAATAGTACATTGTAGACTTAAATCACATGCATTATTGTTCATTAAATACTCATGCTTGTCAGGGGCATGTGCAGGAATTTAAATGTGTCTTCTTTTGGGAGGGGCATCTTATAGACATGGCTGGGGGCTGAGTTAACAGCTGGAGCAGCAGCTGGGGCTGTGTCCGGGGCTGGAGCAGAAATACATATATTTTTAGATTAATATTGGGGAGGTCCATGTCCCTCCTTGCCCCTCGCCTTTGTGAAGGTCCCTGTTCTTATTGGTATCATGATGAAAAATTAGTTTGGTGATCTGAATGAATAAAATACTTTGGAATCATATTTTAAGTAAAAACTGAAGTTCTAAATTATGTTAGTTGGCAACTATCTGGCATGTGACCAATGAATTTCAAAATGGCCTGGATCTCAGTGCACACATATTCTGTGTGAGGGTTTTTCAAATCTGTCCTGTGAAATATAAATTATCATGCACATAGAATATATGTGCACTGAGGTCCAGGCCATTCTTTGATATTTTAGACCTTTTGTGAGGTTGGAACACAAGCCGCAGATTCTTTCCTGTCCCTGGCTGAGGCACAGATTTCACCGTTAGGTCACATTCAATGTATTGATCGCTCCTGTGGGATCTTCAACACCTATACAAATGTTCCTAATGCATCCCAAACTCTCCTAGATTGTGAAGAATTAAGAGCTGCTGGAAAGTTTGTGGGATATAATACAGATATCTGTCACTGTCATGAATAGGGAACAAGACCTGCTTCTAGTCATGTGGAAGAACTGAAAACCAAATGATACTGTTGGCGGATGACACAAAACTACACAAGAACAAGCAGGATACTAAGCACTTGAATATAAGTACTCAGATACCAAGATAAGCAAATATGTGGATTGTATAATATAAGAAGATGAAAATATAACTCTAAAAAGCATGTATATTACCCCCACAATTAGAATAAAAACCTTTCTCCTATTGCCTTGTTTTATGTTACATACTTTACATGCTCCAGGTACTCTTCTGTAGCAAGGACAATATTTAAAGTGAGATATAGATCTACAAGTACTAACTAACTTCTAATTCTTCTTAGAAACAGCAAAAATATCCCTATTTAAATGCTAGTTTTATCATTAATAACAATAATAATAAAATAAAACCAACTATGTTTAGCCATGCTATAAACCTTGCCTGCCAGAGAGTACAGAAGGAGAACCATTAAACAGGCTGTAGGAAAAAGATCTGTCCAAGGCTTAATATGGATTACTTTATTTCTGTGGATCAGGTATCATGAGTGAATGTACCCGTCTTCACACCTTACATACTATCGTAATAATCTTTATACAAAATATGCCTTATTAGGAAAACTAATAGCTCACTGGTCAATAATATCATGGTGAAATGTGTGTAGCAACATTATATGTGCAGTTATGAACATAAACTGAAATTATGCCTGAAATGTGTTTACCGAGTCTGACAAGTCTTGAGAGGTGGTAACTATTTCTCAAAGACAAATGACAAGCTGATGCCACTAGTCAGATGTCATCAAAGTTGATTGGCAATCATTATTCAAGTCGCCATTCCTTGGCATTGGAAGGGGACAGGAACAGATCAATCTGCATTTTAACGAATAACAACATAGGACCTCTTTCATCATGAGACTCAGTGTTTCCATCCTCACACTGGAAAGGAACTTTATCTAGAGATAACTCTTAGGAAAATACATTTTGAAGGGTTACTGGACTATAAGAACACACTCTTCTTTTCCCCCTCTCCCGCTCTCTCATTTAATAGGCAAAGGAACCAGATTTTGGATTTTGAGAGGGATTCTGATCTGAGAATTTGGTTAGCCCTGTTACTGGGAACATGTGGTGAGGATTTTATCTTGAAGCAAATCTGGTTTGTTAAGTTTTAGCTACTAAAAAGCATTTTATCTTTATTTCCCTTTTAACCACTTCTGCTTTTAATGCCTGATAACTGTACTCACTTAAAATCTCTCTCTTTGTAGTTAAATAAACTTGATTTATTCTTTAATCAAAACTAATCCAATGTCGTGTTTAAACTGAACTGTTTGGGTAACACCATTTACAAACGAAATTGTTGTATATTGACCCCTCACAGAGCCTACGGACTTATACTATCTGAACTGTCCAGGAAAGAGCTGGACAGTACAGAACACACATTTTGAGGGGGGAATTCAGGACTGGGAGTTGGGGCAACCTGGGAGGAGGTAACCAAGGCTGCTGGAAGCCAGAATGTGGCTGGTATGTTGCCAATAGGCTGCTGGGGTCAGAGTTGCTGGTCCAGGACTGCAGCTATCTACAGGCACTCAGGGTGTGACCTCCATGCTGTTTGGCTGTTTCGGAGAGGCCCCATGTTTGGAGCTACAACAGCACAGTATTCTGAGGTACCCAAGATTTCAGGACAAGTGGTGACACAACCCCTCACTAATCTGGGTTGCACCCTGGAATGCGATTGATATATCAGCCCCCAGAGTCAAGAAAGATCTGAAGAGGTGAACCCTATCTTTATTACTGGCAAGGTTAACTTTGAATGTCCTAGTTTGTAGTGGTTTAAAATCTCAGACTTGATTTAATCACATTTTTTTGCATTTAATATATTTTAACAACCTTTTACTTGCTATGGGCCAAATTGAAGACTCACTCTACTGACTTCTCTGAGCTATCCCACAGATTAATTTGACCCAGCATAACTAAATTCTGTGCTAATGTAACCCACACACCTCCTGGGTGTGGTGCTGTGTACCCATCTAGTGGCACTGAGACCACTTAGCTATTAATGAAAGTGCTACAGCACTAGCTAAGAGCCATGTGGTTCCAACAGTCCCAGATTCAATCACGCCTTCTGATGAACGGGGTTTATCGGTGTTACACCAACTCTAATGTTTATCTTCCCTCTTACTGCTAGATAGAAAAATCCAAACATGCTTTCATTGTACAGCAGCTGTTATCAGTTTCACTTGTTCCCAGCTTCTCCTGGATATATTTTATTGTTACTCTGTTTCAGACTCACAAATAAAGCGCAAATGAAGACAAATACAGCTGAATTCAGTATTTAAAAATGAGTACTGCTCATGGACGAAGGAACTGCACTGTTTAACTCCTCTGATCACCCTTGAGCTAGCTTGTTCTGATGGACACATTTATCTCTTGTAAAAACTGCTTCCACTTTCTATATAGGTGCCATCCTGATTGCTGGATTGTTACTCATCTTTCATCCAAGCAGTTCTCAATTGGAGGCAAATAATAGTATTTAGATTAACAATGGTATAAATTGCACACAATAAAAGAATCTACTATGAATTGTTTGATGTGTTCCCTTGATAATTCTGTAGATTTAGAGCAAATGGATATAGAACAGGAATTTCTAATCTTGGTTCCTTTCTTTAGGCTAATGCACCATCACCTCTGAAGAAAAGAAGAATGAGACTTGAATCAGTGAATTCCACTGCCTGCCTCTAAATGGAGATTAATTCAGGATCTAATACCTCACTAGAGATTTATTTCTTAATTAAATTATATCATTTCAGTGAGTAATGCAATATGCTGCAACGTTGATTTCCTTTTAAAAGACAACTGCTTTGGGAAATTAATGTCATGTTTATTTGCATTGATTATTTTCCTGAATTCAGTTGTGAAACAGCAGGGATATTTTAAAGTGAAATAATGGTACCTGTCTAACTGAGTTGTATTACATGTTTAAAAAGTCACTAAATTACAGAGTAATTGGACTCTAACTGATTCCACTAACTAAAAAAGACCAATTTCCAGTTCTGGAGTTCAGAAATGGAAATCAGACCCTGACTAGGCCGCAAAGCCTCACAAGAGCAAAGACTTGTGGGATTTACAGATCCAATGACTTTCCATGGAGCCTAGGATTCAGAAAAGAGTAGAGTGATGTGGTAACAAAGAGTCCTGTGGCACCTTAAAGACTAACTATAAAGTTTTGAAGCATAAGCTTTCGTGGGCTAATATCCACTTCGTCGGATGCAAGCAGTGGAAGTGATGTGGTTATAACAAGAAAGGAAGGTGATTTTAACACCTGTTTGCTGGAGAAAAGGAGATGTGGAGAGTTAGTAGTCAATATGAAGAAAGCATGAATCAGGGTTTTAGTAGTAGGTGTGAATAAGAAAGGACAGTTTATAAAAGAGTTTATAGAGGAATAAGTGACAGAACTCAGCAAGAGCTTGGATGTCACCCTTTGGGCAGAAGGAGCCAAATTCCTTGCTGATGTAACTCCATTGAAGTCAGGGAAAAAGATGTCCAAATATCAAAAATCTAAAATACTTTTTCAAGTTTCTAGTCATTCTTCCTTTTGCTAGAGTGGCCAAGGGTATATGTGTGTGACAGTGACAGAGAGACTGATAGAGATAATTCATATGGTAAGCACACCACAAGAGCAGTATCATGAGACCCTTAATGACTCAGATATTCTGAATTACTTTTGCAAAGGAAGTGGTTATTTCTGTATGGGGGGAGGGATATCAAGTGTCGTATGTAATTTCCTGAATGTATTTGCACACACACAGCCAGATCGTCGGCGTTGAAGCCACTTTGCATTGCCAGAGGGATACAGAGTCCCTTTAGAACTTCCCCAAAACTGCCATTGGGAGGGAATCCTTGGCTAGTTTAAAGCTGACAGAGTTGGTTTTATGTAAGTCTTCCCAGTGTACGCCCTGTTGAATTTGTCTGGGGCCGAGCAAAACTTAAATGCACAGTGCTGATTGCTTAGCCAGCCTACCCAATCTAAGTTACAGCAACCTTGTGGCTTCTGTGGTCACTCAGCACGAAGGGGAAGGAGAGGCATAAAGGTGGTTCAGAGCCACCTGTGTCTCCTAACCCACTGCAGCTGCATCAAGCATTAGTTGATTGCAGCTGAGGATTGCTGCCAGAGTCTATAATCTCCATTTTCCCCATCCCTTATCACCACATAGCCCTCTTCCCCCCTCCTACCCACCTTTCTGCAACAAACTCAAAGATGTACTCCCACCGTAAAGGGACTTTAGTTCAGCAGCTTGTATTAAGGATGAGAAAACTGTCACTTTAGCCAAGGAGGGTTGGCCCTTTACAGATGATGCCAGGTTCTAAGCCAATACTGGCTTATCTAAATAGAAATATGAACAGTGGAAATGGTAGGGGAACAGAGCCCACCATTTTAGTTAAATCTCCAGAGTTCTGTGGTATACATGTTTACAGGAGTCCTAAGGCTTACGTTGCTGAGTTTTCTCAAAGGCTGAGAGCTCGCTTTACTCTACCTTGTCCACAGATTTGGAGAATGAAAGCCATATGTTCGGTCTGAACTATTCAGACATGTACAGGGCTCCAGAGAGCATGGAAAGTTAACCATGTTATATGACTTTGTGCTATGACAGGGGTGGCCAATCTGTGACTTTAGAGCCACATGCGGCTCTTCAGAAGTTATTATGTGGCTCCTTGTATAGGCACCAACTCCAGGGCTGGAGCTACAGGCGCCAACTTTCCAATGTGCCAGGGAGTGATCACTGCTCAACCCCTGCCTCTGCCACAGGCCCAGCCCTCACTCCTTCCCGCCCCTTCTCCTGAGCCTGCCATGCCCTCGCTTCTTCCCCTTTCCCCTAGACCCTCCTGCATGCCATGACACAGCTGAGGGGAGGCATTGATAGGTGGTGCTGCCGGTGAGGAGGCGGCACTGGGAGTGGTGGGAAGGGGAAGGGAACTCATGGGGGCCTGCTAGTGTACTACTGTGGCTCTTTGGCAATGTACATTGGTAAATTCCAGTTCCTTCTCCGGCTCAGTTTGGCCACCCCATGCTATGAGATCACCTGATTTTATTCTCACTAAAGTCAATGACTGCATTATTGTATTTTTATACACTGGCTCTTTGCAAGAAAAAATCAGAGTTAAGTTCAATGCATACATACCCTTCCAAGTCACATGAATGCATGTGATAGAGAAACCCAATACTTTGGCTCCATTAATGAAGGTTTATCCACCAGAATAGTAGAACATGGTTTGCTACAGTAGGCAGAGGAAGATTGCAAAGCAGACCCAGTGCTGCCATTCTTTACTGTATATTACACACCAAAACCCCCATTAAAAGAACATTATTAAAGTTGCAAAGTCAAGCGCTCATAAACTAGGTAATTCCAGATTTAATATTACCTGTGCACCCTTAATTCAACTACCTTGTGCATATGTGTTGTGATATAGTTTTTAATAATATGATCACAAACTATATTTTTCCGCAGGCCCCATATCTCATTCAGCGCACAGAATGGACAATGTTCACTGAATGAGCAGTATTTTACATTTTGTTTTCTCATTTTTAAATGTGTGGCTTTGTGCTGTATTTACTGCCCACCATTCAAATTCTACTCTGAAGATAGAATTATTAATTTCCTCTGGGCTTTTCTAATGTGCTTTCACTGCAGTATCTGAAAAGAAAGCGAGGAATACTTGTAGCACCTAAGAGAGTAGTTTATTTCAGCATAAGCTTTCGTGAGCTGTAGCTCACTTCATTGGATGCATAGAATGGAACAGAAGTAAGATGCATTTATACACACAGAAAGAAAGAGAAAAAAAATTATACATTAGCATACCAATTCTAAGAGGGCTGTTAAATGTAGATGGGCCATTATCAGCAGGACAAAAAATATCTTTTGAAATGGATACAGACTAACACAGCTGCTATTCTTGAACCTGCAGTATCTGAGTGTCTCATGAACATCAATTGATTTATTTTCAAACAACCCTGTGACGTGAGGGGGTGGGAAATGGGAAACTGAGGCATGGTGAGATTTTTGCATTCCCATCCGAGATGCCTAGGACCTGCTTTTACATAGTACATAGCAATAGAAAGTACTCCATATGTTCAAAGCACAGCTCCCCTTGACTTCACTTACCAATGCACGTGCTTCCATACTTCTGTAAATCAGACCTCAAGGTCTCAAATCAGGCCCAGAGAAAATAAGGCACCCACAGTTAATGACCACCTGTGAAAAGTGTTGAAGTGACTTGCCCAGCATAGGATACTCTGTATCAGAGTCAGTAGAATCCAGTTCCCCAAGGCAGCAATCAGCTTCAAAGTCCTCTCTTTCCTGCAATCCCCTACCACATTCATTACACAACTTCCATCATCTACAACAGATGAAACAGGCATCCTACGGACAACAGCTTCCTTCATTACACAGCCCTGATTCATCCCCAGAGCACGGTCCATCCTGTGTACTGAACAACAGTTAAACACCAATTGTACAAAGCCTACTAATGCACTCACCACCAGAATCTCATGTCATAACCTCACCATCTACCAGCTCTCTGTGAGCCAGGGAAAAAAGGAATTATATAACCATGATTTAGACTGCATGACATATTGTAAAATTAGACTGATTTGTATTGATTCACAAGGTGACACAGATAATTAGTGTTAGCATTAAGGAACACTGCATAATTTATAATACCACCTCTGGTTTTATCTCAGATTGCATCATTTTCTTTTTGAATTGTGACTTTATCGGTTAGAAAGTCATTTTAGTAACATCAATATTAATATTTCTGTAATAATCGTTCTGACATGTTGTTATTTCTTGATTTATGGTATGCTTCTCTTCCAGAAAGAGACATTTTGTCAGAGCTAGATGCCAGCACAGCAGTCTCGAGAAGACAAAATATCTTGCAAGACTTAGTATCTGGATATTATGAAGGTCATGGAGATCCAGTCAGTGACGGTTGCTGAACCCCCTCTTCAATAAGAAACAAAGAGAAAAATAAAAAATGTTTTCATCCTGTAGAAACTGCCTAAATGAATTGGATTATACTATGAAAATTATGACTTTTCTAACATTGGTTTTCATTTTGTGTTTATTCATTCATTTCTTTGAATTTATATTTATGGATTTAAATTATTAAGCACTTTTTCTTAAATACGACAATAGAAATTACAAAATATGAGTTTTTCAAATTATTCAAGAAGCCTGGGAAGCATTTGTCCATGATAGGTAAGAGTTAGAAAGAAATCTGAAAGCTAATAAGAAAACTATGTTTACAGTTCATAGGTAATGAAATTTGTAAGGGGAAGCTGAAGATGGGAATAATACTTAGATCAGAACTGTGATAAAGGAAAATAGCAGAGACTCCTATTTGATTTAAAAGATGTTGTGACATTAACTCTGTCTCACTTTCTGTGTGCAGGCTGAACATACTTTTCAAGCACTGACATCAGTCTACACAGTTGACAGACTTTATAGACACAAAAATATTTATCATACTCTTACCACATAGCAGGGTTGTGTGGTATCTAAATACTGCTATATCTTGGTATCTAAGTCAAGACTACTGGTGAAGCACTTGGAGGAACCCAGATGAAATGTGTTATAGAAGTGCAAACCATTATGGCACTCAAATGTTTTCACGCATAAGAGCTATTGCTTGAATAATGAGCTCACAGGTATTCCCAAGAGCAACTCTGAACACAGATAAAAGGAAGTAATTACTTGAAAAAAACTCAGACTCACCTAGCAGGATTATATATTGAGGTATGAAGTGTACAGGGAGTAGGAGTCCAATAATGAGAGGATTTCCTTGCACTTAATATGAGCATCAATAGTTAGAGGACATCATGAAACTAAGCAACAGATATACTTCTCATGCCAAATTATACAGTACCACTTTGTTTATGTATATGTAGCTGCAGAGATAACAAATTCACAAAGAAAGTGAACCAATAAAAACCACAATGTTTTGTTTCATTCTGTAGTGTTTGCCAGTAAGATTTTAAACAAATATTTTGAATTAACAGTTCTCAATAAATAGCCACGGAGTTAAAGGGAACTGGCGGGGGGTAATGTATTTGTGTCTTCTTTAGTCCCTTCACTGCTTCCTACCCACTCCCATTTCCCAAAAAGGCAGGGGGGGGGAGAGAATTCTTCTTGTTACACATTACATATATCAGGTCTTGCATTTCTTTTGCTGGAGAACTGGAGAATTAGCATGACATTCTGATGTCACAAGAAACAAGAGATTCATACCTGAGCAACTAAGATGGAAAGAGTTTTTACATAGTTTAAAATTCTGTGCTTTTGTTTGTGTACCAGAACATCTATTTTACTGAAACTCCTCACAAGCATTTGGGGGAGGGGGCTCTTTATTAAAGGTTCAACACATTTCTCCTTTGAGTGAGGAAGGAGAAAGTTCCAACTCCTGTTCTCAGAGGAATCACTTGCAAAGACTGTGAAGTCAAGATCTGATATTGCTCAAGTGAAAATCAAGCATAATGCATCTGCCTGAGAAAATAAATATTTCTGGCTTCTCTTATGACTATTAAGGCTGACTTCCCACTGTGGCACTTCAAGTTCATATGGTGGGGGCCCACAAGGATTCTAAAAATTAATATTAGCCACTCCACGCTTGTATTAAACTCCCAAGATTACAGCTTCTCTCTGACATTGGACGGGTAGATGCTGCCACCACCCAAATGCAAAAAACCATTTGAACCCAGGAAGGCTCACTTGAGAATTCTTCCTTGTTGGGTATCCTCAAATCCTTACCACCTACCCCCCAGGGAAGAGCTGAGAAAGAAAACAAAGGAAATCGGCTGGTTGCCACCAGCTAATTAAACAACATATGCACAAACCTCTTAGGATACAAAAACCTAATCCTGTTCCTAAAAAAAAGTAAATTTTATTAAAAACAAAAAGAAAATACATCTACAATTTAGACTATTGATAGATTTTAAAAGAGCAAATATAATAATTAAGCATCAAGAATGGTTTTCTTGAGGTCCAGCTTAATGGTTACAAGCAAAACAAAAGCATTTGGAGGTTAGCACCGAGGAGTCCACAAGCCATAAAGAAATAAAATAAATAAACCTAATGGTGTCTTCCTAGACATTTCCTGATCTACTTACATATCTTTCAAATAAGTTGTTTCTAGGTATAATCTGGTAATTTTCATACGTGGCCCACAGGTTTAACAGCCTAACTCCAGACCTGTGTCTGCTCTGTCTTGTGGTAAGTAAAGATGTTTACAACAGTCCCCTTTCTCTAGAGAACAACACACAGACAAAGGCAAAGTTTTTTCCGAATTTTAAAAAGTTCTAGTCCTCCCATTGTCTCTTTTGATCAGTTGCCCTCTCCCTTCCTTTTACCTATAGGCTTTTTTAACCCTTTACAGGTAAAGCAAGAGAACAGCTACTAACAGGGATTTTGTAGCTAATTGGCTGGCTGGATGTCCATAAAAGGGAGCTCCCCCTATCCCCACCCACAAACACACACCTTCCTTTATCACAATGACTTAGAGAAGCAAGAAGAGACACAAACTTTTTTTTTCCTTTGCAGATCAACAAAGCAGACCAACTCAAGTCTAGAGAATACCAGAGAGTCAAGAAAGCCATTGTAAAAATCACTGCTTTGTGTGGTCAACTACCAAAAGAGACATTTCAAAATGGATGCATTCTCAACCAATCTAACCTGTTTGTACAGTTCACAGTCCTATTGGGCAACCTCTCCAGTAAGTAATGACAGTAATCTGATCTTGTGGTAACAAAAGCACACCCAGTATAAGCAAATGAATCAGTTAAAGGGACACAGCCAAAACTGCAAAGCTTAAAACAGGGTGTTAAGTGCATGGCCTAATGCCAGGAAAACATAGAATGGATGGTCATTCATATAAGTTTCTTGGCCACAAAATAATTCTGATGAAGGATGAACATGCAATATGAAACAGTAAATTAGTGAAACTGTTAGTGAAAAAAATATGTCTAGTAAATGGTATGGTAACTGGTGAACGAAGGCTACGTGTAATGTTATTTTGGCGCTGAATCTTCACCAACTAGTGCATTATTGACTTAAGAGCATTCACAGAGAAAGGAGTCAGTTTGGACAATAATCCAAATGACAGGTTGTTTTAAAATCATACGTGGACATCCCAGGAATGGATTCACCCAAATGAGTTAACAAATCAGCTCTGCTAGATCAGGCCATTAGAAAGATTTTTCTAAATTTCTGACAATTAAATCCTTCACAAAAGACTCTCATTTCACATTTTTTAAATATAATGTATATATCTAACGTGTGTTTTGTCCACGTAGGTATGTAATCCCAGCTATATTTTGCTTGCATATTAGGGATATTCAGGAATATACTGTGTATTGGTGGGATTTTGCTGGATGTGCATAACTGAGAAATTCATGGTAATGGCATAAAGAGTCCAATTTTATGAGTATATAAAGCATCGGTGTTTTTCTATTGTAAATTCTTTGAGGTGGGAACAGACGGTCTTCATTTTTTTTAATCCTGCAGAGTCTTGAGCGTTCTGTTCCTCACCTAAGAAAAGCACTGAGGTAAATGCTTAGCTTTAAGCACATCAGTAGTCCCATTGGCTTAAAGTTGCATACCTGTTTAAATACTTTGCCAAAACACAATTACTACCTCTTTATTGACAACAAGCCATTGCCCTACTTAGGCTGGGAGCTGTGCTGCTTGGTGCCCCACAAAGGACTCAGCTCCACAAAAACTTGTAAATGTGTGTAGCCAAGATACGGGGCAACCAGATTATACTCTATTATATTAGTAGTATAGACAGGGACTAAAGAAAAACATCTGTAGAATGTTCCTTCTCCTTTCCCTGTGGTGTTCAGATCCCAAACTGAAGCAACATTATTGAACATACATCATCATGTTCCCCAGCAATGTATGTTTACAGCAATTCCAAAATACAGATAATTTCAATATCTATTCACAATCTTTAAACTTTAAATATTTTGTTTGAAGACATAGGGTTGATTTTTCATCCTCAAAAGACAAACTGATTTTACAGTATTTTGTCCAATTAAGATAACAATTTTTATTTTTTTTAATAAAGCAATGGTTTTCAACCTGTGATCTATGGATTGATCCCTAGAGGTCCACAGATTATGATTAAGATTTCCAAAGCGACCCTCACCTACATTTGAAATTTCGTAGGGATCTTCAAATTAAAAATGGTTGAAAACTACTGTAATAAAGTGTTTAAGATTTCATGTCTGCCTCTACTTCCTCCTCCCCATTGCTCTCGCTATCTATTGTATTACTAATGCTTACCTTGTCCAGTTGTTTCTCAGCTAACTGGGAATCCCAAAATGCTACATTTGTATATCACTAACTGAGTTACTTTTAATTTGATAATTGGAGACTGCAGCTATATCACTCATTCTCTTATCTAACATTTATTTCTTTGTTTTTATGTGGCCCTCCATATTATCCATTCTCTTTCCTCATGGCAAGAAGTTAAAAATTCTTTCCTCGATGGATGATAAAGTATCTTGTATTTAACCACATTTTTCAATGATCATCTCAATGTATACCTTTAGTAGAGTTTCTATATGTGGACAAGATCTCCAGACAACCCAACAAACCATAATAACTGAAAAGAGGAACAAAAGGATAAGATTCACTTTGTGAGTAACTTTTGATTTATGCATTCTCAGCAATTTAAAAATAAGGGATAAAACCAAACTGAATTCTTTCACATTTGAGCTTCAAGAGGTGTTGCAAATAAATTAATTTAGGAGAGGACTGTGAATGACACAACGAGTGATAAAATTAAAAATGTTATTTAATTCAAAATAGTTAAGTAAAGAGGCTTTACAATATATAAGCACACACTGCATTGATACTCATAGTCCAAGATGAATTGATGCAGTCGGGGGCTTATCAGTCCCTAAATGTGGAGAATGAGTATGATCCTTTCTCCAACAGTACATTGATGGTGGATGGGCACACCTCTCTAAAACCTTTTTATAATCAATTATAATAACCCCCTTAATTAATTAGCATTAAATCCACCTTTTAACATAATTAAATATTAAATAAAATTACTAAATTATAATTAAACATCATAATTAGCATCCATGTAAATATATCAATAACTATTAATATAATTAGTATTTTCCAAAACAATAACATTTTATCTAGAACACTTGTAAAAAAAACAGTTAGGACCAAAACATATTTAAAACATGACCATAACATGAGGTTATGTCCTAACTTATCTCCAAGTCTCTGAATTTTCTTACTTCACTTTGCTCATATTTTACCTTGCCTCACATCAAGTCATTTTTAGAAAATAGATTTTTTTAGCTTTCTTGCTTTTGTTTATATAGAAATGTAATGAAAAGTAAGCATCATCTCTATAGGCTACATAAGTGAGCTTCAAGAATCAGAGAGGTAGCTATGTTAGTCTGGAATTGCAGAAGTGACAAAGAGTCCTAAAGACTCTGTGACACTAAAGACTAACTAAAGTATTGAAGCATAAGCTTTTGTGGGCTAATACCCACTTTGTTGGATGCATGCAGTGGAAGTATCCAGTATAAGTGAGCTTGTTGCCTTGATCCACAACCCATCCTGGACAATAATCCCTCACTTTCACAGGCCTTGGGAGGAAGGCCAGTCCTGGCACACAGACAACCCGCCAACCTTAAGCAGATTCTCACCAGCAACAGCACACCGCGCCATAATAACTCCAACTCAGGAACCAATCCATGCAACAAACCTCGATGCCAACTCTGCCCACATATCTACACCAGCAACACCATCACAGGACCTAACCAGATCAGCCACACCATCACTGGTTCATTCACCTGCACATCTACCAATGTCATATATGCCATTATATGCCACCAATGTCCCTCTGCTATGTACATCGGCCAAACTGGACAGTCCCTACGAAAAAGGATAAATGGACACAAATCAGATATCAGGAATGGCAATATACAAAAACCTGTAGGAGAACACTTCAATCTGCCTGGACACACAATTATAGGTTTAAAAGTCACCATACTGCAGCAAAAAAACTTCAAGACCAGACTGCAAAGAGACACTGCAGAGCTGCAGTTCATTTGCAAGTTTGACACAATCAATCTAGGATTGAACAAGGATCTTGAATGGCTTGCTAATTACAAAAACAGCTTCTCCTCTCTCCGAGTTCACACCTCCAATTCAGCTGCTAGAAGAATACCCCACTCTCCCTGATTTGAGTTAAAAAGCTGGTTCAGCCTGATTGGACTAACCTTGTTACCTCCTACCTGGTTCTTGCCTACTTATCTATACCTTCCCCTGGACACTTCCACTGCTTGCATCCGACGAAGTGGGTATTAGCCCATGAAAGCTTATGCTTCAAAACTTTATAGGTAGTCTTTAAGGTGCCACAGGACTCTTTGTTACCTCTGCTATTCCAGACTAACACGGCTACCTCTCTGGTTCTTGTTGCCTTTGCTTTATCTAATTATATGTAAATGGTTTATATGTTACCTTAAAGTACCCCGCAGTGGATATGGTTTTTAATTCCTCTTGCAGTTTGTCTTGACAAAAACCAAAATAAAAAGCAGAAAAAAGCTTAGACAGTCTCAGACATGAGACAGTCCTGTAGATAAGAGACTGGGACTTTAGAGATCTGGATTATGTTCCTGACTCCAGTACAGATTTACTGTATGATCTTTGGCATGTCGTTTAAGGCCTGATCCAAACTCCCATTTACTTCAATTGGATTTGAAAGACTCACATTTACTTCAAAGGCTCTTTGTTCCTCAGACGTGTCTCCATTTGTAAAATGATGCTAACAATACTTTCCTATCTCAAAGTAGTATGTATTAATTCATGTGAGGGGATCAGATTTTATGGTAGGAAGAAAGCTATAGAAAAGCCTATCAATAAAGAAAAGGAGACAATATTTGCATGCGTATGTTAATATATGCTACTTTGGTGACTATTTCTTAAATCCACACAGTTGCTAGCCTTTTATAAGATGCAAGAAATCTAATTTTACAGTGTATGAAGTGAAGATCATGAAAGGAGATGCTCATATTAATTTGAACCTTTGAGACAGATTGGAGCATTTGCTAGTATTTTAGCATACACAAAAGTCTGGGTTGTTCCAATCCTCTGCCTTAATCTTATGTTATTTTTGTTTCTATGGATATGTAAGGCAATTGAACAGGTGTACAGAAGTCTGGTCACTTATGTATGAATGTACCCAATTTATGCACAGCAGTTAGAACTCATTTGCATGCATACTTGTATGACTAGTTTATTCAAATCAGGCCATTATTCTACATTTGTTTAAATTGACTAGAGCTCAGCAGAGGACAGAAATTCTATTTCATGAAGGATTCTGAGATTACAAAATCTGACTTCATTCCAAATAGGAATGAAACCCCCAAATATTGAAATTCTTTGCAAAAGAAAATTTTAAAAAGCCCATTTGTTTCAGTTTGATTGAAATATTTCATTTTGATTTTAATATAATAGAAAATCATAGAATCATAGAATAATAGGGTTGGAAAGGACCTCTGGAGGTCATCTAGTCCAACCCCCTGCTCAAAGGAGGACCAATCCCCAGCTAAATCATTCCAGTCAGGGCTTTATCAAGCCTGACCTTAAAAACCTCTAAGGAAGGTGATTTACCACCTCCCTAGGTAACCCATTCCAATGCTTCACCACCCTCCTAGTGAAAAAGTTTTTCCCAATATCCAATCTAAACCTTCCCAGCTGCAACTTGAGACCATTACTTCTTGTTCGGTTATCTGCTACCACTGAGAACAATCTAGATCCATCCTCCTTAGAACACCCTTTCAGGTAGTTGAAAGCATCTATCAAATCTCCCCTCAGTCTTCTCTTCTGTAGACTAAACAATCCCACTTTTCTCAGCCTCTCCTCATAAGTCATGTGCTCCAGGCCCCTAATCATTTTTGTTGCCCTTCTCTGGACTCTTTCCAATTTTTCCACATCCTTCTTGTAGTGTGGGCCTCAAAACTGGACACAGTACTCCAGATGAGGCCTCACCAATGTCGAATAGAGGGGAACAATCACATCCCTCGATCTGCTGGCAATGCCCCTACTTATACAGCCCAAAATGCCATTAGCCTTCTTGGCAACAAGGGCACACTGTCGACTTATATCCAGCTTCTCATCCACTGTAATCCCTAGGTCCTTTTCTGCAGAACTGGTGCCTACCCATTCGGTCCCTAATCTGTAGCAGTGCATGGGATTCTTCCGTCCTAAGTGCAGGACTCTGCAGTTCTCCCTGTTGAACCTCATCAAATTTATTTTGGCCCAGTCCTCTAATTTGTCTAGGTCCCTCTGTATCCTATCCCTACCCTCCAGTGTATCTACCACTCCTCCCTGTTTAGTGTCATCTGCAAACTTGCTGAGGTGCAGTCCACACCATCCTCTAGATCATTAATAAAGATATTGAATAATAAAATAAATAAAATAAAAACATTCAAAATTAAAAGTCATTTCAAAATAAAAAGTCAAAGCATTTTGTTCTGAAAATGATGACATAGAACAGAATATGGTTCTGTAGCTATTTCTCCAACAAGCTCCTGTAATTACCAGAATTTACCTAAGGGAGCAGAGTATAAAAGTGATGAAGTCACCTTGAAAGTTAAGGTAACAAAGTCCTGTGGCACCTTAAAGACTAACTATAAAGTTTTGAAGCATGAGCTTTCGTGGGCTAATACCCACTTCGTCGGATGCATCCGACGAAGTGGGTATTAGCCCACGAAAGCTCATGCTTAAAACTTTATAGTTAGTCTTTAAGGTGCCACAAGACTTTGCTACCTCTGCTATTCCAGACTAACACGGCTACCTCTCTGATTCTTGAAAGTTAAGTTATTCAGCATTCAAAAATGTGCTTAATTCTGCTCTCACATCCTTTAAAAATAGATGGAATTATACAAACACCACTGAGAACAATATTTGTCCCTTATCTGCTTTCTCAATAGATATTATCTGATCTGAAAAAGATATTTTTTCATATCAGCTTTGATTGATACAGCATGTGTATCATTCTGTTCCTATTTATACTGTACTAAATTTTGTCCTAGGTCATTGACACTGAAGTAATCCTGCGATACTTGTGATACTCATGTTCATCCGTATATGATTGTGTAGTATTCAATGCAAAGTGTGTCATGTCAGGTGTCTTCAGAAGACTCATGATGCACTGAGCATTGTTGTTATAATAATGTGATAGGTTGTAATTTCATGTATATAGTTATGAGACTCAAAGTGTGTCCTCATGGCTTAAAGCAGGCCCAGATAAAACTCTCCAAGAGCAGAGGAGCAGTTCAGGGATGTAGGGACAAACTCAACCCGGCCTCACTGGAACAAAGGCCACTGGCCTAGGCAGCAACAAAGGATCTGTTGGATTCTCAAGTGAGTCACCTCCCTTCCATTTGTCAGTTTGGGACTACGATGAGGTAATGCTCACCTGACTCTGGGGGGGGGAGGGGTGGAGGGAACAAAGCCAAGAAGGAAGAAAGAACGTGACAAAAGGGAGAGAAATTTGCCATGCTCTCACTCTCTCTTCCACCCACATCTACAGACATCACACCAAGAGACTGAAGTGCTGATCAAAGGGGAGAGCCTGGCTGAAGAGCAACTAGCCAGCCTGTGATGAGAAGCTTCTAAGTTTGTAAGGGCACTGAAAGTGTTAAGATCAGCTTAGAATGTGTATTGCTTTTACTTCATTTTACCAAATATGACTTGTTGTGCTCTGACTTATAATCACTTAAAATCCATTTTTGAGGTTAATAAATTTGTTTGTTTTTTCTACCTGAAGGCAGGGCCAGCGACAGGGGGGTACTATGGGTAGAGCTGTACCGGGCCCCGGACTTAAGGGGGAGGGCGTTAAGTCCGGGGCCCATAGTCCCCCCCCTGTCGCCGGGCCTGTCTCTGCGGGCTGGGCGCGGGCGGCGCTCGTGCCGGGATGATTAGGGGCGCGGGGGGGGAGCCAGGAGCAGCTGCCTTGGCGGAGCCTAGGAAAACCCCTCCCCCGGCACGCTGAGGTGGGAGCCAGCTGGGTCCTTCCCACCGCTGCCGGGTCCGGGTCCCTCCAACCGCGGCCGGTAGGGTCGGGGGCCCAGCTGGGGTGCAGTGGGGCGGCCCTAGCGCGTCCCGGGGTAGCCCTGGTGGGAGATCGGCCCCACTTCCGCCCCGCCTGCAGCAGGCAGGCCGGCCGGCCGCTGGCAGGAGCCTCCCGGGAAGTGTGAGGCGCTGCCTGCCCAACTGCTGCCGCGGGGCGGACACGTGGCGAGCAACCGGTCTGCTGGGGGGGGCCGCGGTGGGGCCGGATGGGCCGTGGGGAAGCTGCCCCCGGGGCGTCCCCCCACCATGGGTCTGCTATCAGAGTAGGGGGCCCCCAACGATCAGAGTAGGGGGCCCCAAAATTTCTGTCGCCGGCCCTGCCTGAAGGAGTGTGTTGGTTTAAAGCATGTCAGAGATTCCCCTTGGGATAACGATCCTGGTGCATATAAATTTCTTTGCTACATTGGTGAACTCATAAGCTTGCAGCATCCAGTGGGCATAACTAGACACTGCAAGACAGACGTTCCTAGGGTTGTATCTGGGACTGGAGATATTGGCTAGGTTTGCACATTGGATTGGCTGCACAATCCAAGCAGCAGTAGCTGGGAGCAGCTTCAATGCTAGAGGCTATGCATGAACATCCCGGGAGTGGGGGTTCTTACAGCAGAGCAGGATGATGCTGGTTCCTAGAGTCGAGCATTGGAATGGCCTAGCAGATCACCAGTCCAGATACTGCCAGAAGGGAACATCACAAATGTATATGTAAATGTAAAAGTGTGCAGCATATTTGACTGAACTGGTTTAGGCAGTGATGGAGAAAATGTGTACTTGCATACAGTTATTTTGTCTTAGTAAATAACTTCCAGCAGTTGATGTTAAGCATGCTTATATTAGCTTTTGATTACTTCAGACCCTAGAATTAGTTTAAAATATCTAATGTGTTGTTGGTTCACATTTGAGAAACACTGTGTGCTGACATAAAGACTGCCTTCATTCACGCTCATTTAATAACCTGAGCCGCAGAATTCAAAGTTATGGGGAATCTCATGATCCTTCTATAATAGACATAATTATAATCATGAACTGTACGGTGTTTGTAATGGTCCTATGTCAGTGTAAATGTTTTCCCTGTCTCCAATAGGTGGCCTGTGGAAATAGAGGCCTGCGGAAAAGAATTGGATATTGTCCTCTTCTTTATCTGTACTCCTATGAAACAGATGAGAGTGCTGCATTATGAGTTATTGTACAGGAAGTTTCTGTATACAGTGGGAAGAGCTCTGATGACTGGATTATGTTTGAACTAGAAATTGTGGACTCCATGTTCACCTTTGCCTTGGAATATTGTAGGGATTAGGCTTTTGGAACTGATACCTTAGACTCTGTTCATTAGAATTATAGGGAGACTGAGTATTCTATTTGTCTAGGATTTTAAATCTGGGAAATTAGAAAGTGAAAATATAGTTATATCAGCAGTTATATTATAATTGAACCAAGTTACTTCCACCTGGTGAAAATGTTCTTTTTTCAGAAGGGCTAATGCCCTTTATTGCATGTGATATACAAAAATGTTTCTCCAACTTTATCTTTTAACACACCACAACCTGCTTCTGCTTTAAATTTAAGCACTAACTTGTTCCTGTAAGGTTAAACTGTTGATAAGGGGTGTGTAGCAGCACAGAGCCTGTCCCTGAAGGAACTTAGAGAGACAGCAGGTGACAGAATGAGGGCCCTGTGACAGAATGAGGGGACAGCTCTGTTGGTATCGGCAGAGGTGGATGGTGATATGACCTCAGACCCTCTCCATCCCTTACGAGAAGCTAGAAACAGCAGTACCAGCCTATCAGCTGATCATGACCAGGACAGTCTATCCTAGTGGTCAGAGCAGGTGTCAGGATCAAAGGACTAGAATCAGAGTTTGAGTTGGTAGTTAGAAGGTAGAGCCAAGGATCAAGCTGGAGGTCAGGAACTGGAGCTAGCCAAGTAGCAGGCAACAAAGGGTTTGAAGTAGAGGAGGACATAGGCAAGGTTGGGCACAAGATAGGAGCAATAGGAAAAATGTAACCCAGCAACTGACATAGTGGTGGGCATGAGCATCTAGCAGCCAGTGAGCTTCTGCAGGTTTAAGAGTTGTCCTGCCAGCCCCTCTAGCCAATCAGGTGGGGTGGCCAATCAGGCAGCCTGTATGAAGCTGTATAGAAATTACCTCTGTTGTAGGCCCTAATTCCTGGCACAGGCTCACAAAGCCTGTGTACATCTGCACTGCCAGTCCCACCACTATAAGAAGCTGTGCTTAGCCTTTAGGTGTGGTTAACCAGCATGAGTTTATTTCCTTATGGTGATACTGACTATTCACCGTGCCTAAACTTCAACCACAGTGACAATCAAGTTCTCTTTATTCTCCCAAGGGAAAGTACCTTGTGGCTTATGGAAGGTCTGTTCAAGACAAAAATGAAATTATAGATTGCTGCAGCCAGTCTCAAAGGAAAGTCTGGGTTCCTGACCAGACAGGCACTCCCTACCCATAGCAAGGTGATGACTCACCAGCGTGGCACCTCGTGCTAGACCTCCAGGGAATTAGTTCTTTCAGCACTCAGAACACCTTCTGCAGGCCGGCGTCTCGCCTACCTCTGGCCCCATGTCCCTCCTGGACCGCAGTGCCCTTTTCCCTTGAGGTTATTCCCTTTGCAGTACCCCCACTCTCTGGGTCTCCCCTCCCAGGGAAGTCCCCAACCCTCTATCCCCACCTTGCCTCAGGGGCTACTGCCAGTCATCATCTAGCCCCCACTCACTAGGGAAGACTTTGTCATGACCACTCTTCATTGGCATGGGGGTCAGACCAGCTGCCTCTGCCTATTCCCGGACTGCACCTCTGTAGACCCAGTACCTTTTCTTGCCTTTAGCAAGGCCTAAAGCCTGGGGGTTTACCAGGCTGGAGCTCCCCAGCTCTCTTTGCCCTTCCTCAGCACTGCTCTGCTCTGCTTCAGGTACCTCGCTCTCAGAGGCTAGGTCCTTCTCTCTACTGCTAGAGAGAGGATCCTCCCAGCTCCTGGCCCACAACCCTCTTATAAGGGCCAACTGGGCCCTGATTGAGCTGGCCACAGCTGTGGCTGCTTCCCCACTCAGCTTTTCCTAGCCAAAACCCTCTCCAGGGCTGCTTTTAACCCCTGTTCTGAAGGAGTGGGTCACTACACTACCCCATGGCAGTATCAGCTCCACTAACCCAACCTTTGGCACCTTAAGTTCACAGAGCCCTGCTTTCAGAGATGGCTTTGCTTTCTAAGGCTAAGAGCTTAGTTCTAAGGAGAAGCAAGCTATTTATGGTAGCAACTGAATTGAACCTAGCCCTCCTGCTTCTTCTCCTTGAGTCACTGTTAACTCATCTCTGTTTGAATGGTGCATATATATACCATCACATAGTCGGAGTGAAAGTAATTTAAAGGATTTACCGGTACTCTGGAGTCCTGAGCAGGGGGCTGGGCCTCAACCAGAAAGAGGTGTGGCCTCGACCAGAAGGGGAGGGGCCTTTCAGGCAATTTAAAGGTCCCGGGGCTCCGGCCGCTGCTACCACCCCGGGCCCTTTAAATTGCCTCTGGAGCCCTGCTGCCGCTACCACAGGGCTCCAGCAGCAGGACTCTGGCATCAATTTAAAGGGCCCCAGCTGCTGCTACTGCCCTGGACCCTTTAAATTGCCATCTGAGCCCTACTGCCAGAGCCCTGGTGTAGTGGTGGTGGGGCTCTGATGGTGATTTAAAGGGCCAGGGGCTCCTGCCGCCACTACTGCAGTGGAGCTCCAGGCCCTTTAAATTGCCGCCGGAGCCCCAGGGGTCCTGGCTGCTGCTGCTACTCCAGGGCTCTGGCATCGAGGCTCTGGCAGCAATTTAAAGGGCCTCCAGCCGCTGCTAGGAACCCCAGGCCCTTTAAATTGCCGCCTGAGATAGCCGATCCAGTACTGTGATTGTGCTGATTTTCTATGCATGATAGAAGGGGAAAGAGAGCCTTGGAGCTCCTCCTCCACCTTGTAAGCTTACTGAGGACAAGCTCATTTGACCCCCAAATCTTTTGCCTTGAACAGACTTCAGCTTGTTAGATTTAAAGTGTTTTTCATACGTAATTTGACTTAAACTTCCCTTTATTTTGCTAGTTATGAGCCATCTCCTGTCCAAATCATTTGATCCCCTTCATCCCCCAGGGTCCCAGGCAGATGGAATTATCTCTGCACGTGGAACAATTTTTAGGATTAAAGCCTTAGTTTTCAACATTTGTATTAAAACTGTCAGGCTATGAGTGATGTATGTCCCCTGATTCCACTTTTCATAGTGATATATAGTCATACCGCAAAACTATTGATTTAGGGGGAATTAATATCATTGCAAATGACAAAGTCACTATGTCGCAGAGGCATTTTTGCAAGCAGAATGCAGCAAAATAACTGTACAACAGGCACATCTTGGCAAAATATCAAAAGTCTTAAATACAAACTGTGCTTGGAAGTTATAATTTAAATGTCAAATATAATTAACTTTATTTTTAAATGTGATACAGCAAATTGCTGTTAAAAGAATTTCCGTCTACCAGATGCCATACATCAGATGCTATTTGAGTATTTCATCTCCCTAATCAGTGAGAATGTTGTTTTGAAGCATATATAGCAGACTTCTGCACCTTTTAAACTAAATATCTTCAGCACCAATTTCACTATTGCCATTTGTTCTTCAACAATCTGTTTCTAAGAGAGAAATGAGTGGGTGGATGGGTGGGATGAGGATTGGTTTCTTTACAGTACTTCTTGTTAGAATCTGCTCCACAATTTGCTAAACTCCAAAATGGTCCTTATGTAAGCAGACATCTGGATCACTGGAGTCCATGTTCTTGAGCTTATTGTCATCAAATTCAACAATGGAAGTGATTTCATATCTACTAATAGCAACACAATTGGCATATAGGAAAATCCTTCATGCAAAGACTTGTTCCCCCCCAAAATCAAGCAGTAGTTGAAACCAGTTATAGTTTATAATAGTTATAATTAGAAAACATAACAGAAATAAGGAAATTTAGGTTTTAAGGTCATAAGGGACCATTGTGATCATCTAGTCCAGTGGTTCTCAAACTTTTGTACTGGTGACTCCTTTCACATAGCAAGCCTCTGAGTGTGACTCCCCCTTATAAATTAAAAACACTTTTTTGTATTTTAACACGATTATAAATGCTGGAGGCAAAGCAGGGTTTGCAGTAGAACCTCATGACCTCCTGAGGGTCCTGACCCCCAGTTTGAGAACTCCTGATCTAGTCTGCCTTCCTGGATAATCCCGGCCATTAAATTTCATCTAGTAATTCCTGCATGAAGCCCAATGTGTTGTGGTTTAATTAATGTACATCTAGCTCCCTGCCTTCTGCACACCAACATTGTTGGTGAACACCAGCAATCTCATTGTGCCATGTGAATAATGATTTTTTACACTTTTTCATCCAGAGTCACTTTGTGGCTCACAAATTGATCTCAGGTTGAGGCAGATACATGAAACTGGTCCTGAGGCAGCAAACTGACAAAACTTGCCACCTAACCTATGCCAATATAATAGTCCAGTGGTTCTCAAACTTTTGTACTTGTGACTCCCTTGTCATAGCAAGTCTCTGAGTGGCACCCCCCTTATAAATTAAAAACACTTTTTTTATATATTTAACACCATTATAAATTATTAGTGGGGTTTGGGGTGGAGGCTGACAGCTCGTGAACTCTCATGCAATAATCTCATGACCCCCTGAAGGGTCCCGACCCCCAGATTGAGAACCCCTGTAATAGTCAAAGACACCAGTTGCATATACAAAAAAAATGTATACCTATACGGAAACAGTTAACCATTTAGCCTGGTTAACTGGATATGCAAACAGGAATTTAGACACAGGTACCCATTTTCTAAACCCAAACACCCAGTTGCCAATATCACATTACCAGGAAGTGGGCAGTTATGCCTAATGGTCAGATCAGGAGTCAGTAGCCAAGAGCTAAGGGTCAGAGTTGGCATCAGGAGTTGGAAGCCACATGCTAGACATGAGGGTCAGAGTCAAATCAGAGGTCAGGGATAAGAGAAAAAGGTAAGAACCAGGTTCCTGAAGTGAGGCAAGGTGGGGGCAAGGCAAAGCTGTGTCAAAGGCCGGAGCTCAACTGGGAACAGGCACGATCACAGTCATGGGCTCATGCTTTGAGCAGCCACAAAATAGCTGCTGCTGCTGCTAGGCTTAAGAGCTGATCTGCTACCTCTTCTAACCAAACAGGCAGCAAAGCCAATCAGGCAGCCTACCATAGACTGGCTGTCCTCATCAGATTGCCTGGAGATTGGCTCCTGTGGTGCTGGAACTAGGGCTGCTGGGGGTGCTCTCACAGCCCCTGGCTTGAAGTAGCAATAACAAATGTCACATACATAGTTTCTGTGGTTTCCATCAGCAGCAACCCTCCTATACAAATTGTTCCAGCACCCCTGACTGGATCTTCTGCAGCCCTGAATCCTGACAACATGCACATACAGATTTGTGCATTCAATGGGTGCCTATGAAAATGTTGCTGTCACAGCTTGGCTGGTCATGTTTAAAAATTGCTTAAAGGGCTAACTTTAGCCCTGACCTCAACAAAGTTAGGCCCATTTACACCAGAGATAAATTTGGTTCACAAGAAGTGTTGCATGAAACTATACTTAACTTCCAATATCTGAACAACAGAACTAGATGGAATTTTCTTTACTTTTAGTTTTCAATGAAAATTTTCATCAACAAATTAATTTTCTGTGGGAAAACCAAAAAATGTTTTATGAAGATTTTCATAAAAAAAATCCAACTTTTCAAGCAGGCCATAGAGCAAAAATTTTCAGTCATTGAAAAATTGTTAAAACCAAAACACATTTTCAAATAATTCCCACAACAAAATTTACTTGTGTTTTTTTAAAACTAGTTCTACTAAACAAATATTCCTCAGGAGAACCAACATATAGATACTATTCTTTGTTATAAATTCTGGTACTGTTCCATTGGCCATGAATACCAGTTGCTATGATCAATTTTGAATATAACTCCTGCTGAATATGAGTTATTATGACATTGATTTTTAGGGGATCTATGTATAGTTTTACCTACATGCACACTTGACAGTTGTGTCTGCCAGAAATTTAATCAAAAGATGTACTTGATCCCTTTAGAACAGTGGTAGGCAACCTGAGGCCCGCGACTGGCACGCAGCCCGTCAGGGTAATCCGCTGGTTGTCCACGAGACATTTTGCAGACATTGACTGTCAACAGGCATGGCTGCCTGCAGCTCCCAGTGGCTGGGAGCTGCAGGCGGCCGTGCCTGTGGACAGTCAATGTAAAAAAACTGTCTCTGTGACCTGCCAGTGAATTGCCCACCACTGCTATAGAAAAACCAAAATATTCGAGTCATTATAGCTGACAACTACGATTCTATTTTCCCATGAAGATAGGATCTTAAAATTGATATATATCATTTTCTCTAATTTTAATAACTTAATTAAAACTATTTGGTTAACAGCTTCAGATTAAATATTATAAAAAATTGCTACGCATTGAAATTACTGAAAGCTAGTCTTTCAAACTAAGGGGGAGAGGGTGAATTATAGCTCAGTGGTTTGCACATTGGCCTGTTAAATCTAGGGTTATGAGTTCAATCCTTGAAGGGGCCATTTAGGGGTCCAGGGCAAAAATCTGTCAGGGGACAGTACTTGGTCCTGCTAGTGTAGGTGGGGGACTGGACTCAGTGACCTTTCAAGGTCCTTCCAGTTCTATGAGCTAGGTATATCTCCATATAAATGATCCTGTGATTCTAACTACAAGTCTTTATTTACCCCAAGGGATGTTGTGTAAGTACAATAATACTTTCTTGGATTTGGGGTTTATTTGTTTCTCTCCTTCCTGCTGTAGAAGTGCCATGCAAACCTAAATGAAAAGGCCCAGATTGTTAAAGGTCTTTAGGTATTGCTGCACTTAACAATGCAACACTTAATTACCTTTAAAAATCTCAGCCAAACTGATCAATTAAGGGCCTAATACTGCACAGATTTATGGCCATGTATATCTATGCCCATGCGTACTACCACTCAAATCAATGGAACTATGTATAGGTCTAATGTAGTGGTTCTCAACCTATTTACCTTTGTGGGCTATATCCAATACTACCTGTATGGCCCCGAGGATGTCACATGGATGCAGCTGTGTGCTGATTGGGCCTCAAGTGGCCTACAAGCTGCAGGCTGAGAACCAGTAGTCTAATGTCATTCACGAGTGAAAACACTTATAGGAGCAGTCCACAAGTGACTGTACAGGGAAAGTGATTCTAGATAAAGTGCTGTCAAATGCAGAAAGTTAAAAAAAATGTTTAGCTTATAATGAATGTTTTCAAATAGACATGGATAACAGTGGCCCATTCATCATCATTTTTTTCATCTGATGGAAAATAATTCATGAATGCAAAACCAGTTTATTAAAGCTCGGACAGTGTGGCTCAAAACAAATAACAAAAATGTGCAAAATGTCCATAAGTTGAATATTTCAGTGCAAGTGGACCTATCATGGTCTCCCTATCTGGTGCATCAATTCTGCTCTTGCAAGAGATTAACTTTATGAACAGAGAGGTCTTTCTTATCTCTAAACAGACGTAATGATCCTATGATGAAATCTGCCAGCAAGACATATCCTAAAACTCCCTAGAATGGGATGAAAAAGAAGGCAAATTAAAGAACGTTGGATTCCACTACTGAAGTCAATGGGAACTTTGACATTGACTTTAATGGAAGTATGAGCAGGTTTGTAATGATAGAAAAACATTTCTGGTGCATACCAAAAAATAGACCTCTTATGTACCAAAGATCCTGAATCAACCCATCAGATAGGATCATGAGCAAAAATATAGGTATTTGAACAATTGTATGATGAGAGAAAGAAAGAGCAAATTTTCTTTTTAAAAGTAAGTAAAATAAATGTTCATAAATGTGCCTTTGTTTTCAAATTGCTTCTATGACTCTTTCACAAAGATTTTTCTCTGGGAAAAATACACCATCTGCCTGGTTAGTCTGTTTTCTTGGTATCTTGCCCATTTAAGCCTTTCCAGTTTCTGTTCTATTTCAAGTAAAACACTCATTAGGGACAGTCACAGCTGCCATGCAGTATAATTTGAAAAGAAGCATTCTCCTGTTGCCTCCTGTGCACTGAGATAATAGAATATCACCTTTGTGACTGATAATGAAACTTATCTCTCCTCTGTGTTTAGCTCCTTTCATCTACATCACAGTTAAAATTTACACAAGGTAGGTGCCTAAACCTACCCTAGAGGCTTTTGCAAACTGCAGTCATCTGAAGTGGAAAAAGCTGTAGTGTGGTCATTAACTGGCTGTGTGTTTTTTAGTAACATACAGAAGATATGGAGTACTTTTCTACCCGTGGTATTCAAAGTTGTTTAGGTCATCGATGTGGCCACAGTAACTAGACTACACAGAAAGTAACTTATTGCACTTACTTTATTCAGACATTGTGGGATTTTGACACAGTTTGGCCATATTTTTTTGCTGTTGTATGTTGTATGGCACAGTTTGGCCATATTCTGTTATGCTGCATACATTTTCAACTTTGTAGTCCATTACAGATAAATTGCTAAGGCACTCAGCCTAGGTGTGGTAAGTATAACTGTCTGCTTTGTTGTAGTTAAATTACAAATTTAAAAGACCTTAAAAAACAAAATATTGTAGCTTAAAATCGCTTCCCATGAAGAATTCATTTTCTTATGCACTATATTTTTACACTATCTGAGTTGACTATTCAAACACCCTACATTATGCATTGACAGTCATGTGCCAACAATCATTTTGAGTCTCTGGAGGACAGTAAATGGATTAAAAGTAGAACTGTAACTGTAACAGAACAAAAGACACTCTACAAATATTCAGTGTTTTAAAAGTTTAATGGTAATGTGGGGAGTGATTAAATGTAATGACATGTACATTACTATAAATATTTTTACATTAAAATGAAGATACAAAAGCTTAGAGGCAAATAATTCCTTTCTAAGTCAGGTTTGATTACATTGCTAAGATATGAACATGGTTTAATTGGTTAAGTCACAGAAGTGCTACACTTAGCAAAGACAGGTCTCATGGAAGCTTTAGCCAAGTAAGCTTTAAACAAAAATCTGTGAAGATGAACAAATAGTGGGAGTTCAAGGAGGAATGTGGTTTTCTCTTTCCTCACTTGGTTACAGTCTGAATACCAAAGGAATACTCACTGAAAACTCTATTGTTGCTGTTCTTTCTGGTGAGTGTTGAAACCCTAGGGTCTGAGAGAAGCCTGAGAGTGAACAATACCATTGGGAATCCAGGGGTGTTCCAGACTCTGTTAAAGGGAGAAGTAGAACTGCCAATTAGCAAATGGGAATGTTTACTTTTTAATCATGTTTATTATTAAGATTTACATTGGAGGCCAGTAATGGGAGAATTAATAAGTGTGACAAATCTATATATATAAAAGTCAAATGGTGTATGCGTGTATGTATGCGTGTATGTATGTATGAACACTTACTCCTTCCACACAGTTTGAGCTAGAGACTTGAAATTTGGTACAGTTAGAGGTCTTAGGGTCCTAATCAGGGTAAGAGTCGAAAATTTTTCAAATCTCACCTCTGACGCCCCCCAGGGGTGAAATTCTTTAAAGGCCAATCACATCAGCTGGGCAGCTGCTGTTCTCTGTGACATAGTTATGATGTCATAATACCCCCTCCAACAGACACCGCACTCGCTCATATCTCTGCCCCCTCCCCCCTCCAACGGACCCCGCAATCCCTCAGCTCTCTGCCTTCTCCCCCCTCCAACGGACCCCGCACTCGCTCAGCTCTCTGCCTCCTCCCCACCTCCGACGGACCCGAGTTGGGTTTGGTCAGAGGGTAAGTGAGGTAGGGGTGTCGGGTTTCATCGGGGGGTGAGGTGGGAGTGTTGGGTTTGGTCGGGGGGTAAGTGAGCCGGGGGTGTTGGGTTTGGTCTGGGGGGGTGGGAAGGTGTCGGGGTGGGTGAGGGGTGAGGTGTGGGTGTTGGGGTTGGTCATGGGGTGTTGGGTTTGGTGGGGGGGTAAGGTGGGGGTGTTGGGTTTGGTTGGGGGGGTGAGGAGGGGGGTCGGGGTTGGTTGAGGGGTAAGTGAGGTGTGGGTGTTTGGTTTGTTTGTGGTGGTAGGTAGGGGTGTCAGGTTTGGTTGGGGGGAAAGTGAGGTGGGTATGTCAGGTTTGGTCTACGGGGGGTGAGGTGTGCGTGTTGGTCAGGGGGTGTTGGGGTTGGTAGGGGGGTGTCATGGGGGTGTTGGGTTTGGGTGAGGGGGTGAAAATGTGAGTCGGGGTTGGTCGAGGGGTAAGTGAGGTGGGGGTGTCAGGTTTGCTCTCTTCCCCCTCCCCCCTCCAACGGACCCCGCACTCGCTCAGCTGTCTGCTCCCTCCCCACCTCCGACGGACCCGAGCAATGCCGGGTATTTTCACTAGTATTTTATATGGATGCCCATTCACATCTATATATATAAAAGTCAAATGGTGCATGTGTGCATGTATGTATGTTCCCTTACTCCTTCCACACCGTTTGAGCTAGAGACTTGAAATTTGGTACAGTTATAGGCTTTAGGGTCCTAATCAGAGTAAGAATAGAAAATTTTTCAAATCTCACCTCTTACACCCCCTAGGGGTGAAATTCTTTACAGCCCATTAACATCAGCTGGGCAGCAGGTTAACACCTGCTGTTCTCTGTGACATAGTTATGATGTAATAATACCCCCCTCCAACGGACCCCTCACTCTCTCAGCTCTCTTCCCCCTCCCCCCCTCCAATGGCCCCCGCACTTGCTCAGCTCTCTCCCCCCCCCCCACTCCAACGCCCCCCCCCCACTCGCTCAGCTCTCTCCCCCCTCAGGTAAAAATAAAAATAAAATTAAATCTCACCCCCCTCCCCCCTCCAATGGCCCCTGCACTTTCTCAGCTCTCTCCCCCCTCCCCCCACTCCAACACCCCCCCCACTCACTCAGCTTTCTCCCCCCTCAGGTAAGAATAGAAATTTTTTTAAATCTCACCCCCTCCCTCCCTCCAACAGCCCCCACACTTGTTCAGCTCTCTCACCCCTCAGGTAAAAATCAAAAAATTTTAAAATCTCCCCTCCTCCCCCCTCCAATGGCCCCCGCACTCGCTCAGCTCTCTCCCCCCACTCCCCTACTCCAACTGCCCCCCCACTCACTCAGCTCTCTCCCCCCTCCAACGGCCCCACTCGCTCAGCTCTCTCACCCCTCCCCCCCACTCCAACGGCCCCCCCACTCGCTCAGTTCTCTCCCCCCTCCCTCCCTCCAACGGCCCCCCACTCACTCAGCTCTCTCCCCCCTCCCCCCCTCCAACTGCCCCCGCACTCGCTCAGCTCTCCCCCTCCCCCCACTCCGATGCCCCCCCCCACTTGCTCAGCTCTCTCCCCCTCCCCCCTCCAACGGACCTGAGCAACGTTATGCTGCATAATTATTTGAAATTACTTAGACAAAATGAGACTTCTGAACAAAATTTGTATTAATAAAAAACATTGTAGTCTTTTTACATCCCAGTTTCCAATTACAAATACCCCGAGCAATGCCGGGTATTTTTGCTAGTTCAATATAAAAAAAGTCTTGCTCCTCTCCACAGATTGACCAAATACAACTAAAACATGTCAGAAATGACTAGATACAGCTAAAACTTATTGAAACTGGACTAATAGAAAATTTCCACTTTATCTGTGATTTGAAATTTCAGTATGACCAAATTTAGCATACATTGGACCCACTAGCCATTACTGGAATGACTTCTGTATTATTCCGCAGGTTTTTCTCCCCCCCCTCCCCCCGAAAAATAGTACATAAAAGTTACAAGAAACTAACTGCAGAACAGGTCTAATTTACCCATCAACTAAGCTAATTTTCACCATCCATAACACCACTAGGAGGGGGGCTAAATAGTCCAGGGTATTGATTAAAAAAGCATTTTTTGTAAACATCAGGCAGGCATCAAGAATGTATGGTTCCACCTCTTTTTTGGTCCAAATATATTAATATAAATAGTACCTCTGTCTGTCCCTGTGAAAGTTTGTGTAATGGAACCAAAGATACAACTGGTGGAAAGTCCACCTGGAACAGCAGCAAAGTGGTGCAAGCCAATTTCAATCCTTGCTGTGCCAAAGGAGCTGGGATAGCTAACACAACTTATCAGACATATAGGTCTGGCCTGGAGAGGGCAGAATTGGCAGTTTTGAGATGCACCTATTTAACAAACCTCATAGATAAGTGTTTCATTTCTTCTGGAGCTCTGGCCAGAATATATAAGTGCCTTCCCCTCACAAAACCCATGAAGGAGGGCTGTAGTTGCCCTCTGTTCTCCCTTGGGGTGAATCCTCAGACTGGCTGCCATTGGAGACCCTGTACACCAGTAGGTGCAACTCTGGCCTTATGTAGTATTAGAAACCATTGTCTCAAAGAAAGGAATCCTGTAAATATTTATGTTGCATGAATGTGTTTATCACTCCTACAAAAGCAACAACAGTGTGTTAAAATCATTTTATTTGAAAACCTGTGAAGAAAAATAAACAATAGAAAACAGAAGATCACAGTCAACTCAAGAGTATTTGAAAGTACGTGTTTATTAATGGAATGTGTCTGTGGAAACCAGATGTGTAAATATTGCCACTGAGGCTTCAATTTTTAAAACAGAACAACAGCAGTGTATACATGTATTATAATCCTTTAAACTCAGGACAAATTCTGTTTTCATTGATGCTGGCATAAATCCAGAGTAACTCCATTGATTTTAGTAGTATAACTATGAGCAGAATTTTGCATGCAAAAGGAAAGGTATGAAACTTCAGTTCAGCAGATAAAAAGATGTGGTCTGGAATACTGTGGAAGCAGGAGTATGAAGAGATATTTGTTCTACTGGCCTCGGGGAAAAAATCACTTAATACTTCTGGGGAGGGCAAAGCTCTGGAAACCTGAATATTTAAATGTCTTATGAGAACATTTGAGACATACAAGTATAAACAAATAAGAAAATGTACAAAGTCAGAACAGCCTAGAGAAAAAAGTAGAGACAAAAATGTTATTATTTGTCAGCTATTCTAATTTTGCATGTCAAAAGGTAATTTTATCTGGCAATGTTAGCCACACAGGTCCTGGTCATGCAAGTACTTACATATGTGTTTAACTTCATGCATTTCCATTGAAGTCAATGGAATAACTAATAGGCATGGTGTTAAGAATAGGCATAAATGCTTGAGGGTCAGGACCATAATAATAGAAAAGGATTCATTTTCATAAAGTTACACAGGAGTAAATTATTGTTTATAATAAAATGAGTTTGTGCAACTCTTAAAACATTGCACTGTTTATTCATAATAGCCAAACAAATATACAGTATCTGGTTTTTGTATGTTGTGTTTTATTGTTACTGTGGGAATATCATCTGCATACTTTTATGACCCTTTGAAGAAAAAAAAAGATAGGTGAATTAACAAGTGTAGATTTCTCACTGGACAATGTATATACCTGCAATTTCAACCAAACATTTCTTTAATTTGGGTATATGATTCTGAATCCCCATCCACCATCCTACATAAGCAACAACAGTTTTATATAGTAGGTTCTACACCACCAGGCCAGTTCTTGTCTTTAGGTGCTTCTGATCAGCACTGAGCATTGTTCAGAGGCACAGGAATGGACATGACAGCATAGAAATTAAAAGTGCAGTGCTTCTCCCATGCTTAAAAGGTATTAGAAAAAAGTGGAATAAGGCCTCAGGTCTAGCAGGTTATAGTGCACAAAAAAGCTGGATTCCAGAGTAACACCATTGTAAGAACCTGGATCAAATTTAGGCCACAAACTCAGAAACAGTACCATCAAAATAGAAAACAAATGTGTTGGTTCTACTATTCCACAGAGAAAACAATAACCAAACCAAACCTAAAAACCCCAAACCAAACCAAAGCTGTGCCCCAACACATCATAATACAAAAAAGCTGTAGAAGAAGACTCTGACTGGATCCTAGGATCCTTTTCTAAGGTTTGGCCGCCCAGTTTTACAAGGGGCATCTGCAGCTTTTTATCAGTTCACTAGAGTCTAATCCGGATCCCAGTGTATGCTGGTGCAACCGCGCTGCAAAAGCACACATCTGGCAAGTGAACTCAACAAGACCCAAGCCCTAGCACTGCCAGTTAGAGGTGCCGTTGCACGGGGGTGCATCAGAGCCGCACTGGTGAGATTCACCAGGCGTGGCTCCGCATGTTCTTTATTTAGGGCAGTAAAACTTGGTGGTTTGGGAGCAAAACGGCCAGGAGGTGTCGGGGGGCAGAATTTGGGGTGCAGTAAACTCGGCTAGGTTTGTCCTCTATGTTGCCGTTGCAACCTGGGGGGCACAAATCATGCTCCAGGTAACTCCAGCTCTTCCCTTTTTCCCATGCGCGGTCCCTGCAAGGCTCCCGCTGAATCCAGCTTTTACTCTGCTCCCTGACTCAGAGCCGGCAGGAACCACGGGGACGCGCCCCTCGTGCACGCGCTCAGCCAGCCGCTGGCGCGCATGCGCAATGTGAAGAGACCCGCTCGCCCCGTCTCCCTACCTCCCCACCCCGCCCAGGCTGGCCCGTGCCCGTTCCGAAGCTGCGCTCGCTGCGGGCGGGCGGGGTGAGTCTCCGCGGGAGCCGCTCCCCTCCCGGCCGCAGGGGGATGAGGCAGCCGCGCCGTGGCCCTGCCGCGCTGCCCTGAATCCAGCCCCCGCCCAGCCGGGTATTGTTCGCAGCCGCCGCCGGGGAAGTTCGCTCGTCCCAGTCCCGGCTCCGCTCCCCGCTGGGGCGGGGCGGGGGGTCTCGGCCCCGCGGTCGCCTCCTGCCCGGCGCGCGGAGGGGGCGAGGCTCACCATGATGGCGGCCGAGGCTGGAGGCGAGGAGGGCGGCTCGGCGAGCGCCGCTGGGGAGCCGGGGCACTGCCCTGCCCTGTGCCGGGGCAAAGGGCCGCAGGGCTCCGGCGCGGGGAGCCCGGGCGCCGGCCCCCCTTTGTGCCCGGCGCTGGGACTCCTGGCCCCGGGCTCGGGGCCTGCCCTTCCGGCGCTGGGAGGCAGCGCGGTGGCCGCCGGGCAGGAGCAGGAGATGCCCCGGGGGACGCTTGTCCCGCAGGAGCCCGGACCGGCGGCTGGGGGCTTCCCGCCGCTGCCGCCCCCGCCCCCGCCCCCGCCGCTCGTAGCGGGGCTGGGCACCGTGGATGAAGGAGACTCGCTGGACGGGCCTGAGTACGAAGAGGAGGAGGTGGCCATCCCGCTCACCGCGCCCCCGACTAACCAGTGAGTAGCTGCCCCCCCTCGGCTCCTGGCCGCCCCGCAGGGGAGGTCGGGACCCGGCTCCGCGGCGACTCTAGCTCCCCCGTCCCCGCTGGAAAGTGTGTGTCAAACTCCGGCCAGGCCCTGAAAGTTTAGCACCCGCCCCCGGGATCCCGTTGAAATCGATTCAGTGGCTCGCATGGAAAGTGCTGAAGTGTTGACAACGAGGGCTGCTGAAATCTGTGTTCGCAGATGGGGTGGATCCTCAGCCTGGACAGCGGCTGACTTGCACGGACGCACATGAGAACGGCCATACTGGGTCCAAAGCCCAATGTCCTGTCTTCTGACAATGGCCAATGCTAGGGAGGGAACAGGGCACACTAGTGATCCATCCCCGGTCCTCCAGTCCCAGCATCTGATAGTCTAAGGGTTAGAGACACCCAGAACATTGGAAAGTCTGAAACCCTCCTGTGCTCCCCAAGTAGAGTAGGATGCCAGCCTGTGTCTTGTCTGTCACCCCCCTTCAGAGTTACATATTACTGATCAGTGTGTGTATGTATACGTTTTGAGTCAGTTGTGTGCCTTGCTATTTCCATTTTGTTCAAGTAGTATAGAACCATAAAGATACCAAATTTCCTTTTTAGAGTGTCATGTTTACAATGAACAAAGAAATCCTCCAGGAAGCTAGAAAAAACAGTACCGCAAACACTCAACTGGATGTTTGATTGAGTCTTCTGGGTTTTCAGTACTAGTTGAAATATTGTGAATCTTCAAAAATGGTAAATAGTGCCACAAAAGGAATGGAGAGCTCAGATGACTTTTAAGTTAGCCCTTAGAAAGCTTTCTCAATTTTTTGGAAATGTTATCCAATTTCAGACTCTTCCAAAATGTGGTAGTAAATAGACATTGTGAGAATATAGATATACAGCGTAACCATTGCCTAATTTTCCGACCAAAAAAATCATAAAATCTTTCACTTTCTGAAACATAAGAAAACCTTTGTGGAACTACAGTATACACAAAATTTTATAGATTGTACCTTTTTAAAGTCGATATAATTAAATGTCTTAGCATTGTAAAATATTTATTTTTCATACACAATGAATTTAATAGCATGGTGTTCATCTGACTTTAAGGGCGTTTGTTTAATTGGATTGTTTGAAAAGTATTGGGAATTGAGTAACAGCAATAGGAAGTGTTTCACCGTGCTTGTCCTTCCATTAGCTCAATAAGAATTCTTGTAGTGTTGATAGTATTAAGGAAAATCTTACACCTGTTATCCAGGACAATTATTGTGTTCTATATGAATTATGTTATCTGATTCTTGAGTGTATGTCTTTAGTGTGCAGCATTTGTATGTACAATTAGTGATAACTCTAAATTGAGAGGTACTAATAACTCACTTGTAAGGTGTCTAAAAGTTTACATAAAACAATGTCAAGGTTTATATTAGGACAGACAATTACACTGAAGTGTGTCTATTTATTGTGCCAGAAGCAAAATTGTTTGAGATATTTCAAGTTGGTATTTAGGAATCAAGCATTAACAAAGTTAAGGTGAATTTTTATATTTTGGATAAATTAGAGCTATAAATTGTAAAAGTAGTAACAGATTTAAAATGGAAAATATTCAGATTGTTGCTGGTAATGTTTATCCAAGAGTGTGCTAATTTAGTCTTGATAGTTTGTACTTTTTACAATATTTATCATTCTTGAGCTTAACTTAAAATTCGTCTTGCCTCATTCTGTGAATGTGAATTTAGGGCTTTCAGAATCTTCTTCTATTTCCTACTCCCCCACAATCATTTACCCATTTCACAGCTGAAATGATGCAAAAGCTGCCTCTGGTTTATAAAGATAAAATGAAATTTGCATAGCTATAAAATATACTTTATCCTAGCCTTCTGTACTTCTGTCTCACAGGAACTGAATGAGTTTTTTAAATAAAGTAAATAAAATAGCTATATACACATATACTTCTGTGGAGGTTCTTGTTTAGTACCAGTACAGGAGGGGAAAAAATATCTTGTGTATCCTGTAATGTCTCAGATATCAGAGACAGTTAGAGATCCACATGAATTCTAGTTTTTTCCCAGGGTTCAGGATGATAATGGCATACATATTACAATGCGTAGCCATTGTACAAGAATGAGGGCATAGAGTTTAATATGAAACACGTTTTTTAACCTTAACAGTCTTTCCAATGATTTATTTATTGATTGATTGTAACAGCTCCTGAAGATCAGGGCCACATTATTCTACAAACTGTAAAAACACATAGTAAGAGACAGTCCTGGCCACAAAGAAATTTTTAAAAAATATCTAAATTGAACAGACAAAGGCTGAGAAGGGAAATGAAGGCACAGAGAGGTGAAGAGACTTGTCCAAGGTCACACAGTAAGTCACTGGTAGATGGAGAACCCAGACTTCTGATTCCCAATTCATTGCCCTGTCTGCTAGACAATACTGCCTCTCTTCGACTGTAAACATATTTCTCAAATGGCAGTATAGGCAGATATCTTGTAAGTGCCTATTGTTTTTGGAATGATTGTGTTAGGGGGTTGGGTGGTTATTTAGAGCTATGAATAATCATTAAACTAAAATAAATTTCATTGTGACTGCCAACATTTTATTAAATGTAACCAATTTCTTCAATTCTGTCGCAGGACAAGATAAATTTGTGAGCACGACAGCAATGTATTAATTCTAACATCCTATCTATCTACTGCAAAGCAGTAACTTTATAGATGTATCCTTTCAAAGACTAAGAAGGCTCCAATCTTGCAGACACCTAAGTACATACTGAATTTTACTTGCATTAATAAGTGGGATTACTCGCATGATTAAAGTTAAGCACATGCGTAAGTCTGTTCTGGATTGAGGCTTAGTTGTGTAGCTGGGTGTTTTCCTTCTAATGTCTAGAAATTCTTTAATGTACTCTTCAAATATTGTATAATCTCATTTTTATATTCCTTATAAGCATGACATTAGACCACCAATTGGAAATTTAGTTAATATCAGACGAAGTTGTTTTAGGGAACTACACCTTCTTCTGTCTCCTTGTTTTTTTTTTTAACTTTAGAATCCCTTTTCTCTATTTTATTTTTTTTCTCCTGTTCATGTGAAAGACCCAAACAAATGGGAAATCATGTGATTGTACAGGAAAAAATGGTGACAGAATTTACACAAAGTAAACAGACTAATGAAAACTTACCTATTTCCAGTCCAATTTTCTTATAGTACTTTTAGGTGTCATTGAAGTTGACAGTACCTTATATCCTTTTAGTATTATCCCCTTCCCAGCACCATCATCACCCATTTTTGTAGAGTGCAGACAAAGGTGCCTTTATATCGATGATAACAATCAATAAATTATATGACTTGACCACTTGAGACTAGGATTTAATATGTACTCCTAAGGGCTGTTTCTTCTTTAGCAGTATGTTGTAAGGCTAAATAATGTCTTCAGTATTAGTTGATCTCTCAAAGTGTAACTTATAAGAAACAAAATAAGGATCAATATTCTACATCAGTTTAAAACAATAAAGCAGGACTAAAAAGAGTTCTAAATTATGGATTTAATTACTGTTCCTTTAGACCTAAATTAAACTTTAACCTCTTAAAACATGATCACAATTTAAATTTTAAAAGCAAAGTTATTGTAATATTCTGCTAGTTTAAAGACAACTGCAAACTCCACCCGTTCCCACTTCCTAGTAGTTAATTCATCCCTCTTATAGGGGGAGCGTGTTGTGGTTTGTTCATGTTCAGTAAATGTAACCTTTTCATTCTTTTAATAATAAAATATTTTACATGTGTATCAAAGGATGAGGGTGCTTCTTCTTACTACTAGTGATGGTCTTGGTGATGGTTACTCTTGAGTCTGGAAGAGGAGGGTGGCAGTGCTTTTGCAAGCATCCTGGTTGAGGGCTGAATTAAATGGTGGAGTTAGCAACCTGGTATCCAAGCATTAGTGGAAAAGATGCTACAGACCTTGTTTGGGGAACTGCTGATATATAACCTTCTTTGCTAGTTATTGAATCTTACAGTGAGATTCTACTTGGAAAAAAATCTTTCTATGCAGAACATTGTTTGGCTTCATATATTTATAATTTCCAGATAACTTTTTCTCATGTTACCAGTCTGTAGATGATCTTCCAACTCCTAGTCAGCAAACCTAACCTGGATTCTAAAAGTCAAATCTATTCTTCCTCATTTGTATATCATCACCAAAAGTTTTTTTTTTCTCCTGCTGATAATCGCTCACCTTAATTAAATAGCCTCTTATAGTTGGTATGGCAACTTCCAACTTTTCATGTTCTCTCTGTGTCTGTCAGACTATCTTCCTACTATATGTTCCATTCTATGCGTCCGATGAAGTGGGCTGTGTCATACGAAAGCTTATGCTTAAATAAATGTTAGTCTCTAAGGTGCCACAAGTACTCGTTTTCTTTTTGTGGATACAGACTAACATAGCTGTTACTCTGAAACCAGTAATAAAGCTGATGCAGTCCAAACACTCAGCATAGTTAATTCTATGTGTGTGTTTATACTGCATATAGGAGCAAGCCATACAACATGGGTAGACAGATTCATGTTAGCAGAGCTGGAATTAGAGCACTAAAAATTGCAGTGTGGACATTTCAGCTCTGGTGGAGACTCGGGCTCTCCACCCAAGTTCAGTCCAAGGGGTCAGGTAGGATTGAAATCCTGAGCTGCCATCCCAGCTGCAACATCCACATTGCTATTTTTAACATACTAGCTTGAGCCCAATTAGCACAGGTGTGTCTGCCTGTGCACAGAGGCTCACTCCCAACAGCAGTGTCAACAATGGGGTCTTTATAAGTGTACTAGTCATGTGGAAACCAATGCAAAGGAAGATAGGAGAGGAAAGTGAAGCATGGACAAGCTCTGCACTTCCTACTAGGATCCCTTGAATGTACTCTTCTGAGAGAAGGTGTGTTGCTCATGGATTGCTAGCACCTAATAAAGTTGGAGCTTTCTCTACCCATACCAGCTATTGGGAGTAATAGTTCTCTTTCTTACCTCTACTTTCCTGGACATTGGAAAAGGAGGGAGGGGAAGAGAAGGATTTTCTGTTTATTTTTACCCCCAAATTCTCTTGCTCTAAAAAGCTGAGATCTTGTCTACACTACAGGTTACTTTGATTTAACTTACATTGTTCGGGGTGTGAATAATCCACAGCCCTGAGCGAAATAAATTATACCATCCTAAATGCCATTATAGACAGTGCTGTGTCAGGAAAGCTTCTTCCGCCAACAATCTACTGCCTCTCCTGTTTCTCCACAACAAGTGCTAAAGTGGCATAGCAAAATTGGTGCTGCTGTAAGTGTTGTAGTGTAGATGTAGCCTGAGTGAAATCCCTATGAATTGGGTCAATTTCATGTCTGCATAAACTCTTTGAACAGCAAGTGTGAAACTGACTTGAGTGTTGTATCTTTCCCTGTTCAGCTGCTGAACTGGCAATACAAATACATATTCTGTTCTTTATTGGTGGATAATGGGAATGAGGTGTTTGAAAGAAGGAGAATGCTTTCCTCATTTTCCCAGCTCGGTTGAAGCTGCTTCTGTAGCTGCTGCCTCCACCTTCTGTTGTCCCCCATCTCTCTTGAAGAGAAACATTTCCAAAAGTTCTGAAGGAATATTGTCTAGTTTATTGCATTCCGTAGCAGTACTATTGAAGTTGCAAGAATTTGGTCAGTTTTACACTGGTATTGCAGTCATAAAGCTGACAAGATTCTTCTGAGTTTTACAGTGTTGATTTAAAGGTGGCAGTAGCAGAAGTTCCAGTATTTGCCAAAGAAATTTTCATTTTTGTATGGTACATTTTTAGAAAATGATTATCAGAAGATGCTTGTGTTGAATTTGAACAGAGCCAGCAGCTTTATAGGGTAAAATTGCACGTCATAAAATTGTGTTCAAAACATATCCCAAGCTCATACATCTTTACTGACTTTTTTTATTACCCGTTGAGACAAAATATTAAATAATAAAAGATGGTGAAGAAAACAACTAAAGAATGAGAATGTAGTGTGTGGGAGAATATTATACAAAAAAAGTGTGAGTGGAAGTGAAACATTGTTATATCTGATTTTGGTGTGAAGTGTAAGTTTCATCAAATGAGTGTAATAAGTAACACATACACAATTCTATAGCACTGCCATCTGTATCAGCAGCAAGGATGAGAAACAATACTGCACCGGAGAGAAATATGTGTGCGGTTCTACAGTAGAAGAATTGCTGATGTCCATATGTTTAAAAATTGTAGGGCATAAAATCACTTTTTGCTAATTAAATTTATGTATGCCCCAGAATTCATTGCAAATCCCAGGAAATAGTCTTAATGTCATACATTGTTTTTTCTGCATGGCAATAGAAATAAAAAGAAACAGTACATGATATAATTTGTGTCTTTAGTGTGTGAAGTTTCTTTTTCCTCTGTTTAGAAAATTGATGTGGTAAACAGATAAAAATATCTACAAATAAAATTTTTCATTGTACCTTTCTGTTCTTCTAAGGTAGTGTATTTTGTCTTATCAAAACCTGATCCTGGAGTATAATGGAAAGAGAAGAAAACTTTGTTTATTTTTGTAAAATTGTACATCTATGTGCTCAGGTTTTTTAAGATTACGTGTGTGAAGGACATGCTTTTGTATAGTAACTTAGTTATTCATAATTTTCTAAAATTGTCAATCTGTGTAGTTTTTTGGCCATATTAACTAGGGCAGCAAGAATACGACCAGGTTTAATGATTTATAGCTAATTACAAAGTAGAATGTTTGTGAAGATATTCTTTAGAATCATAGCAGATTATGGTTGGAAGTGATCTCAGGAGGTTGTATAGTCCAACCCCCCTGCTCAGAGCAGGACCATCACCAACTAAATCATCCCAGCCAGGGCTTTGTCAAGCTGGGCCTTAAAAACCTCCCAGGATTGAGATTTCACCACCTCCCTAGGTAAGTCATTCCAGTGCTTCACCACCCTCCTAGTGAAATAGTGTTTCCTAATATCTAACCTAGACCTCCCCCACTGCAACCTGAAACCATTGCTCCTTGTTCTGTGATCTACCACCACTGAGAATAGCCGAGCTCTTTGGAACCCTCTTTCAGGTAGTTGAAGGCTACTACCAAATCCCCCTGTGCTCTTCTGCAGACTAAACAAGCCCAGTTCCTTCAGCCTCTCCTCATAAGTCATGTGCCCTAGCCCCCTGTTTGTTTTCATTGCACTCTGCTGGACTCTTTCCAATTTGTCCACATTCTTTCCAGAGTGAGGGGCCCAAAACTGGACACAGTACTCCAGATGTGGCCTCATCAGTGCCGAATAGAGGGGAATAATCACTTCCTTTGATCTGCTGGCAATGCTCCAACTAATGCAGTCCAGTATGCCGTTAGCCTTCATGGCAACAAGAGCACAGTACTGATTCATGTCCAGCTTCTCATCCACTGTAATCTCCAGGTCCTTTCCCCACCCTGTAGCGGTGCATGGGATTCTTTCGTCCTAAGTGCAGGACTCTGCACGTATCCTTGTCAAACCTCATCAGATTTCTTTTTGCCAAATATGCCCCTACTGAGCCTCCCACATCATGCCCTCAAGAGTAGATCCGAGTCTGCTCCAGCAGCGACCAGTGTACCTGACCCAGGACCTGCCCAAGCTGCTCAGGTGGCCCCTGGGCCAGGTGCACCAGATGCTGCAGAAGTCACAGAGGTCATGGAAAGTCATGAAATCTGTGACAAACATGGAGCCTTAATTATGATGCATCTTTGAAGTACATGATCACATACTATTTTTTTCTACAAGACCTCTCCCTCGTTCACGGGATGGGTAGTACTCATTGACTGAGAAACTGTTCAATATTTTGTTTTATTCTCACTGTTCAATTTGTCGACCCACGGTTGCTCTATATACACACTATTGGAAACTTGCTCTGAAAACAGAATTATTAATTTCCTCATAAGCTTTTCTGTGAGATCATCATAATTGTATCTGAATGCCACGCAAACATTAATGGATTATTTTCACAACTCCACCACGTCCCTTCCACTCCCCAACCAGCTCCGAATCCCAGTAGCATTATTTTCACTGCACCGTCACCCAATCTATTCCCCTATCTTTCTTTCTCTCCCCCCTACCACTGGCTGTTACTTCCTGTGCATTCAAGTCAGATGGCTTCCTCCACACTTCTTGGGCACTGGCTAGGGGAGAATTGTCTGTCCTGTGCTTTCATTTTTCTTTCAACTCTACTGATACAATGGACCTAGAGCAATAATTGCAAGGAAAGTCTCACTCAGTCCCAATGCAGTCAGACTCTTCCCTGCTGAACTTTAATAAGTCTCTACTAAGCACATGCAAATTGCAGAGGTTTTTTTTTACAGCCAAATTTGGGTTGTTTTTGTACAGAACAGGAAAAGGACATCCCTGCCATAAAGCATTTTCCCCTGACAAATTTCAACTCCTTGCTCCAAAGCATGGATGTATTCACCTAGGGTGGGCCACCAGGGGCACCCAATTCAGCTTTCTGCTTCTTAACCAGTGGTTCACTCCCTCCTGACCAGGGATTTCAAAGTTACAAGTTCATCTATCTTAAATCGAGAACTAGAACAGAACTTGGGCAGACGAGCAATTTCTCTGTAGCACTCAGACCTTTTGATATTGGCATTGGCCTAATAAGAAATCAGCAGACAATAATTCTCTCCTCAAGGCGTAGCTTTGAAAGACTGGATTTTTGCATAACATGAGTTGGGGAATTTGCCTTAACAGCTCCCTAAATGGATTTCCTGGCAAATTCTTAGGGTGTCTACACTGCAACGTGAGCTTGGGCTGAAACTGTCTCAAGCCTAAACCCTGCTTCCATCTATTCAGAAATCTATCTGACTTGAGTCAGTAAACCCGCTGGACTTAGGTCATAGGATTCAGGTCATCTAGTATAGGATTGGAGGGGAGTTAGCAGGCACCAGATCACAGTAGCAAAGTGGCTCTGGTGCTCACGCCAATCCTGAGGAGGCTTTGCTGCCGGAGCAGCTGCAGCATATTCTTGGAGGAGCAGTTTGACCCCCGGAAGAGCAGCCTGCCGTGGAACTGGCAGAAGAAACAAGAAACAGACTGTGGAGCCTGGTAAGTGTTCTGGGTCCATGTTGTTAATATATTGAGAGGGAGAGATTTCTGGTTTATGACCAAATCCCATTTTTACTGTAGCTGTGTGTATCTGATAATGGTGGAATGCATGCTAATACTTTGGTGTCGCCTCCCTTTCCTCCCTCCCCCACGTTGAATTCAAAATAGAGACTGGGAAGTGGAAATAACAACTAACCAAGCATTTAAAATGTTTAATTTTTGGTAGATGCTTGTACATTCTTACAAAGTTGTGCTGGGGTGTTAAAAGTAAGGACTATATGTTGCCTCCCATTGTAGTATGCTGAACTGGAGAAATAGACTATGCTACAATGTTACTAGCTGCTTGTAAACAGTAAAGTGTACTGAAGTGGTGGGGAGGAGGAGATCAATGTCAGAAATAAGGCAGGTGGTTGTATGCCATCCAGAAATATGCTGGGGGAAAAGGGACTAGCTATGCTCTTTGGGAGTCTGTGTTATTGTTTGTTTGCATGTAGTCGGTAGGTAGTATAGTCAGAGTAAGCTGTAGGAAGAATCCATGTAGCTGTTAACACAGTATCCTGTTGATTCTATCATTAATTTTGACCAAATTCTGGTGCAAACTTTTCCTACAGTAGGAACTTCAGATACATAGTCACATATTGAAGAAGGGTATATTTTCTGGGCCCTCCTCTATAGGACACCAGCCCACAACACCTACAGGTGTGTGGCTCAGTCCTATATGCTTGAAAATCTCTGTGGCTTAGACTGCTAGCTTGTTACCCATAGCTTGGCATAGAATGTCCTTTTACCATTCAGGAATGCCCAGGATTATGTTCTCCAGAATATGAAATGCTGAAAAGATTGACATACTGTAGGTGGTTCACCACAGCACACATCTTCTCTCCCCACCCCCACCTGCTACAATGGTTTTCATTTTTTTTTAAACATAAAGCATTATGTAAAATTCAGATTACCAATGTGTGTGCACTCTTCACTATGCTTAATTTATGATCTACACTAGAAAATTAGGTCAGTTGAACTGCATGAGTCAAATATGAAAAATCCACATCCCTGAGCGATATTGTCAAGCCGACCTAAGTCCTAATGTAGACGGAACAAGGTCAACAGAAGAATTTCTAGCTAATGCCTCTTGGGGAAGTGGATTACCTATGCTGATGGGAGAATCTCTCCTGCCAGTGTAGGTAGTTTCTGTGCTAAAGCACTACAGTGGCACAGCTGTGCCCTTGTAGCATTTTAAGTGTAGAAAATCCCTCAGTTGTGTCTATGGAGCTTCTGGGATGAGCTGAATCATTCCTCTAAAACTGTATTCAGACTGAGTTCTTCAAAGTAAAACTGTGGTCTTGAGATTGTACAGGTACTTTTCCTCTGAGGATGCATTGAACTTGTTTGAAGTAATGAGACAATATATACATTATAATCTGCTTTCAGGCCTCTTCACTTCAGCAGCGCTGCCACACTGCACCAGGAGCTTGGGACTTTGAACTGTCACAGACCAAGTGTTCAGTGGTGAGCTTATAGTGAAAGTCCTTGACAGAGGCAATTTAACAGGTGCAGTATCAAAGGGGAAAAGATTCATAGCAAGTGGAAAGGCACAGACGGGCAACTAAGCACAAGAAAAGACTTGTAATGCAGTTTCTGGAGCAGGAATGTTGCCTAAGGGACAAAGATGGAGCACAGCAGAAAGACCTGTTTGAGAGACTTGCGCTAATGGCTACAGGATTTCAGTCTCCTGCTCCACTGACACTATGTTCTGAGCCCCCTGCATGATACCATATTCTGCAGACCAAGAATGCATTGGACAATACCACAGTTGGGTGGCCTGTGCAATCTGGACTGAATGCTAACTGGACAGGGCAAACGTACCCCCTGCAGCGGCACTAAATGTGCTAGAAAGGGAAAGAGAATGGGAGTCAGGGGAAATGTAGAAGTAGAACATTTGTTCACTTGCATTGGTTTATCTGTTTTGCACTGTTCAGTGTTTGTTATGCACTTTATTATTGGTTTTGTTGTTGGTTTATTACTGGAGTTTTGGCATCATGATGGCAGCCAAACGATGCTTGAATATTGTTTTTCATGATAAGGCCATGTTCCCAAATAAAGGCTTTTATTCTATTTACAAAGTTTACTATCATCACTGCATTGCATCATATAATGTATATTTTGAAGAGTAAAGATGAAGAAATGATAAAGCACAACTTGGAAGTTTTAGCCAAACACATTTTCTCAATGCATCTGTTCAAATAATCCACAATTCATGTCACAGAAAATGCCATCGCCCCATTGTGTAAGCAGTCGTCTCATTCACAATTACGACAGTCTCCATCCCACCCCCATTCATAGCATACTGTGAGTACTTCATTTACTGTAAAAAGTACTGTGTAAATCCATCTCTAACTGTACTATTCTTTTTCTCCTATTGGTTCATACAAGACCATCATCAAATCGCTGATTTCTGTTGCCAGTGTGCATCCTGTTCCAATTGTGAGAGGTGCACTTTCTAGCTGAGTGTACCGGTTTAGTGGTCCCTTACTGTTATAGGTGCATTCGGGGGGCCAATGGTTCAGCTTTGGATTCACAAAGATTGTGAAGAAGACACTGGAATCCAAACAGTTCAGTAAAGAGTGCCAGCAGGATATAACTCTGCCAAATGCGCTTTATCACCATTTTCCACCTCCTGAATGTAATTAAATCTTCTTTTGCCACGGCCTCTGAGATTAGGATTTGGCTTCATAAAAGGGGTTACATGTGGTCTCCTAGAATTGATAGATTCTATTTATCAAAAAGCATTTCCTGAATCTTGTTGTTTTCTGTATTGTTACAGACATACTTGTTGATAGGTATTGTGAAATAAATTACTAAAATAATGGAAACTTAATAGCATGATTACTTTGTTATTTTGACAAAGTATTTAGAATTTTGAAGAATTTTAAAATACTGTGTGCAGAATTCCCCGGGAGTAAGAGGCAGAAAATATTTTTCCTAATCTCATTCTTGAAAATGCCTAAATTATTTTTGCTGAAACTCTAAAATACAATAGAAGAAATTTTTATATATAAAAATAAATCTGAGGTGGACAACCAGCCTGGAAAAATTCAGCCTAAATTGGTAAAGTTTGGCAAAATGATAAGTAACTGAAAAAGTGTTAACAAAGTCCTGTGGCACCTTAAAGACTAACTATAAAGTTTTGCAGCATAAGCTTTCGTGGGCTAATACCCACTTCGTCGGATGCAAGCAGTGGAAGTGTTAGGCATCCTTAAGAATAGGCAGCTACCATCTTCACTGATAATTACTATATGTAGGAGCTCAAACCTCTGAATAGGGTTTCCAGGTTTTCTGTTTAGACATCTGAGATTAAAGGCAGACACCACCAACTATATTCTAAAACTGACACACACTCGGCTGCTGACCAAGCTCTTTCAGGATGGGGAGAGTCCTTAAATTCCTCTTTAGTGTTCCTTTTTAGCACTCTACAGTTGCATCCTTGGAGGTTATTACTGCTTGTTAGTCTTCTGCAAAAATAAACCAGTGAGGGAGAAATGTAGGTTCTTTCCCCTTGCAGTAACAAGTTCCTCAAATATTTTGCCTTTTAAATGAGCATTGACCTCTCCTCCCCATCCTTCTGAGTCTTTCATTGAGGATGGTAAGAGGGCTGAAGATTTTTATTAATTCAGATTGAAATGTTCAGATCCATAATTTGTGTACACATGCCCTCAAACACTTTTAGTACAATGGTTCACTCAGCTGATATGTTGTGAATTGGGAGCTCTAACATATTGGAGGAATGCCAGTAAATGGAGTGTGTTCTTCCATTTTTAAACTATTGGATCATGCTGTCCTAAAAAAATGAAATACAAATTTTAAGTATCAGAGAGGTAGCCGTTGTTAATCTGTATCCACAAAAACAACGAGGAGTCCGTTGGTACCTTAAGACCAACTTTTATTTGGGAATAGGCTTTCGTGGATTAAAAAACCCACTTCTTCAGATTCATTTGAAGAAGTGGTTTTTTACCCACACAAATTTTAATAATCTGGGATAAGAGAGAAAAGTTAGGTTGTATTGATTTTGTAATTGTTTGTATGTTAGTTTAATCTCTTTCTTCATTACCTTCTAAATTTTGTGTCTATAAATTGGAATAAGTTATCGTGATTTTTCCTGGAAGGAGACATATCCAGGAGTAGGCCAGGAACTAATAGTCATGTGACAGACTATTTTAAGTGAGCTGATGTGCCAGAGCAAGTCAATGAATTAGTCAAACAAAACTAGACTGGAGTAAAATTTACTTTGAGAACATGTTTGCACATAAGTATAGTTCAGAACTTTCAGGATATCATTTGTATGGGATACAATACCCTAGGCGGGAGTTTAAATGTAAACTATATTGTGCTAGAGCAGGGGTCGACAGAGGGGGAGGAGCTAGTAAAAGGTTATTTAAGTGCGAAATAAAGAAATTACATTCCTTAGATTTGGCATGGAGACTACCTAAGGAGACAATAATAATTTTCAGATGGGATGCATGTCTCTAAACAAAGGAAACTGAAAAGCAAGATGTAAACAGAATGTATCAAATAACCTCAGAAAACTTGCCTTTTATCCAAACAAATATCCTATAGAAAATGGAAATCCTAGTCCTTAAATCCAATTTAAAAAAGCATAAAATGTCAGACAATATCTAAGAGAGAAATTAAAAGCGCTAAAACGACATTTGAAAAGTAAATAGCCAAAGACACAAACATTATTTATCATAAACAGGAAGTTTGAGAGAATCAGTGGAACACCAACACTACGGGGAACAAGGAAGCCTAAAGGATATTTTGATGGGGGGTTCTCACTCTCCCTGAAACAGGGATCTTGATTCAGTTGTCATGTGAAAGCGAGGCTTCCTTTCTTGGCTCTATTTTTCTTCTAGTAGGACTGAGGTTATGGGATGCCCTGAGAAATTGTGGGTACGAAACTGAGAGGAGAGACACTGTGTTGTAAACCTCTGACGGAGCAATGTCCAGGGTTCCTTGGTACAGAAGTTACAAGCACTAGTGCTGTGATCTCTCCAACATCCTTTGAAGTTTCAGCAGAGGCTCCTTTGCTCTGAGGATTGCTGACTGGTCCAGTTGACAACAAGCTTCCCACACACCAGGTCTGTTTTGCTAGAGTGGGTAGGTAGAGCTGGACCCATTGGGCCTTTCTGCTTTAACACCATTGTCTCCACTTCCATACACCTCAAACATCTCCATTTCAACCATATCCCCATAAACCATGTCTGTGTTCCCTGAAGCCCTCATATATTTGCTGCATTAAACCCCCTATTTTGTTGATTTATGGATATTCCATAAACAAAAATGTTGTATAAAAAGGATTAAGGTTGGTTAAGCTTTACACCCTCAAGGGAAATGCTAAAAAGCAAATAAATATGAAGTATGGGACCCTGCTCAACTGTACCCTGATAACCATACATCAAGCTTCCACCGACAATGACAAACTCCACTTAGTCACAAAGAACTTCCTTCTAGTTGTGTGTAGTGCATTTATCTCCCATATAGTACAACACACACAACCTTAACCACAACCTCATAGTCCTCCTGTAAATATATAAAATGGCACATGCTTAACTTGCACATACTGAATGTTTGCTGAAGCTGTATTCAGCTTCTGTGTTATTGTGAGGAAGATTAAATGAAGTCAAATTAATAGGAAACAAATTTAAAATTGATAAATGGAAATATTTTCTCACGCAACTCATAATTAGCCTGGGGAACTCTGATTATATGAGGCTAAGAGGTTGTCAAATAAAAAAATGGATTGATACAATATGGATAGTAAGTTACAATATGAGTATTTTTTTTAAAGTTGCATAAAACTTCAGGCATAAGACTTTAAGGACCTGTCTAAAGAATGGGAGTTAGTAAGAAATTTTATCCCTGTAGGCATGTTCTTCCATAACTTTCTGTTGCAGGGTTCCTTGCACATGTCTGTGAAGTATCTGATAATGGCCACTGTCGGAGACCGGGTACTGACCAGATAGACCATCGTTGTGATTCCGTATGGCAATTTCTATTTTAGTATGTTCCCTTGAATTAAAACATGACATGGAAGGAGTGGAGAATTGCACATCCAACTGTAGTATCATAAATAGACTAGCACCTATAGTACTACATGAAACAAATTAATCATAGGAGCAGCAGCATCTCCTCTGCTATGAAAGGCAGTGGAAATTGATATAAAAAAGAGTAGAATTGAAATGACCTAGGTTTTTTTTTATAAGCACGGAAGTTGGGTAATAGCTGCATCAAATAAGCATTTTTTCACCTAAAGACCTGTTCCTTTTAGAAGTGAACCTTACAATGGTTATTCATCTCTTTGTCTCAGTAAGATTCGATTTCTGCAGTGCGTTCTGTGTAGGGCTACGTCTTAAATTTATTGAGAAACCGCAGGTGATGCAGAGTTGGGGGACCAGTTGTTAAGCAGTGTTTCTTTTTATGAATGTATTAAACCCATATTGTATAATCTGTTTTGGCTGCCTAGTGGTTTTAAAGATGTTGATTTTGATCTGTAAGGTTTTAGATGGCTGGGATCTACGTAGCTAAGAGACCTCTCTTTGACATACTACAATAGCTAAGGTTAGCAGAGGTGCCTGTGTTCAAGTCTCTCTGGAATGGCTCGCTGGATGTTTTTTGGATAGGCTCCGGGGCCTTTGGAATTTGCTTGCTCCAGAACAGACAGTGTGTGTTAATCTGCAGGGTGTGTTGTTAGCCTTTTCTACTTTGCCTATGAGTAAATGATGTTGGATTGTGTTAGTGTTGGATTCTGGGAATTTTATGGGAATGCTCATTAATTTCTATTATATTTTTATTACACTGTTCAGTTGATTTTGGAGAACTGACAGGGTCTTTTTTAGTGTATTTTTGAAAGCTTGTAAAGGGCACCTAGAGAATTGGATGGATGGTCTTTAATAGTTTTGTAAAAATCCAACTAAATTTATTTTTTGCCTTTTGATACTCCCTCCACAGAATCTGTATGCATTTTATATTTCTTACAAAAGTGTGAGTTTTCCTCTTTACTTTTACAAGTGACATGGTTTTGGACTGGTCATCATTTTGAATAGGCAAGACTGAGCTGATTCTTGTGAGTACTTTTCAATTAAAAAAAAAAAAGGTTAAATTGCCATTGTCATTGTTAAAGGTACATTAAGCATTCCCCTAACTGTTCATTTGATGTGCTTAAAAAAGATTTTGAACGTGATACGTAACACCTGACTGGTTTGGAGAGACAATACACTAGTTCATGGTGCATTGTATTTCTTCACCTAAAATGCACGTTGAAAGACAAGGTTGATATTTAAAATGTAAGTTTCATTTATGAAAAACTTTGAATATAATTCTTCTGCATGTCCTCCCTGAATGTGGAAGTGTTGTCTGGTGTTAAAATTGTACTTTCTCTGGAAAAAGAATGCAGCTATTTCCTGAAAAGCATTTTGCTTACTGTAATGATATCTTCAGTGTGTCTGCTTCAGTGTGTATCCTGTTTTCTAAAGATGTGTGCTATCTGCAGTGGTTTCCTGAGGATATTCACTTGAACTGTTTTCTGCCATCACTACTGAATACTGATGAAATACTATTGCCTTGGACTTTGCTGTTATATTATCAGTTTTTAGTTAAATAAAACAGATATTGTAGCATATTTTCATAGCTATTCAGGAACAACAATTTAATGCATGTATGCATACTAGCCTGAAATATAAAATCTTGTGTTAGCTGATAGTAACTCAACTTATTATGTCAGGTGTGTTATTTCAAGTGGGAAATAAACTGGAGTAGATAAACTCATAATGATTCTGCTCTCTGCCACATTTAACTAATAAATGAGGAAAGAGAAACCTTTGCACTTGTACAGCAAATTTCATTTAAAGATATCAGTGTTTTACAAATAGTCTATCTCAATGGTTTTTTAAGGTATAATAGCAATCACATGCATTCTACAGACTAATAAATCGAGATTCAGGTGTGAAATAGCTTACCCTGGGTAAATCTTTCATTCACAATTGTCAGCAGAGCCCATGATTCCCAACTGTGTCCTTTAGTGCAGTTTCTGAAAATTGTCCCAAACAGAAATGATATAGGAACAAAATTGTTGTTAAACGATTTCATTTTTTAAATCAGTAAGTCTCTTTTATAAAGGATTGTTATAGGAAGCTGCCTTTTATCATTTAAAACTTCCATTGTAATGTACAGCTCTGCCCCCTCACTGCTCATCCAATCTTCTCACTTAGTGTATTTATTTCTTTTCCACAGTGACAGCACTGACAACCTATTTGTTCACTTCAATCACTTTATATTGGGGGTGGGCAAACTTTTTGGCCCAAGGACCACATCTGGGTATGGAAATTCCTGAGCATTCATGGCCTGCTATACAAAATTGGGGCTAGGTGTGGGAGAGGGTGAGGGTTCTGATATGGGGCTGAAGGGTTTGAGGTGCAGGAGGGGGATCAAGGCTGGGGTAGGTGATAGGGGTGCGTGTGTGTGTGTGTGAGTGCTTTGGCTGAGGGTGCAGGCTCTGGGGTGGGGCCAGAGATGAGGGGTTTGGTATGTAGGAGCGCGCTCCGGGCTGGGACCAAGGTGTTCAGAGGACAGGAGGGGGATCAGGGCTGGGATGGGGGAGTGGGGCATGAGAGGGGGCTAGGGGTGCAGGCTCTGGACAGCAGTTACTTTAGGCAGCTCTCGGAAGCAGCGGCATGCCCCCCCTTCAGCTCCTACGCAGAGGCACGTTCAGGTGGCTTTACGCGCTACATTGTCCGCAGGTGTCATCCCTGAAGCTCCCATTGACCTAGGGTGACCAGATGTCCTGATTTTATAGGGACAGTCCAGATTTCTGGGTCTTTTTCTTATATAGGCTCCTATTACCCCCCACCCCTGTCCTGATTTTTCACACTTGCTATCTGGTCACCCTACATTGACCGCAGTTCCCGCAGGCTGCCCGTATGTGTAGGGGCCTGATTTTTTTTAACATAACAAAGCCCAAAAGGGGCACAATCCCTTTATTTCCTTTGCAGATAACCTTTGTCTTGAAGGAAGGGAAAAGTTTATTGACTCACTTTTTCAGAAATAGGATACACTGGATTACATTCTGTACTGCTCCTCTTAGTGGCAAAACACCAAAATTACAGCCCTAAGGGAGAGGTGTCCTCACTGTTACACAGTCTGGCTGAGGACAGAATCCTTCCTTTGGTTTCAGGCATTACAAAAGAGAGCAACCTGAATCAGTGTCAGATTCTGGATACCTTCTTTCCTTTTCTTCCTCTTGCTTTGCATCTTATGCCTCTTTCTAATTTTGAACTAAATTAGAGAATTTTTAAGAGGGAACTTTCAATGAGGTTTAAGGTGGCGTGGATTTGGGCAAATCAATGAATGAAACCATGCTTAAAACACAGTTCTGAAATACAACAATCGACTTAAACACAGATTGATACATTAAATCGCCATTTTAAAAAGAGCTATGCTATAATCACTGTAAAAATTTCTGTAGTGATTGACAGAAGTAAGGGCCTTCATAAACAGTGATTTTAACTGAAAACTTCCACTAGAGTTGGACATATCAGAGTTCAGTTATTTTATGTTTAGTGTGTGATAGTAAAGCCCTTGCAATACCCCAAATGTTATTCTTGTGAACACACTTTGAAATTGATAGTTTTATTTTATAGTGACCTGTTTATTTCACACACTTTTTCAGGTGGTATCATGGAAAACTTGATAGAACAATTGCAGAAGAACGTCTTCGGCAAGCTGGAAAACCTGGTAGTTACCTTATTCGAGAGAGTGATCGGAGGCCAGGGTCGTTTGTGCTTTCATTTCTTAGCAAAACAAATGTTGTCAATCATTTTAGGTGAGTATCTTTTAACATATTTAATAATGTGATAGCTACTGTATATACAGGTGTAGAAGTCCTTATAGCACATACAAACAAACTTAAATGTTTGCATTACAATCAGTCTTAACTAGCAGTTAAGGTGGTTCTGAATATATGTACCTGTCATGAGTATTTTGCTGTTCATTTGCTTGCATTCCACTAATTGTTTTAAAATAAGTGTACTGCTTTAAAATACGTCTTACATTGATCAGCTTTCTCAGCACCCAGAGCAGAACACAGAAGCATTAGGAAATAAATGGAGCTGTAAAATGGAAAAACTTACTATCAGACTATTTACACCTTGAAGTGTAGTGAATAGGCTTATAAGTAGCATTAGGCAGTTCTCTTATTTGTTAATCAGAGTCACTGAAAATGAATTTTTCTGAATGTGTTCCCTGACAGTCACTGCAGTTAATATTACATTTTATTTAATATTCTTAGTGCACCAACGCAAATAATACTATCTTTTGTTTTAAGAGAAAAATGGAGAGAGGAAAAACTAAGGAATCTGTTGTGTCTGTTGGTTTCTAGGTTTGCTGGAAACAGCATTCAATGCATGTTGGAATGGATTATACTTGATATTAGTAGTCCTTTGCCCACTGTCACAAGTTATAGCTAGGATTACAGTTTTAAGGAATGTATTTGTTCTTGTTAGTATGAATGAGACTTGCTGTGTGTAAACTTGAATGTTGGCCAACATATAATGTGCCAATAACATTGTTCAGGCTCCACAAAATAAAACTGTTGATATCTTGGAAGCTGAATCTTTTCAGTCTAACAGCCAATGGGAAAGCAGTTCCTCAGCAGACTGTTTGAACAGGACACAGCTTAACTCTAGCAAGTAGTAACTGGGAGTATTCTAGTCTGTCAAGCCTGAAGCAGACCACAGGTGGATCTAATGGCCTTCAGGAAAGACAGATTTCAGATGTTCTTCAGGTTCATGGAATCTAGATTAAGCAGAAGAGATGAACAAGCAGTCCATGGGATCTTTGATCTGTAGCACATCTTTACCATTTATTGCTCCCCTAATTCATTCCGTGGGCCATGGTGAGAAGAATTCTCCAGAAGATTTCTGTATGATGAGAACCCTTCATCCTGAGTATGTGGGGAAGCTGTGGTTCCCAGAATGAATGAATTTGTCTGTTGCCAGTGTGATCAAGCTCTTTGCAGTAGAGGACTTCTTGAGGCAAAACCTGCTGTTCTACAACGATCTGTCATTTAACTAATTAAATTTAACAAACTTTTGGTCCTGTTGTTGACTACGAGAACTGAAGCAAGGTCTATCAGTCAAGACACTCACTACAGTGGATTCCGGTTAATTGGGTCACATCTCAAAGAACGGAAAAAAAGCGTCCCTTTTTATTTACTTCAGTGAACTGGGGCAGCTGCTTAATTGGGTCAAATTGTTCTGGTCCCGATGTGTCCCAATTAACTGGAATCCACTGTATTGGCAATAGTAAACTCCAGAAATCTCAAGGCTCCAGAAAGCCTCAAGAGTATATTTTGGGGATTGGAGAACTTTCTCTTTTTGGTGTGTGACACTGGGATCATAATTCTACAGTTCTCTGTTCTGGTAATTCCTTCAGGCCAGCATAGTGACGGATTGAGGCCCACCATTATCACAACGTTCAATTTTTGGCTGTTGCAGCCTTGCAGAGACTCGGAAGTCCTTCTTTACTTGGAGTTTAAAATTTTATTTGTTGAAAGGTCAACTCTATCAAAAGCCAAAGTCTGATAGACATAGATGTTGTCAAAAGATTATGAGAGAGGTGGTTTAACCTAAAAACAGAAACAATTTTCCCAAAGCCAAATTGTTCACTTGATTTCTGGAATGATCATTAGCTTTGAAATAAAGAATGAGCATGGCAAGTAGTTGTGAATCTTACAGTGCTGAAATATCTTCTCAGATTCCAATAACTCATTTAGTAAATAGATCTTTAAGGCATTTCCAGTCTTTTAATTCCAGTTTCAACTTGAAAGGAGAAAGTGAAAAATTTAAATAGACTTTTCAGATGTTGCATCACTCTACTTCCTATTGCTAGTCCTATTCCATATTGTCAGTATTGCTTCGCATCAGCCCTCCCCCCCCCCCCTTTTTGTTAAATTGAATTACTCTTGTTTTTTCCGCATTGGCTTAGCAGCCTGGTTGCACAATTGGATTGGGCAATAATATTCTTGTATTATAAGTTGTTTTGTAAAGTAAGATCAGAAAAAATATCCTAGACCTTTCTTTTATCCCTGTGCCACAGACATTCTTCAGTGTGTTGCAATAATCTTTCTCCCCATTTATTTGTGTCCCCCCAATTGGTGTCAACTTTGAATTCTTCTATAGTTACACTAAATTTTTAAAATTGGAGCAGGTGTAGCTCTAAAAAGTCAATAACTTTTTTTATTAAAAAAAACCTTTGGATCCTATTACCGGTACTTTCCAATTACACACTGAATATTACAGTAACTTCCCTTTCTTGTTAGCGTGTTGTAACTAAAGGAGTTTTCAGTCATCATGTTGATAACTTAAAAAAAAAAAAATTGATCCGTCTGATTTTACAGCCACATTCTCATACAAATAGTACTGACTAAGAATAATCAATCTGTTTTTCAGTACAGTAAACCCTCGATTTAACGGACCTTGATTTAACGGACTTCGGATACAACGGACAAGTCTGATGCATTCCAGATCCATTTCTGGCGGGCTGGCTGCCGGCTCCCGGCTGCCGCCCGGGTCCAGGCAGTGGGCGGGCTGGCTGCCGACTCGTGGCTGCCACCCAGGTCACAACAGCGGGCGAGCTGGCTGCCGGCTCCCCGCTGCCGCCCGGGTCCAGGCAGCGGGCGGGCTGGCTGATGGCTCCCCGCTGCCGCCAGGGTCCAGGCAGCGGGCGGGCTGGCTGACGGCTCCCGCCTGCGGGCGGGCTGGCTGACGGGTCCCGGCTGCCGCCCGGGTCCCAGCAGCCGGGACCCCGGCGGGCTGGCTGACGGCTCCCAGCTGCCACCCGGGTCCCGGCAGTGGGCGGGCTGCGGAGCTGCCGCCCCGACCCTGTGGCAGTCGGGCTGCTGCTCCGACAGCTCGTTTTTTTTTTTATTATTAAATAATGGACTTTTTCATTTAACGGACACCCCCTCGCCCGAATTAGTCCATTAAATGGAGGTTTTACTGTACTGATATCCGACTTCTGCATAGCTGGAAACTTCAGCTGTACTTGATATCCGCAATTATGCAATCATAGTTGTTTGGGAAGTCTGATTTTATTGATATTGCGCTTGCTTGGCTTCGATAAAATCTTTCTCTGTGCAATTGACCATTAAGTATAGGGGAAATGTTTTAAAATATTATTGTTTTATTTAAACCCACAGGAAGTTCAGAATTCAGAGTTAAGGTTGTCACTCTTAACTTTCCCTGGTATAGCAATCTAAGCATGCATGGTACTTAAAATATGACACAAATATAAGTAGATAAATACAGCACAGGAGAAGAAAGCTTTCGCCTCCACTCTTAATCTGTCACGTTATTTAGAGGATTAAGTTAAAATTTTGGCATAGCACATTTTTAATTTAATTTACTTTCAGTTAATACGAGTTATTAAATTGTGCTTCTTGTTTTAAATATTTAAATAAATGATCATATCAGAATTTTACTATCTTCTATATTTTTACTGGTTTATTTTTGTCAACTTAAAAACATTTCTGTTCATATTGTGTACATTTATTTTTGTCATCACATGTTAGCATGTTTCCAAATGAATCAAAAGTCAAGCAAGAAGGAAAAATTGTTCATGTTTTGACAGTTTTAAAGCATACTTGACATTCACAGTAAATCTAACAATCTAAGGATACGTCTACACTTGCAAGTTTTTGTGCCAAAAGTTATGCCACTTTTATTAAAGTTCTTTAATTAAAAGCACTGTTACGTGTCCACTGTAGCTCCTTGTGTCACTGGAACACATCCACACTAGCAGCTCTTGCAATGGCAAAGAGAGCTGTGCACTGTGATAGCTATCCTACTATGCAACTGGCCTCAGGGTGCTTTGGGAAGGGTTTGTAATGCCTCATGGGGCAGGTACAGCATCACATGATGCAGGTTTCTCAATCCCATTGCCAGCTGCTTTTCAGCTAAAGTGTTGTGGGGGAGAGTGCCTAACAGCAAGTGTGTGGGAGGGAGAGGGGGAGGAGACAGACTGTGTGTTGGGGGAGAGTAATTGTGTCAGCATGCTATCTCATAACTTCAGACAGCTGCAGTAAGCAACCAGTCCTGAGATAGGGAGACCCTAACCTCCCTTGGTCTGCACAGCACAGAATCTCTCTCACTATCACACACATATATCCACCCTTGCCTGCCTGCCTCTGTTCCTATTGTGGGAGACGGGTATTCAACATTAATGATTTGCTTTGTGTCCTGGATCAGAGCAACACAGCATGCCCGGTTGTCAGAATGGAGCTTTGAAAGGGGAAGGGTGCATGCCTGCAGGGCTGCTGAGTTCAAAACAATGAGCACAGTGTCACTCCAGGCATTGTGGGAAACCTCCAGAGGTCAATTATAGTGATAAAAGCAATCAAGGCGTTTACAGTGGCACTACAGCGTTAAAGCCGGTTCTATTATACCACTGCAACTGTGGAGTTTTGGGGTATGTCTTCACTACAGGACTAGGTCGATTTCCCTTAATTCGATTTTCTAAATTTGATTTTAGAAAATCGAATCAGTGTGTCCCCACCAGGACAGCAGGTCGACAGTGGTTGACACTGTCTGTCCTAGAACTTTTGCAGGGGTCAACATAGCCCGCATTGCAGTTTGGGTAGGTAGCCCACAGTGCAATGCATGCCAGAAACCCTCCCCCCAAGCAGCCCCGCGGCCCCCCCCTGCCCACCTGAACAGACCCCCCCCCCGCCGGACCCCCCACCCGCCCGAGGGGGGGGGGGAGCTGGCGTGGGGCTGCTTGAGCGAGCGGGTCAGCTGCCTAGTCAATTTCACCGACCTCCAAGCAGCCCGCGTGGCTCTCCCCCCCCTCGAGCGGGGGGGGTCAAGCGGGGGGGCTGTTCAGGTGGGCGGGGCTGCTTGGAGGTCAGAGGCTTAACTTCAGATGCCTCTTCACTTACTCACAGTAGACATAGAGAAGTCGATTTTAGCCTAACTTCTCTCGTCAGGCAGGAGTTACAAATTCGATTTTGAGGGCCCTTTAAATCGACTTTAAGGGCATGTATGTGAAGACAGGTACACGTTTAATTCGACCTAACGTCGTTAAGGTCGAATTAAAGTGGTAGTGAAGACATGCCCTTGGTGCAAAAAGTGGGTTTGTCAGTGTATATGTCAGTGCAAAAAGCTGGCTTTTAGTGCAAAATCTTTCAGTTGTAGACTAGGCCTAAATCATTAAAAATAAGGTATTCAGTTGTCTGCAGTGTATGATCAACAGTTAAAGGTCTTTCATGTTAATGAAATATTTTGACACATTTGTCAAAATTAGACTTTGTTGGAAACCTAGTTGCAATTCTAAGTTTTCATTTGATAGGAAAAGCACCTATTAGATCAGCTGATCCAGTTCTATGATTTAGATTTGCTCTTTAAAACACACATTCTAGAATGGTATTTTTTCTCTTTTAGTTTTAAATGTTAAGAGTAATGGAGCTTTCTGTTTTGCTTAGTAACTTAATATTTTTCATAGTCGGAAAACTCTTGATGTTCATCTTAAATTTTTCTGTTTCATCCTTTTACTACTCCTAGCTTATTGCCTCCTTGTTTTCACCCTAAACAAGCCATTTTTTTAAAGCTTCAAGTATTTGTAAACTATTATGTCCCTGCTCTGTCATGCCTGCTTAGAAATTACTTTGTCAAGGTGTGTATATATATGTGTGTGTATATATATGTGTGTGTATATATATGTGTGTGTGTGTGTGTGTGTGTATATATATGTGTGTGTGTGCATATGTATGTGTATGCATATGTACAGTCGGACCCCGCAATACCATGACGATCAGGATCCAAAAATATCCGATCGCGGTAAACGCGGGGTCGCACCACATCAAAGTGTTGCACGCTGCCACCATCAGGAGCCCCACGCTATAAGTGGATTCGCGCTATAGCGGGGCGCAGTATTGCGGGGTTCCACTGTGTGTGTGTGTGTGTGTGTGTATATATAATATGTTTATTTAGCTGTGAAAGAATGCATTTTGTTAGATGTATACTTTGAAAATAGTTTTGTTTCAAAAGCAAATACTCTGAAAAATCAATACGGTAGGTTCCCTACCTTTCTATAAGTTATCCATGCATATTTATAGAGGAAAATATCTTTTTTTTTTTTTTTTGGTATTAACATAAATGTTTCTTTCCTAACAGGATTATTGCCATGTGTGGAGATTATTACATTGGTGGACGCCGATTTTCTTCACTTTCAGACCTAATAGGTTATTACAGTCATGTGTCTTGTTTGCTTAAGGGGGAAAAATTGCTTTTCCCTGTAGCACCTCCTGAGGCAAGTAATAACTTCCTAACACTGACATGTTTTTTCTTTATTATTCTCTTTTTTAATAAAACATTGCTTGATCTGATATTTGTCATTTTATAGTGTGAAAGGAAACATGTAGCAAGTATCTTTTAGCTTTTATAATAATTTTTCACCTTCACAGCAAAATCTCTGAAAATTGGGCTCATTTGCAATGTCTCAGAAATAGAGTACTCAAAATCACTAGTGTCTTTTTTGAAAATCTTGGCCTGAATAAAAACCTCTCTAAAAGGCACAACTTAGGTAGAGAGCCTACCCTACTATAAGTAGAGGATCTATGGAGAGGTTATAATCCAATTGTATCTCTTTTCTGGGGTTTGCCCTTATTGGTAAATTTTATATAATAAATAGCAATTTGTACTAGTTAAAGTGTCCCAATTCTAACATACAGCATTTTTGGACATTCCAAGGCTAGAATCAAATTGGAAATCTCCTGTGTTAATGGTGTACATCACCCATGTCTAACCCATATAACTCTTGAGCTATTATAATTTCAATGTTAGGGGTATTTACTGAGTATTACGAGTTCTGTACCTGAAACTAGCAATAATGTTGGGGGGGGGGGAATTCTGCTTTGGGGAGAGCAAGAATTAAACTTTTTCCCCTCCTAAACTGTAGCCAGTGGAAGACAGAAGGAGAGTTCGAGCCATTCTGCCATACACTAAAGTGCCAGACACAGATGAAATAAGGTATGTTTTATTAAAGGTTCAAAAGCAGTTAAGATATTCTATCTATAGCATTTTTCAGTACTAATGAATACAAATAATTTTCGTTTACAGCTGTCTTCCACTCCTAGATGTCAAAGTCAAATTTCATAAGGCTTATTTATCAGTTGTAGGAGTAGCAGCATTCTATTTTGAGTTCATATTTACTAATGTTTCCCAAATAAACATGTTAATTATAAGGGGAGCTGTCATAAGTGTAAAGTGCTAGAGTGTGTTATTCTGCCTGTATGGGGTTAATGTTACCTGAGAGGGAGTGACGTAAGAGCCCCGGACCACGAAGCTGAGAGGGAGGGATTTTTAATTCAGTTTCCTGCCGTTCCAGCGTTGGCAGGAGACCCAGTTTTTTGCCTCTAGCTATGGAGGAGAAAACTTCTACTTTCCTTCCTATATTCATAAGTAGCTGTGCTGTGAGTATAATATGTTGATTTCCATAAGTTTCTGTGCCTATTTAGAGTGTCACTAACCTTTTTAGAGGGGAAGTTAGAGAGCTCTAGATTGTGAAGTTGTACTGTAAGTGTATGCTTTATTCTCTTTTCTTTATTAAACCTTTTTAGTTATAAAGAGCATTTGGTTTATTTCCCTTAAGGTTCTCTCTGCTTTCAGGTTGGAAAGAAGAGTGGGGAAGGGGAGTAGGTCTAAAGGACAAGCTCAGTGTATGAGCTGGAGTGCGGAGTCTGTCTCTCTCTACCTTCAGGCTAGAAGGGGGGGGGGGAGCAGTCTGGGTCCCAATCTTTCTGAGAGAGGGAAAGGGGGAGTTGGGGTGTCAAGGTACCCCACCCCTTGGTCTTGTGGTGATTACTGAGTGGTGGCAGCGTGGTCCCCATTTCCCCACAGGTAGAGTGTGGGGTTTGGGGGTGTGAAGACTTAACTTAGGCTGGGAAGCAGCTTGTAGTTATTTGGTCTGGCATAGAAGAGACCCCTCTCTGTACCCCAGGTCCAGAGAGAGGGAAGACACTCTTACAGGAGCAATTCATTTTTTTTAGTTCTCTGTTGCCAGTCACACTGTAACTTTCTGAAACTTTCAGTGTATAAGTTCAATTTCTCTGGGCTTGGTCTTTACCCAGAGGGGTGTGCGCAGTTTTTTTATTTAAATATAAAATTGTTCAAGGACAATTAATCTGTTTGGCGGGAGAAGAATGGTGGTGGTTGAAATCAATGACAAATAAGACTGTCTACACTAGCACTCTTGTTGGTCAGGAGTGTGAAAAAATACCCCCCTGATGGACAGAAGTTACACTGGCAGGTAGATAGAAGTGCTGTTGTGGACAGTGCTCTGTTTGTGGGAGATGCTCTCCTGCTGATGTAGCTATCACTGCTCATTAGGGAGGATTTAGTTATGCCGATTGGAGATCTCTCTCTCTCATCGGCATAGAAGGACTACACAGAAAACCTTACAGACGCACAGCTGTATCGATACAGCTGTGTGGCTGTAAGGTTTTTAATGTAGTGTAACCTAATTTTGAACAAGACCCTGAAAGCTGAAGTAACCACTTAATGGACCCTGATGTTTGGTAGTAATCAATGGTAGGGACACGCTTGGGTTGTCTTTTGGGAGTATGACATACCATGCTAACTGCATTGAGACTCTGGCTGTTGCTATCTGCTTCTGATATCTGGAGAAAGATTTAGTGAATATCAAAATAAAGTGTATGAGAGCTGGAGTTAAAATTTGAGTGAGTTCATTAGTGGAATGAGTTTCCAGTGCAGGTCATATTAATCCAGTCTGACCACCTTAGAGCACGTTATGAGCACTTCAGAGCACGTTATGAGAGCTGTCTTTTTGAAAGAGCTTTCTTATCACAATTTCAATTTCGTCTATCACAAATTGATAGACACGGAAGGAAACCTATAATTGTGTATACCATGTAGAACTTCCTCCACTGGGTAAGGAAGAAGACTGGAAAATTCTATGAAGTCCACTAGTGACTTTGCCATGCATATTCAGTTTACATGGGAAACTCTTGGGTTATAAGAGCTATAGAAATGCTAAGACTCTTCCTTTTGAAAAACAAGCTGAGGAGAAACTTCAGAGGCAAGAGCCTGTGCTCCAGGACTCAAAATAGTCAACATTGCCTTGGCTGTGTCTTCACTGCAGTGTTGAAACTCATTTACTGAGGGCTTGTATACACTGGCACTTTACAGCGCTGCAACTTTCTCATTCTGGGGTGTGAAAAAACACCCCCCGGAGTGCAGCAAGTTTCAGCACTGTAAAGTGCCAGTGAAGGCAGTGCACCAGCGCTGGGAGCCACGCCCCTTGTGGAGATGGGTTTTTTTATGGCACTGGGAGAACTGTCTCAGTGCTCTGCCATGACCACACAAGCCATGTTAAAGCAGATTGTTTATAAGTAGTTCACTTTGAATGGTCTCTTACAATATGTTAAGTGGCCTGTTAACACCTCTGCATAGGACAGAAGGGGGGGGGGGGGTCACTGGGTTACAGATTATTGTAGTAAACCATAAATCCAATGTCTTTTTTTAAGATCCTGATTTTTAGAGCCTTGGAAAGTTATTAATTTAAGCTCTCAAGCTTGTCCTTTGAAGGTGTTTTACAGGTTTCCTTTGAGGAGGAGGACTGAAAGTTCAGATAGGAAGTGATTGTTTTGTGAAAAGGGTTCGTCCATGGGTGATATGGTGGTGTTTGTCTTCTATAATTATTCTGTGCGAGTTCATTAGAGAGAATAGTGATTGTCTTGTTTCATCCAGATAATTGTTATTGGGTCATTTGGTGTACAGGATGAGGTGTACCACATGTTGTGCTAGGCATGTGTAGGACCCCTGGATATTAAAAAGGTGTGTTGTGAGGGGTATTGGTCATCCTAGCAATGAAGATATGCCTTCAGGTTTTGCATATTTTGTTCTGGCAGGGTCTGGTGCTGCTTTTGGTTAGTAGGTCCTGGTCTGTGGGGACCTTGCCTCTGATGATGAGCTTGGCATGGGTTGTGTGGGAGACCAGGGGGTTGTTTGAAGGCCAGAAGAGGGGACTCAGATAAGATTTATTTCAGGATGTAGTTCCCATTGACTATAGGTTGTAACTGTTTAGTGATACCCCATGTGGGATAGTAGGTGACAAGTAGGATTATGTGTTCTGAGTTTTTTCCCCCCGTATTGAAGCAGGTATTTGAGATATGATTCACTTCCTTGATGGGGTGTCCTTTTTCAGTGAAGGAAGCTTTAAGTGTGTTAAGGTGTGTAGCCTGGACTTTCTCCTTGGACCCTATTCTGTGGTAACTAAATGTCTTGTTGGAGATAACATTTCTTGGTATGTTTGGATGATTACTGGATCCGTAAAGGTAGGCGTGGTGATCCATGGGTTTTTGGTATATAGTTGTCTGTGTAGTTCCATTGTTGAAGCTGACAGTGGTGGGCAGGAAATTGATGCTGGTGTGTGTGTGTGTGTGTGTGTGTGTGTGTGTGTGTGTGTGTGTGTGTGTGTGTGTGTGTGTGTGTGTGTGTGTGTGTGTGTGTGTGTGTGTGTGTGTGTGTGTGTGTGTGTGTGTGAGTGAGAGAGAGGCAGAGAGTTTGGTGGATGGATGGTGGTTGTTGAAGTTGTGGTGGAAGTCTGTAAGGGTGAGCAGGTCATTTGTCCAGAAGATGAAATTGTCACCAAAATATATCAGATATATCATTGGTTTCATGATGCATTTGTCCAGAAATTCTTCCTCAGGGTAGCCCATGAAGAGGTTGGCATGTTGGGGAGCCATCCTAGTACCCTGGTTGTTCCCATAATTTGGACAAAGTGTTTATTTTTTAATATAAAATTTTACAGGTAAGGAGGAAATGGATTAATTTAATGATGTGATTGGGATGGATATCTGTGTGATGTCCATTGCCTTGTAGATGTTTGAGGCAGGCAGACATTATGAGGGTTACTGATGTACAGGGAGGTGGCACGGATGCCAGTCTGAGGGAGATTGTTAATGTTGCTGAGTTTCTGGAGGAAATCCATTGTATCCTGGAGAAAGCTAGCCTTTTGTGGGTTGAGTGATTTAATTCTGTTTTCTGACTCCTGATATACCTTCATGGCCAGATATGATGGGTCTGTCTGGGTTCCCTTGTTTGAGCATCTTGGAAAGCATGTAAAAGATCCCTGGGATGGGTTTGAGATAAAGTTGTACAGTTTCCCTTTTAGTTGTTTGGAGAAGTATTTGAAGGTATCTTTTAATTCCTGGGTGAAATGTGTTGTGCATTTTGAGTTCTTGATAGTAGGTGGTGTTAGAGAGTTGTCAGTTGGCCTTGTTAATATAGTCATTACAGTTGGGAACTACGATGGGCCCCCTTTGTCTGCTGGTTTGATCACTAGCTTCTTGTGGTTGGATTTCAGGAATTGTATAGCTATCCTCTTGTCAGTGGAGAGATTGGGGTAGATATGATGTTTAACGATTTTATAGTAATTTTTTCCCCCTGAAGCAATCAGTTCAGTGATCAAATGTGTAAAAAGGTGTCCAGTCAGATAATTCTTTTATTTGACTGTTGGTGGGAATGAGGTAGCTGTGGGTGGTGGTGTGAAAGAATTTTTTGAAGTGGAGTGGACAAAATAATTCTTCTAGTTCTGTACATGTTAGTATGGTATCATGGTGTAGTGAGGTAGAAGTTCGCACAGTGGGTCCTGTTTCTGTGGCTTCTTTCAGAAGTGGTGTTCAGTGGATTGCAGAGGAGGAGTTCTTGGTTTCTCTTTTTGTTTTTGTTTTGAAGACTGTCTTCAGATTTCTTTGATAGAGAGAGTGTGTGTGTGTGTGTGTGTGTGTCTGACACCTCCAGATAGGTTTCCTGCTTTTTTCCTTTCCAATATGTGGGAGTATTTGGTGATTTCATGTTTGAGGTGGTCCCTCTGTAGTATGTGAGATGTAAGAGATGATTCCTCAGTTTTTTTGAAGTCCTCCTGCAGAGCTCTTCATCATACTTGGAACTGTATATAGTGGTTAGAGGGTTATAGATGGCGAGCCCTTTGGGGATAATGTTTTGTTTCTTGGTATTTTCTCAGGAAGTAGATGTCGCTTTAAGTTTGGCTTCCTTTTGTTTCGTGTTGTGGAGTTTCAATTTCAGATGGCAAAATTCGTTATCTTCCATTGTTTGCAGTGTTGTAGCCGTTTTGTTCCCAAGATATTAGAGAGTCAAGGTGAGTTAGGGTAGTTCTTGAGTTATAACTTGAATTAACTATAGTAAAGACAAGCTTTCAAGCACATTGTAACCTGTATTATATTCCTGACAAAGTCCATCTACCATCATGATCCAGTGGTAATTACATACTCTGCACCATTTTGTAGAGCTTTAGCACCTGTATTTATAATGGCTAAAAGCCCTGCTTTCACATACAGGGTCCCGGAAACCTCTCCCTTCATACATAGGGTTTACAAAGTTGTTAAATTAGGTAAGATCACTATTTTCTTTTATAAATATGATACTGGTATATGCACTTATGTCTGTCCTTGATTTTTCTTATTTTTGTTTGGGATTTGATTTGACTGGATATTGTCTCTTTAACATGGATTGTAATACAGTGCTACTGTTACATAATTCAATCGAACATTAAAGGAGTCTTTCTAGAAATCCAAAAAAAACTAATGCATTAATATCTAACAGGTGCTTATTTCCTGATGTGTAAACAGATAGACTTGTGATATGCTCTTGGGATAGCAAATAGTGCTTTTTATGCTTCCGCCATCTTTAAATGTTTGAAAATATAACTTTGGTTGAGTTATGTTCAATTTATTATCCTCAGCAAAGCAAAACGATTGCACCTTGATTGCAGTCCTAATTTAATAGTCTTACTGTAGCTTTCTTCAGTTTCCTTAAAGGAGACATGTTTATTGTCCATAATGAATTGGAAGACGGTTGGATGTGGGTTACAAATCTACGGACGGATGAACAAGGCCTTATTGTAGAAGACCTGGTAGAAGAAGTGGTAAGTGTTGTCTAATTAAATCAGTTCTAAAATTTAAGATTCTCTAAGTATTAATACACAAGATCCACAATATCTAGTCTAGCTTTCAACTTCCTACTGTGGTGTATTTTTAGTTTTCTTTTAAAATGTAATAATCAGATCTCCCATTTATCAACATATATAGTAACTCCTTAAACCTAATTTCTGAAACTGAAAATAATGAAGGCCAAACCAGTTCTTGGCAAATAAGTTTATTTTATTTTTTTACAGATGAGTAGCATTGTAGCTTTGTTCATAGACAGTTTTTAAAACCACTGGTTTTGAGCTTTTTTTCTAGCAACCCAGTTGAAGGGGCCTCTGGGTTGAGGCTTGGAGTAGGGGTACAAGAGGGGATCAGGGCTCTGGGCTGGGGTGTGTGTGTGTGTGTGTGTGTGTGTGTGTGTGTGAAAGCTCTAGGGTGGGGCTTGGGATGCACCAAATAGTAAGTCTCTTTCATAGGATTATGTAATAAGACCTTTAGTTCAAAAATATATCATTTATTGAATATGATTAGCATTATTGACCTCTACAGAAAAGCTAAAATCTTAGAAAATAGATTGCATATCATTGATTACATGAACTGTTGAATCATGCACTTCTGTGTTAATTTTCTCATTAGGGACGTGAAGAAGACCCACATGAAGGCAAAATGTAAGGGTTTTTGTTTGTTCTTAAAGAAAAACATGTATTGTGGAATAAACTATTTTTAAATTTCAGCTATGAAGTTATCTGCTTCTGAAAAGGTGAATCTAACTGTTCTTTCTGGCCTCATGTTTTCCCTCTACTAATTGCTCGTACTCTCCTCTATTTAGTGGGCTTCAGTAGGTTTTTGTGATGGATAAGTTTTGTATGAGCCCTGTGGATAGTTGTGAATTTCACCCAGAATATGCAACATGGGTTACACTAATTTCTGTATTTAAACTGTACTAGAGCTAACCTCTTGTAAAACCAATCTAACTCCAAAATATTTTAGTTTTGGAGAGAGACTGTCACTATCATTAAAATAATTAAAGTCCTGAATTCACTGATCTGGTACATTAATCACCAATATATTGGTGGTGTTGATCTCCTTTATTAGCCTCCCATAATGATGATATTTTAACATGATAGCACTCAAGTTTCTCACTGAAATTGCTTCATCTATGAACAATTATGTCTGAAAATCCCACAATGTTAAGTCATCAATATGTATTTTTAAGAAGCATGGAAATTGTGAAATCATAACATACAGGATTTGGTGACCAGAAAGTAGCATCTGTCATCTGTAGAACCACTTGTAATAAAAAAAAGATGAGTGGCAACTAAGTATTTCAGATGAATTTCCTGCCACTTATTCACTTGATTGACTTTTGTCACCATTGTTGCTGTCTCCTGCCTCCAGTACAGGCACAGTCTTTCAAAGGCTGATGATTGAAGGCACTTCCAGGTATGTTGGATGGGCAGAGAGAATTGCTGCTGTGGGGCTGCAGCCCACTGAACTCTACTGGCAGTTCTTCCACACAGTTTGGTGTAACAGTCTCATTAATTACATCATCATTTGTTAAGATTATCCCCTGGCATAATTTCTGGAAGTTGCTCAAGCCTCACCACTTGTCTAATGATCTTGCTGCTCAGAGGGTCCTTCAAGTGTTCAAGCATCAGGAGACAGTCCTTTAAAGATGACCTGGAAAGGGAAATAAAAATTGAGCTTATTTTCCTTTGATGGATAAAGTCTGTTGAGGAGTTTAAAAAAGAAAATCACTTGCTTATTTGTATATTAGAAATGTATGTCTTTCTTCAGGCAAGAAGACAAATCCTGTTTCCCACTTACATGGCTACTGGAAATGCCGTGTGTATGGACAGGATAGGAAAGGTGGGGGTATATACTCTGCCTGAAAGTTATCATGGAAAGGTGGTCATTGTAGTAGGGGTGACCATCAAGAAGATGGGCAGATGGTGTGTGGCAGATCTTTGGAGATCAGCTGCTGAGTGTGTGAAGTTAGAGATGAATAGAGAACTCTTTCAAAATTCTGCTATGACATCACCAGTACTCAGACATGAATAAATGGAGTTTACACTTGTTACATAAGAGCACCCTGCAGCGCTACGTGTATAAGTTATTTGAGGCTGAACTGAAGCCTCTGGATTTGTCATGGCATGGCTCCACCACACACAGGGTTGAACAGGCTACTTTAGCGATGAGATTGGAGTAGTGACTTTGGCATTGCTCCCGTGCCTTTCTTCCCTTCTCCAGTTTCCGCAGTTCCTCTGGAAATTCAGCTACTTTGGGTATTTTGCCCCTTATTGAAGAGTAATGACAGAGCATTTACATTCATAATTAGTTTAAATTATCATAGATCAGTTTCAAATAATTACCAGAAAAATGATCAAGTAGATACACTTTGTACGTGACAGCTTATATACCTAAAACTTTTCTACTTTGACCTCTACTTCAAATATTTAATTTTATTCACCAATTTTAGATGTTTAAATATTCTGTCGAAGAACTGGATCTTCCTGCAACATAATTTTATGAGTTATGTTCAGTTGATTTACTCCATCTGCTAGGTCTTTAATTAAAGAATAATTCATAAAAGCCTTGAAGGCCAACAGAACCAAAAAAAGAGACTGCTGATAATCTTGCTTTCTTATTTGTTCTCTTCTTCTTTGTTAAGATGGTTCCATGGGAAGATCTCCAAACAAGAGGCTTACAATTTGTTGATGACAGGTATTTGTCTTTCATTGCCGGGGTTAAGACATAAGGGAACAAGCACACAGAATAATGCTATATATAAATTAGATTATAAAATCTTTGGAGCAGGGTTCTGTCTTTGCGTGTGAATAAGACCCAGCACAATGAGCTCCAGATCATGACTTTCTATCACCGTAATGCAAATAATATGTTATGGGAGCTAAATATTATAATTTATTTATTTTTTTAAATAGTACTAAAGGCAGTTAAAGACAGTGGGTCATATAACTTTCATTGTAACAGCTAATCACTGTACTTATTGACTAATAAATAATTTAAATGTTTTCTATTAATAAAAGCTATAATTTAGTATTCTGAATAAGAGTATAGGGAAGGTACTGTAGTGTCATAAATAGTGTAAATTTTTTTTTCTGTTGGAGGGAAATGTTTCTTCAGGACTTGAAACATCAGGCTTTCTAACCTAAGTAAAGCAAAAAATTAAAAATGGTTAAATAAACTCCAAAGTAGTTATTTGAATATTTTATTAGATCAAAACTATTTTTAATCATTGGAAACTATATCAGCATGTTAGCAGAATGGATTTTCTCTTATAAGTGGAGTGTCTACATCACTGACAATTTTTAAATCAAGATTGGCTGTTTTTCTAAAAGATATGGCCTAGGAATTATTTTGGGGAAGTTCTATGGCCTGTGTTAAACAGGAGGGCAGACTAGTAGATGATCGCAGCGGTCCCTTCTAGCCTTGGAATCTATGAATCTATATCTGAAGTTGGCTACTGGCTACTTTCGTGGATTAAAAGGGGGAAAATAAATTAACAAATGTCTGGATTCAAAGCTAAATATGCACTTATTTGTTCCAAGTTCCAATTCTTATATCCAGTGAAATTTGGAAAATGCCCATTGATTGTACTGTGAAGGAAAAATGATAGTGATGGGCACTTTATTAATAATCCTAATATTGTTTCAGTTGGTCAGGTGTGCAGTTTTCTTGTGAGACCCTCTGATAATACGCCTGGTGATTATTCACTTTATTTTCGGACCATTGAAAATATTCAACGTTTCAAAATATGCCCTACTCCAAATAATCAGTTTATGATGGGAGGAAGATACTATAACAGGTAAGCTACAAAGAGTTATACTTTTAAAAAATATATATAGAAAAACTAAGTATAATCTGTCAATATTTATTATTTACTGGTGTATCGATAAATGTGATTTTAAAAAATATGCTTATATTAATATTAAGAATTTATTTAACCTGGTTAGTGGTTGTATAAAAAGACTGAAAAGTTTAAAACATTTTCTTAATCCTAAACAAAGCATAATTAGTTGCTGTTTATTTTTAAAGTATTTGACATTTTCTTCCATAAACTGATTTCTCTTGATTAGAAATTGTGGATCATATATGACTTCTGAATGATCATGACAAAATGGAGAATTGATCTGAAATCAACAAGATGGAATTCAATAAAGACAAATGCAAAATGAGGAATAACTGACTAGGCAGCAGTTCTGCAGAAAATAATCTGGGGGTTATAGTGGCTCACAAATTGACTGTGAGACAACAGTGTGATGCTGTTGCAAAAAAAGACTAATATTCTGGGATGTATTAACAGGAGTGTTGTATGTAAGACACAGGTGATACTATTTCTACTTTACTCAGCACTGAGGAGGCCCCAGCTGTGTATTGTTCCAGTTTTGGGTGCCACACTTACAAGATTTTATAAAACCTGACTTGAGGGGGGGAAAAAAAACCTGGGTATGTTCAGTCTTGAGAAAAGACAACTGAGTGGGGGACCTGATAAGTCTTCAAATATGTTAAGAGCTATTATATCGAGGATGGTGATCAATTGTACGTCCACTGGAGATAGGGCAAGAAGTAGTTGGTTTAATCTGCATCAAAGGAGATTTAGGTTAGATGTTAGGAAAAACTCTTTAACTATAAGGGTATTTAAGTATTGGAATAGGCTTCCAAGGGAAATTGTGGGATCCTGGTCATTAGAGGTTTTTAAGAACAGACTGGACGAACACCTTTCAGGGATGGTTTAGGTATACTTGGTCCTGCCTCAATGCAGGGGGACTGGACTAGATATGACCTCTCAAGGTCCCTTCCAGTCCTACATTTCTATGATTCTAGGACTTACTTTAAGTTAAGAAGATGCTGTGTTGACATACAAGATGGAACAAAGGAAAATAAAACATACTACTTCTGAAATAATTAACAGTGCTATATAAAGGCAATGTGTGAATGGTTAAAGGATGGGGAATATTTACATGAGGGAGAAAATAGCCTCATGATTAATTTTTTTTTTTAATCACCGGCTTTCTTATACTGGACACACGATTGATGTCTGGGTTAGAAAGTACTAATCGGTGGTCCCTGGAGTGAAGAAACTCAGGATGGATCTGTTTTGTCACTGGCATAAACAGGAAAGTGATAGTAATCTGTACTAAAAGAATGGAAATGACAAAATTAGATGCATTCATCCTTCACAGTGGGAAACTGCTGATATATATCTATTCTCAATATATCTTATTTCCAAGGTCCTATTAAACTCAAGAATGTAGTGTTTTTGAGTTTCAATACCTCTCTAGCAGCAACAAGTTTAGCTCCCTCTTCCAGTGGAGATAATCATTGCTTATCCCATAAATTTGGGAATTTGTCTGACCTGATCACCCAGAACCAGGGCATTCTTCTCCATCCCAATCTAGCATTTCTCTCGCTTCCAGCTTGACTTCTGAGTGGGTAGAGATCCAGTAGCTGGTGTGTCTGAGAAAGTATCAAGTTCTACTAGCTGTGAAGTTCAATGGACGATCACATGACTTCAAGTGGAAGATGGTGTGAGGCTAAACAATTGGATCCTTTTGCAAATCCCGCACACACAAGATGCTTGAGTACCTTCTACATTAATCAGTCTGGCCTCCAGACATCCTCATTGAAAATTCAGCTAGCTGCAATTTCAGCCTTTTGTAAAGGTAAAGTCTCTTTTGCCCATTCTGTAGTTTTCTGGTTTATTAGGGGTATGACACTTGAATCCTCCAACTAAAATTTCTGCTCAGGAAGGTACAGAAGTAACTAATTAAATAATTGAAAACATAATTACTCACACTGGGTTTATGAAATTTCAGGTAACTTACATAGTTGCTTTTTGGCAATACTTTTATTACTAAATCAGAAAGCTCTGAACTCCCACTACTGGATCCACCTTACATTCCGTTGTGTGAACATAGATACTTTCAGATGAATGAAAAGACAACAGATGAGGCATTGAGCCAGGCATAGTTGGTGGAACAGTCAGGGCATGGTGTAATCTGAGATGATCAATGTGTGAATGAATGTTTTAGCTCTTATGACAGAGAAAAAGGGGGTTGTATTTCAGATATGTGGTATAGGAAGAAATTGAAAGATTTATGCAAATCTTAGATACATCTCTCCTGGGTCTTATAACCCTTTCACAATCACTACTTTCACTTAAATGCAAATATTTTTAAGAGGTCTCATGTTTTAGAATTCAATTACTGTTGTGATATCTTAAAGGTAATATAGGGGCTGCTCTTTTCACTGAAGTAAGGCAGTTTGATCTTTAACATTTTATATTTGTTGGTTTGCAGTGTCTGTTGGGTGTATGCAAAAAAAGATCCATTTTAAAGGTGATTTGTATTATGCCTTGATGCATTGCAAAGTCAGGGTCATAGTGACTAAATGACTAAACTCGGTTATTTTTTTTAAAAAAAAAATTAGTTGTAATTTAACCAGGAAAACCAAACTGAGATTTCCAGTTTTACCCATATATTTTTTTGGCACTTTGACTTCTAGAGGTGGGACTGGAAGCACCAGAACTTGCCTAAACAGCAGTCTGGTACTGTTTCAAACTGTTTCAAAGGTGATCTGGGTGGTGGATGGAAAAAGAATATCTATGTGCGTCTCAGGAATGTAGTACTCTGAGGCAGGGGAATAAACAGTCTCTCCCTCTCCCTCTCCCTCTCCCTCTCCCTCTCCCTCTCCCTCTCCCTCTCCCTCTCCCTCTCCCTCTCCCTCTCCCTCTCCCTCTCCCTCTCCCTCTCCCTCTCCCTCTCCCTCTCCCTATATATATATATATATATCTTCACATCTTCCCCTCTCCAAAAATAAAAATGTGTGTGGTGCATATTGCAAAAGCAGCCAGGCTGAAAAGAGGTAAGGAGATGTCTGTCTCCTATTACCCTGCAGAACCTGTAGCATCTGCCAGGGTTACTTCGATTGAGGTTTCCTCTGTTCTTCCAGCAAATCTTTGATCTACTGCTATATGAAAACCTGAGCTGTATCTTCCTCAGCCCGATTTTTCACCCACTGGAGGAGAGAGCAAATTCACCACCCCTTTAGGATCTTGAGGAGGGAATGGCTCAGTTTCTTTTCTAGTGATAGCTCCAAGTGCCACCAGTAAGGGCTGGTCTTCACTCGCGCGGCGCGGGATCGATCTTCTGGCGATTGATTTATCGTGTCTTGTTAAGACGCAAGAAATCGATTGCCCGGAGCTCCCCCATCGACTCTGGAACTCCAGCTCGCCGGGAGGCGCAAGCTGGAGTCGACGGGGGAGCGCGCTGCCAACTGCCGCTGCCGTGGGGACGAGAGGTAAGTCAGCGGCAGATACGCAAACTTCAGCTACGTGATTCACGTAGCTGAAGTTGCATATCTGCCATCAATCCCCCCCCCCCCCCCCCAGTGAGGACCAGCCCTAAGAGACCACATGCAGCCCCAACAACTTCTGCAGTCTGTGTAGGTGAGATGAAGACATTACAGGAGCATAGAAGCTTCATTATCTTCTGATGCACATCCATCTTTCACTTATGAGTGGATGGAGTGGGAAACTATGCTTTCCCCCCCTTCACTAAGGAGAATGGCTGACTAGTGAACTGGCAGAGGAGTGGGGGAGGGAACACCATTGCTCCTTTTTCCTCCACTCCTTATCTCTCTTTGGTTGTTGCTGTTCAAATGCTGTTTCCCGAGATGCTACATGCTTCTGGCTCTATTCTGTGTTCAGAATATAATGTATGAAACTACTTGAGCTGTGAAAAGGAAAGAAAAAGAGAAGCCTAGTGGTGAGAAGCAAAACTGCCTAAATTCATTTTACTAAAATTGAACTGATAGTGAGTGAGGTTGGTGAGAGTACAGCAATCTTTAAGTGAATATTTCAGTCATCTTTTGAGCAGTAGAACTTGCAGTAAAGTAGTGGAGCACATCAAGAATGTTCTACTTTCATAAATGTTCACTTCAGGCCCACTAAAATAGCTTGCCATGCTTCTTTCAGCTCTCCACACTCAGGTATCTGAATATATTCTGTGGTGGCAAAGTTACTTCTGCTGGATAATAACATAGGAGCAGAATCTGCCTACGGAATTAAGGAAAGCATATACGTCTTTCTTTGTAATCTTACTTTGTATCCCACAAGTATAAAATATTGACTGTTACAGAAGTACTTTTCTTGCCTCCATAGATGAATTGTTCCAATCATGTCAGTGCATTATAAAATATCTTGCAGAATAGAAATTCTGGGATTACTGGAGAGTGAATGTGTTCAACATTCAAAACTTCTTTGTAATGTCCCCAAATTACTTTTCACATTTTTGCTGCTTAAAAAAGACAGCATATTTTTTCTTAATGTTTGGTCTCTATTTTTTAAAAATGTGTGGGAAGAGGGAAGGACTTACGCTCCTTCACTCTCCCAAATAACCCTCTGTCAGCAAGCTTTTGGCATTCCCTTTCTGTGTCACTCAATATTTTATGTATCTTTGTATTAATTTTTAATTTTTTTGTAATTAATAAAAACCTTCTTTTACCTCTCCATGCAGCTGTGACCCCCAGAATCCTTCATAAACTCTTATACACCTTTTCAAATTCTTCAGTTTCCTGTAGTACAATGTTCAAATTTTTGTATAGTACTCCTCACCTGGTAAGGCTTTACCAGTCACTAATTAATTTTTATTATCTCTCCTGATTTGTACTTTTTCTGGTACATTTAAGTTTCAGCAGTATGTTTGCTTTACTGCTGTTGGAGAGATATTAGTGTTCATTTTGTCCCTCAGACTTGATCAATGTCTTGTAGTGAGTGATGGTTCATAATCCGTTTCCCAGTCACATTTATTTTGTTTTTACTCATTACTCATCTGTAAACTCAGATTCCTGTATCCTGATCTCTTCAGACATATACGTTTATAAATTGACAGTGTTTTGGTTATTCATTCCATTGTATTTGTCTGCTTTAATAATATGGTAAATATATGTTGGTCTGAGTGTGTTGTTTGTGTTAACTGTAAAAGAATTTCTACATCTATGTAGATAGATAAAACACAGTCTTTGTATTATAGTCTTGTAACTACGGTGTTGAGTAGCATTATCTTCAAGTAGCATCAGGAAATGAAACAAGTTTTATTTTGAGTAGATGCAGACACATATTCCACTTAGATGTGTGCGTGCCCAGTACACGGGAGCCCCAGAGCTTTTTGTCTAGCAGTACCTGTAGAGGGGTGGCATTTGTGCTTTGTGACTGTCCCCCTCATTTAGTTGTATGAGGTGGTGCCACCCTGATTCCCCTCTCCCCCCTCCGTTCCTGTTCACTTTCCTGGCTGGAGTCGGAGCTTTAAGTGGTTGTAGTCTCACAACCTTACATTTAGTTTTAACCTAGTTTATTGTATATAGCTACTAGATAGCATTAATTGATAGTGTTCCCCAGTGATGCCCTTACAGGGGTTTAAACATTGTCCATCCTGTGGAGGGGCGATCTCCCAACAGTGACCCCTGCACATGGCACTTGTTTTGTCTTGGCGAGGCCAGTCTTAAAAAGCATTTGATCTGTAGATCGTTTGAGAAGCAGACTCTGGTGGCATGGTGCCTTCGTCTCAAGTAGCAGCTGCTTGAACAGGCCATGAGGTCTGACCTGATAATGAGGCCCTCCTTGGGCTGAAGATCATCCTTGGGCTCAGAGAGCACTGCTGCCTTATGTTCTGTGACAGGCATCTCTTCAAAAAGGCAAAGGAACTGTTCTCTGTTGTGGGAACTGAGGAGGAGGTCACATAAAACCAATCAGGACCTCTCCAGGTTGCCGGGTGACTCCTCTGCCTCCCTCAGGAGAAGCTTGGACTGGCTTAGGACTGGTTTCAGCGTTTAGGATGGCATGGATCTGACCCGTTTTACATATGTTTTTTCCCAAAGCTGCACTCTTCCCCGGAAGAACAGTGCCTCCATACTAGTTGTCGGGTGATATTTAGCCTTTTATCTAGACAGGACTAAATCATTTTGTGCTTCACCTAGCTTGTTCATGTCATTTGTGGACTGTATGAAGGGGCCAGCCATCTCTGCACGGACCATCTCTAGATGGATAACATCCTGGATCAAGACAGCACATGAGATTTCTTCAGCTACACCTCCTGAGCGGATACAGGCTCATTCTGCGAGAGTGCAAGCAATGTTGGTAGCATTCCTTGGTGACATTTCCATACTAGTCATTTTCAGGGCTGCAACGTGGTTGTCCATACATATGTTTATGGACCACTATGCTATGCCACATCTTTCAGAGCAGATGTAGGACTTGGAAGGGCAATCCCTATTTCAGTAGACTGAGCCCCTGCTCCCCCTCCCCAATCCCCACCCGGATGGGGCACTGCTTGTGAGTTACCTAAGTGGAATACAGGTCTGCATTTACTTGAAGAAGAAAAACTTACTTTCTGTAATTGTAGTTCTTCGAGATGTGATGCAGACATGTATTCCACAAACCACTCTGTCCCCTCTGGATTGGAATCTCCTCCTGGGCTTTCAATGAGAAGGTACTGAGGTGACTTGTATAGCAAGTGGAGGGGCCACAGCCATGAGGTGTGAGTCACTGTCCCTCTATGGGTACTGCTAGGCAAAAGTTTTCAGCTCTGGTGAGCTGGGCCCACACACACCTACATGGACTACATGTTTACAACACATCTTGAAGAACCACAGTTACAGTAAATGTCAGTTTCAGTAAATAGTCAGTTTCTTTTTGCATAACAGTCCAGCTTGCAAAATTCTAATGAGAATTGATCAGCCTTAGCAAAATATCTACTTGCCAACTTTTACAACAATGAGAGAAAAAATACTAGTGACCTGTCAGTTTCTGAATCTGGATGAGTAGAATTTTGCAAGACTGCTTTATTCATTGTCACTTTCATGATAAGGATGCAGATTACTGCAGCTCCACACAGAGTAGTGCATAATGATCTTATAGTTGGTGAGATGATGGTAAAATGTCATTTTGGGAGTGCAGAAAATATTTTTGCTATATTTCATCTTAATAAAAAGTGAATAGTATGACATTTTTAATGTCAGCTGTGACACAGGGACCTCTACGTGCAAACTAGCAAAGGACTATAGGGATTAGTAATAGTTAAAAAGTTAGTATAGTAACTCCTCACTTGACATTGTAGTTATGTTCCTGAAAAATGGGACTTTAAGTGAAACAATGTTAAGTGAATCCAGTTCCCCCATAAGAATGAATGTAAATGGGAGGGGGAGGGTCAGGGTCCAGGGTGCGGTGGGGCAGGAAGATGGGGGCGTATGGAGGCTGCCAGTTGTGGATAAAACAGGCAACCAAATGATATAGTGAAGCATTGCACAAATTTTAAATGGAGCATGTTCTGTAATTGTGCAGGTATGTAAGATCGAACCAACGTTAAGTGAGAGGACATTAAGTGGGGAGTTACTGTAATAGTGCCAGAAAGGTCCCTTGAGATGACCTTTAGAATAAGAACGTAATCCACACTAAGTAATTTGGTGGGAAATATCCTTAAGTATCAAATACACACAGTGTTTTCCATTAACTCTTGAAATATCAAACACACAATACCAAATGAAAACATTTAATGACCCTGAAATGAGCAGTGCACAAACTAGCTCATGAAACCTTACACATATTCTGTTAGATTCTTCTACCTAGTCCATTCATCTGAGAGCCTTTTGCACAATTTACATTGGCAAGTGTCACTCTGGCCAAAGTTTCCATCACATATGCCCTGATGAATGTATTTTCACATACTTCCAACTAAAATATGTATTAAAAATATATTAAAATATGTTTGCTCGTGTATTTTCTATTTAATTATTTTACTTTTTTTATTTTCAGGTTGATATTCTGTATCATAGGGTGTGTTAGGAATCCCTACATATTGTTCATGTCATTGCACTCTAACTTAAATCAATGATATTTCAGTAAGAACTATGCATAAATAAGTAAAAGAAAGTCAAAGAAATATGTTGAATTTTAGTTGCATCTATCACCTCCCAATCTTAGATTCTTCAAAATACAATTTCAGTCTGATTCCCTCTGGTAATTAGAATGCAAACTTCCCTGTAGAGGAGTTCTGCTGATGAGTATTTAATTTAACATGGTTGCTCAGTGACTTCTAAGTATGAGCTGTGTAATCTGTATTACGGACCTTTTCTATTTCCCATTCCTACCCCCACACCCCGGAAAGAAATTGCTTTACACAGTGAAGTGTCTCCCCTTCCACTTTCCTAGTGATGATGAGACTTGGAAAATTATTGTTAGTAAAATAACATTTTTCAGCTTGGCTGAATAGCTGGGAATGTATTTGCCCTTACTTGATCATTGAGTTTTCTAGCCTTCTAGCCTTTCGAGCAACAGTTTTAAACTCTAAGATTAGTTTAGAATTCTTTTTTTTTTTTTATTTGCCAAACTCAAGTGTGTGATTACTGACTCCTGTATTCTGACTGATACAAATGAGATCACCTTTCTTAGCATGGGATTTTATTAAAGATTTATGTGAGAAATGTACTGTGTGAATTTTGTTGGAAAAAAGAATTCTAGCAGGAGAAAAATTAACTTATTCAAAGTTTATAATTTTTTATTTGAACAGTATTGCTGACATCATTGAGCACTACAGAAAAGAACAAATTGTTGAAGGATATTACCTTAAAGACCCTGTCCCAATGCAGGTGAGACATATAATCTATATATATAAAAGTCAAGTGGTGTATGTATGAGTGTATGTATGTATGTATGTATGTATGTATGTACGTATGACAGCGAACTCCTCCCGCACCGTTTGAGCCAGAGACTTGAAATTTGGTACAGTGAGGGGTCTTGGGGTCTAGATCTTGGTAAGGGTTGAAAAATTTTCGGATCTCACCTCTGACGCCCCCCAGGGGTGAAAGTCTTTCAGGGCCAATCACATCAGCTGGGCAGTTAGGTGCTGATGATGTCATAATACCCCCTCCAACAGACACCGCACTCGCTCAGCTCGCCCCTCCCTCCTCCAACGGAACCCCGGAGATCCCTCAGCTCACTGTCCCTCCCCCCTCCCAACGGAACCACGGAGATCCCTCAGCTCACTGAACCTCCCTCCTCCGACGGAACGCCGGAGATCACTCAGCTCACTGCTCCTCCCCCCTCCCAATGGAACCCCGGAGATCACTCAGCTCACTGCCCCTCCCCCCTCCCAACGGAACCCCGGAGATCCCTCAGCTCACTGCCCCTCCCTCCTCCAACGGAACCCCGGAGATCACTCAGCTCACTGCCCCTCCCTCCTCCCAACGGAACCCCGGAGATCCCTCAGCTCACTGCCCCTCCCTCCTCCAACGGAACCCCAGAGATCACTCAGCTCACTGCCCCTCCCCCCTCCAACAGAACCCCGGAGATCACTCAGCTCACTGCCCCTCCCTCCTCCAACGGAACCCCGGAGATCCCTCAGCTCTCTGCCCCTCCCCCCTCCCAATGGAACCCCGGAGATCACTCAGCTCACAGCCCCTCCCCCCTCCCAACGGAACCCCGGAGATCACTCAGCTCACAGCCCCTCCCCCCTCCCAACGGAACCCCGGAGATCACTCAGCTCACTGCCCCTCCCCCCTCCCAACGGAACCCCGGAGATCACTCAGCTCACTGCCCCTCCCCCCTCCCAACGGAACCCCGGAGATCACTCAGCTCACTGCCCCTCCCCCCTCCCAACGGAACCCCGGACTACATCAGCTCACTGCCCCCCCCCACCTGCGAAGGTCCCCGGAATCCCTCGGCTCTGGGCCCCCTCCCCCCCTGCGACGGATCTGAGTTGGGTTTGGTGGGACGGTAAGTGAGGTGGGGGTGTCTGATTCGGTCGGGGGGTGAGGTGGGGGTGTCCGGTTTGCTTGGGGGGGTGGGAAGGTGTTGGGGTGGGTGAGGGGTGAGGGGTGGGTGTTGGGGTTGGTCAGGGGGTGTCAGCTGTCTGCCACCTCCCCACCTCCGACTGACCCGAGCAGCGCCGGGCACTTATGCTAGTGCCATATAATAGTTCTAAAGAGTGTGGGGTTTTTTAGAATGAAGACATTACTTGGCCCAACTGATATCAACTAATTTATAGCTTAGTTAGAATGCTCTATTACAAATGGCAGAGACAACAATAATATCAGAGAAAAAAAACTAATGTTTTCTCTTAGGTTCTGTACTTTCCAATATATTCAACCAGCTTTCTGGCTTAGTTCTTCTGGCTTTTTTCTCCACTATCTTTGTCTTACATCTGCTTTAATTTACCCCTGAATTTGTTTCCTTATTTTCTATGAATAAACATTAATGAGAGTGAGGGTCAAAATAGCCGTATTTTGAAGCAGATGTATTGTGGAGAACTGTGCAATCTTCCTCACCCAGACCTGTTGAAGCTTTTAAATTTTGATCTGTGCACCTGTTTTTTCATTGCTAGGCTTTTTTAGATTTCTCCCTGAAGTACCGAGGCACAATGTCCCTTAATAAAAGATGTGCAGTAGTGAAAAAGCACTAATGTAAACTTTGAGAAAACACTCTCTGTATGGGAAATAACTAAACTGTGTATCCTTCTTTCTATTTCTCTATACATACATAATGAGATGGGCATTCCATGCGTGTTCTTTAACAAGTAGGAGCAGGTTGATTTTAATTTTCCATCTCTCAGAATAATTGTCTGACCACATAAACTATTCCACACTAACCAAGTGTGATGTGATATAAATGTAGGAAAAGTTGCAGAGGGTATGTTATTAAAAATGACACCATGAAAACTGATCAGTCCCTTTATTAAATAGCATATGATTACAAGAGATATTTGAAAATAAAGAACATTGGTAAGAATATTTCCATTTGCAGCATTATAATCAATCTAATATTTCTGAGCTGAAAAATACTGATGGCTATTATTTTTTCTTTACCAGCATCAAGAACAAGTGCTTAATGATACAGTGGATGGAAAAGAAATCTATAATACTATTCGTCGAAAAACAAAGGATGCTTTTTATAAAAATATTGTCAAAAAAGGGTATCTTCTGAAAAAAAGTAAGAACATTTTACTTCTAAGTATAAAGCAGTCTTCTGATAAATTCTTATATTTTGATAACTTGTTCAAAATTACTTGAAGAAAGCAGACTGTACGTACAGCGTAGGGGACTCTATACTGGAAAGGCAGGGAATCTGAAAAGAGATTTGGGGATCACAGTGGATAATCAGCTGAACATTAGCTCTGAGTGTGATGCTGTGGCCAAAAGGGCTATTGTGATCCCTTGATGGATAAATAGGAATATAGAGTTCTTTTGTCAGTTTCTTGTGTATAGTTAGCTGGTTATCTCTCTTCCTGCCTTGTAAATAGTCAATTATTAATTAGAAAACCTATTTATTGCGTTATTTTTGTGTGTGCTGCTGCTGTTTCAAATTTGTCAGTCCCATGCTAGGTATCAGTGATGTCCAGACTTTAAGCGCTGTGTGTCATGTGGGGTGTCTCTTTGTGTCATGGGGTTTGATATCTGAGCCCAGCAGTGCTGCCAAGTATCCATGGTGGTTCTGCCTGGCCTGTGGTAGCGGAATCTGAGCCCTCCCTGCTCCACTGGGTTCCAACCCAGTGCCCTACGATTGGCCAGTTGGCTTTGCGGTCTAGAGGACATACACCACCAATCCTGCTCCCTGGTAATTTGCTACTATGTTCTCAGCCCCCCTCTAAAATCACAAACTGGGTTGGCTTATGAACTCCCAGGGGAGTTCTCATCGACAGTGGTCCAGAGGCTCTTTTCCTTCTATTGCAACTCTCCATTCCTGCTCTTCATGGGGGCCTTCGACAGCTCTGCAGCAGGATCTAGTCCACGTGTTGTGGGGATCCTTCAGCCTCTGCGGTAGTTATCAGTGTAGGACTGTTCCCTTGCTCTGTCTGCCCTGACTGAGCTGGTCCCTTCCCTTCTGAACTCTGCCTCCATTGTGAGCATGCCCAGCAGGTGGGGCTGCATGGGGCTTTGTGAGCCCAGAGTTGCTTGTTAACTCTTGGTTTCCCTGTGTGAAGGCTCTATACCTCCATCACACCCCCACATTTGCTGTCCTTTTTGCCTTGGTGTGAGGAACAAATTAAAGAAGTGCAGCGTCTTATTTTCTCAAGAAAATAATACAGCTTTTCAGAGACCTTTGCCGTTAACAGCACTTCATGTAGCAAGCTACATAATATAATACACAGTTTCTGAATGGTAGTAGTGTGTCCAGAGTCCAGTACTTTTTTATCTATCTTAATTTAATGCAGTGCTTTGAAAATGAAAAATAGAATTGTTTTCAGGGACAGTGCCTTAGTTTGCAAACTGTTCAAATCTAATCGTATCTTGAAAGAAGGACATGTATGGGACTTTATGCAGGCAGCCCTTATGGCTCTGCTGAAACTGCATAGGAGTCAATTTGAACATACCTGAATGAGACCGAAAGTGAAGATTTAGATTTACTATTGTGCAAATTTGAGCCCCTTTATAGTCTGTATACAGTAAAAGCTGTTTTATCTGGCACTTTACCAATCGGAAAGCTCTAAAACATTTCTGATATCTCCCAATAAAAATCTTTAATTGCATTTCCAGGTGTCTGGTTTTTGGCTGCAGCACGCAGCCAAAAAGGGACCCTGGAGGAGCTGAATGGGCAATTAAAAGTCTGGTTGGTGTGGAGCCGACGGGGTCCCTACCTGTCTCTGTGTGGCTCCCCAGAAGAGGTGACACATCCCTGCTGCTCCTAGGCAGAGGAATGGCCACAGGAGTTCCGTGCACTGCTCCTGCCCCACCCTGAGCGCTGGCTCTGCAGCTCCCATTGGCTGATAACCTTGGCCAATGGGAACTGTGAGGCAAGTGTTTGCGGGCGAAGGCAGCACACATAGTTGCCTGGCTGCACCTCCACCTAGGAGCGGCAGGCACATGTCGGTGCTTGTGGCGAGCCGTCAGAGATGAGCACCGCCCAGATCTGGCATCCCGAAACTCCTCCAATGCCCAAACCCAAACTCCTCCAATGCCCAAACCCAAACTCCTCCAATGCCCAAACCCAAACTCCTCCAATGCCCAAACCCAAACTCCCTCCCAGAGCCCAGGCCCCACACCCCCTCCCAAGTCCTTTCCCACACCCAAACTCCCTCCCTCCACTGGTAAGTATAACTTTTAGTTGACTGGAATTTTTGACTAACCAGAACTCCCTATTCCCCCGACATGCCAGATAACAGAGCTTTTTCTGTACTTCATTTCCAATAAAAGATTGTACTAAATGTATTAAATTGCTGATTGTTCTGTTTTGAAATCTGGCAAAGCAACTTTATTGTCCTCTTCAATTTTTACCTGTAGTGTTCATTAAGATTTAGAGGAAGAATTCTGCCAAAGGTTACAATATGTTATCAGGACTTCTAACTGCTTTTGGGTTTTTTTTCTCCAGGCAAAGGAAAGCGATGGAAAAATTTGTACTTTATCTTAGAGGGGAATGACGCCCAGCTTATTTATTTTGAAAGCGAAAAGCGAGCCACAAAGCCCAAAGGTTTAATAGATCTCAGTGTGTGTTCTGTCTATGGAGTTCATGACAGTCTGTTTGGCAGGTAAGATGGTAACTTTCAATTCCCATCTCTGCAACTGTACACTGTTTAAATATTATGGATTTATAGGTACATAACTCCATTTCCATATACTTCTCTTTTGACTGGGCAATATATTAAACATGTTGGAAATTTTAGAACTCTTAAAGTATCAGAAGTTTCTAGTGTGGAGTAATAGGATAACCATTCAGACTTTTATTTAACATATTAACTCAACATTGAGCACACTGTGTGTTCCACCCATCAAAAACTGAGCACACTGCATTCATTAAAATGGAAATTTAATAATGTATGTCATATTATAAAATTTTGGATAGTGAACAAACATTGAAATTGCAATGAAATGAGCCCTCTTTTTGTTCAGACATCAGCTGAAAGTTAAGATAGTTACTGTTCCATTGAGTTTTAATTTTCAAGTAGAAAATCTCTTTTGATGTTAAACTAATATTAAAACAGAATGAAAGCTAATTCATAAGCAAAAATTGATATAAACCATTTTTGGAAAAGATGATCATCACTAGGAAGAGATTAAAAATAATAATCAGCTTTGCTTTTGTTTTAACATACTAGGTACATGGTGCAGAGAACACATGCAGTATTGAGTCAGATCCTAGTAAAGGCCTAGTGAACTATACCGGACCCCTGATAGAGCTTGTCTATATAGTGCGAATTTGCTTATAGTGTGGTTGTGGCCATGGATCCCAAATGTAATTACTTTAATTGGAATCCATGGTAATGCGTCCTCTGCATTAACACAGTACCGCGCATGGATCACAAACCCCGCATTCTAGTGAGGGTATGGTGTATTTGTGTTCAAAGGCTGCTACTCACAGGAGATCTTGTTGATCATAGTGGTAGTTAGTAGTAAAAAAGTTAAGAATTGTGGGTGGAATTTTTAAATTGAATTTGTGAATAGCAAGAAATTATTCTTAGCGCTTTTTTGTTAATCAGTTGTTAAAAAATCTTTTCAAAAGCTATTCTGTGTTATAACTAGTTGCTTTCACCAAAAAAGAGTAAATACGTAACCATAACATAATCCATTAAAATAAGGGATTTTTTGCGACCTGGAACTGTTGCACTTCAGCCACAAATGTAGTAGCATATATGTGATCACACATGAGATGGGTTAGAAGGCAGGGGATATTCCTCTGTAGGATTGTGTAGGTTCAGGGTACCATTTTACCTAAATTATTAAACATTTTCTTGAAATAGACTTTTTTAATAGCAAGGCATTTTCTACAGAGAAAAGCTGGACCATTGTGACAAAGAAAATATTATAAATATACAAGAATAAATAAGTTTGTTCAGGTATATCTAAAGCTGTCAAAAACGTATGATTCTATAATTGAGAATGTGTGTGTAGTCATATACATAAATTTGTATTTAATTGATGTGCATGTACTTGTAGCATCAGAATCAAGGCTGTACATGCAATTTAGCATTTTCTTGCTTAACATAAGTTCCTAAGATTTTTGAAAGAGAAAAGAAATTCCATAATGTAGAACTACTTGACTAGACACCGACATTGCACCATATCTCATGCAGCATTAAAATGTCCATAGGGACAGTTCCACATCTTCTTTTACCTTACAAGATGACATCACCACATTTTGTGCTGTATAGCAAAGTCATCCCTGCCTTCATGTGCAGTGCAGTCTTGTCTTTGTCCTAAAGGTTCCTTAAATGTTCTAAAACATATTAGTTGTACCCCACGCACATGAAGTATGTTTTTTTTTTAAAGGCTCATAACTCAGTGAAATCAAAACATGTTTTCACTTGAATGCTCAAAAGGTATTTTTCTTCTATATTTGTTAAAATTCAACTTCTTATTCCCACACACTTCAGTGCTGCAGCTATACAAAAAACATGAATTTTTTTTGAAGAAAAAATATTTTTTTTTAATTCTGTTTGTATTCAAACAACTGAACTATGTTGGCTCAGATTTTCCAAAAATATTTGCATTTTGCCAGAGATTCAGTAAGCAAAGCAGTTGGTCAGTAGTGTGAAGATGATGTTCTTTGTTACTAAAACTCTTTTTGGGTTTTTTTAAAGGCCAAACTGTTTTCAGATAGTAGTTCAGCACTTTAGTGAAGAGCATTACATCTTTTACTTTGCGGGAGAAACTCCAGAACAAGCACAGGTAAGAGGCTTTGGCATAGAAAAGAATGCACATTTTTAAATAAGCTATAAGTGTTTTCATCCTTAATGGAATTAAGGTTTTCTGACCCTCGCCTCCAGAGACCCCTGCCACTAACCACCCCCTGGAACCCCACTGCCTATCTAAGCCCCCCTGCTCCTTATCCCCTGACAGCCTCCCCCTCCCTAACTGCACCCCTAGGATCCCACCGAACTCCTCCTTCTCCCTTAGTGCCCCAACCCCCCGCCCCATCCCCGGGACTCCCATGCATATCCAACCCCCCTGTTTCCCACCCCCTGACCGCTCCCCAGAACCTCTGCCCCATCCAACCGCCCCTGGCTCCCTTACCACACTGCCCTACAGGAGCCTGCAGCCTTCCCTCCTCCCCCTGAGTGCTGCCTGTGTGGCACGCGGAGGCTCCGGAGGAGGGGCGACAGCGTCGGAGGGGCCAGAGGGAGCCTCCCTGTGCGGTAGCTCGGGGGCTGGGCAGGAAGGTCCTGCAGGCCGGATGTGGCCCACAAGCTGTAGTTTGTCCACCCCAGCCTTAGTTCATTTTCAGACATTATTTTTTTTTAATGCAGTTTTTTAAAATAAGACAGTTGGGCGGAGGGGGCGGGGGTGAGTTGGACTTCACAAATACATTTGTAACTTCAACTGCTTAACTAAAACTTTTGTTTGACTTTACCTTTAGACTTTTTTTAAATGTTACACAATTTTAAATCAAGTTGACCTGTAAAGTCTGTAAGAGGGGAACTCTGCTGTGTCAGGGCTTATAAGATATGGCAAAGTAGAGCTCTCCTGCAGAATTTAGCATGTTCATAGGAGGAGAGGTATATCTGCCTGAGAGATGGGGGTGTAGTGGATGCTTCATGCTTCCCCTCCACTCACTTAGCATAACTTTAGCAATGTCAGTTTATAAATACCCTTTCAATTAAAAATAGCTATCATCTCCCAGTTCAGCAAAGCACTTGAATGTGTTCTTAAGTGCTTTGCTGAATTGGAGCTTATATACATGTACAAATATACAGTATACAAATGTGACCTTGACTGTAGCAGCAGGTAAATGAAGGGAAAGAAAAGAAAACAAAATAATGCTTTCTGCCATTTAAGGCACATATACTATTACACAGTGTTTCTGTGTCCAAAGCTACATCAGAGCCATAACGTTTTTCAGCCTGGCTCAGAAAGAAAACACAACAGCAAACAAAAATGGCTTGCTTTAGCTAGTGTTGGGGGGATCTTAATTTATTAATTTGTATATAATATAGTCCTGAGTAAGCAAGATGATCAGTTTTCCTCAAGAAATACATTTCGCCCAAAATTAGGGTTTTGATTTTGGGGGGGGTGGGCTGGGGGGTGGACCATGAACATGTGAAAATTGGATGTAATGTAAAATGTTTTATCACCTTAATTATAATTGTACCACCAAGTCCGCTATAACAGTGACCTATAATTAGATTTTTAATGTTTTATTACTTTTTCCCATAACTTTCTTGAAATACTAAGACATGACAGTATTTGGGCTAAAGATGAAAAGAAATTATTTTAAAAGTATGCTGACCTTAGAAGAACCTGCTAAATAAACAAGTAAAATCATAACACTTTATGGCGGTACTCCACTACCTCCTTCCTATTCCAGTTTATTCAGCTGCAATGTTTATGAATTTGACACCTGGAAAAGGGAGTTTACTTGTAGGACTGAGAAATTAATTTTCCTTTTCAGCAGTTTCCAAAGTTCTCTTATTTGTATATGTGGATATGATATACAATTAAGAATATTAATTTTTAGGAAGATGCTTTGTAAATAAAATGAATTCTAGCTACATGCAAATTTCCATCTCCAAGCTTGATCACAATGGCCACTGCCATGATGAGTAGAATGTATGTATGACATTGAAGTTGGAGAAGTTCTCTTATGAATGGGAAAGGGCTTGAAGGACTGTATTTAATGTATCTAGAAAAGTAAAGGTAAATTATATGCCCTTTTTATCCCCACAGAAATGTTGTGTATAATAATAAAGGTATTTCAGCAGCTCATAACTACAGTGAGAAAGTTATTAAATCTTCCTGTGGAGCTGTAGTCTGAAAGTCTTTGCATTATGAAACGTTTTTACAAGAAAAGAAATAGGTTAGCAAACTCGTTTACTTGAGAACAGCTGCAGTATATGTTAAACTGAGTATTATGACAATTACTTCTGCCCATATTTATGTATCAGTATTTTAAACATATGAAAAATAATTGAAGGGTAAAAAATACAAGGGTATTGTATAGCACTGAGATGTAGCTAACAAATATCTGCTTGTGATATCTAACAGTCAATTTGCACTATTTGTCTACAAGTTAAATCTCTAGCTGCACTGGAACAGAGTTCAGCACAGCCTGAAGAGATGGGACACAAAGGCCTGCACACTTTTAACTCGCAATCCTTGGACTGTCAAGGAATCAAACTGGTCCCCAGCACAAGTTAGAGCAGCCTGAAGGCTTCTCCAACTCTTGCTTCTTGCAGGGTATGTAGACGCACAGGGATAAAAAGGCCATGACTGGCCCAGGCTTGCAAGGCTCATGTTCAGGGGTTGAAAAATTGCTGTGTAGATATTTGGGCCCAGACACTGGGAAATTATGAGTTAGGAGTGTCCCTGAGGTTGTGCTCTAGCCCAAGACCAAATGTCTACACAGCAATTTTTAATTCCACAGCCTGAGCCAACTGACAAAGCCAGCCACGGCACTTTTATCCTTGTATAGATATAGTCTACTCTAAAGGGCCATTAGGCTGGTGATAACTGCCCTCTCTAGCACTCCACTTTGAGGGAGACCAGGAACATGTTGTGTATAGCCAACTGTGGTTGGCTCTGCAAAGGGAATCCCTGTTTGCGTTTTTAGGGCAACTTTTATGGTTGAGAATCCGAGAGGTAGCCGTGTTAGTCTGGAATAGCAGAGGTAACAGAGTCCTGTGGCACCTTAAAGACTAACTATAAAGTTTTGAAGCATAAGCTTTCATGGGCTAATACCCACTTCGTCGGATGCAAGCATTAGCCCACGAAACTTATGCTTCTATACTTTATAGTTAGTCTTTAAGGTGCCACAGGACTCTTTGTTACCTCTTTTATGGTTGAGCAGCCAGAGGCAGATGAATAGGAGGCTGCAGATGTTGCCTTCACTCTTTCTTCAATCAACTTCTTTTTGTGTTTGCAGTATTTACAGCTAGAAATGAGTCTGCAAAACTGAAACACTGGGGGGAGGGTCAGAATTAGAGCACTGTCTTGGCATGTGAGTTTTATTTACTCAGAATCAACCATGTTTTGCTTTATTCTAAATACTATGTTTAATTTAATACAGTATCATTAGAGTGGAAAATTTGTAAAGGTCACATTATATATCTGTTATTAATGCTTGGTATAACTAAAAGAGAAAATCCTCCTGATTTGCAAATGCTTTATGTAGTTCAGATGATGAAGGATATAAACGTAGCTTTCATTCCAAAGCAAGCAATTTCAGAATGACATATAACTTTTAAAATATAATATATAAAAACAAGAAATTGACTACAGTAAATATTTCAATAGTTAGACCTATTTCTACCATTCTTTGAGAAGAATGATCAGACTTCATTTGGTTTGAAATCTTGTGCGTCTTTTATAGGACTGGATGAAAGCTCTGCAGACGTTTTGCAATTTACGAAAAACCAGTCCTGGGACATCTAATAAACGTCTACGTCAGGTGCAATTGCATAGATATTGTAGTTTTTCTAAACTGTGGGGTGTGTGTGTGTGTGTGTGTGTGTGTGTGTGAGAGATGCAATATTTTGTTAAACCTGACTTAATAGTTTATGCTTCAAGAATTGGTTGCAGCTTCCACATATGATAGAAAAACACTTTATGGGTAATCTTCAGGTTTGTTGCTCAGCACTAAGGTCTGATCACCAAATAAAGTTGGGTAAAATTTTCAGAAATGCACAAGTCCCATTTTCAAGAGTGTACTTGTAAGTACTTCTGAAAATTTTACTCCTTGTGTTTGCCATTTGTTTTTAAATGTTAAGTCTAGAAGGCAGCCATCTGCCATGGTCTGCTAATACTTCTGTTCTCTTGAACTTTGAGATGAGTACATAATGAGTCATAATAGCATTTTTTCATCTTAATTCATTTCATTCATTGGATGAGAGTACTGTCATGGGCAAGAAATTAACTCAGAGCTGGAGAACGAAGAATAGGCATGTTAATTTTCTTGACAACTGAAGGTTGGTAGTCAGGTGCCATAAAGTTCTGTATTAGGATTAGTGGTATTAAATATTATAATTATCTGAAAAAAGGGGAGGGGTAAGCAGTGAGGTGGCAACATTTTTTCAGGCAACACAAAATTATGTATTTATTAAGCTCAGAGAAGATTGCAGGACCTTACTAAGCTAGGTAAATGGACAACATGATAGCAAATAAATTTCAGTGCTGTCAAATGAGAAGTAATGCACTTTAGAAGGAATAATTTGAACTACTCGTTGTGAGCTCTAAATTAACTGTAACTGAAAAAGGCATGGCCAACATTATTCAGTAGCAGTCAGCACAAGCAAGTCTAATGCCTAATAAATATTATGGCCATAAAAGACAAAAAAAATAGGTGATGTTTGGGGGGAAGGGGGGGGGTGAAAGGGATCTGAACGTGATTCTTTTTAAGATTTATTCACCTACCCCTCTAACAAGATGTTGTGTTACTGCCTTTTGACAATGTTTTGCTATTATTCCTGGAGTATTTCCTATTCTTTGTTTTCTCTCTAATTAATTAATTGTATTATTTGGATCAGCAAATTTTAGTTTGTTTTTGGCACTTGTATGTTAAAATGAAAGCTTTTTAGAGCTGAAAAAATTCACCTTCTTGTATGTTGAGATTAAATCTGGTCTATCTTCTTCAGGTCAGCAGCCTTATTCTACATGTTGAAGAAGCTCATACTCTCCCAGTAAAACACTTTACTAATCCGTATTGTAACATCTACCTGAACAGTGTCCAGGTAGCAAAAACTCATGTCAGGGAAGGACAGAACCCTGTATGGTCAGAGGAATTTGTCTTTGAGTAAGTCTTGCTCTTTTTGAATAATATAATTTAAAAACTTGATATTTTAAAACACTTTATAGGTAGTGTTGTTGATGATTCATTGAATTTTGATTTCTATCTTATTAAAAATTGGCTAGATAGTTGCGTATATATAGTCTTCTTTCAGCCACACGTTTTTCTTGTTGCATCCTAAATATTTTTGTTTAATGTAATATAACAGAAAGTATTAAATTTTTCTCTGGGTGGTGGAGCTAAAGAATGGAAGAAAATAGAAAATGTATAGTTGAACTTCTTAGTTTAATTAAAATGCCAAAGGAGTACAATATTAATCAAGATTTTTCTAATTTTTGTTTCTCTAGTGATCTTTCACCTGATATCAACAGATTTGAGATAACTCTTAGTAATAAAACAAAGAAAAGTAAAGATCCAGATATATGTAAGTCTTATTTCTGTAAAAGAGAGAGATATATTACAGGACAGACAACAAAATTGTTTTCCCTTTGCAAAACTTTTATCACTCTTCTCGGGGTGGTTTGATTTATATATATCGATTTAAGTAATGATTTAAATCAGCAAGCAGGAAACCTCAAATTAAATAATTGATTTTAATCATGTTTTGCTTTGGTACTTTTTATGTTCCTGAAGAAAAATTGATTCTCATTCGTTGTTAGCTATTAACTGTCTCCTCCTTCCTTCAGTTTTGGCTAAGAAGTCCATTTAACTCTTTAGTCATGACCAACATACTGTTCACTATGATTTCTCCTCCCTTTGGCAGCAGATTATTCCAATTTCAAAGTACTTGGGTCCCTCTTAACAACTGATCAGTGAGTACTAAGCACCATGGGAACTGGAGTATACATCTAGTTGTTCCCACCTCCCTTCCCTATCCCTTTTCAGGGACCATTTCTGACAAGACAGTTCTCATTCAAGAAATCCAGTCTCTTTTCCAGTAAGAGGTTATAAAGGAAATACCTCCCCAACACAGGAGAAAGGGATTCTGTTTCTGATATTTTTTTCATTCCAAAGTCCAGGAGATAACAGGCGGAGGTCAGTCTTCTCTTCCCTCTTTTTAGTGCAAGGAGGTGAGTAGAACCTCTCCTTATGTAGTACAGGATGATTGACAGTCTTTCTTGCTTCTTGGTAGGTTGACTCTATAGCATACTAAGTGCTTTTATTTAGGATGGGGAATAGGAGACTATCTTACCTCACATTAGCACTAAGTAATCTCCCCTTATTAAGCACTTACTATGTGCAGTATAAATGTAATTTCCCAAAGAAGCTTTAGTCTCTCTCTCTCACTTTGTGCCATGCTGCCTGGCAGCCATTCTGAAGTCTAGGGATCACTGGAGGGCAGAGGTGGTCTTATCACCTCACTTTCCCTCAGTTATACCACTAAAATGCTCCCCACGCTAGAGTGTGAGTTATGTACTGCTGGTTCTATTCCATTTGTGTTTTCCCTTGTACTAGGAAAATTCCTAGTCAACTAGTTAACTGTTTTTCCAGCAGTGAAAATCATATTGAGTGGCCAAGATCTGGCCTCTTACTGAACTATTGGAAGTTACAAGGTTAAGAAACTGATACAGTTTGTTCAGCGTTTTAATTCTCCTGCCATAGGGCACAACAGTGTCAAAAGGTGAATGTAAACACGTGTTGTTTCAGAATAGTGTTTTAATATTTATTTTAGTATTTGTTTTTGGAGTTTGCACATTATGAATATTCATTACACGTTATTTCATAGTTTATGTTCTCTTTTAAAGGACCTGTAATGTATTCATAAATAATTTAGCAAAACATTTGATTGGGAAACAGTTCTGTTTATTCAATACGTATTTTCTGTATTTTTCTGACACCAATTTGTGTTTAAAATATATATATATGTGTCGAAACATAATATGGCTGGCTTTAAAAAAAAGAGAGTTTCTTATTAATGCTTAAAAAATCTAAACAAATAATGTGTTGCTAAACTTCATCTGCTTCTGCTTGTTCCTCACTGAAAGCTACAATGCTCTGTCATTAAGGATTATCATTGAAAGATTAAAAACGTCTGGTCAGGAATAAGCTCAGTAGCACATGAACTATTTAGAGAGCTAGATACACAAATCCTTTAAAAGAACAGGTGTACTTGTGGCACCTTAGAGACTAACAAATTATGCTGAGATAAATTTGTTAGTCTCTAAGGTGCCACAAGTACTCCTGTTCTTTTTACAGATATAGACTAACATGGCTGCTACTCTGAACTCCTTTAAAATAACTGCCATCTTGTGTTTTCACTTGGATGAAGATGGCATACACTATTTTTACTGTAGAAAAATCAACTGTTAGTGTTTCATCATAAAAGGAGAGATTGGAAAGGAATACATTTCCTTCTGATTTAAGAGTTGCCTTTTGTCCAGTACAGTGATCCAGTGCGGTCTCTACAAATCGCACCATCCTTAGCAATTGTTGATAGGTAGGATATGTTTATTTCCTTTAAATCTAATTAACACATATTGTATGATAGAGAGCAACTGCTTTGCAGTCTCTCTGGTCATGTTATTCACTTGGATTTTAAGTCAAGTTTGAGCTGGGGAGATATTCTAGCTTAGAAATGCTACCACAATCAAAAGAAAAATGAGAAGCTTCAGAGTAAAGCCTTATTTACCTCACTGTTTGTTTCTATCAAGTAAAAAACAAAACAAAAAAAAATGAATGTTGAACCAAACTGTATATAAATGAGTTGTGAAGGCATTAACATTTAGACTCTGCACTTGGGGGGGGGAAATATTTTTGAAAATCCAAGATTTATGTAAGTAGAGGATTGTGCTTACCCAAAGAGATCAACCCATTCACGCTGACAGTAGGCAACCAGCCAACTAGAAGATGAAATACCTACCCCATTACCTGCCTGAATTGGATAAATGGATTATCCCATATCTGCCCATATCAAGGCCAATGAGTACTAGCATTGCAACTGGAAGGTCCCAAAGGATGCACAGTGGAGGTGATAGTATTCTGTCCTGTTACCTTGATATGTCAAAAGACATAGTGCTGCAAAAATGAGGCAAGTTGGCTACACGATTATTATTTAATAATAATAATAAATGGAGATATACCAATCTCCTAGAACTGGAAAGACCTTGAAGGTCATCGAGTCCAGTCCCCTGCCTACACTAGCAGGATCGAGTACTGTCCCCTGACAGATTATTATTTTTTTTTGCCCCAGATCCCTAAATGGCCCCCTCAAGGACTGAACTCACAACCCTGGGTTTAGCAGGCCAATGCTCAAACCACTGAGCTATCCCCCCCAAAAAAGAAAATTTTTAAATGGAGATATACCAATCTCCTAGAACTGGAAAGACCTTGAAGGTCGAGTCCAGTCCCCTGCCTACACTAGCAGGATCCCCCTGCCTACACTAGCAGGATTGAGTACTGTCCCCTGACAGATTTTTTGCCCCAGATCCCTAAATGGCCCCCTCAAGGATTGAACTCACAACCCTGGGTTTAGCAGGCCAACGCTCAAACCACTTCTTCTTACACCATTTGGATGCATGATGTTTGGCAGAGAAGTACGATGACAAGTTTGTTTTCTGCAGTGATTACAGGGGAAAAATAGACACCTCATAATGAGAGAGAAAAAGAAACAGACATCTGCATGGCAGGTCCAGGCAGTTTGACAAACAAAATGACTTGAAACTTGGGCTATGCCTCTTAAAACATCACAGGAGTATTTATGTAGGATATTACCTCTATCTAGTGTCTCTTGAGGCCTGTCAGTGAGAAATTGGCTTTTCAGGACAGCCTCATTCTTGAAGTAATTAGCCAGTAGGAAAGGTGCTGCAACTTTCTACCAAGCTGCCAGGTCAAGGAGTTAGTTGCTGTGGGTGGACTGGTAAAGGTCATTGCTCTGTTTTAGTTCTTTTGATTTGCTATGTTCCTTGCATGACTTCTTAGGTGGTGGTATAATTTATTATTCAAATTAAGATAGTACCTAAAAGTGCTGCAAAATGGACCAAGGCTGTTGTGCTAGGCACTGTACAAAGACTCTTTCACCTTTTCAATGATTTTACCATTCTTGGACTGACTCTTGACATTTACCTAGGCTTTCAGATACATGTGGGAAGGGACCCCTTTGTCTTCACTGTTTATAGTGCTTAGCATGGTGGTACTTTGATCCTTGATTAGGGTTACCAATTATTACTATGATACAAATATAAATAATCTAGGTAAAATCATAGAAACTGGGGGCTACAATGATTATCAGAAGAGAAACACTTAGTGTGAAGTGTCTATTTTTTTTTTAATAAAAGAAATAAATTTTCTAAGTGAATGTTTACTTTAATCTTAAAAAGAATAAAAATGAATTGTGTTATGCTGATTTTGTTTTAGAGATAGGGGGAGAAAGATTGTCCTATTCAACAGCTAAGTAAGGCAATGTGAGAATGAACAGTGTGGCGGAATGAGCACAAGGTTGAGAATCGGGAGATCCAGAGTTCTAATTCTAACTCTCACGGATTCACTGTGTAACCTTGAGCAATTCATTTCTCCTTCCTGTCTCCCCCTTTTATATGGATGATAAGCATGAATTTGTTAATGTCTATATAGCCCTTTGAACATTGTAAGTATTACTCGTACTTAGACTCCAATCTTCAGGGTTTATTAAAGGTGTAATTTACTGGAGTAGAAGCATGAATTATTTATAAACTTATAGTAAAATGCAGTGAATGAGATAAGTGCACTTGAAATAAATTAATATTTTATTTTAATACTAGTGCTATCCGTGCTGCAAGTAACTTCCTCTGAACAATGTTTTTCTTTAAGTGTTTATGCGCTGTCAGTTAAACCGGTTACAGAAAGGACATGCAACAGATGAATGGTTTCAGCTGAGTTCCCACATACCATTAAAGGGTATTGAACCAGGATCTCTGCGTGTCCGAGCACGATATTCTATGGAGAAAATCATGCCAGAAGATGAGTACAGTGAGTTTAAAGAGGTATTAAGTTACTTTAACCATTTAATTTTCCTTGAAAGTTATTTAACATGCAAAATTAAAACATTTCAGATATAACCCATTAAATTAAAGTAATTGTCCAGCCTGGCAGTTTAATAGCATATGAAGGCAAATGTGTTTATTTCAAGGCTGATCTTAATTCTACACCTTTTATGAAATTGTTAATGCACTACTCACCAAGCAATATATAGTAGTATCTTCACAGGAATAAGCTTCTTCTGTCAGTTTGTCTGAAGCTGTCGTATACTGGAATTTTTAATGTTACAAGGTTTATTTTTTCTTTTTAGCTTATATTGCAGAAGGAGCTGCATGTAATTTATGCCTTATCACGTGTATGTGGACAGGACCGAACACTATTGGCTGGCATTTTACTGAAGATTTTTCTTCATGAAAAGCTTGAGTCATTGCTCTTACGAACACTAAATGACAGGGAAATTAGCATGGAAGGTACAGTACAAATATGTTAGTTCTTAATTTGATTTATGAAAATTTTGGAGAGAAAATTATAGTCCAGCACCTATTTTTCCCAGTTGTAACTAAATCCAACTATTAGGTGTGCATAATATTTGCACGTGGCAATTTTTTTCTTCCTCCTCCATTCATCCTTGAAAATGAAGTGAAGTTACATATTTATTTCATAGTGGCAAAATATTATTTCTTCAGATGAAGCTACAACCTTATTTCGTGCTACCACGCTGGCAAGCACCCTTATGGAACAGTATATGAAAGCTACAGCAACAAGTTTTGTTCATCACGCGCTGAAAGACTCTATTTTAAAGATAATGGAAAGCAAGCAGTCTTGTGAGGTGAGAATTTGGATATATCTAAGTTCTGAAACACTTGACTTTGTTGAAGAAAAGATTATTGTGTAGTGGTTGTTCAGATGTTCCATATTTTGTCTAAATTACTAGCTTTAAGGGAATGTTAACCTTTCTGAAACTACATTCTGATTACATTAGAAATCCTAGGAATTAGAAATAGAACTTCTCATGAAAGTGCTTTCTATATTTGGTACTCTTCCTAAATATGTATTTGAAAAATGGGTACAGTTTTGCTTTTTAATGTAAATTTTAAGGATTTTTAAAAAAAATTGGAGCAATTGTTCTTTCATAATAGATTGTTCTAAAGGGATAGTTCATCTCCTTCCTAATTTTGAGAATTTCCAGTTAGTTCAAGGAGTGATTACAGTCAATTTTTGAAGTAATTTTTTATTTAAAACTTCATTGAATTAATGACTGATTTTTTGCTTATTAATGCAAGTTTATTTAAATCTACCCTATAATTTTCTCTTTTCACCCAGTGATTTAAATATAAAGGGATGAGTGAACTCATCCCCAATGAATTAAAATACATTTTGAGTTTCAATATTATTTTTTTTTTAAAAAAAGGATGTTTTTTCACTTAGCGTTGTGCACACGCTGTTAAAACTCGAGTGTTGCCCCTCCACATTTTTGGTTGCCTGCCAGCATTGATGTGTAAGTCCCCAGAGGCTCCACAGACCTGAGCTTATGTATGGCAGCACAACACTTTACTGCCGTCCCTCAAATCTTAATGTTTAATTAATCTTGTAGGTGCCTAAATCTGTTGGTTGGTATTTTAGAAAAGAAACTTCACTTAACCTGCTCATTTTTCATTTTTGTAGCTAAATCCTTCAAAGTTAGAAAAAAATGAAGATGTGAACACTAACTTAACTCATCTGCTGAGCATACTTTCTGAATTGGTGGAGAAAATATTTATGGCTGCAGAAATATTGCCTCCGTAAGTTAGTGCTTGTCTAAACAGCTGTTCAAATTCAATCAGAAATTCCATTTTTCATAACTAGCATTGTTTCTTACAAAAATTGATGTAGCAGCATGCCCTCTGCCCATCTATTATTGTAAGATTAATTTCCTCAGTTTGGGGGCTTTGTCTGAGCACATACTAAATTGCCTCTGCATGACAGGAAAAAGCAAAACAGTGTATGTATATATGTACATATGCTAAGGGTTTAATTCTATTTGCTGCACAAGTGCCTCCTGCCAGCTCATGCATGAATTAGCTATTAAACAGTGGTAACTTTTCTTCCTTCCTTATTAGCGGAAAAGTACCATCATAACTATTAAGGAAAAAACTGGTTAGGGGTGAGAGGGATAAAGTTGTAAAATTCTGTGTTCCCATCATGGAGTCAGGGATTCTCAGGCTGCTGTGGGGGAACTAGAAACTAGGGACCAATTATAAAGTGGCTAAATTGAACAGAACCTTTTCCCTACCTCTTCCTGCTGAAAAAAGGGACATCATGGTATCACCAAAACTATGTGGCTGTGGTGAAATGACACTTTTATTATGAAAACATCTGTACTGATCACCAGTGCTGAAAGTTTAAATTAGAGGTATAGTTTTGGCCTTTTGACACCACTAATTTAGAATCGAGATAGTCATAACACAAGTTCGACTTCATATTTAAAACCCTGCACTTACTCCATGGTTTAATTGTAAATCAACTTATCTAAAGTTGTCAGCATTATGTGCCTTTTATCTTCTCTAATCAGTTTTAGTTTACTGCATCACTAACAATTAATAAATCTTAAGCAGGGTCCGATACCACTGAAATTTTTCTTTTGTGTTAGTGATCGTTTCAGCTGCTATCTTGTCTTGTCTCTCTCCCAAGGAACTGTACTCTCCAATATGTATGCAACAGACTGGAAGTATTTGCCTGGAACACTGCACTTTGATTACTTTAAAGCATATCTGTATGTCCCATTGTATTTAAATGGAAGTTCCATTCACCAAATTAAACCTTTCATATAATTAATTTTTAGTGGACTGGAAACACAGACAAATACGAATTTAAAAAATTAGTCTTTAATCAATCCCATTTGTTCTTTGACAAAATTAAGCCCTACTTGAAAGCAGTGATACAAATGCTGATGAAGTACCGACACAAAGTATACACAGAAGTAACCTTATGTTGGTGAAAGGCTTTCTCAGGTATTTGTAAGTGCACAGTTCCTACCATGTATCATGGCAATAAATATTTTAAATTGCTTATTGTGTCAAGGCTATTAACTCTACTATTTTGACAGGACATTGAGATATATTTATGGGTGTTTGCAGAAGTCTGTCCAATACAAGTGGCCAGCCAATACCACAATGAGAACCAGAGTTGTTAGGTAAGCTGCTTGTCATTTCATTTGTTTGAATGTTATAAAAGTTCAGAAAGAAAAGATCTTACATTGAGGAAGTAACACATATTGTTAGCACTCTAATTCATTTTGCCTGCAATGCCTAGTAATTTCAGCATCTGTAATGCATGACATGTAAGACCATTGTAATATCTACGCACAGTCCATAAGCTAAGGATTGAGGGCCTGATTCTAGATGAAGTCACTGTAGCGATGCTGTTGTAAAACGGTATAGACAAGAGGCAAATATGGCTTTGAATTTTGGATTTTAAAACTTCCAAATGCAACAAAATGCAAGTAAATTGAAATTGTGTTATTTTCCTTTTCCCATATTTAAAGAAGAAAATATCCTATAGCTGGGTATGAAAAAAGACATGAGACTGATATGCCTTTGAAACAGTATCAAAGGTTAAAATACACACACCAATAATTTTGCACAGATGTTTTAATTTCTCTATCACCTTTAACGTGCTTTGGGGTAACTGATCAAGGTGGCAAACATAAGGGGAAAGCTGTGTGGTTTAGAATGTGAAAGAAAATGATTACTGATCATCTTCTGATTAAAAAAAATCTATAAAAGCAGCTGTTTGCAGCACGCTGTAGGTTGGAAAAAATCTTCCTTTCCTAGACAGGTGGCTACAGAAATGTAAATCTCACTCTGGCTGCAGAGGTCAAAAGTCTCAACAATTTGCATGTTTATTAAGTGCCGACCCAAAGCTAAAGGAAATTGTTCTCTGTTCTCAGATCCATTTTAATACTTTTGACTGAGATGTCTTTTTTTACTTCTGTGGTCTTTATGGAACTCTGGGATTTACAGCAGAGAAATGTAGGGCTGAAGGGAGACATTAGGAAAAGGGTTCCTTTTCCACATTGCTGCAAAGAGAACTGTCCTAGGAAATGCAGCATTTGTTCTTGTGAGACTTGCTAGTTCATTATGTTTCAGAGGAGCTCAGTTGCTTGCTTGTAATTTAGAAAAACAAATGGGTGTGGATAATAGAAACATTTAAGAGTGGTTGAAAAACTAGAACCAAAACTGGAAGAAAAAAAAAAAGTTATTTAGATAGGCTGTATCACTAGGGACCCGATAGTAGAGGGACTAAGGAATGCCTAAGGAGGAATGTCTATGGACTTAGTGGTTTTGATTAGCAACACTATTTTTTCTCAATTTTTTGACCTTGTGAACAAGGGAGAATCAACTTAATGTAGAGAATCAGAGAGGTAGCTGTGTTAGTCTGGAATAGCAGAGGTAACAGAGTCCTGTGGCACCTTAAAGACTAACTAAAGTATTGAAGCATAAGCTTTCGTGGGCTAATACCCACTTCATCGGATGCAAGCCCCAACTTAATGTAGGGAGTCATCTGACAGTAGAGAGGTGGCAACACTGTATTTGTCCATCCTCCAAGTTTGGTGGTTGAAGCAGTGATGGCCAGAAAGACTGGGTGCACTGATGATAATGTTCCAGAACACTCAGTGCCAATACTGATTTATTTGGGTGCTGAACTGACCAGTACAGTGCTGAAATACTCTGCTTTGGAAAGGAAAGCTAGACTTTCATGGCTAAAGGCATATTCTGCTTTGGAAGGTGCAGTCTGCCTTTGTCATGTGCTTTCCTCAAAACAAGCATCAGGCGCTCAAAAACCCATGCACAAGGATATAGACCTGACCCGGCATAAGAGCAAGACCAGTCTTCACTGCAGGTTTGATAATAGCAAGATATCCTTAATTCACAAACATTTTCACAGCATCTAAGATGACTAGTTAAACTGTTTTAAAGAGATTACTATTTCCACACCACCTTAAATGAATATACAATTTTACACTAAATACAAAAACTTAATTATTGAATAAAACACTTTTCTCCCCTCTCAGTGGCTTTGTTTTTCTCCGATTGATTTGTCCTGCCATCCTGAACCCAAGGATGTTCAATATCATCTCAGGTGACTATGTACTTCAGACTTTGAACATATGGTATTGGTATAATAGTTGAAATAGATTACCTTAATATGTTGCTGTGCTCACTAGATCTTCCAGGCCAGACTACTGGCCATTCTTGCTGAATTACATCTTTAATGTTTCATGTTCTTGCACGGCTTTGAACACTCTTTGGTCAAAAAAAAAATTAATTGGCTGGATTGGTCTTTTTGTTACAATTCTCATGGTTAAATTTCTAGTATACAGGCATCAGCAGAAGTAATAGATAAAGCCTATGTTTCTGGTTTAACTACAGTCTCATTTTAAGAGCTTGTAAAATATGCCCTGCTGTCTTAATGATATATTGTTCTATCTGAATATGATTGAGATAGTACAGGGATCCTAAAACTTCATTGCACCGTAACTCCCTTCTAACAACAAAAATTAATGCATGACCCCAGGAGGGGGGACCAAAGCCTGAGCCCTGCCGCTCAAGGTTGAGGGGGCCAAGTCCAGGTGCTCCGGGTGGGAAGGCCAAAGCCCAAGGGCTTCAGCACCAGGTAAGGGGCCTCTAACCTGAGTCTAAGCCCTCAGCCTTCAGCTTACCAGGCCCCAGCAAGTCTAAGACAGCCCTGGTGACCCCATTAAAATGGGTCGCGATCCACTTTGGGGTCCCGACCCACAGTTTGAGAACTGCTCATAGACTTTAAGGTCAGAAGGGCCCATTAGGATCATCTAGTCTGACCTCCTACACAATGCAGGCCACAGAATTTTACCCACCCATTCCTGTAATATACCTTTCACCTATACCTGAGCTATTGTAGTCCTCAAATCTTGGTTAAGGACTTCAAAGTACCGAGAATCTTTCAGCAAGTGACTCGTGCCCCCTTCTATGCACCTGTTCTAGTTTGAATTCATCCTTCTTAAACATGGGAGACCAGAACTGCACACAGTATTCCAGATGAGGTCTCACCAGTGCCTTATATAATGGTACTAATACCTCCTTATCTCTACTAGAAATACCTCGCCTAATGCAACCCAAGACCGCATTCGCTTTTTTCACAGCCATATCACATTGGCAGCTCATAGTCATTTTGTGATCAACTAATACTCCAAGGTCCTTCTCCTCCTCTGTTACTTCCAATTGATGCATCCTCAGTCTATAACTAAAATTATTATTAATCCCTAAGTGCATGACCTTACACTTCTCACTATTAAATTTCATCCTATTCCTGTTACTCCAGTTTACAAGGTCATTCAGATCTTCCTGTATGATATCCCGGTCCTTCTCTGAATTGGCAATACCTCCCAGATTTGTGTTGTCTGCAAACTTTATTAACACATTCCCACTTTTTGTGACTAGGGGCTGGTCTTCACTGGGGGCGGGGAGGGTGTCAACTAAAGATACGCAACTTCAGCTCGGTGAATAACATAGCTGAAGTCGGCGTATCTTCAGCCAACGTACCTGCCATCCTCATGGCAGCGGCGGTCGGCGGAGCGTTCCCCCGTCCACTCCAGCTTGCACCTTGCGACAAGCTGGAGTTACAGGAGTTGACGGGGGCACTGCGTGCGATCGATTTCTCGCATCTTAATGAAATGTGAGAAATCGATCGCTAAAAAAGCGATCGCTACCCGCCAATCCGGCTAACCATACAAGATTTTAATTGTAGTTTCAATTGAAATCATCTGTGGCATGTGTTTCTCTCAGATTCTCCTTCTTCCACTGCTGCAAGAACACTGACGCTGGTCGCCAAGTCTGTGCAGAACTTAGCAAATCTGGTTGAGTTTGGAGCTAAGGTGACTATGTATAGTTAAACTATAATTAAAGAATGTGAAATTTTTGCCAAATAGCATAGGTCAAACAAGTTCTAAAATCAATGATTATCCATTTAGTGAGATTGGTCCACATGGTATGAAAGATTAACTTCAGTTATAAAATATTTCAGATATACAAAATCTTTGTTCCCAAAAGCAAGCAAATGTTTCCATTGAGATTATTTCAGAAAAAAATCAATTTTCCTCTTTCTGGAGGTGCTGATTTTTTCAAAAAGCTTTGTTTGCATGGTGTATGCCAGAAGTGCTCACTACAAATCATAACTAAATTTAGGGGGGAGACACTGCAAGTCTCCCTCTTGAGATGTTCTGATCTTAAATCTCATGAGCAGTGGAGTGTTTCATGTAAGTCTCTTGTATTCATCTTTTGATTGGTTCTTTTGGTTTCTGTTCTGTGAGCATTTCCTTTCTTAATTGTGCTAAGGTCTACAGATCCATTACAATTGTCCTTCCTCCTGCTTTTGGCAGTGGGGCGGGAGCAATCTTTCATCTGCTGCCAGCGATTGATGTGTTCTACCTGCTGAAGTTCCCTTCACTGAAGACAATTACAGATTGTGTTAACTATAGTTTGAGGAAAAGGCATGACAGCTTCTGCTACAGAATGTGAGAAATTTTCCCTAATGAAAACAAACCCACGTCTTCATAGGGTAATTTCTGTGTTTGCTCTGATTGTCAAATTGTCTCCAGGGAAGACTTTATTACTCAAAGAGAGGAATTTTTCAGGTGAATTTTCCTATACTTCATTGTGCTAAAGTCTACAGATCCATTACAATGGGATTTTCACAGTAGCGTGCTTCAAGGCTGGGAAGTGGGATCATCTTTTAAATATGGATATCCAAAATAGTTTATATTATAAATTGTCCATCTTCTCCTGACACTGGGTCCGCAGAAAACATCTTCCAATAAATGACACTGGCTAAAAGATTGGATTGACCAACAAGTAGAACATGGGTGAATTTATGTATTGGTGGCTACGTAGCTGCCTAGCGGATCTCAACACAGGAGACGTGCTTTGTCTGTCCACAGATTCAGTGGTGCAAAGGACTGGCTTTAAATGCTTGACAGAAGGGAAAATATTTCTTGAATTTACTTTTGTAAATAAATGCTATGACAGTTGTGAGGACTATTTGTCTGAATTAAAAGCACCATACTGAATTGCCTCCAAGAAAGCGCCGGACTTCAAAACTCATCTGATTGGAGATAGGAGCTAATGAAGTTTAATGTTAATGGATAGGAAGTACGATACCTCCTGCAGAGTTTGTCTGGACAGTTTTGTAATGAGAATGAGGTTCTAACATGACCTTGTAGGATTGTTGTTTTAAGGATGCATTTAATTTTGGGATTTGTTACACACAATAAAACCTTCCTTTTCTTGAGCATGCTAATTGCATTATAATACAGCGACTTGACCTTTTTCCTTGGATACTTTCATATGCCCACATCAAGGCTCTTCTGGAGGAACTAAAGGCCATGTTTCACTTGTTTAACACAGTAGCTAAACTGTTGACTTGCATCAGCCAGTAGAATAGAATACGTTCTATTTGTTGACTTTTTTTTAAGGTCAATGGGAGTGATATGTGCTTCATCCAGATATACATTTTGAATCTGTCTGGAGCTGGGTGGATGATTGGTCTTGCAATTACAGACCCTTGGGAGATAGACCTGATTAGCACTGGACCTTCTGATGCCTCAGGGTCATAGCCTCCTCAGCCAGAAAGACATAAAAAACATCACTTCTGTTTTATCTTTCCTCTCTTTGGTATGATACTATGGAGCAGTAGAAAATGTGGGAAATCATATGGCAGGTAACTTGCCCAGCTGTACAAAAGAGGTCATTCACCATCTTGCATCCAAGGTCCTGACACATGAGGTGGGTACAGTGTACTTTACAGCTGTTTTCAGGTGGAAAGAAGTTAATAACTAGCCCACCAAATTGATTTGTGAGTGAGGGTACTTCTGGATACAGGTTCCACTCTGCTCAATCCAACTTCTGTCACGTAAGCCTTGGATTCATCTCCCCCTTGATGGGCAGTGCACATAAAAACAGGCAACTTTCTTCTGCCCAAGAGAGGATACATTTATTTTCATTTCTGGGGTAGGCCTCTGATCCTGTTCTTCCTAGTTTGTTTATGATGTGTTAACCGTCACAGAACAAATCATTATGCATGAAAAGAGCAGTGCTCCAAGACCTCAGTGAATCATTGTGTTCCAGCTGATGGATGTTGTGCGCACACTCTGGTATCTATTCCCTGGGCTTAATTGAGACTTGAATGAGCCCCCTTCATTATCTCCAGTTGGCATCTGAGGATTGCTTTGCGTGGTATGAGTTCAACTAAATTTGATCCTCTGCACTCAGTTGAGGGGGAGTAGAGAATATATAATGGGAATTGGCTGTCTGCCAGCAGATGTGAACGGCTAGGATTTGGAGGGGATAACAGGTCTTACTGGATACATTTCTCATACACCAGGTTCCAATAAGAATGAAACTTTTGTTTCTGTGACTTTTCCTTTATGGCCGGTTTCAGTTCTTCACCTTCATCTTCTATCCTTATACCTGTTAGAATTCATTCTCATCTTAGGTATGCGATTAACTTCCCTGGCACCATGTGTCTGTCTTTATCAAGAATTCAGAATATTTCAGAAATTGAATCAGAGTGTCTACCAACTCTCTCTGTACAGAGTCCTGATCAGAAAAAATGCCCATGATGAGATGAAAGTGAATTTTCTTTTTCCTTTAAGGCACTATTAATACAACAAGAAACACTAGGAGCATTTGTCAGATCAAAGGATAATGACTGATTCTGGGATGGGAGGGGAAAGCTGCCATCTGTATATAAAATGGAAGAATTTTCTGTGGTATGCTAAAAGGGGAAGTGACGACAAACCTCCTGTGGGAACTTATTCAGATGTTTCAGAAAGAGCCCTGCTGTTTGTTCCTTATTGTCTGAGGCCAGCAATAGAATGTGGAACCAGTTGCTTTGATCTGACATGGATGATGGATAGAAATATGGCATTTCCCTGGATTTCTTGAGATTGGGAATGGGACAAAAATCATCTTGATTCTTGCAGAACCCACTTCTCAACAATGTCCAGTGACCTCATTTTGACCAAAGTTATAGGTAGCCATTTTGCCCCCAAATGGAAAGCCCAGTTGGGGGCCTAGCAACGAAGGTAAAGCTAGTTGAGGCACAGTAACCTTCTGTAAAAGCTGGGGAAAATATCATGGACATGGTGCCCCACAGAAGCAGCTGGAAACAATAGCCCAATAGTTAGGGTATGGGCAACTTGCATTGGCAGCTGGCGGCAACAGCCGAATAGTTAATTTACCTTTTAGGTGTGGCAGAAAATCCCAGTCCCTCTATTGTATCTTTCCAGGAAGCATGAGGACTGGCTTGCTGAGGTTGCTCTTACATCTTGCTCAGCAGAGTCAGCCTCACTAACATACCGAGCTCCTTTTCTGCCCAGGGGAGGAGACTAAGTGACCCTGCCTAGACTGGGCTGAAGGTTGAAGTAAATTGGACATAGCCATCTGATCTCCCCAATGAGACATTTGAGAAGGGGATGAAGCAAGAAATACAAAACATTCTTTTTTTGCCTTCGGCTTTCCTGGTCTAGCTCACGCCCTACAGGGCACCAGCCACTTCAAATACCACTGAGGGGCCAGTCTCCCCAAAGGCAAATATAACAGCGGAGAATGAGATATATAATTGAACTAAATCATTAGTCATTTTATTGTAAAGTTTGGAATTTCTCTCAGGAAAGCTCTGCAGCAGAGAGGTCTGTCTGAGTTGCTGGGGGCGGCAAAAACAAGAGAGGAATCTTCAAGGGATGAGACAGTCTCCTTTTGCCAGAAACTGACCATTCTGATTCAGTTCCCAAATTGCAAATTGTCTGAAATACCATTATAATGGATCTGTGGACCTTAACACATTGAAAACTATCAAGCTGTTTTGACCTTTTTAATACATACCTTGTTTTAACACAAAAAAGTAATTTGAAATTTGTTATTAAAAGGACAAACAAGATATTTGATCCCCAGATATGAAACATTTCTTATTGCTGTTATGTATTGTGAATACTGCCTGAAACATGTTTCAAAACTAAATAATTCCAAACATATAGCACAGCCAGCATACATCTACAAGCAAACTCTATATGAATATATCTGGAGTGCAAAAACTGCAATAGCAAATTAAGTTATTCAATGTTGTTCAGACTGGAGTAGCAACTAGAGAATTTAAGGCAAGTCATAGGCTCCACAAACTATTGAATATTTTTTGTAAATAGGTATGTAAATTGAGATTTACAGATTAAATTGGTATCTATTTATTCTAATGATACTTTTTAAATTTTAGGAACCGTACATGGAGGGGGTAAATCCATTTATCAAGAGTAACAAACATCGCATGATCATGTTTTTAGATGAACTTGGGGTAAGAGTGTTAATAAATTTTACAATCTACACTAGCAGTTATATCAATTTATACATATCAAAGAATAATATAACAACAGATCTTAAAGGTTCTTATTAAATACCTCTGAACTCCAGCAGCGTCTGAGTGTTGTCTCAGATGTCCTGGTTAAAGGGTATATTGTTAACTTCAGAATTATCTTTAAGGTCTCAATATTCAAAGACAGTGTAGATCACTGATCTTAACTTAATGTGCCATAATAGAACACCTTTGTGGACATGAATTGAAGCAGGCAGATCTTTTTTCTTTACAACATTGCAAAGATTTACCAAAAACATAATCTTGCAAAACCATATATTTAAAAAATATATATACTCTTACCTGTAGGCTGGGAGCATGGATCCATTGTGGAGGTTAGCACATCTGACCCTAATAGAAGGAAAAAATGTTTTTAATGTTAAAAAGAGGAATGCTTGTCTTAACTTGGCTACTTAAGACAATCTATGCATTATTTTAAATTTCAAGGTTTAAAGAGAATTGAGATTTACAGATCACTTTAAATCAAACAATGTAACTTAATACCATGCAAATACTACAACAGAAGTAGCAGTACTAAGACATTACTTTTTCAGGAATCTCAGTTTTGGAGGATTGATTCAGGAAAGCATGAACATTTTGTGCCTAAGTGCTTATCTGAATAGGGATGCTGTCATGCATTGGAGCTTAAATAAGTAACTTTGGAAGATATCTCTTACTAGTTTTTTGATGCATAGTCAATAGAAATGGCTCGTTACAAGGGATACTCAGGTTGCTGTGCAGTAAGTCACATTACAATTAAAGGCAAATAGTTTTTAAATACTGGTTACTGTTTATGTCTAAAGACTTGGAACCTCTTGATTTTTAATAAATAATTGTAGTATGTACATATACATTTTAATGACTGATCTATTATTTTAATGGTATCTTATTACTGTATACCTAGTCCACTATTATATTCATTAACTTGCCCGTTAATTTCTGCTCTCCCATTTTTGCTGTTGCTATCTTCAAATACAGAAAATTAAATAAATGGATTCATCATCTCTAGCTTCAGGGAAGAGGTAAAGCAGATGAAAATGCCACCCAGAGAATCCCTTGCTATCCAATTCAAAGAGGTAGCATAGATAGCAACACCAGATCATTTTCCTTTCAACTGAAAGAGAAGTTGATGCATTAGTGATCAGCAACACTGGCATGGCCATTCCAATTAAGTACAGGGGATGCAATATAGGAGTAGGCTCTAACTACATCCAAATATCTTTTTTTAAAGCTAAATAATAATATTGGTTGAGTGGGAGCGAATAATTGGTATCAGAGCATGGGTAGAAAACTTGGCGGACTGAGAATAATATGATAATTGTTATGATGCAACTGCCTGCAGTATTGAAGGTAATGTGTTGCCTTAGTTGATTAGTGAAGAGAAGTGTCATGAAAATTCCTTTGCTATTTTGTGAATGCTTATGAATTCTAAACACACTTTTATAATTCTTGTTAAAGAATGTACCTGAACTTCCAGACACTACAGAGCATTCTAGAACTGACCTGTCTCGTGATCTAGCAGCCTTACATGAGATTTGTGTGGCACATTCAGATGAGCTTCGGACACTCAGTAATGAGCGAGGCGTAATGCAGGTAAGAGTTGTTATAGCAGAAAACTCCCATCTTAGATAGTTGACATTTTTTTTACAGTTAGCATTGATGCAAAATTAATAATACTTATTCGATACTCCTGTAATAAGGAGTTAAGATAAATAGCTTCAGATAGGTTACTTCATCAGTATAATGTTATGAGGATGAGGTAGCTCTAAAGGTAAATATTATTCTGTTCATACGTTTCTCACTCAGAATGACTAGACGTGCTCTGTAGCAAAACCAAAAAGCCTTTTAAGTGCCTAGAGGAGGACTGCTTACCAGAACAAGTTTTTTGATAGGTTCTGTGGGCTACTAGTATGATATGTTTTTTTCTATTTAGAATAGTGCATGTTGTTTCTTATCTTTTCAACCACTGTTTCATTTCAGTTTCTTGGTTTGTATTAACTTTGAAAGCAAAAGTTGCAAGCTTTTCTTTTCCAGTAAGAAAACTCTCTGGGACTTCAACAGTTGTTCTGCTTAAACTGTATAAATTATAATAATTAGGGCTTTTGATTAATCCCAGTTAACTCATGCGATTAACTAAAAAAAATTAATCACAATTTTAAAAATTAATCATGATTAATCACAGTTTTAATCACACTGTTAAACAACAGAATACCAATTGAAATTTATTAAATATTTTGGATGTTTTTCTACATTTTCAAATATTTTATTCTGTGTTGTAATCAAAGTATTTATTATTTTTATTACAAATATTTGCACTGTAAAAATGATAAAAGAAATAGTATTTTTAAGTCACCTCATACAAGAGCAATCTCTTTGTCCTGAAATTGCAACTTACAAAGGTAGGTTTGGTTTTTTTGTTACATAACTCCACTCAAAAACAAAACAATGTAAAACTTCAGAGCCTACAAGTTCACTACTTCTTGTTCATCCAATCGCTTTAGTGTCACCAGAAAGTGAGAAAAGGCATTTGCATGGCACTTCTGTAGGTACTTATTTACCAGATATGCTAAACATTTGTATGCCCCTTCATGCTTTGACCACCATTCCAGAGAATGAAATTTGTGACACAATTCTCCCCCAAGGAATTCAATGTCCCCTACTCTATTTAAGACACATTCTTCCATATATTTCAAGTTACAACAGTCTCGGTTGATGACCCAGCACATGTTCGTTTTAAGAACACTTTCACAACAGAGTTCACAAAAGGTGAAGAAGGTACCAATATGAGATTTTTAAAGATTGCTACAGCACTTGATCCAAGGTTTAAGAATCTGAAGTGCCTTCCAAAATCTGAGAGGGATGTAAGAACATAAGGATGAGGTGTGACGCATGCTTTCAGAAGTCTTTAAAGGGCAACACTCCAATGTGGAAACTACAGAACCCAAACCACCAAAAAATAAAATCAGCGTTCTCCTGGTGGCATCTGACTCAGCTAATGAAAATGAACATGTGTCGGTCCACACTGCTTTGGATTATTATTGAGCAGAACCCATCATCAGCATGGACGCATGTCCCCTGGAATAGTGGTTGAAGCATGAAGGGACATGTGAATCTTGACACATCTGGCATGTGAATATCTTGCGATGATGGCAACACCAATGCCACAAGAACACCTGTTCTCACTTTCAGGTGACATTGTAAACAAGAAGCACGCAGCATTATATCCTGAAAATGTAAACAAACTTGTGTGTCTGAGCAATTGGGTGAACAAGAAATAGGACTGAATGGACTTGGAAGGCTCTAAAATTTTACATTGTTTTATTTTTGAATGCAGGTTTTTTGTACCATAATTCTACATTTGTAAGTTCAGCTTTCACAATAGAGATTGCACTACAGTACTTGTATTAGGTGAATAGAAAAGTACAATGTCTTGATTTTTTTTTACAGTACAAATACTTGTAATAAAACAAATATAAAGTGAGCACTGTACGCTTTGTATTCTGTGTTGTAATTGAAATCAATATATTTTGAAAATGTAGAAAACATCCAAAAATATTTAAATGGTATTCTGTTGTTAACAGTGCAATTAATTGTGATTAATTTTTTTAATCGCTCAATGTCCCTAATAATATAATTTTAATATAATACTTGTTTTAACTTTCACTGCCCTGAGCCATCTCAAATTTCCACAGATGAAAAATAGTATTCATCTTCAGACTACTAACCGCAAAGAGCATTCTTTTTATTGTTGGAGTACCCCCACTAGGTAATTCTAGTTACTAAACTGTATGAAACAAGTATTGCTGGCTGGTGTAGTGGAGTGTACAGAAAAGCATAATTTAATTAGTCCTGTGCTGCCTTCTGATGCCCTGTATAACCTGTTTGTAAAAGACAACTGGAAAATAGAATCAGAGAGGTAGCCGTGCTCCTTCTCTTCCCTGTCACCAGTTGAAATCCAGTCCCGGTTAAAACCAAATTTCAGTGGCCTGTGAGAAAAGTCACTCAATCAATCCACTATATTGACTAACTTGTATAGCCAGCTATGACCGGGGTCCCAGGGAGCAACACTGAAGTTACAAAGCTGCAAAGAATGGGGCAGACAATCCCCAAAGCTGGTGGATATTTCAATACTTCGATTTACCAAAACCAGCACAAAACAGCTTCTATAATACCTTACTGCTTATGCAGACGCCAACAACAAGCAACCCAGTGTTAGTCCTCCACCCAGACACCCACGTCAAATATTTTGAGGATTATTGAAAATCTTACTCATTATATAAGAATGTTCTACCAATCCCAAAGGATTGGATGTATTACCTCCCAGGTTAATGAATACTTCAGATCTTATGCAAATACATGCTTACAGCCCGTTCTTATTAACGAAACTAAAATTTATTAAAAAAGAGAGAGTGCATTGGTTAAAAGATGAATATACATACAGACATGAGTGCAGTTCTGAGATCAGATTCATAGTATAGATGGTGAGTTTTGAAGTCTCGGAGTTCTTTCAGAATTAATCCATAGCTTAGAGTCCAGTGGCCATTTTCAGAATGATCCAGATGGAACTCATTGACAGAACAAGAAGCAGTGGTCTCACATTACAAAGTTGGAGGTCAAGGATGGATATTAGGAAACACTATTTAATTAGGAGAGTGGTGAAGCACTGGAATGTGTTACCTAGTGAGAATTTTTTAAGGCCTGGCTTTGACAAAGCCTTGGCTGGGATGATTTAGTTCAGGGGTGGGCAAACTTTTTGGCCCGAGGGCCACATCGTGGTGGGGAAATTGCTTCCAGGGCCATGACTGTAGGGCTGAGACAGGGGTTTGGGATATGGGAGGTGGTGCGGCTCAGGTCAAGGGGTTGGGGCACAGGAGGGCTGGGGTGTATGAGGGGGCGCAGGGAAGGGGGTTGGGGTGCACAGTACGGGAGGGGGCTCAGGGATGTGGTGCAACGTGTGGCAAGGAGCTCAGGGCAGGGGGTTGGGGCACAGGGTGCGGCAGGAGGCTCAAGGCAGGGGGTTGGGTATGGACTCCAGCCTGGTGCCGCTTACCTAGAGCCCTGGCCTTCGCTCCAGCCCACTCCGGGAAGCGGTGGGTACCATGTCCCTGTCGGCCCAGAGAGAGGGGTAACAGAGGGTTCTGTGTGCCTGTGATTCCCTGTTTCTGGCCAATGGGAGCTTTGGGGAAGGTATTCGCAGGCAAGAACAGCTCGCGGAGCCCTCTGCTCTCCCTCCCCAGGGGTGGCAGGAACATGGTGTCAAACGCATCCTGGAGCAGAGAAGGGCACCATGGGCACAAGTGGGCAAGAATAAGGAGTACAATTTAATATGATTACCCAATACACAAATATTATTTTAATACCATGCTCATAATAGCTATTAATATGGGGGCGGGGTTAATGTATATGCTTTGGCTGACAATTATTACAACGATAATCGTCCGTAACAGTCTTGACAAAGAACGAAGAGACAAGGGTCAAACTAGTGAGGTGGGATGGGGAAGCTTTCATTAAAATGGGGTGGGCGTGTGTGTGTGTGTGTGTGTCTATAGACAAGGGATGGGGTTGTCAGTTTGACACCTGTTCTTGAACACTACTTTAAGTGGTATAAAATAAACTAAAACAGCTTTTTGGAGACAATCTGTAGTATTTCAGGGTTGTGGATGTGCTATCATAACTTCTTTGATATGTTTGTATTCCTGTAAGTGAAGTTTAGTTCCTTTAAGGAAACTTTTCTGAACCCCTACTTCTCGTTGGGAAGGAAAAGACCTGGCAGTTGAGAACCACAGTGTGAGGCATTTAAGTACCTTTCGGTTAAGTGCTACAGACCACTTTTTGCCCTAGTTACCTACAATTCTACCCTGAAAAGTGAATATGTAAAAATTGCACCTTTTCTGCATAACTGTTCCAGTTCCATCTGGTTATTTTAGTAACTAAATTCAGTCTTTCCTTCTGTTAGCCCTGTGAAACCAACTCCCAAAATAGTAAACTGTAGTCTATCCCTTATGTGCATTGTCAATAGACTTGTTTTGGTTGCCTGTCCAAATTCTGTTCTTACCCATGGGGTAACTAAGAACTCACCTTGGTGTAAAGAATCCTTTTCAATGATGTTTGAGGAGAGAACTCGACTTTTATTTCCCAGCTTAAGTTTGTAATTTTTTTAAAAAAATTAAACATTTTAAATTTAGATAGTTCTATTTCTCTCTATATATATATATATCAAGTGTTATTTTTACAGTCACTTCTCAGATCAGATCATTGCTTTAAAGACCAAGGAGTCAGATTTGTTCTTTCATTTTACTTTAAACTGCAATAGACAGCTGTGCACACAGATGTATAAAAACAAGTCTTGTGAAGAAGTTTACATAGAAAATTAGAAGACATCTCAAGAAAATTTGGTTTCCAGATGTGATATTTTCCTAATTATTTGTGCATAATATTACTGTCTTTCTTTCTACAGCATGTCCTAAAGAAGCTTCTAGCTATTACAGAACTGCTTCAGCAAAAACAAAATCAGTATTCAGTGTCTAATAATATCAGGTAGCAGCCTTCTACCTAGATTTCTGCATGGATCCAGCATGCCAAACATGGCAACTCACATCAATATCACTTTCTTCTTGCTCTTGCCAAAAATAGCACACCTTTTTCACATTCCCAGTGATGTGTGAACTATGCAAAAAGAAAAGATTCTGTTGGTGAATGTTTCTACCAGCAGTTTTTTAAGCTATCTGTGCAGGATGTTTGCACTTTTTTCCACATGGAACCAATTTTCACAACCTCTGAGCCTTGGTGTACAGATCACCTTCCACATAGAAAATGCTGTGACTGTGTCTTGAACTTAAAAAGTTATTTTCAACACCTTGCCAAAGTTTTGCTGTCTGGAAAAGAATTTATAGTCAACTGACAAGGAATGAAACACATTGTTTTGACAGCTAAGTATAACTGGATTGAAAACATTTCTTACTGTAATTTGACTGGTTACAATTATGACTTTGACTGTTCAATCACTTTAATTTGTATTTACAGTTTCAAGAATTTGACATTATCGTAGGAAAAATCTTTTGCTGTGCACATTTTATACCATGCTGTTCTCTTGCTGGAATTATGTTGAAAGAGAATATGCAGAATGGGTCTCATCAGCTTTATTTTTTTAATGTGCCACTGATTCTGTCTGTTTGAATAATTCTTCCATCAAGTATTGTATATCCAGATAAATCACAATGCTTTTGTAAAATGTTTACAACAGTAAATAATTTGAACTCAGTAAATTTATTGATCATTGTATCAGACATGCATGCATTCATTAAACCATTTTATACAGAAGAGCGTGGTTGGGGTGTTGTGTAATGTAAGTCAGACATGATTCCTATAACTGTTTGAAAATACTTTAGTGTTCCAAAAATCAGTTTTTAAGATAAAATAAGCTTGTAGTTAGAATATCTATGAAAAGTGGATAAATGTGTTGAATATTTGAAGTTTGTTTTGTGAACTTGTTCTTTGTAGTCTACTCACATGCAAATCAAATGTTCAGAGTGAACATTTCAAACTCATCTAGCCTATTTTTTAGCAGGGGACCTCAAAATAGCAGCTCTTGTTTCATACTCTTCTCTGATATCCAGCCACAAAAGGATAAGTGGGTGTTTTGATGAACAACTCAGTTACAGTCTTTTTCCTTTCGGTTGTTTTTTTTTATTAGGCTGTCAATTAATTAACTTGAATTAATCGTGATTAAAAATTAATCATGATTAATTGCAGTTTTAATCATACTGTTTAAGAACAGAATACCAGTTGACATTTTTTGGGTGTTTTTTGACATTTTCAAATATATTGATTTAAATTACAACAGAGAATACAAAGTGTACAGTGCTTTATATTATTTTTATTACAAATACTTGCACTGTAAAATGATTAAAGAATAGTATTTTGCAGTTCACCTCATACGAGTACTGTAGTACAATCTTTGTCATGAAAGTGTAATTTATAAATATAGATTTTTGTTGTTGTTGCATAACTGCACCAAAAACAAGACAATGTAAAACTTCAGAGCTTACAAGCCCACTCAGTCCTACTTCTTCTAAGACAAAAAAGTTTATTTATATTTATGGGAGATAATGCCGCTGCTTTTTATTTACAATGTCACCTGAAAGTGAGAACGGGCATTCACATGGCACTCTTGTGAAGGATATTGTGCCCCGGACAGTCTTGACTAATAGTCATTGATGGACCCATCCTCCATGAACTTATCTAATTCATTTTGAACACACTTATACTTTTGCCCTTCACAACATCTCTGCAATGGGTTGCACAGGTTGACCATGTGTTGTATGAAGAACTTCCTTATATTTGTTTTAAACCTGCTTTGGGTGATTCTCGTGTTACGTGAAGGAGTAAACAACACTTCCTTATTCACTTTCTTCACACCTTTCATGATTTTATAGATTTCTAACATATCTCCCCTTACTCATCTCTTTTCTAAAATGAACAGTCACTGTCTTTTTAATCTCTCCTCATAGGGAAGCTATTCTATACTCTTAATCTTTTTTTTATTGCCCTTCTCTGAACTTTTTCCAATTCTAATATATCCTTTTTGACATGGGGCAACCAGAACTGCACACAGTATTCAAGATGTGGGTATACCATGGCTTTTTATAGAGCAAGGGTGGGCAAAGTACATCCAGTGGGCCAGATCCAGCCCAACTAACATTTCTGTCTGGCCTGCTTGGCTCTCTGGCTGCCCCCTCATGATCTCCAGGCTGCTAAAAGTCCCACAGCACAGCGAGGCACTGAGGCAGGCTGCTTGCCTGCCATGGCCCCACACCACTGCTGGAAGCGGCCACTTGCTACTGGCATGTCTCTGTACATACCAATACAAAGAATTCATTTAGCTTCTCCGCAAAGCCTGTTTCTTCCTTAAGTGCTCCTTCAGCACTTCAGTCGCCCAGTGGCCACAAAGATTGGCCTGATTCTGATGTACTTTAAAAAAAAATTGGCTGTTAATTTTTGTCTCTCACTAGTTACTATTCAAGTTCTTTTTTGGCTTGCCTAATTATAGCTTTCCACTTGACTTGTCAGAGTTTATGCTCCTTTCTATTTTTCTTACTACAATTTACCTCTTTTTAGCCATGGGTTTTTGATTCTCTGACCTTTATTATTATTATTAGGGATATACTTATAGGTTGAGCCTCTACAATGGTGTGTTTAAAATTTTTCCATGAAGCTTGAAGGCATTTCACTCATGACTGTTTCTTTTAATTTCCTGTTTAACTAGCTGCCTAATTTTTGTGTAGTTCCCCTTTTTGAAGTTAAGGACTACTGTGTTGGGCTTTCTTTGGTATTTTCTCCCCCCGTACAAGGATGTTAAACTTAATTACATTATGATCATTATTCCTGAGCAGTTTAGCTATTTTCGCCTTTGAGACCAAATCCTGTGCTCTAGTTAGGACTAAATCAAGAATTACCTCTCCACCTGTGAGTTTCAGAATTATGGTCCAAAGTAGCCCTTAATGCTGTCTAGAAATTTTATCTCTGTATCCTATCCTGAGATGACATGTACTCAGTCCATATGAGGATAGTAGAAATCCCCATTATTGGTGGTTGTTTTTGTAGCTGATGTAACCTGTGCATTCCATGATCACAGTCGTGGTCAGTAGTATATTCCTACTGCTACACTCCTTACTCAAGCATGGAATTTCTATCCACAGATTGTGGTACTGTTTGAGTCAGATAAGATTTTTTACTATATTTGACTTTTTTCTCTCTCCATAAAATGCCATTCCTCAACCAGTGTGACCTACTGTCATGCCTATATATTTTACTGATATTACCATGTCCCAGTAATTTTTATTTTTCCACCAAGTTTCTGTGATGTCTATTATGTCCATAACCTAATTTAATACTAGACACTAGAGTTCACCCATCTTAACATTTAACTTCGTGCATTTGTATACAAGCATTTATAAAATTTATCAATATTTAGCTATCCTTGTGTACTGTAACTGAATGTTTTATAGTGACCTGTTTCACTGCATGAAGTTAAATCAAAGTAGGCTGCTGGGAGGAAACAGGAAAGAACATAGTGGTAAAGATAAGGAATGATCCAAAGAATACCCGGGGTCCGTGAGGAAACACCGGAAAACCTATTACCTGGGGACTACTCCCTTCTCTATGTCCAAGTAGGCTGGCAGGGTTTATTTTTCCCAGAGCTGAATCTAGGGTTAGACAGACACATCAAAAATGTAAAATAGTGACCTATGGTTGACTGGATTTTTGGCAACTGCCCCAGGCAGCCCCACTCACAGGAGAGAGAGAATGAGCAATATGCTTTTCTTAGCCCAGAGATCAAGGTAACAGAGCTGAATGATGCTTAAAGCTTGCCAGAAAGGTTTAGGTTTAGGGGAAATATGTCTATATGCCTTTGCTTTAACCCTTGTCTGATTGCTATGTACTTTTGAGTGAATTAATGTGTTGTTTAAGAAGATATTAAAGTCTCTAATCAGCTGCTGGTCCGAGGAAGAAAATGTCTTACTAATGGCAGATACAAGCACCCAGAGATGCTGAAGGGCATGACTTTCACCTCCTTCCTCTCTCCTTAGGTGAAGGAAGCAAGGCCTGGCATCGGAGTGGGACACTTGAGAGGGACCAAGGAAGTCTCAAGTATAGTGTGCCCTCTAGCTGTGCCAATTTGACTCCACTAAAATAGGCTAGTGGCTGCCCTCCAGCTGTGCCAATTTGACTCCACTAAAATAGGCTAGTCAGGGCTGCCCTCCCTATCAAAGCCACTTAAATATGTCTGTCCTACTGCAGGTGTCAGCTACACTTTGCCTCACCCCATCTTTCAAAGCACTACCGCTTAGCTTTAGCCTCTAAAAGGGAATCCTTGCAGACAAAGCTCTTCTCTTTAGATCAGTACAGCTTACCTCTACCTGGCCCAGCTCCCACCATTTTACAGGTGTTTCATGTACATCATTGTGAGGTACCTTTGATTTCCCAGTGATCCTGAAAAACTGACAGGTAATGCTACCACACTCAGACAACAACATGGCCTATACTCTACCACCTGCTTGCCATTAAATTGTTAATGCACTAAAGTTCAAGCAAGATTAAGAGTCAAGCATGGAAATCTCTTCAGGACAGTGCATGTCTGCTTCTAGAATGCTCTCTTTTTCAAAAACATGTAAATATATAATCATGTTTATGTAACTAATCACATTTAAATAAAATACAAATCAATTTATTATAAAAAGAGGCAGTTCCATGACAATCTGGGAACCTGCCCTATGGTATTAGCTGTAGAAAGATTTTACAAATGAGAATCCAACATGATGAAGTAGAGGGAGGACAAGTAGTTCCTGAAGTCCTCCTAGGTGCCATCTTCCTTTAGAATTATAGTGAATCTAAAAGATCATCATCAGTCCATTCTTCCTAAAATGATTGGGAAGAGAGAATCAAGGTGAAACTATTACAAGCATATGCAGTACAGTAAAAGTTGTGTTAGAGCACTTTACCACCTGAAAAGCTCTATCAACCAGTATTTCTGATCATTGAAAGTCCAATTTATAGTCCAGTTGGCCCAGGGCCGATAGGCTCCATAACTGGCTCCCTGGAAGTGGTGACATGTCCCTGCTGCTCCTGGGTGGAGGAATGGCCATGAGGAGTTCAGGGCACAGACTCTGGGAGGGTCTTCAGGTGCTGAAGTGAGTGTGGCAGCACTAGCCTTGGGTGGCTGGCACTGAGATGTCCCAGCTGTTCTGTGCTCTGCCTGCAGGTGTTGCCCCCACAACTTCCCCCGGCTGAGGTTTCGGGACAATGGGAGCTCCAGAGCTAGCTCTGCCTAGGAGCAGCGGGGACATCTCACCACCCTTGCCCTGAGCCCCTTCCTGCACCTAAACTCCCTCCCTCTTAATTGGAATTTACTTCCTGGCACTGCCCATTCCCCCAACATGCCAGATACCAAAGCTTTTACCATGTATGTTTTACTACAGAAACACCAAATACTACAGGAGTAGGTGATATATACCTCTCAAAGCACATGAGTAATAATTTGATGTCTAAAAATAAACAAAGCAATATTAACACAAAGGGTTTCTTTTAAAACCAGTAGTTTATATCCTTTTAAGCTACTGAACTATGCCCACAACCTCAAAAAAAGGGATAACTCAGTCTTGGCACTGTGTAGAACTACACTGTCGAGACTAGTTTCACACCCATAAGAGGCTACTTTTGTTAGTATTCACAGGCTGTACAACACAATATGTGAACAGTACTACATCTAGAAGTACAGCAAAGGAAGAATGGATACTTAGCCCACAGTAGTTCTGGGTTTTTTTGGTGGTGTTGCCTACCACATGTGGACATACTCCTGAGATCAGATTATTTTGGCCAACAGTGTCCACTGGGGCTGTCTCTGTACCCTGGATATTCTCTCTCACTAAGGACATAAAAGGCAGAGTGGACTCAACTTTCCCTGTGTCCCTTTACCAATTTAGAATCCAACTTGACCAGGACTCCCATCTAGGACTGTAGAAGCGGGGAAGGCAAATCCTAGAAATCCTAATTAAATTATGATTGCAGGATGGCACTGGTAAAACAGGCATTAGATATTGAATCCCCAAGTAACACTGGGTGAAAGCATACACTGATGCCCTTGTAGTGGCTCTGCAAATTTGAAATTGTTATGCTCTCTCAGAAAAGCTGCAGAAGATTCCTGAGCCCAGTTGGAACAGGCTCTTCAGCTGCACAGATGGATCTATTCTAGCTAAATCAGAACATGATGCAATACAATTAAATGCCCATCTGGTCAGTCATTTGGGTGGATACTGCCTGACCTCACCCTATCTGTAAATGCTACAAGGAGCCCCTAAAAGGTTTTGTTCTGTCACAATAATATGAAAAAGACCTCACACTACTGCCAAGGATGTGCTGTTTAGCTTCCCCATGGTTGGAGCAGTGTGGAAAGTGGCAGATGAAGCATAAAATTTAAATGAAATTGAGATTTTTGCTAAGGAATGAGGATTGGTGTCTTTGTAGACTACCTATCTACATATGGTGGACGAGCCAGGTGAGCTGATGATATAGCTTCTAAAAAGGCGGTTTTCATAGGCCTAGTTGCTAAGGGCTCAAAAGAAGCTCCTATTAACCCATCTGAAATATTAAGGTGCTAGGAAGAAGGGAGAACTCACACTGGGAGATAAAAAACTATGAATGCCAGATCATCTAGTCTGACTTATCTAGTAGGGGACAAAAGGGAATGGTGTAATGCTGAATAGGAAGACATGCAGAGAGTACTGCTGAACATAGCTTTATAGAGCTGATAGACTGCCATGACTGCTTTAGGGATAGAAGCCCCAGTATCTTCTATTTTGGGAGACAGGTAGTGTTGGTCTGCCCAACCTCCTCCTCCATTGGGCTATATAATCTTTTCTGCTCTGCATCAATATATTCTAAACTTCAGACAAACATCTTGAATCAGGATAGTTAAGCCAGCATGCATGTTATCAGATGGAAGATGCAACCTCCATTCTGAGATCACATCAGGTAAGACAGGAAATGTTACTGGGGGCCAAGATGATTAGGTGTACATACCAGAACAGCCTGGACCAAACTGGAGTTAAACATGATCATTACTTTTCTATTTGGACTCTCACTGTTAGAGGGTGACTATCCACTGATTCCATTATCCCTAGAGTCTACGAGAGAAGGAAAGCATCTGACAGGGAGTTTGGGGGTAAAGCTCCCTCCCATCCCCACTTTGAGCCAAACGTTAGGCATTTGTTCTGGGTTATAGTAACCAGGTCTACTGACTGGTATCCACTACCTAAAGAAGATATTCTGCACAATAAAATTAGTCCATTCATGCTAGTATGCTAATTACTTGCTGAGGTGGTGGGGGTCTGTTAGGTTAGAAATTCTGCTTAAACAGAGAACTACCGTTTTGATGATCAATCAACAGCTCTAGCCCTGAGTAGCTTCTGGCTCAGTGTCTGACAAAACACTGATGTGTCCCTCATCACCTGGATCATTAGTTTATGTAACATAAGAAATACTGAACACAGATGAATAGCTGTGAGCTCTAGAATGCTGATGAAGGGGAGTCTCTGGGATTTCAAATGTCTTGGTTTTGTAGCTGCTCTAGGTGAGCTTTGCCTCCTAACATGGAGGCATCCGTTGCCAGCACTTTGCTAGGCAAAGTGGAGAAAACAGTATTCCTTTGCATACCTGGAAAGGGTCCTGCCACCAACTTAACAATGGAGAGTTGGTCTCTGGGAACCTGCATCCTCATGCCTTGGCAACGTCTGTTGGGTAGATACAGATTTCAAACAGGCTTGCAAGGAACATAAATGAAGTCTGGCATTCTCTATAACAAGTGCAGGAAGCCACATGACCCAAGAGTCTGTGGCACACCGATGGCTGTAGATGACCCTACAAATGGTGGGTGAGGTCCACTATGGTCTGGAACCTCTCTTGCAGTAAGCTCTTGCTGATCTGTAATTTAACACAAACCCTGTGCAATCTATTCTTTGGGTTGGCAACCATGACTGGACTTTGTTGATCCCGAGTGCCAATGCGATGAGAAGACAGGATTGTTCACTTGTTGCAGTGATCATCCTAGAATTAGCTAGTCATCAGGGTAAGGCTATACTTGGATCCCTTGCTTTCTCAGGTGAGCTTCCATGACTGCCAAGCACTTGAATACCTCTTTGTGCTGCTGAGAGACCAAAGGACAGGACGCTTGTAGTAAGATGTCCCTACTAGGACTATGAGATCTTTGTGAATGGACTCATGAAAATATACATCTTGTAAATCAAGAGCTAAAAACTAATCTTTAATCTAATGAATGGATTATAGAGGCATGGAGTTGCCATCTTGAATTTGAAACAGTGGATGAGCTCGTGGAGGTAGATCAAATCTAGAATTAATTAATTTGATACTAGCTCTACTTCTTCAGGATTAGGGGGGGGAAATGGGAGTAAGACTTCTTCCTTCTGAACACCAAAGACTCTTCTTCCACTGCTCTGAGATTTAGAAAAGAGTACACTTTGTGCTTTAGCAGAATTTCATGAGGGGTCCCTGAAAAGGGATGTGGAAAAAAGTGGAGGGTTGGAACAAACTGGAAAAGTGAATGGAATACCACCCCACACTTATGATCTGCAAGACCCAGAACTAGTATAATAGATTCCAGGGCTCAAAAACTTAAGGAAGGATACTGATCCTCCAGACACTGTATGGCAGTTAGCAAGTCAAACTTGATGCGATAATGTTGATGCAGGCAGTGCAGTAGATGAAGAGGCAGCAGAGGGATTTCTGCATTTGAACCTCTGCTTCTTTCTCTGCAGCTCCTATGATCTTTGTGGAATAACATGTTTTTTTATCTGGAGTAGATTGTGACTAGCCTGCTTTCCCCTAAAGACTGGCATGTAAACTAAGGAAGGAGAGTGGCTCTTGACTCTTTCAAAGGAGTGCAGAGCTTCATCAGTTCTTGAACTAAAGTGGTCACAACTTTCAAATAGGAGGTCCTCAATTGTCTGGATTTCCATGGAGACTGTAACCATGAATCCCTGTTCATAGCAATGGAAGAGGCCACCGAATAGCCTGCAATGTCCAACACATATAATGGCACCTGCAACTACGCATATAAGCTACCAACTGCCCCTCAGATACAATGGACTTCACTTCATCCTTTTTTTGAGGGGGTTTTCCAATACATTAACACATTTTGTCCCAATTACTCTGACAGGAGCGCCTGGTAATTCACAATGCACAAGTGCATACTTGAGTCATTTTTCTTCCCAAACCTAATTTTTTCAAAAATGTCTCCTGACAGTTATTTTTGGAGTCCCTGCTGCCTGGACCTTTCATGCACAGTCACTGCTACCAGCCATTCAGGAACTGGTGCATGTAAAGATATTCAAATCCATTTGAAAGAACTTGCTAGCACCTCTTTGCCTTTTTAGAAGCGAGTCATCCAGCACGGAGGCATGGCCCCAACAGACACTACTGGCCAAAAAACAAAAACAAACAAAAAAAAAAAAATTAAATCTGTCCACGTTCATGAGGCACATGCACACCAGTAATGGAATGCACTGGGCCAATCACTCAAATTGCCACCTCCCTAGACCTGAAGGCTATCAGTATACTAGGGTACATTATGATTTAAACAAAAAAAAGTAAATCTGACCCACTGCAGTAGAAAAGCAGGTGATACATGAAATCATGCAACAGGTCTCTTATTTAAAGGTCTACCATTAGGTGGTGGTTACCGCATAGCAATAAGCTTAAATGGTTCAGAAAAAAGAACCATTTGATTTCTCTCTGACAGCAATTGCCTCTGTTTTCTTAAAGATGTGATTTTAATCTGAGGTACAGAGCAAGAGAGTGGTGTAGACTGATTTTTATCTGGTTAATTCATATTTTGCTTGACATTTGTCATCTCTTTTCTTCAAGAAAATTTCACATGTGAAAAACAGACAAGACACCAAAGCTTAATTTTACCAAGAACCGTTGTTCCATAAAACAAGTTTTTAACAAGTGTAAAATTATGGAATGGGTCCTTTTAAAAAAAGATAGAAATTTTTGCAGTTTTTAAGTGTAGGCATATGGTTAGAAAATTAAGGCCAAGATCATAAGGAGTGTGTAGCAATTTTGGAAGCTGCACTAGAGACATCTTGCCTTCAACGGGTGGGTGCTCAACAAGAGCCTTTAAGGCAGGGGTCTCAAACATGCGGCCCGGGGGCCACATGCGGCCCGCAAAGCCCTTCCCTGCGGCCCGCCAAGCTTCCTGGCGCCCCCCCCCCCCCCCCCGGCCCTCCCATAGCAGTTTGCAGGATGGAGGGGCCAGAAGTGGAGGCTTCTCTGCTGCCTGGCTGGGCCGCGTGTGTTTCTAGCTCTGGACTTCCTAGATTGCTCTTGCTTTGTTTGCCAAACAGCTGTTGGTGGTGCCTAGTGCTTTCCAGGAGGGAATGGGGAGCTGCGTGCTCAGAGGAGGAGGTGGGGCAGGGGTGGGACCTCTTGGAAGGGGTGGAGTGGGGGCGGAGCTGGGGCAGCAAGGGCGGGGTGTGTGTCAGTGGTGCGGCCCTCGGGCCAGTGCACTAGTCCTCATGCGGCCCTCGTGGTCATTTGAGTTTGAGACCCCTGCTTTAAGGTGTCTGGCTAAGGCAGTGACCATCATTCACTTTTGAAAATCATGGGCTAATTCCAGCAATTCTCAAATTACCGTATTTTTCGTCCCATAGGACGCTCCGGCGTATAAGACGCCCCCGCGTTTTCGGACCCAAAAAAAAAAGCGCCGCTTTTTTCGCGCCGCTCTCCCGTCCCCGCCACGCAGGCGGGCTGCTGGGAGCGCGCCGCTCTCCCGTCCCCGACGGGAGAGCGGCGCGAAAAAAGCGGCGCTTTTTTTTTTTTTTGGTCCGGCCGATATTCGGCGTATAAGACGCCCCCCCTAATATTGAAAGTATTTTGGGGGGTTAAAAAGGTGTCTTATACGCCGAAAAATACGGTAATACACAACTAGTGAAATAATACACGAGTTTATAAAATATGGTAAGACACCTTAACTTCCACTATAAGTCAATAACTATATGAAACACAGACCAGGTCTACACTAAATGTAGGTAAACCCAGCTACAATCGCTCAGGTGTGTGTATCTATCTATATTTAAAAAAAAAAAAAAAAAAAATCTACACCCGTTCAAGTCCACATAACTCCCAGCACAGACAGCACTAGGTCAACGTAAGAATTCTTCTGTTCATATTTTTATTTATTTCACACACACACGTATATATAGTGTGTGTATATATATAAAAATAATCCTATTTCTCTCATCTTCGTATATATATGTAGTTCTTCCTATTGCATTGTTCAGTTAAGTTAATGAGACAGACAGCCAAAGAATATTTCTTGACACTTGTGGCTTATTCAAAAATTAAAATTTTACCAAACGAAAATTCTTGCCAGAGCTTGGTCTAACACCTAAGGGTACTGGCTAGCAAATAAAAAAAGGGGGGGGGGGGGGGGGAGAAGAGGTAACAGGGAAAGATGTTGAAGAACAGTACACCAACTCCCTGCAACCAACAAAGCCATGTGAAGCCCCTCTCAGACCAGCCTCCACTTTAACTTCGATCACAGAGATTCCTGATGGCCACAAACTCTCTTTCTATAAGAAGTTGTGATGGAAGACAGCATGTATAAGAAATTAGGAGGCAAGTTTTTATAGTTTCTGTAAAACATCCAGATACTAAATAGCCATTTTTGAACTGCTTAGTTTGTGAAAGGTTCACTTCCTGAAAATTTCCAGAATATGTTTTAACAGTATTAACAAAATTTTACTGTTCTTGTTAGTGATGAGAGAAAATATGAACAGTTCTTCTCCAACATGTCTACTAACCTCATCCATTTTAGATTTCTTTGTAATGTATTCATCATCTTCATAGCCCTTCCTCTTCTTTCTAACCCCCCCAAAGAAAAATACAAGATGTTTAGACATTTGAGAGAAAGTTAAGTTCCAATACTAGCTTCTTTTTCTTCCTCACCCTTAGCATTTTTAAGATGGATCTCGGTTACACATTTCTTGACTATAAAAATGCAGTTAGCGTTTCACTAATGCTGGAAGTTTCTTACCAATTCATTTTGCTACCTAAAAGCAAAGTCTTTAGCTCTTGCATGGAATAGTGTAGTTTTACAATCTGCACAAAAATACTTTTTCATGAAAAAGGCATATTTTACACAAATTTGATTAAAAGGATCGCTAAGCCCTTGATAAACAGATTATTAATGACACCCTGTTAGGCAAGTGCTAATAATCATTTTTCAGATAGGTTAAATGGCACAGAGGTAATTTGCTTCGGGTCTGAACTCTGGCATCCAAGCCCCTACTTTAGCAACTGTTGGTGATAGTGTTTGTAAAATAAAATGTTTAATGTGCAAAACAAGTATGATATTCAGTCTAATAAATTAAACCAATTTTAATTTAAATACATTGTACAGTGCAAGGAAAATGAACATTTTATAAAAGCTACCATATCACTGCAGAAAGTGACAGTTCCAGCTGGCCGTGTAGGAAAGCAGAAAGTCAAAACTCCTTAATGCTGGAAATCTCTACTTACAAGTTTGCATTAAGAGCAAGTTCTGAGCTGTGACATTTCTCTAACTTCTGCTTTAGAGCAGCAACCTCCTCGGGCCGTGGTGGTTCATACTTCTTTATGAGATTTTTCATGCCTAGAGAGAAACCACCATAACTTTTCAAAGTAATGAATTAGTTGCAATAAGTTAATTAATTTTCATAACATTCTTGTAAGTTATCCCAAGAGTCAGTGGCATAGCCATGCTTGGAACACAAGACTCCTTGCCTCACAGCCCAACAGACTAGATGCTCTTCAGTGTACTAAACATAAGATATGATTCAAACCTCAGATTTGGAAAGATCTAGTTAAATCAGAACAGTTTATAAACAATTTGGTGGCACAATTTGAAGGCCCCCTCAATACAGCCATCTCCTCTTGCCTTCATAAGCTAATGAAGGTATCAAAACTAACTTTTCAAGAGATCTCAAGAAGCTGCAATAGTACATGCACCACACTACAGACCATTTTAATTAGATCAGAAACTTACCAAATAAAATCCTTTTGTCAAAGCAAATATTAGGTACTTAGGGAAAAAAGGTTGAAGACTTCTTTCAAATGGCTTCATAAACAGAATCTCAGCTTTGAAAACCACAAAATAGTCTTAAATTTTAGAGAACCCAAGATTACATGTATAAGAGTCTTAACTGTCACTTTACATCAGAGGATTTATTCTAAGTAGTGTCAAGATACAGTGTAAGCCCAAAGCAAAGAACTTCACTGAAACAAGTTGGCATCATGATACTGGATTTCCTCAAGGCTAAGTGATAATGCAGAGCTAGCATTATTGTATTAGTAAATGTTGATACTTTTTGCTTGCCACACTGTACATAAAGTCTTAAAAATAAAGATCAGTCTCAATCTCATTAAAATACACTAAATTTGTTATCTTTCAGCAAGCACAAGAGAAAAAGAAAAAAAGAGGGACTTTTTACCATTACCAGTTCTCTGTACCACTGGTATGTTTGTGCTTTTTTTTAAAAAAAAAAAAATATATATTTCATGTGTCATAGCCTAAAAGCAAGTTTCCCATGAAAATCTATGATGGCTGGTGTATGTACACACACACACACACACACACACACACCCCCTCCCTTCTATTACGGTGTGACAGCTAACAATATGCATCAAGGCATGCAATGAATTCTGTAGCAAAACTGGATTTGGCATTTTTGATGTTTCTAAATAAAAGGCAAACAGGAAAAAAATGCTTAAAAACCCTTTCAAGCTTTCTTTATACATCACAAAGCAGTTAATAAAAAGAAGCAAGACGAGTCTTGAAAGATTAAACCTTTATACATCACCATTAACTTTTTAAAGTTGTTTAGCTTAGAGAATGAACCCTCTAGTGGCACAAGTAGTAATCCACAGGTTTCTGCAAACTTGAAAAGTGGGTAAAGGCAAATTGTATGCATTTCTTTTAAGTCAATGGCAACTAAAAAAATATTTCACCCAAATTCACAAGTAGTAACAGCAGCAGATATAAAAAGTAATGCTCTCACTTTTCAAGAGTGTGATCAATTCCCAAGACCTTGTTGCAGATCAAAATATTGAGGCTCAGTGCATCATTACTAGGCTCTTATTATTCTTTTACAGAAAACTAGTTTCAGGTTTGTTTTTTTTAAAGCTGCTAACTAGTTCATGTTGTGAACCTTCACTCCCCCTCCCCCCCATTAAGCTTGCAACAGTTTTGAAGGAAGAATATTGGCAGTGTCTCTCTGGTGTGGTCTAGTGTAGCTGTTTCTTCAGACACACACAAGCGTGTACATAGTACACACACACCTGCTCCAAAGCTGCTACTTAAATATTTAGTTCAGGAAAAAATGCATACTTCTCAGCACAATGTTTACTCACATTTCATTCCATCTAGTAACCGGGACAGAGATGTTCTGTTGTCTTTCAATGCAAGACATTCTGATAAATAGCTACAAAAAAGTAAGAAAAATGTGGAATTCTAGAGTTATTACAATAAATTATTAATTTAACACATTGTTCATAGCTGCACTATTGTTATTAATGAAATGAACAAAATGTTAAGGTCTGACTGTAAGAGCTTTATGAGGATAGCAACGTGACTGAACAAACGTGTTTCCTGTAATAATTTTTTTCCCCTTGCATAAATAGCTATATAACACCATTAAGAGACAGACAGATGGGTTTAAAAATCAAACTGCTACTCTCCTCCTCCCCCCCCCCCCCCCAAAAAAAAAATCTTGGCCCTTAACATTGCAAAATCAACTTTCATAAGTAAACTAAATCATCTTCCCAAATCTGTAGACAAGCAGCTGAGGAGTGTGCTTTCATCTCACTGGGGTATTGACAAGTCTGTTTTTAAAAGACAATATTTCATTGCTGATCGCTTAAGGAGAAACAGTCATCCTATCTACTTATCAATTCTTGAAGTGTAGTGTTTATACATGCAGTTCTACTGTGCCAATCAAAATGGTATTATTGGCAGATGTGAATAATATTGTTCAGTGTTAAGGTAGGAATCTGAAACTTAATCTGCTTATGTTTGCTAAGTTATAAAACAACTCAGAATGAACACCACATGAGCTATGATCCTTCTTTTTTACTTTAGAATAATATTTCTGTCCCAGATCAAATGACAGTTTACATTTTAGTACCCTCCATCTTGCTCGAACATCCAACAAAACACTTCAAAAATAGAGACAGCTGTGGAATACATGAAAGTAAAGACATAGATCAGTTGTACTGAAACTGCAATCATTGTACCATTCATATTACCAATACCACAGACATTACTCTTTGGTGTTTAGTTTCTAATCTACAATTTGTTTCTTAAAACTGTCCTGGACAAAAAGTTAGAGCACTTGTAAATAAATATTATGTAAAAGCAGGGCTTACAAGATGAATTTAAACAGAGCATGAATTAGCTTAAATTCAGGAAAAACTACATTTTGGGTCTTTACAATGAAGTAGGAAGCAATCTAGTGTAGAAAGGGAAGACTTTCAGCAGTTCTGATGCTACTGGACTACTATAATATTTTGCAATTACACAAGATCGCATCTGCAGGAATGGTGGGTAGACATTATAACCCCATTCTATGGGTGATATAACTAAATTGAAATCTGAAGTAATCTTCTAATTAGACACTGTGGTGAAGAGAATGAGTTATAGCTCTATCACAACAGTGATCTGGTGACATGCAGAGTCAAGGCCAGGCAATGGAAGAGGCATTGCAATAGAACTCAGGACCTCCTAGCTCTGTGTAATACTACTGTAGACCAGCGGTTCTCAAACTAGTTGAGACCGCGACCCCGGTTTGTGATCCGGCGGCGCGGCGCGACCCCCTCCGCGAAAAGCTGCCGAATTACCCAAAAAACCTACACACACAAAAAAGCGCGTGCGCCCCGGTCCCCCGTCCCCGACACGGGCGGGCGGGCTGCCGGGAGCGCGCTGGTCCCCCGTCCCCACCGCGGGGGAGCTGCTGGCTGCGTGCCGGCCCCAGTCGCCGCAAGTTGCGGCGGCAGGAACTCACGACCCCCCAGGGGTCGCGACCCCCAGTTTGAGAAACCCTACTGTAGACCATGGAACTGGAATACACTATGCTTGGCGAACGAAAACATTCAAACATCTTGTACTTCCTTGGAAAACACATCAGTTTGTACACCATACCTATAATCACATTACTTGTCCCCTCCCACATCATTCTCTTCTTACTCAAACTGCTTTTTGTTCAAACGCTAAAATAAGAGATTCATTTTAACACAGAATTCAAACATGGGCAGTCCAAAGAGTGAAACTTTTGGGAAGTTATGTGTGATCAAAGATGGAGTTATACTAAAGGCATTCTGAGCTAGTGATCCCAACCTGCAGCTATTACAGGAATGTAGTCACATTCAAAAGGTATGAGGCTAGGACATATCCCGATACCTCAAGGGCACTCTGAGGCATAAGAGAAAGAAAATTGCCACACAATTAGTACAAGTATCCAGTGTAGCAAATTTGTCAGACTATCTATAAATAAAGTACCTGGTTTAAGAGATTTTTTTTAAAACTCCCCACTTCCCCCATTAAAAAGTTTACCTCCTGAAGTTTCAAAACTTGCTGAATCTTTAAGCGTATATGTAATGTTTGAAAACGCTCCATTTTAACTCTCCGTTGACACACACTTTAGAAATCAACAAGGGAGCATTCTGCCAACTGCACTGCCAGTTTAACTGGAAATTAATTAGCAAAACAATGCCAGTAACTTTAAACATTTTAAAGCACTTAAGGTATGTCTGCACTGCAATAAGATACCCACAGCTGGCCCATGTCAGCTAACTCTGGCTCACAGAGCTCTAAAACTTCATCCCAGAGCCCAAGCTCTATACAGCAGCTGTTTTATTGCAGTGTAGACATACCACTATTCGCTAGTCTGTTTCCATGTATATGGAGCAGAAATACTAGCCAGAGGCAATAGTTAGACCTCTTGTAAGTTTTTAGCTGCTGCTGGCGAAGAGAATCTTTGGTTTTCACCTCAGCCGATGAGAATCAAGAATGCTCAGATCCTTCAGGATCACGCTGACAGTCTGGAGTACTTTAACTTGGCCACATGAGATACAGTTGGAAAAAGCAAAGACTGAGCGGAATATTAAAAACCAAGCAACTTATCTAGTGCAACACTCTTATTTCCAAGAAAAAATAAATAGTGATACTTCACCATTTGAAACAGCCAGTTAAGTGCCTTGTTTCAGAGACTATGAGTCAAATAATAGATATACATCTGTATAAAGATATCTAGCACCTGGAATAAACAAATTAATGCAAGCAGCAAAATCAGTCATTTAAGCCATATCCACGCAAATTAAAAAAAAAATTTGAAGTCTACCTTTCCATATTAATTCCTGCCCTGGAAGCACTAGATAAGATGGCAGTGAGAGCTATTTGTGAAGGTGTAAATAAAAGGTAGGCATCTGTCAGAGCTACTCGATTGAGAAACTCATCAGCTGTTTTCCTCAAGACCTCAGGATTCTCCAGCAATGGATAACGAGTCTAGAAAATAAATATTCAGACATTACTCCTGCTGAGTTTTAACCTTATTGAGACATGACCGCAGCATAAAATTATTCCTATTCTTCTGTAGGAAAGTTTGTGACATATGAATCAAAAGGGCATTTTGAAAAGCAAAGTTTAAGAGAGCATCATTCTAAAAGCTACCCTGAAATGTTTAGTGACCACAATTAAAGCAGAGATGTTTCAATTCAGATGTGTTCCCACTTATTACAATAAAAAGCCAAAAAACTTTCTAGGATACATTTTACAGTAGAGAATGACAAAAGATGACTAAGTTCAGTGTATGACACATGAGATTGGACCCACAATTTGAGAACCGCTGTTCTAATTTATTAATTTTTTTTAAAAGGACATCAATACCGTGGTCCTTCAACTCAGGAGTCTCACACTTGACCAAGTTTCTCTCAAAAAATACTATCAGCCATATAACCTCCACATCTTTGATGTGCTACAAAATGGGGCCCTCAGGCAATACCCACATACTATATTTGCTAATATTTCAAAGTATTATAAAATGAAGTTATCAAGCCTATTTATTTTGAAGAATATTAATAAATACCTAACTTGGCAACAAGTTTTTAGAGGTACAGCAAGGAGAAAGACAGTAATTAAAGTATTACCTTCAAATCAATTAAAAATCCCTCAAATGGTCTATAAGGGTTGTGCACTATGAGATGGAAGTTCAGCTGCTGAATAAGTAGTAACTCATATTCCAAGATCTGTTCAAGAGCCTTCTCCTGACCTGGAGGGTTCTCTCGAAGGTTACCAACAAACTGTGCACTGGACACATTAAATTCATCTACTTTACATGCCAAGAACGCACATGTTAACCTTGGAAAAGCATAATAAACATAATTTAGTTCAATGCCATGCATCATGCTGTTATCATACACACACGTTGTAGTTCAGTCTTTATTTCCCTTTTTTGAAAGCAAAAAGCATCTTGAAGAATACAATAACCAATTCCCAAAAGAAAAGTGATGAAAATTATTCAGATTCTTGTTTTATATAAAACAAGTAAAATTCCTGACTCTAATGTCCTCGAGCTTTCATAAGTTACTTGATATGACAATATTGACAAACATTAAAAGTAAAATTCAAAAAGTGTCCCAATTACTCACATTATTATTCGAGGGTGATATTCCATCACGGAGTTATTGAGGTAAAAACGTTTGAAGTACATAGTCGCTGTTCCCTAAATATAAAGAGTCAGTAAGTAAAATAGCACAAAACAGCAAATAGGTATTGTTCAATGCACAGAATTTAAAAAGACAAGGCACATTTCAACACTCCATAGAGACAAGTCTATCTATCGAATGTACTTATCTTCTCCCACCCCCATTCACCATAAAATCAGCACCTCACCACCTTTAGCATATCTATCCTCAATAACTCTGCAAGGTATTGTTACACCTTCAACCCTGCCCGCACAAAAATAAGCAAACAGGGTGTATAAGTACACACATGGAACTGAGGCACAGAGAGCTAGATCCACAAAAGGACCTAAGGGCATGGCAATACTTAACTGATAAGCAATCTACTGGACAGTGGACTCCTCAGCCCTGAATAAGGTGCCCAGGCTCCCATAAAATGCATGGGAGAGATTTAGGCACCTAAGAAATTAATCTTTACAGGCCAGCAAGCTGAGTGGTGAGTGAGCTAAAATAATCAGTGGAAAATTCTGAGGCAAAGGGCAGGAGCCAAGTCCCACCCCTCAGGGACATGAGCACCAAACTCTAGACTGAAGGGAGCACCTATCTCAGCTCAAGATTCACAGCTGTGAACCATCCCCTTGAGTTAGGCTACTGAGCGAGGTCAGCACTCTCTCACAAAAGACCACCCCACATACAGTGGGACCCCATCCATTGTAGTCAATAGCCTCATGGAATGCCTGTTCTGAACAGGGATTTGAACCCAGGTGTTCCACCTCACAGGTAAGTCCCCTAACCACCAGGTTATTTGCTATACTAGAGTAAGCTCTTCTGTTGAAGCTGTTCCATGTTGTATAAATATTACTTGGATCAGCTAAGAAAAAAAAAAGTCATGAAACTGGTGGTTAGGACACTCCCCTATAATGTGGGAGTGCTAGGTTCAAGTCTAAAAAAATAGGTCATTTATACACAGAGTGGAACAACTTCTACAGGAGAAGTTAAGAGAAGCTTATCCCAGAAGACCTAAAAGCCTACTGGTTAGGACACTCACTTGGAATGCTAGAGACCCGGGTTCAAGGTCCTGCTACAAATCAGGCAAATCTTCAACATTCTGGGGGAGTGCTATTAGGACATACATACACCCACTCTCTCCTGAAAGTCTCCTCCTTTGCTCTTTTGTGCAGATTAGGCCTGCTCTGAGAAAACATTCAATCCAGTACTGTTTTTTTCCTATTTACTACATCATGTTTCTACTGCTATTCAGTTTTTCTTTAGATGTGGCCTGGCTCATGTCCCCCATACTCATCTTGCTCTCTGGGGAGGCACAGCACCCCCCCAGCCTTCTCTACCAATGTGGCATTAGGGTCAAAAAGTTGGCCCACCCCTACCCTAAAAACTCTATCCTCCACTTTTTTAGTTTCAGAAATATTTCATCTGTGAATCATGAAAAGTTTGAGAAGCAGTACCCTGGATGTGAGAGAAGATATGCTTTAATAAAAGCATCTACATTTATAGAATAAAACCGACAGGGGTTTTACCTTTATCACATTTAGCACAAGTCTGTGATATAACAAAGTGTGTCAAGCCCAGAATTAGAAAAATTCAGGTCTTTTTCTTTCCACCTTGAAGTCATTTTTTATAAAAATCTTGGTTTTGTAGGAAGAAACCTAGCTCTTTAGGTGTAATAACCTAAGAAGATAACAGGTGACTTAGAACCAGATTCACTCAAACTAATTCAGAGAGGTGCAACGTTCCCTCTACTAGCAAGAGCACTCCCCTCCCCACCCACCCCAAGAGACAGTCAACCTGAGCAAGACAGATTAAAAAGTTGCCAGAGATATTTTGGGCCCGATCCAACTCCCATTAAAAAACAAAATAATTTTTTTAAAAAAAAAAAAGTCCATCGATTCTGACTTAGTCCTTCTCAACATCTGTATCCACGATGTCAAACAAATCACCCTCAAAAATGAAAAACTCCTCCCACAGTTGAAGCACACCTCAAAAAAAAGCAGCTTGCAATACACACCCCTAAAAAGCCAGTGAGGGACGTATCAAGGGCCCCACTGCTCCTTTGGGGTCTGTAGGGTCAGGTCCTTTTATTCCCCACAGACTGAACATGTGGGAAGATGGGGGCACGTCCCCGTCCCGTCCCCCCCGCCGGAGGTGCGGGTCTCTCAAGAGCGGGGCGGTTTGCAAAGGGAAGGCCGCGTCCCCCCGTTTCTCTTCGCCAGCCCGATCTCTTGTACACAACTCACCACCACGGATCTGGGCATGGCCGGCTTGAACACGGAGCAGAAATCCAGCAGTTTCTTCTCATAATATTTACAGATCGTCAACTCCTCCCGGGGCTCCAGAAGCAGCGAGTCGCTCTGCCGAGCCTGCGGGAGAACACGGGTCACTTCACCGCGGGGCGGGACCCTGCAGCGGGGCTTCGGCCCCAGCTCCGGGCCCCGCCGCTGTCCTCTTCCGTCCGCGGGCTGCCGCCTCCACCGGGGCCGCCGCGGGAGGGGCCCCGGGATGCCGGGGACACACCCGGGCCTCGCCCATCCCCGCTGCTTGGCGCAGCTGTTGCCCGCACCCTGCCCCCTTCGCAGCCGGGGGGGAGCCAGCAGAGCACCGTGACTCGCCGACAGCTGCAGCGCCGGGGCTCCCAGCTAGGGTGTCCCCCGGGACCGACCCCTCCGGCTGGGCAGAGACGCGGCGGGGCCGGGCGGTACCTTTCCGCTGGCCACCGCTTTGCAGCGGAACTTGCGGTTGGCGTCGGCCCGGCAGCGGGCCAGCTCCTCCTCGCCGCGGAAGGTCCAGTGCCGCCGCTGTGTGCTGCTGTGGTACATCGCGGCCGCCGGCCCCCGGAGCGCGCGCGCGCCACCAACCCCGACACGCGCCACAGGGAAACTTAAGCCAAGCTCCCCTCGCCCCATAAACCAACTCCCACATATCCCAGCATGTCTCGCGGCACTACGGATCCCAGCGTGCAGTGCGGCGGGGTGACCTCTCCTCCCAGAAAGCTCTGCGGTCCCAGCTTGCATTGCGCCCCCAGGGAAACTACAGTTCCCGGCAGGCACAGCGACATAGCGAATGGTAGTTCCCAGCGTTCCATGCTCCATCCGGCTCAGAATCTTGACTGCCCACAGTGGCCAGTGCCAGGCTCCCCGGAGTGAGTGAATCTATCAGGTACTGATCAAGTGATCTCTCTCCTGCCGTCCATCATCCCATCTGACAAACAGAGGCTAGGGACACCATTGTTTACCCCTCCTGGCTAATGGCCACTAATGGACTTAACCTCCATGAATTTATCCAGCTCTCTTTTAAACCCTCTTGTAGTTCGAGCCTTCACAGCCTCCTCAGGCAAGGAGTTCCATAGGTTGGCTGTGTGAAGAAGAACTTCCTTTTATTTGTTTTAAATCTGCTGTCCATTAATCTCACTTGGTGGCCCCTTATTCATATATTATGGGAACATGTAAATAATTCTTCCTCATTCACTTTCTCCACACCACTCATGATTTTATATACCTCTATCAGTTTTCAAATACAAAGTTTCCCACTAACTAGTTGAAGCATACAATAGCAAAACTGTTGCCAAGAATCCTAGCTCAATCTGTGAATACTTTACTTTCATCAGGATGATAGTACGGGATGCAAGTATAACCAGGAGTCCATCATAAATATTATTGCCATCATGGCCTAAGCAGTTCTGCAACACGGGTAGTCTTGCAGCATCAGACAGTTGCAGGATCTGCACTTAGTTTCAAAAATTCCAAATAAAGTATCACCACTCAGCAGCCAAAGAATGAGTAGGCAGCATGGTTTGCAGAAGCACCTATTGCCATAAAGTTATGTTCTGATGCACCCCAGAACAGCAATCCTAACACACAAAGAAATTGACACAAAACATGCAGGTAAGTGCTCAGTCAAAACATGTAATAACCAAGAACCAGTTAAGTCAGCAACAGTCTGAACAAAATAAACAGCAGTCCAAATGGAAGTTATGTAGCAGCAAGCCCCGAGTAACCAAACACAGCTAGTGCTATGTACTATTCCTGGGAGATTTCTGCACCACTGCCCAATGCAGAATTTTGCAGAAATTAACATGCCCACAGAGTTTCCTTTCCCCCAAAGAAATGGGCTGCAGTGCTTCTAGCCACCACTAGGGATCACTGTACTCAACAGAGCCCAGGTTGTGTAAAGAAGACACTGCTGGGGAGACAGTGAGGGAGCTAGAGGGTTCCTGGCAGTTGCAGTTCCCAGCATGCCCTGAGGAAAGGAGAGGGCTGCGCACAGGAAACTGCAGGCCTGGGACTGAGCGTCAGGCTGTTTCTTCCTCTGGAATCCTGGGTTCTGGTGTGGAGGGGGACAGGTGTCTGGGCAAGGGGAGGGTGCAGCTGGGCTCTGGGGGGTAGTGGGGATGGGTATCTGGGCTCAAATGACAATACTCTGTGACGCTCTCTCAGGGCACCCAGAACTATAAGTCTCTGTGTTAACCCTTCTGTCTCATCAAGAGAGAGTTTTGCTGGAGATTAAGCTGTTAGCTCCCAGCCACACCAGTGTCTGACTCAGCAGCAAGATCCTTGAGACTCTGTCAGTATAAGCCTTGCCTTGTGGGTAACATTCATAGGGTTGTCATGTGTCCTGACAGATGTACTGACCAGACTCCAAAAGTCCAGTTACTGCTGGCAGAGGGGGAAGTGACAGCCTGTCACCTGACCCTGAAGAGGTGGCTCCCAGGGCAGCATGCATTTACCTGCTTGGGTGACCCCTTTGAGGAGCAGGGTTTGCAGGTCTCCAGCAGAGGACAGAGTTTGGTGGCCCGTGGTGAGCAGGGTAAGGGGCTCCTAGCAGGCCTGGGAGATTCCCCGTGAGGTAACGTGAGTTGCCCTGCCAGCCAGCGCTTTCCCCAGCTGCACTCTAAGACCTGGTCCCCACTAGGGCTTAACGTTGACTTTAGCAAGCTAAAGTCGATTTAAGCCTGTACCCGTCCTCACATGCATGCCCTTAAAGTCGATTTAAAGAGACCTTAAAATCGACTTCTGTACTCCTCCCTAACGAGAGGAGTAGCTGAAATCGACCTCTCTCTGGGTCGATTGTGAACTAGTGAGGATGCATGTGACTTTAAGCCTCCGACCTTCCACAATGCCCATTAGCTCCCCAGGGGACCAGCCACCAGTCCGAGCAGCTCCACGGAGCCCTGTGCCCACCCGAGCAGCCCCGCGCCGGCTCCCCTCCCCTCCCCCCCCCGCCCGCCCGAGCAGCTCCGCGGACCCCCCGCCCGCCGGAGCAGCTCCGCGCCGGACCCCCCCGCCCGCCTGAGCAGCTCCGCGCCGGCTCCCCCCCAGCCTGCCCAAGCGGGGGGGAGGGGAGAGCCGGTGCGGAGCTGCTCAGGCGGGCACGGGGGGTCCGCGGAGCCGCTCGGGCGGGCGGGGGGGAGCCGGCGCAGGGCTGCTCGGGCGGGCATGGGGGGTCCGCGGAGCTGCTCGGACTGGTGGCTGGTCCCCTGGGGAGCGTGCCTGGCTGCCCCAAAAGGTGGTGCCTGCTGGGGACTCCCGGCACTGTGGGATATCTACCCACAGTGCAATGCTGGCTATGTCGACCCTTGCAAAAGTTCTAAGGACAGACACTGTCAACCTGCTGTGCTTTGTGGGGACACACTAAGTCGACTTTATAAAGTCTACTTTAGAAAATCGACTTAGGGGAAATCGACCTACTGCTGTAGTGAAGACATACCCTAAGGCAGCTCCTGGTCAAGGAGGGCTCAAGTGGTCAGGGAAGGGGGCTGTAGGGCAGGCACCACAGAGGGAGGTGGGAGATTACTGTGCAGGAGGGCCGCATCCTAGCTTGCCAGGGTGCTGCCTGGCTGCTCCCATCCAGCTGCAGTGCTCTTCTGACCTGCATTCCTAAGCAGCTTGCTGGAGCTGGGGTTTGCTAGCCCCTTGGGGCTGCTCACATTGGAGGAGAGCAGTGAGTTCCAGTGGGAAGGGGAGAGAGGAATGGGCAGCGGGCAGGGCCTTGAGGGAAAAGGCAGCTTCAGGTTTTCAGAAATTAGAAAGGTGGAAACCCTAAACATTCAGTGAACTAGAGTTCTAAGTACCCCAAAGATGTCTCTCTACATCAGGGGTCCTCAAACTGGGGGTTGCGACACCACGGGGGGGTCGCGAGGCAACTTCCGGGGGATCACGCTGCATTTGGTGGCATTTCGGCAGCTGCTCCGAATGCAGGAGTGTGTCCACCGAAAAGCCCCCAAACGGAACACTTCCGCTTTCGGCGGCATTTTGGTGGGCACACAGAGAAGCGCTGCGAGCCCACCGAAATACTGCTGAAACTGGAAGTGTCCCGTGTGGTGGCAATTTGGCGGACACACCCCGGGGCCGCAGCAGGCGCGGAACAGTAAAAAGGGGATTCAGACCTAGGAAGTTTGAGAACCCCTGCTTTACAGAAATTACCAAGTCTGCTTCCTCCAGAGACGGTGTACACACTAGCTTGTTAGGTTAGGTGTGGACCCATATTTTAATACACAGTACAGAGATGTTTTATAATAAAACTAAAAATGAGTTTTACTAAAGAAGATAGATTTAAGTGATACTACGGGGAAAAGAGATAGTGTGATTATGAACAAAATAAAAAAAAGCACACTAAAATGTAACTTTAGCAAGCTACAGTCTTTGCCTAAGTAGCTTTCTCACTTACATCAAACTATCAGCATTTTTAGCTCCTCAGGCAGGAGGATCCACTGTTCATAGAATCAAAGGGTGTTGCCCTCTTCATCATCTAAGTGGTGGGTAACAAAGGAGTCCCTTTTCTTCCCTCTGGTAGGCCAGAAAACCTGTTTGGTCCATGCAGACAAGTAAATCCACATTCCTTTGTCTAGTGGCAGGCTTGTTTGTTAACTGCTTCCAAACATGTTTTCAGAACACATTTCCAGCCCCCTACTAACTCTTTATACACAATCAATACATACATCAAACAATAATATTTATGACCAGCACGTCACCAGTTTTTATATAATACCTTGCAAGCCACTATTTGGATAAGTATTCTGACAACAATGTGTTGGGTGTAGTGAGTCTATCAGACCTGCTGGGATTTATTATTATATAGCAGTGTGTCCTTTGCCAGTGGGCATAAAGGGATTCTAGGTTCACTCTCTCATTTCTTGCTTATCTAGAAATACCATTTTAACATATTGGCAAAATCACTTCAATTCAAGGTGTTGTTAAGAAGTATTAATAACTTATTCTAATTTTTTTAGAGAAAGCAGTACAATCTGTTTAATAATTCTATCAATCAGAAAATTGCTTATTATCTGAATCAAAAAGACACTTCAACAACAAAATTAAACTTGAAACTAAAATCTAAAAGTGAAAAGTACAACATCTTAATTATGAACTGCAGAAACGGCTTGTTGGGCGAATTGTCCAGAGGCAGAAAAATTAGAAATGCAGTATTAATTTTACCAGTATTATAATCTCATGTTCATAGCTAGCTGTAAACACTATTAATCAATTGCTCTAACCAATCAAGTGTAAAAGTTTGCAGACAATGAAAATGTTTTATTTTGCCATTAAGCATCATATGTGCTGGAATATTTGTCCAGCGTTATCTGAATCCTGAAACAGCAGAGCAAACCGGTGAAGTAATAAAAATTATCCAACTGTTTAGGCCTTTAACAATGTGCTACCTGAGTTATTTCACTATCTGACAGAGAACAAGAGATTTGCTAAGCTATTTCCTAGGAAAGTTACCTTGAGGTATAAATAATGGTCACATATTTTGGGCTAAATGCTCCTTTGGTCCTGGAACCAAGGAACTGCTCATGGACTTGGACCAGAGAAGCAGAAAGCAATACATGAGAGGAAATGGATATGCTTCTATTAGCACATGGCATTTCCACCAGTGTAGAACTTGTATGTATAGTTGGATGACTCCAGAAGGGCAAAGTTTCACCTACACCTTCCTGTGGCAGAGGATAGCAGGACAGTAGGACTTCGACTTAGAACTGAATAAAGACTAGGAATCTATTTGGGAAGGGCAGGTGAATGATGAAGTGTATTGGGTTGGGAAGCTGAGGGATTTGGAGTTCGGGTGGGGGAGAAGCAGGGCCGGCACTAGCCATTAGGCGACCTAAGCGGTCGCCTAGGGCAAGAGGAAATTGGGGGGAGGCGTATTGGTGTCCTCGGCGGCAATTCGGCGGAAGCTCAATGTGTGTTCCGCTGTCAGCGGCACTTCGGCGGCTACAGCTCTCGCCAATTTGTCCACCGGCGGCAATTTGGGAGCAGCTCAATGTCTCTTTCAGCATTGGTGGCATTTTGGCGGCGACTATACTCGCTGATTTCGCTGCCAGCGGCAATTCAGCAGTAAAGATTTTTGGTTTTTTTGCTTCGCTGCCTCGGGCGGCAAAAAAAAGCTGGCGTCAGTCCAGGGGAGAAGTATGACCTGGTGATGAGGGAGCTATTATTGATGGATAACAACATACAGGACAAATAATATGTATTTGTAATGCTGTGTAGAATGCATGTTTTTTCCTTCCCCCTTGGATTGACTAATCCTCACCAAAATCCACAGAACACAATTGCATAGTGTTTGAGTGAGGGGCTCCTACTGCTCTGGGGAAGAGATTGCTGAGAAAACAAACAATAGTGTCTCTCTTCCTCCAACACATACAGTACTCATTCACACTTAGTGGCCAGATCTGACTGGAATTTGTGCCAGTTTCGTATCCTTTGTGTCTCATAGCAGAGTGGAAGACACTGCCTGTAATGTGGGACTCAACAATTACTGTAATCTTTGTTTTGTTCTCAAATCCAGGGTTGGAGCACCCATGGGGAAAAAATGGTGGGTGCTGAGCACCCACCGGTGGCCCCCCTATCAGCTCACTTTATTCCCCAGTGTTTGCTGGCTATGGCAGCCCCACTGATCAGCGCCTCTCCTTCCCTCCCTGGGCCTCCCGTCCGCTGTGATCAGCTGTTTTGTGGCATGCTTTGTGGCTTTGGGAGGCTGGAGGAGGAGTGAGGGTGTGGCATGCTGGAGGGAAGGGTTGGAATGGGGCAGAAAGAGGCTGGGTGGGAGTGCAGCAGGGGTGGGAAGTGGCAGGGTGGGGGAGGGACCTTGGAGGAAGGGATGGAGTGGGGGTGGGGCCTGGGACAGAGCCAGAGGTCGAGCACTCCTGGCACACTGGAAACTTGGTGTTTATGCTCAAATCAAAATCTTTACTGTAACTGACATTCTACTAGTATGCCACCCTAACAGACACTAGGGAAGAATGAATTTCCTATTATTCAGATTCAGAATGAAACACACATTGCCTTCAATATGAGCCAGATGAGCTTCTGACTGCTGTTGATAAAGTTTCCCCACTCTTAGATTTCAAGAACCTTCCATTCTTTAAAATACCTCTGAACACTTTTGTGTCTTTGTTACAGTAAAATTCTCAAACAAGTATGCTCTTGCTGGTGCTGTTGTTGCTGCCATGGTTATGTCCTCAACATATTTCTCAACAAGAATTCTCCCCCCCCCCGCCCGCCCCCCAGTAATGTGTGTGTAACAATAAGATTGTTTTTTGCTCAAGAGGTTGTAAAGGATAAAGCGGTAGGTATAAAGGAAGATGGCATGTGGTTTCCATTTCTTGGAATGGAATATATTGAATAAAAGAAAGTGCTTCAGTTTCTCAACTTAAATATTCAGTCCCCTATTGAAATTACTGTCAAATATGGAACATGACAAGAGTCTTGATTGTTTAGACTTAAATAATTACTCAATGATTTATTACAGCTGTCCTTGAGAGAGACAAAATAATGGTTCTACAAGTATGATCCAGTGGACTGAGAATCAGAAGATCTGGACTCTGCCACTGAAATACTGTTTGACCTTGCTCAATTTACTTCCCCTCAGTTTTTCCATCTATAAAATGGGAAGAATGATAATTAGGTTCCTTTATAACAGGGGTGGGGAACCTTTTTTCTGCCAAGGGCCATTTGGATATTTATAACATCATTCGCGGGCCATACAAAATTATCAACTTAAAAATTAGCCTGCTATATTTGGTCAAACATTTAATTAACATTTAATTAACATTATATATGGTCAAACATTATATTTTTTAGGGTTATATTTGGTCAAACATTTAATTAACATTAAATTAACATTTAATTAACTCCTGACAGCTGGGGTCTCAGCCTGCTGCCAGCCTGGGCTTCCTACACCCAGCACAAAGCGGCGGCAGGCTGAGCACTCAGCCCGCTGCTGCTTTGGGGTTTCCCCCGCTGGCCCCTTGCCACCCGGGGTCCCGCCGCCTGCCCCAGTCAGCTCCCGCTGGCAGCCTGGGTGTAGGGAACCCAGGCTGACAGCGGGAGCTGAGACCCCCGCAGGCAGCAGCCTGCGGGGAAACTCTAAAGCCGCAGCGCGCTGAGCGCTTAGCCCGCTGCCGCTTCTCCGCCCGCTGCCACTTTAGTTTCCCCGAGGCTCCTGCCAGCGGGGGTCTCAGCTTCCGCTGCCAGCCTGGGCTTCCTACACCCAGGCTAGCAGGGGGAGCTGACTGGGGCAGGCAGCGGGACCCCGGCTGGCAGGAGCCTGCAGGGGAAGCCTCAAAGCAGTGGCGGGCTGAGCACTCAGTTTGCCGCCGCTTTGTGCTTTCCTCCGCTGGCCCCTTGCCAGATGGGGTCTCAGCTCCCATTGCTAGCCTGGGTGTAGGAAGCCCAGGCTGGCAGCGGGAGCTGAGACCCCCCGCTGGCAGGAGCCTGCGGGGAAACTCTAAAGCCGCAGCGGGTTGAGCACTCAGCCCGCTGCCACTTCGCCCGCTGCCGCTTTAGATTTATTGAATTTAGAGACCCACCTGCGGTTGCCTTGGCAGGGCCAGACCAAATGATTTCGCGGGCAGTATAAGGCCCGCGGGCCGGACGTTCCCCACCCCTAGTTTATAAGGTGTGGTGAGCTTTTGTAGATGAAAAGTGCTATATAATAGTTTAATATTATTTCACATTTATTCTATCAAATTGTTACACAGTGGTGCAAAGAGACAAGATATAACACACAGAGAGAGAGAGAGAGACATCCTGTCACTGTCCTGGGTAGAAAGATGGGACAATATGCAGCAAAGCTAATGATACATGTATTCTTAAAACTGTAGGTGAGCTCAGGAGAGATTCCTTTTATTCTTTCTCAAAGCAGATGCCATTGCTTCTATCTTACCTGTGTTAGGTACTTCGGGGGTGCCTATGATCTTGGTATCTAAAGGCCTGATCCTATTCCCACTGAAGTCAGTGGCATAATTCTCAGTCACGTTGGTGGTACAGGATCAAACCCTGAATGCTGATTCTATCTCTTGTCATGTAGCTTATACAGATAACAGTTTAATCTGAAGGTGAAAGGAGAGGGAAGAGCTGATGAAAGTTGCTGATGAAAGAACATCCTGAGCCTGAGGAAAGAAAGCCTAGAGACCTTCAACAGCATTTATTACAACATCCCGCATTAAAATGAATTTTACTTGCCTTGATATCATATTTAATGCTATTGAGAACTGTGAAATTGTTGAGTCCCAAATTTAACCTACCTTTAAAGTTGCATGTATAGCCCTAACTCTGCTCCACTTACAAAAAAGGTACCATGAATGCATATAACATAGGGACACATATTCCATTTTAGCATATTTGAAAATTAATTGTCCTCACATTGAATAAACAGTTAGAGCCAGATTCTGCCATCCTTGTTTATTCTGAGTAGTACTGACTCTTACACTTTCTTGGATTGCCCAGGACTGTGAGTCCCATGTTAGTTCCCTGCCTGAGAGAGAGAGAGAGAGAGAGAGAGAGAGAGAGAGAGAGAGAGAGAGAGAGAGAGAGAGAGAGAGAGAGAGAGAGAGAAACTTGCTGGTGCAAAACTGAGTGTGAGCTCCCTGACATCTCCAGTCTATTAGTATCAGGACTGGGTCATGGACAGTCAGAGCAGGAGTCAGGCTGAGTCGGGGACCAGAGGGTCAGAATCCACGACAGACCAGAGGGCAAAGCAGTAATCAGGCGTCCCAAGGCAGGCAGGGTCAGAAGCCAGAATCTGGGATCTCATGCATGCAGGGTCTGAAACAAGACAGGTGGGCAGCTTATGTTGTTGCTCAGACAACTCCCAGTCATGGCTTCCTGGCTTAAGTACAGGTGTCAGGCAATCCGTGAGCTGCCAGGAGCTGCCACTCAGGTCCTGCAGGGTGGTACATTCCATTGAGCCCAGCTTCAAAAGCCCTCCTAGCCTAAGTCTCTTGTGGGGATGTGGTGGCATCACTGGTCCAGAACTCCTAGAGTCCCATGTTCTAGCACTGCAGATTCTTACATCATCTCCCCTTCAAGCCCTACTTTGGGAGGTGCTGATCTTAGCTTGTCTGGGTGAGCCTTGTGGAATTCTTTAAGCAAGTCAGGGCCATGGACATGGCAGGCAGGCTCCCAAGTGCACTTTTCAGTACCATAACCTTCCCAGTCCACCGGGGCTCGTACAGGCAACTGGAAATCGAGAATGGCATAAACTTCATGTTCCTTTTGGTCCTGGATTTCAACTGGTGGCAGCGGTGGTCAGAAAAAGGGCTCTCCATGTAGGGCTTCAGACAGGAAACTTGGAAAACTCGGTGTCTTTTGAGAGATGGGGGAATCTGGAGTTTGAATGTGAGACTGGGTTAATCTGGTGGCATATCAGAAATGGTCCCAAGAATTGCTAATCCAATATGCAGGAAGGTCCCTTGTTCTGGAGTTGTTTAGCAGTGAGCCATGCCTTCTGGCCTACTGTAAATACTGGAGCTTCTCATCAGCGATGGTCCACAATCCTCTTGTAGACCTTCTTTGCCCCTTCTAGGTGGTTACCGAGTTCTTCTTGAATCAGATATATCTGTTGAACCCAGTTGGTGGGTGGGTTCAAGGAGGCTGCTGGTAACAGCAGGTGAAAATGGGGGTAGAATTTACAATTAGTAAAGAAGGGGCTCCTACCCATAGAGGCATGTTCAGCATTATTGTAGGAGAAGTGTGTACATGGAAAGAATGTGGACCACTCGTCTTGATGATAATTTATGAAACACTTCAAGTACTGTTCCAATAGTTGGTTCACTCATTCTGCCTATCCATCTGTTTGGGAATGGTATGCAGTGGAGGTGGCTATCTGGACATCCAGTAGCTTCAACACTTCATTGCCAGAAAACTGTCATGACTGGGTCATGGGTGGTCAGACCTAGTTGTCAGAGCAGGAGCTGGGAGTCAGGCTGAGTCAGGTACCAGTGGGTCAAGTCTGAGACAAGCCATAGGGCAAACCAAGAGTCAGGTAACAGGAGGCAGACAGGGTCAGAAGCCACAGTCTGGGATCTCATGCACATGGGGTCTGAAGCAACACAGGCAGGTAGCCTGTATTTTTGCTCAAACAACTCCCTATTACGGCTTCCTGGCTTAAGTACCAGTGCCAGTCACTAAGTGGGCTCCAAGGAGCTGCCACTCAAGTCCTGCTGGGCAGTACTTCCTGCAGACCCCAGGTTCACAGGTCTTCTGGCAGGAGCGTAGCCTAAGCATCTTATGGTGACATGGCAGCATCAGTGGTCCAGGACCCTTACGGTATCATGTGTTTGCCCTACAGATTATTACAGTTAGCCTTCCAAACAATCTATTTAGGACTTTCACAACCCTTACTTTGCCTTTCAGAGATAATATTTGGTGTGCCTAGTCCCTAAACTCCTTTGAAGTTTCCCCCTGTAGCATCCAGTCTTTGTCACAGTAATTACCAGGTTCAGTATTCCCAAAGTAACAGTATATACACAGCTTAGCTAGTACAACTCAGGATTAGATTCTTTATAACATTATAGCACTGAAATATATTTTTAATGAATCAATCATAAGTTTATTATCAGAGACTAATATTTAAGAGATAGTGAGTAAAGATAATAGGTGGAAACATAAATGGTAACATATAAAAGGCAATCCTAAATTTCTGCTTGTTAATGATTACCGTTCCAAATTAATAACAGATTATCTCCCAAAGATTCAGTCTTTGACAGAGCTGCTGGTTTTCAGTCAAAACCAGGACCCAAGTTGTCATTATATTCCATGCCCTCCAAGGGGTTTCCTAAAGGCTTGTCTGCACTTGAAATGCTATAGCAGCACAGCTGAGGATTTTTCATACCCCTGAGCGACCTAGCTATGCCAATGTAAGTTTCCAGTGTAGACCAGCCCTCAGTAAATGGATACCAAAATGGCTTTTTGCTTCTCTGTATATTGCCCAAAATGAATTGTTTTGTCCCCAGAGTCAGGATAACCCCCCATGGTTTCCTTCCTGGTATACTCGCTCCATGATATTATATCCTCATGTTGATTTGGAATGCAAATCTAGCTCCCATTATATTTAGCTTAATTTACATCGGAGATAGGGATAAGGGAATAGATATGCAGTCTGGCAGAAAATCTGTCCACTCTGCCTTGTTACATAGGTTAATAAAATGTCCATAGGTACACTTAACTCCTTGCATACCATCCATATATACATCTTGCAAGGCTTTAAGACCACATACTCCTCCTGAGTCACAGCAGAATTCTCATGGATGTCAATGGGAGATTTGCATGAGGCTCAAGGGGAAATTTAGTCTTTATGTAGTAGTAACTGAAGTATTTACTTATTATTATTTGTTATTTTTGCAGTACTTCCTTGACAAGTTCAGCATCACACATTGAGAAAATATGTGCACCTTGAACCACAGCTACTCCTATCCCTTCTTTCTCTTCCTTTTCCACCTTCCCAGTCTTGCCTGTGACTCTTCCTTGCTATGTGTTTGCACTTCTTTCCTTCCAGCAACTCCCAATTCCACTGAGGGTGTCTCTTCCACCTTCTAGCCTATGCTGTCCACTAAAATGATCACTAATTGATTAGTCAATGTTGACACTATAGTGTTATTACTGGGTTTTATAATTGACATCCCAATAAGGGTCAGAGGAGTTCTCACCTCTGTAATTGATTGAAGCTGTCTTCAGACTCAGGAAGAAATCACTGCATCAGTTTACTCTCAGTTCTTTTTTGGAAGGTTTTCTTTGCAACCATGAGATCTTGAAACATACTTTTTAATGAAAGTTTAGCTTATGGAGAATCTGAATACATCCTGCAGGCAAATAAACTCTTCTAGTATGTCACTTCCAGTCTGTAGGTTATATGTTTGACACCTCTCGTTTAGATTTTGGAATGCTTCAGATGCCAATTTTAGGCATAATGTCATAGACAAATGAAGTATCATAGTGATTGGCACCTTATACATTGTATAAGACAGACTGATATCATAGCTGTAAATGAGCCTGAACCGCAAAGTTCAGGTCCAGACTTCCCAAAATGTGCAGTGTACAGATCTGGGGTTCAGGTTCAGATCATTATAGAAAAAAGGCCTTGTTTCAAAGATCATTTCTGGATACAAATTTCCCTAGATTTAGGGATTTTGGATCCAGAGTTCTGATCTGAGACATGATTGGAAGGATGCTATACAAATGCAAATTTTTGTTACTAAAGAACTGATTTCTGACAGTTCTGTTGCCCCTGTAGGCCCAGCCTAGGGAGAACTATAAACCCTCTCTCATCTGCTCTCAGAAATAAAAATGCACCAGATTAAATTATTATATGTGCTTCTTGTTATGGCATTTAAAAAGCCTTTATATCTGAATGCCAAGTGTACTAATTTCACCCTTTTCCCTGTCCACATGCTGTGTAGTGGTGTTGTCTCTCTAAGAGCCAATGATAGTGGAAAGTGAGATAGACACACTGCACACAAGGATTACCAAGGTAGTGGTTTCCCTAGCAACAATAGCCGTTTTAATGCAGACAGAACTACTTCTGCACTGCTCATGTGGGCTTTTCCCCCTCTGGTGTACATAGCACAGATAAAGGAATTGGATACTACACATCTGATTCTGAATCTTTTGCTGCCAGTAGAATTACAGCAAGCCAGAGTAGTTCAGAGCATTTACAAATTTGACAAATGGAAAATAGTCTTTTATATATTAAGGGCTCTCAAAGAAGTCTCTTTTTCTTTTTAGAGTGTCATTGTCTTCACTTTGTGAAGACAAAGTAGTCCAAGAGGGAAGATTGAGCATTTATCATCTCCTCTAAACAGAGAACACGACAGAGACATCACCAGAAGCAGATTTAAATTTATCATGAAGGACAGCAAGTTTTATATCTTCCAATAAAAAAGTGTTCATGTGTGTTTAGGAAACTCTTTCCACCCTTGTGATAGTGGGAAAGTCTGATGGGCATTCCACTATCTGGAATGACATTTTTTTTCACAAAACTAGATGGAAAAGTTCAGCCAGTCCAGCAATCTAATTCCTTGCTGTTTGTTTAGTTTATAATATTGGGGGGAGGGAGGAAACAGTTCCTCTTTGACCCAAATGGAATTAACTTGAAGCTTGGGAATGGAAGTATTTTTTGTAAGTGACTGAAAAGATCAGTTATTAAGCAAAAATAAAATTCAGAACTGCAATACATTGCTAATATCAGAGGGATAGCCGCGTTAGTCTGTATCCACAAAAACGAGGAGCCTCGTGGCACCTTAAAGACTAACAAATTTATTTGGGCATAAGCTTTCATGGGTAAAAAAAACCATTTCTTCAGCTGCACTAATATGTATATAGTCTATGTTTGTGATACTGTCTATCCCATACTACATGAAATAGTCCTGAAGTGCTAGGGGTAGAGATCTGCACTTTTTGAACATATCTTGTTTGGTAATTTGAAAATACATTGCATGCATGAATTCTGGTTTCTAAGGACACAACAGACATACAAGGTTTTGAGTAGGTTTCCTTTATGCATATGTAAAGAGGAAGGTTAAATCTTAAAACAATTTTCCTGCGATATTCCTAGCATGCAAGGATTTCCTGTTTCAAAGCTTATCAGTTTAATTCAGTGTGGAAAATGTAAGTCATAGTATATTTTTTTCTAGATAAACAAGTTGAACTTTTCCATATCCAGTTAGTACTATACTTTGCTTTCCCACTAATCGAGCCAGTAATATAAAGAATACAGCTGCTGAAATGGACATGCTTGACTACAATAGATGTTTTTTAGTGTTTAGGAAGATGTTCATAGAACTCACATGTTGTGACCTGTGTATGTATGATCTTCTGTTTCTCAAAATATTTTGGTTCTTGTAAAAATTGTAAGACAAATTCTTGTAGTTAGGGATCACAGTATGATTTTGCTAAACATGCAATTTATGAGTACACATTGACAGGAAAAACATTTAATAGGTCCTCTGTATGAGAGTATTTCCCAATAAAAGCATATACAATTATTGAGATCAATGAAGGCAGGTTACTTCTGTTCATTCAGAAAATAACTCCACAGCTGATCAGTACGTTCTAGATATGAGTTACTACTTCTGGTAAGATAGTTTCTTAGTTTTGTGCTTACACAGCATCATTTGTCAAAAAAAATAATATATTACAGTACATTTCAAACTCTCCATGCAATGAGTTTGCAAGAAAATAACTTGAGAGATATTATAAAAAGGGCCATAAGGGGAAAACAAATTATAGGTAGCATATTGAAACCACTCCAAAAGCCATAGGGATGTAGACCCACTCTTTTCAGGAGATAACTTAATTGCTTCAAGTAGTGGTTCATCTCAATTATGATTCAGAGCCAGTCCTCATTTTTTATTACAAAAAAATGCATGTTCTCGAATCAAAGGCTAAAAGTGGCAGGCATCTTTTGTAAAGAGATTGACGGTAGCATGGCAATCCTGATGTTAGCAGGGAAGGCCACCATGATAATAGTGCAAAGCAGCCAAAGGAAAATGATGATGATGATGGCAGAGAACTCACACTGTGGAAAATATTTTTATTCTCACAATAATAAATGTTGTTCTTTTCTCTAAGGAAAGATGAACCGCAATGTTCATATGACTCCGTCAGCCTTTGGTCTGCTCTCAAGCATATTATTTTCAATAAATTAAAATGTAAAACCCCTATAAAGTTTATTTTTGCTCCATATCGATTTTAAAATAATAAGTACTTTTGAAAGGTACTTTTGAAAGGTATCATCAAAACAAAAACAGAAAAGATTCAGGGCTAGATTCAGACCTGATATGGCCCCGAGACTCTTGAATGAACTTGGCTGTTATCTTAAGGATCCATTTCCCTATACTTTAGGTTTATTATGTACCAAGCTCCACTGAATGTTGATTATCCATACAATGGAGACAAAATCCAATTACCCAATGCATATAGTTTCTGGACCACTTAAGCTTATTCCAGCCAGTCACTCAAGGCCTGATCCTGAGAGGCCCATGCACCTACAGCTCCCTTTGACTCTCATGCAGGCACACAGCAGTTGCAGGTCTTCAGTTTGGCCTGCTTTAGCCTCTCCCTGACCCCTTGCAAGATATCCCTCTCCTGGAAGCCCATCTTATGATAAGAAATCCCTCCAAGGGGACCATTCAGCTTTGGCTGTCTCTGTGATGAGTTTAGAGCCTACATTTCAAACTTCATATCTCAAGATATAGTGCTCACCCTCTATCACACATATTATGAAAATATTGTCGCTGGGAGAAATGGAAACCAAACTATTTTCCTTCATTTTCCCTTTCCCTCTCACTCTCTAAATGGAATTCGTAAAATAGGAGGACATTAAGAGTTAGCAGAGAATTGAGCAGAATGTGAGTAGTGCTGCAAATTAAGACCCCATCTGATTTAAATGCAAACAAGTAAAGATGGATTAGTTTAAGTGCTCAGATACTATGGTGATTAGATGGATAGGCACCAAACACATGCAACGTTTAAGAGAAGAGCAACATCAGTGCTCTGTTACCCCAGGGGTGACTGTAAAACTATGCCACAAAAATACTTAGTCGTTGAGTGCTGGGACATCTTCTGTATCCGTAATGATGTCCATTTACTGTTCATAAAAACCTATTAGGAGTCATTATTGTGGCAACTGAAATACAATATAGCTTATGTGCATTGCATACTGAAAGCACCCACTAATAAGTATCTAACTGTATGTCTGGTAGACAGCTTCCCTTTGCTCTCTCTTAGAGAGTTAAAGAAATAGGACTTCTGTCCCTCTACACTACAGTTCCTGCATCATGTTGTTATACCGACCACCTAACATCTCTGAACAATTGACATGCTCCATTATCTACAGGTGTCTTTAGTTGAAATAACTGTGCACCTTACAGTAGACACGATAAATCGACCCCCAATAGATCGATCGCTACCTGCTGATCCAGCAGGTAATGTAGACATACACTAGATGTTCCCTCAGATGATGCTGGTTGTTCACCACCGTTGCTTTTTGATATATTGTTGGTGGTGGTTGTTTCAAGCTGGGGCACTGATGGATTTGAGAAGTCATCTAGTCCAGTCCCTTGCATTCACGGCAGGACTAAGTATTATCTAAGGTTGTGGAATCTCCATCACTGGAGATTTGTAAGAGTGGTTAGGGATGATCTGTACAGAACAAAGGAACCATTAGTATGCCAACAACTGCTGGAAGCCATGTACCAACATAAAAATCATGCACCAGCACTGTTTGAGCAACTTGTAGCTTTTGAGGTGCAGCTTGACTAATTTGACAATTTCTGACTTGTAGATGTAGATCTAGCTTTAAGAAGTCCAAGTATGACCTGAGATTTTGGCCATAAACAACAGGCGTTTGGTTTGTCATGGCATGTACAACATTTTGATATTCTAGCAAGAGTGTGCCAACTTCTGCTGTAATGATCCCCTCTCATCTGTCATGGATTGCAAGGCTTGTTTAAAAGTTTGTACAAATCTTTCAACCATGCCATATGTGGTTGGGTGATACATTGTAAAGGTGATTTTTCTTCATGAACCAGCAAAACTGTTCTGAATAGAACTTCACAGCTTGTTTTGGCACTCCAGTTTTCACAAACAAACTTCAAAGGTTTTCTATTGTCTATGGATACAGCGCTGATGGTTTTCATGTAAAAAACAACCAATAAAAATAGTGCTGGCCATTCACCACCACTAGATACATCACCGTCAAAAATGGTCTGGCAAAATCAATATGCAGATGTTATGAGGGAGCTGATGACTATTCCCAAGGGTGCAATGGCTCTGGTTTAGGGATGTGCGGTACCTGTTGGAATCCTGAATATTCCTTAGCAAATTGCTCTATTTGTTGGTCAATGCCTGACCACCATACAAAGCTTCTAGCAAGTGCCTTCAATTTTTACCCTTTGGTGATCAGAGTCCTTCAGTATCCGTACAGTCCTGCTTCCATCTGTAAGCCTGAGCTTTTCATATCAGCTACCTTGTATCTTTGCTCCATAATCTGCTCAAACCACTTCTAAATTCAACCAGATTTTCCACCTGCTCCTCCAGTCCTCGGATCTTTTCTTCCATCAGTTCTATCAGGCAGCACTTCATGCAGACGAAACTGTTTCCAGGCACTCCCTCCAGTATCATATACATACCTCAGCTTCCACATCCAGTCATCTTCATTGTGTCCTCCACTGCTTGGATCATTACCACTGCCGCCTCTGTATCTGTTGTATTCTTCCCACCTATAATATAAGGCATTAAATCCTGTTAGTCCGGGAAACACAAACACCAACCCCTCACCCCAGAAAAAACAACCCCCCAAAGAGCAAACTCCCCTTACAACTCCCACTCAAACTCCCCTGTTAGCTGGCTCCTGTCTGTGCCGCTGCAGCTGTCGCTGCTGCCTGATTGGCTGGCTGGCTACCTTTCTAGGACCCCTACTCAGAGAAGTTCCTCCCCCTAATCAGGGCTAGCTTCTCTCCCAGCACAGAGCCCCTCCAAGCCTTTACACATACAAACTTTCCCTGTTTGCAGCCCTGTTAGCTGGCTCCTGTGCTGCTGCAGCTGTCTCTCACTGCCATCTGGCAATATAACCATTCAAATTGCATGTGAGGAAGCATCACATGCTAACTTGATAGGCGAGGATGGGTTAAAGTGTTTAAGAACACTGTCATGTAAGACCATTGTTTTGCTTCCAGGAAAGCTTTTTTTTTTTTTTTTTTGACACTCACATGACTGTACCCACTTTTGATCAGTCTGCAACAAACAGTTCTGCAGAGCAATAAAAGTTGCTAGGTTTGGTACAAATCGGCTATAGGAGTACATAGTAAATCCTAAAAATGATCTAAGTTGTGACACATCCTTTGGCAGTGAAGTTTCCAGGACCGCTTTAATCTTCTAAATTTATGTAGGCCTTATGCATCAATAATGTGCCAACAATAAGCTATCAAGTCCTTGAAAAATTTACATTATATGAGATTGGCTTGAAACCCATATTTTTATAGACATTTTCATTTCCTTTTCAGGGTTTAAGATGTTCCTCACTTCTACCGGTCACAGTAATGTCATCCAAATAACACTGTGTTCTCAAAACTTGGTCCATTGCCCATTGCCAAATAGCAGGAGCTGAAGCAATACCAATCACTAGTCCGTTGTACTAGTACAGACCCTTTTATGTGTTGATTGTGAGGTATGCCTGAGACTATTCCTCAGCTTCTATCTGTGGGTAGGCCTGTGACAAATCAATTGTGCTGAATCATTGTTCTCCCTCCAGTGTAGCAAAAATGTCTTCAATTCAAGGCAGGGGGTATTTTTCAGCTTTCAGTACAGAGTTTATGGTGACCTTAAAATCTCCACACTCCCAACTGTGTAAAACCTGTGGTGCAATAAGGAACAACTGGAGTGCCCCATTCGCTTCAAGCCACTTTTGAAATCTCCAGACGTTCCAATTCAGGATCTACTTTTGAGCGAATATTGTAAAGAACAGATACAATTTTGTGAAACTTGGGCTGTGCCTTCTCAGCTAGGATTATTTTAGCTTTCATGTGTGTTCAGAGTTCCTGTGACCCCCGGGAATACTCACAATACCTGACTTAGTATCCCTCCAGCTTCTGTTCAACTATTTTAGTGGGGTCTGCTGAAAGTGACTGCAGCATCTTTATAGCTTTCCAATCCAGTGGAACCTTATGTAACCATGCATGACCCCGCAGAACCAGACAACAACATATTAATCTAATAAACATTGCTTATTGTTATACTCTGCATTACTCCAATGGTCACTATCTTTTCTCCCATATATGGCCTCAGTTTGGTATTTTTAAATGTTTTTTCATATTTTGAACATGAGATAATGACTTGTGGACCCTGTGTCTAATTAGATTTTGAGCATTTTTCCCGTCACTCATGTTGTCACCCAGAATGCTGATGTATCATTTTTGCTTACACAATATATATCCAGCCTTACTTCATTCTTGCAGTCTATGTCACTACTGTCTCTGTCTGCAGAATGTACAATGATATTTCTTTTTCTATGCCTTCATATGGTCTCTTCCTTATTTCTCTTAGCACAAGAAACTGCTTGGATATGTCCTTTTTATTACAATTTTATTATTCTGAAATATGTATATTTGGCCCTAAATCACTACAGCCTACATTTTCTGATTAAATTGACTGTCAGCTAGTTAAGGCCTGAATTTTAGCTTATTTTAAAATGGCAAGATCTTGCAGAAAATGTCCTTTGGAATCATAGTGTCAGGAGCAGGGAATTAAATCCAAGACAAAATATGATTTTTCAGCTAACTTTCCTATTGACTGTCCAATATTTGTAACTTATACAGATAGAAAATGGGCTACATGATGGAACATGAGTTAATGTTAATAATGACAGCACCATATTTACATAATGCCTTTCATCCTTAAGAATGTCAGGGATGAAACATGGCAGTTGTTTATCAGTGCATTGCACAAAGAGTTTGGGTCAGGAAGTGTTGAAAAGGGCCACCCCCCATAGAAACTGCTCTAAGAGTTTAGAGAGAGAATGTGTAATTGCCTGTGTAGAAGTCTTACCACTGGCCCTACTGAAATCAATGAGAATTTTGTCATTGACTTCAGTTGGCCCACGATAGAACCCTAGGGCTAATATTATGCTCATGAAAAATGTCATGAAATCATGAATTACCATAGACTGTCAGAACTTCAGCTCTTGTCCAGGGCAACCTCTCTAGCAGGATAGTGTGCTTCTTAGGGCTTGGTTACACTGGCACTTTATAGTGTTATATAGCCTCCAGAAGCGCTATAACTCTGTACCCGAACACACTGGCAAGGCACATATTGCGCTAAAAGTCTGAGCTTATCACGCTACTTGTAAACCATCTTTTCGAGAGGAATAAAAGCTTTTGCGTATTCCTTGTAGCATGTTATGGCAAGTGTAATCAGTCATTACGCTATAAGGCAGCGGTCCCCAACCTTTGTATGACTGCGGACCGGTCAACGCTTTTACAATTTTACTGCGGCCCAGGGCGCAGCGCGAACCCTTTTCCTCGGTGCGCCGCGACCCCTTCTTTATTTTCTTCGGCACGGCGGACCCTTGTATGTCCACCGAAAAGCCGCCGAATACATTACCTCCGATACGGAAGCTATCACGGCGGTGGCTTTTCGGCGGACATACAAGGGCGGGAAGTGCCCCGCGGCGCTGCTGAAGCGAAGGCGGCCGCGGCCCGGTACCAAATGATCCACGGACCGGTACCGGTCCGCGGCCCGGGGGTTGGGGACCACTGCTATAAGGGATCTCTGGCAGGCCTCCGAGCCATTTAAGGCAATTGACGAGCCTGTTCAGATCAGTTCCTGTCTGCATTCTGTAACACTTGCCCATCCTGGTATTGCCCTGGCCTCTTCTTTTGTCATTCAGGTTTGCACACATTCTATAACAATGTGCGTTTTCTCACCTTTTGGTGGTGATGCCAGACTTTGGGTCACCTGCTCCTGCCCTGGCCTCGTCTTTTGTCATTCAGTTTCGCATGCATTCTATAACAATATGCATTTCCTCCCCTTTTGGGGGCAAAGCCAGACTTTGAGGCACCAGCTCCCCTACTTGGTGTAAACTTTGCTTGTGCCAATCAGAAGCGAACACAAACAGGTTTTGGGCCCCGTCCCCTATGACACTTTTGTGATGTCATAGTTGGTATTTATGTTTCTGCCTGCCATGTGCAGACAGAGAGAGGACAACGAATCCCGTGTATCCATGTATCCCGTGTACCTCACGTAACCGAGCCTGATCAACTCGAAGCCTCTCTCTCAGCTCACGTGTTTCAAATAGAGCTTCTACGTTTACCGGTTGTGTTATGCATTGGTTTGTATTTGTAAGTATCAATTATTACTAAATGCTGCATCTTTGTTTGTAAATATTGTTAATAGGTATTTTAGTCATTGTGTGCTTTAAGTTTCATTAAGTCTATTAGCTAATCAAAAACTGCTCCCTTACCCCTTGTAATTATCCCCAGTAAAACTTTAAATTGATTATTTTTACTTGTGTGTGTGTCTGTGCATCTGCAGCTCACGTCCTGACCCACACTCTCCTTGCGTCTCTTACCTATATAGTCTGTTTCCACGTGCGGCCTGATAAATAACAGGCCTGCAATTTTTCCTCGCCCCTGCGAGTCCGTGGCAATCTACAGAGCCATTTAACGCAATTGACGCCTTTGTGTTGTTTTGCAAAGGGAAGAAGGAATGCGGAAGTTCCTTTTCAGAACTCCGCTCTTAACTCAGCAATTAAATAGTGAAAATGCTTACCAATGGAGCTGTGTGAGTGAAATTCAGAGCCTGCTACTTTCCTCTAGAGAAAAATCACTGACAGCATGAAGTTCTCTCCCTCCGCATACACACAACACTTCCCCCTAACTCCCTCCTTTGGAAAGCACGTTCCACCCAGCTGAATGCTGGGATAGCTGCCCATAATGCACCACTCCCTGTGCCGCGGCAATGCCGCAAATGTGGCCATGCCATCCCATGTTATAACGCCATAGCTATTGCGGTATATGGGTACCGCTATAACCAAAAGCGCTATAATCCTGTAAGTGTAACCTAACGCTAGCACTATCTGGGTATTGGTCTGAAACTTACTCAGAGGGTAGAGTGCCATTTAATGATTCACGAGCACCATTAACAAACACAGTTTTCAGAAATCTGTTGACATCATCACCAGTGCTAATGACAAGAAGGAAATGACAATTCATTTGGTCTCCTGCTGTTACTTTCTATCTAGGTATTTATATGGCTCCAGTTATAGTATCTGAGAATCCCCCAAGTATTTATGGGTGTATCCTTACAATACTGTTGTGAGCAAGGAAAGTATTATGTTTTTCTGTTTTACAAGTGGGGAACTGAGGCACAGAAATTAAGTTATTTGCCAGTGGTCACAGAGGAGGTCTATTACTGGACCATAAATTGAACCCATGTCTCCAGTCCAGTCTCTTAACTACATGATAATACTTGCTACATAAGAAAGAGAGAAAGGTTACTGTTTGCCAAATGAAAGAAGACATAATTGACATAGCTGTGAAAGAAATTATATTTTCAAGTTTCTAAGACAGTATTGCAAAAAACAGAGAATGAAAAATAAAGTAACCCTGTTAAAAATAATTGTTTATATACATCTAATGAATTGGAGTCTCTAAGTGACAATAAATCATTCTGTTGTCATCATTTGAGGAAACAGGGAAACTGATTTTTTTTAGCTGGGCAGAATAAATAGTGTTCACTTGAGGCAGGGTGGGGGGAAAGGAGGCAGGGGGAAAGCAGCGTTCCAGGATATGGGCCCCAGCAATTATCCAGTGACTAGGCAACAGCTTCACGTGGGGAAGAGAGGGTGCAGTGTTCCAGCGACAGGCAAGAGCATGCGGGCAGGGCACGCTTTGGTGAGCAACTGGGGGTGTCCCATTCTCTCTTTGGAAAATATGGTCACCCTATTCAGTCACTGCTTGCATTTTGGCCTTGATTCTGTTCACACTGAATTCAATGGCAAAACTTTCATTGACTTCAGTGGTGTAAAATCAGAGCCTTACACAATTGACTAATTTCTTCTGAGAAATAGTATCTATTACAACACATCTGGCTGGCATATAGGACACTCAGGGCACTGAATTGGTCTTTGTGTGCAGTTCCCTTTCCTACCAGAAAGCACAAATCACTGCCAGAACTCCACCTTGTTGGTGTGGCTCCACTCCCTCCCCAAGATGGAATATCTCTTCTGCTCATGGATATTTGAAAAAAGAACTCCGTTTTCTTATGTGCAGATCTCACAGATTATGGCAGCTGAAATATAGATTTTTTTCCCTTGAAAATCCATGAGACAGTTTTACTATACAGAGATTAATACCAATATGTAATATAAAATTCTATGCAACCTTGGAACTTCCATGGGTATTTCACTCCTTTTCATTTTATTGTATGTCTTACAACTATTCTTTATTATACAGTCTGCAACTCAGCAGGGAGAAAAGCAGCAGCTGGTGGGTTTTACCTTTGAATAGAGAGAAAGGTGATGTACTATGTACAGATGGGTGGCTCTAGCCACTTGTCAGTAATTTCCCTCGGCATGTTAAAATTCCCACACAGAAACCTTTGTTCAAGACAGAGTTAAAGTCTGAAGAAAAGAAAATTAGCAAGATGGTTACAGTTTTAAATAAGAAAATAAAGGATATTCTAAGGGCATGTCTTCACTACCACTTTAAATCGATGTTAACGACGTTAGGTCGAAGTAAACGTGTACCTGTCTTCACATACATGCCCTTAACGTCGATGTAAAGGGCCTTAAAGATCGATCTTGGCACTCCAGCCTAACCAGTGACATAAGGCTAATCTCGACATTCCAAGCTCGACCGTGGGCTAGTGAAGACGGAACCCGACATTAATAGCCTCCAGAGGCTGTCCCACAATGCTCCATTCTGACCGCTCTGGACTGCCTCACTACTGCTCCACTGTGACCGCTCTGCACTGCACTCTGAACTCGCTGCTCTGGCCAGGTAGATAAGACCCGGGAACATTTGAATGCCATTTCCTGTTTGGTCAGCGTGGCCAGCTCACCTGAACTGATCAGTCGCCATTCAGAGCAATCAGCACTAGCCGCCATGCAGAGCTCAGCATCACAGGAATCCATGATGAGCTCATCTACCCTGGAGACCAGCCAGAGGAGAAGAGCTCCAGCATGGTCCACTCGTGAGGTGCTGGATCTCATCGCTATCTGGGGAGAGGAATCCGTGATGTTGGAACTCCGCAACAACAAACGGAATGCCAACACCTACGGAAGAGTCTCCAAGGCCATGCTAGAAAGGGGCCACAACAGGGACACCACACAGTGCCGCATGAAAATTAAGGAGCTGCGGCAATTGTTCCAGAAAGCCAAGGAGGCAAACGGACGATCAGGGGGCGCGCCACGGACATGCAGGTTCTACAATGAACTAAATGCGATAATGGGGGGCGCCCCCACCACCATCGCGCCGGTCTGCGTGGACTCCACCGATGGGATCATCGTCAGGGAGGAGACTGATTCCGAGGACGAGCATGAAGAGGAAAATCTCACGGAGCAGCAGGAGCCCAGCGGAGAACCCGTGTACCCAGAGAGCCAGGAGCTGTTTGTCACCCTGGAGCCAGTACCCTCCCAAGCCTCCCAGGGGGGTAAGTGTTTCTTTTTTAAGTGATTACATGACGCGTGATTTTGTAAAGGAAGCATTTATTAATGAGTAACTTGCCCTAAGGACTTAGCGTGCTTTCATTGCTGGTCAATTTCTACTCAAAGAGTTTGTCAATATACTCCGGGATTGACCAGAAGTCCTCCGCGGACATTTCAAGGAAGCTATCCAGGAGGTAGCGATGAATCCAGCGCAGCAGATTTCTGGGGAGAGCCGCCTTATGTGGTCCCTCGTGATAGGACACCAACCCACGCCACGAAAGTAGTAAGTTGTCTGGTATCATTGAGCAGGCTAGCATTGCGGCGTATGGACCAGGACTTTGCATGGACTCAAGGAGCATGCGCTCCCTATCTCTCCGAGAAATTCTCAGCAAAGTGATGTCATTCAGGGTTGCCTGTTTGAGATACGGACTGCAATTAGTAGGGAGATAAAAAGATTCCCAGCTGCAAAGTACTCTTTTCTGCTGAGGACCGACCAACCGCCCCCCCCCACCCGTAGCGGTAGCTAGCAGGGAATCTGAGGAGTCTGCACGCGGTTTCCTCCGCTTCAGATCCAACGCGCACCCCACCCCACCCCCCACCCCCAGCCCGTAGCGGTAGCTAGCAGGGGATCTGAGGAGTCTGCACGCGGTTTCCTCCGCTTCATATCCAATGCGCACCCCACCCCCCCACCCCCAGCCCGTAGCGGTAGCTAGCAGGGGATCTGAGGAGTCTGCACGCGGTCTGAAGAGCCCCAAAAAGACCTTAGCCCTCAGCAAGAGTTTTTTTGGCATTTGCTTTGCAGTTTGCGGTTTCAGTGAGAGCCAGCCACGCGGTGGGGGGAAGGGGGCGGGGTTGCTCTACAGTATGCAGGCGCCACTTTTAACTTACCATGGCCGGCTGCACGGTGATTTCAGAAGCCGTCTTGGGCTGAGGCACGCATATGTGTCTGAGATGCTCTGACTTTTCTGTGAGCTTTTAGGTGTAGAACATGACCTTGTACAGAAATCATATCAGGTCTCTGAATACTGAGTTTGCAAATGGCATAGTACTCCCATTGTGTACCGTCCGAGACTGCATCTGCCTCCTAACCTTGAATGTATCTGTCTCATAACTTTCAAACTTTCTTTTCCCACACTCGCCCACAGATGAACAACAACAGATGAACTCCCGCCCTGCACCGCAGAAAAGAAAGCGTAAAAAGAAAACGCGAACGCGCGATGAGATGTTCACTGAACTCCTGGAGAACTCGCGCGCTGAGGCAGCCCGCCAGACGGACTGGAGGGAAAGAATGATAGAGGCAAGGGAACGAGAGAGAGAGGAAAGGAATCGAGAGAGAGAGGAAAGGAATCGAGAGAGAGAGGAAAGGAGAGCCGCTGCAGAAAAGAGGGAAGCCGCTGCAGAAAAGAGGGAAGCCGCTGAACAAAAGAGGGTAGAACGTGAGGAAAGACGCATGGATGCTTTCCTCCGCATAATGGAGGACCAGAGCGACATGCTGCGATCTCTGGTGGAGCTGCAGCATGCCCAAAGACCACCTCTGCAGCCCCTGTGTAACCACCTCCCCCCCCTCCCCAACTCCCATAGATTCCCCACCCAGACGCGGGGTGAGAACACGGGGGGGCAAGCTCCGTGGGCCGCTCCACTCTACCCCACAAGCCAGCAGAAGCAGCAGCAGCAGCAGGCTGACGTTCTCGGAAAACTTTTAAAAGCTGCTGTGTCTTGCCCACCCCTCCTCTCCCCCCTTCCCCCCCCCTCCTTTGCCCGCTCCTCCCCCACTGCGACTGCCGGTTTCCCTCCAGGATACCAGGACAGTGATCCCCTGTATTTGTATTTCCGATGAATCAATAAAGGAACCATGATTTTTCCAACAGTGATTTTATTTCCTCTGCAAGCATGGGGATGGGGGAGGGAAAGAGGGTACAAGGGCAGCAGGCTTAGAGCACAGCAAGGGAGCAGATTCTCAAACGCCATCTCGGCCACTCATAAAACTGTCTTTCAAGGCGTCCCTGAGGCGCAGGGCCTCACGGTGGGCTCTTTTACTTTCCCTGCTGTGTGGCTGCTCATAAGTAGCAGAAAGTAAATTTGTCTCTGCCTCCCAGCCCGCCATAAACGTTTCCCCCTTGGTCTCACAGATATTGTGGAGCACAGAGCAAGCAGCTATAACAATGGGGATATTTCTCTCGCAGATGTCTGAGCGAATGAGTAAGGAACGCCATCTCCCCTTCAAGCGGCCAAATGCACCCTCTATTTTGAAATGTTACTTTCACAACGGTTAAAAGGTCTATCAGGAGAGATTGTTGTGAGGTCTCTACTTTCAGGGTGTAGGATGGACTAGTTACAGGTAGATCTGTGGCTGGTAGGTGGTGGTGGAGGACAGTACTCTATTATCTGCCAGAGTCTAGAGCTGTGTTATGGAGCTATGATAGTGATTCTGTAGATAAGGCTGTGTGACTCTTTCTATTATAAGCCTGTTTTTAACTGCTGTCAGAGGGGTGAAAATAAAAAGGTAATTTCTGTCTGAAATGTCTCATGTATTGTCTCACCCCTGTTGTTGTTTGCCAGGTTGGACATCTTGAAATAAGTCTCACATATTATTTTTGAGATATAAGGCTTAAAAAAGGGGGGAGGGGAATAATAATGATAGTAAACCAAGAAATTAATTGATGTCTGTCAGATTTGAGATGATGTCTCTATTCACAGGGAGGCTGAAACGCCACTGAACCCCCACCCTTTTTTTTAGGGTGACCAGATGTCTCGATTGTATAGGGACGGTTCTGATTTTTGGAGCTTTTTCTTACATAGGCACCTATTACCCACCACCCCATCCCTATTTTACAAACTTGCTATCTGGTCATCAGACCTTTTTTCTTCAGAACTTGATTTTTGGGCCTACATTAAAATCAGTGAAAATTTGCTTTTGACTTTGGTCAGGTATTGGCAATGACAGTGTTCCTTCAAGATCATAGTTTGGGAGAGCCTGTCTTTGTTTTTTTATGGGGTGAGGGTCTATTGGGGTTGTTTGTGTCTACTTGGTTTAGTTTACTTGTAGGGATTATTCTCATTTTGAAAATAAAGGGCCTGGTTAGGATTCACTTGGATATTTTTTTTATTCGCTCACTTATTTCACAGTTTTCTCTAGATTTCTTTGATTCTAACTATTTCCACTAGAAACTATGATTTCCTCTTCAACCAACCAGCACAAGATGGCATGCAATATCTGCTGAGGGAATAACTCTTCTCCTTACTGTATCTGGCTTTTCTCTAACAGCTGTGAAATTTATAAAAATGTCACCTAAGTCTCAGACAGTGATCTGTCAGTTTCTTCTGGTCCCCTCCTCTACTACATACCGTATATCATATTATGTTGCCTGATGTGCCAACTTTAAACATTTTGGGGTAGGGTGCAAAAAACATTTATCTTCCTCCTGAAGATAATCTACTCATATCCACTGTGTTTACACCATTACCCATAGAGTATGTCCAAGGCTTCTGGGGATGAAATTATTCTTACTCAAATGTAAACTTTACATTTAAAAAATGTATAAAAGGATCTTTATGTCCTCCTTTCTCTGCAGAATCATGCTGCACACAATGGGCCTGATTCTTATTGACATTACGACTGCTTTACACCTTTCTGACAGTGTAAACTGATCTTAAATTGTGAATAAACTACATTTACACTAGCTTTTAAGGTCTCTTTGCACTGCTGGAGTGGTGTAAAAGGGCCCTAGTGTAAATGAGAATCATAACCAATGTTGTAAGAACATAAGAATAGCCAAATGATCTCTCTACTGCCCTCCATCACCACCCTCTGACAAATAGAGGCTAGGGACACCATTCCTCACCTATCCTGGCTAATAGCCATTAATGGACTTAACCTCCATGAATTTATCCAGTTCTCTTTTAAAGCCTGTTATAGTCCTAGCCTTCACAGCCTCCTCAGGCAAGGAGTTCCACAGGTTGACTGTGCGCCGTGTGAAGAAGAATTTCCTTTTATTTGTTTTAAACCTGCTGCCCACTAATTTCATTGGGTGGCTCCTAGTTCTCATATTATGGGAATAAGCAAATAATTTTTCCTTATTCACTTTCTCCACACCACTCATGATTTTATATACCTCTACATGGGTTCTCAAACTGTGGGTCGCGACCCCTAGGGGGGTTGCCGGCCGCCTCCCGAGGGGACGCGAGCTGCTTGCGCCGCCGAAAAGCCACCACCACGATCACTTTCACATCCGGCGGCTATTTTCGGCGGACATGCCGAGCGCCCCCGAAAGCGCTCAGCATGTCCGCCGAACATAGCCGCCGAATAAGGAGTTAATTTATTAGGCGGCTTTTCGGTGGACATACAAGGGTCCACCGCGCTGAGGGAGAGAGGAAAAAGGGGTTGCGGTTCTCAATAGTTTGAGAACCCCTGCTCTATTATATCCCCCCCTTAGTCTCTTCTTTTCAAGCTGAAAAGTCCTCACCCCTTTAATCTCTCCTCATATGGGACCTGTTCCAAACCCCTAATCATTTTAGTTGCCCTTCTCTGAACCTTTTCTAATGCCAGTATATCTTTTTTGAGATGAAAAGACTACATCTTCATGCAGTATTCAAGATGTGGGCGCACTGTGGATTTGTATAAGGGCAATAAGATATTCTCCGTCTTATTCTCTATCCTTTTTTAAATGATTCCTAACATCCTGTTTGCTTTTTTGACTGCTGCTACACACCTCGTGGATGTCTTCAGAGAACTATCCATGATGACTCCAAGATCTTTTTCCTGATTAGCTGTAGCTAAATTAGCCCCCCCCCATTATATTGTAGGTATAGTTGGGGTTATTTTTTCCAGTGTGCATTACTTTACATTTATCCACATTAAATTTAATTTGCCATTTTGTTGCCCAATAATTTAGTTTTTTTCTGATCAATTTCATACATTTACATTATGTGACAGCTGTACAAGTGATACTATCTTGCAAAACCCAGAGATTTGTTTCTCTTCTAATAGAAAGATGTCTGAGGTTAAGGGTATGGGTTACTGGTAAATTGGTGCCTGAGTGAGTTTGTCGTTAACTGGAATTTTGTAAATCGTGTGCTCCATTTTCTTTCTCTCTCTCTCTTTTTTTTTTTTTTGGCTATGAAAAGCGCTTTATCTCTAAACTGATGAAGGACTTATGAGCATTCTCACTATCTTCTGCCCTGCCTGCAAAGCTTTTTGATGCATGCACAGACAGCAAGATAAGTTTTTGTTAAGAGAGGAGTTGAATTTCTAAAATGTACTTGCTGCAGAAAACTGAGCTGTTGTGACATAAAAGAAATTCCAAATGCTGTGTGTAGGTCGGGCTGGGGGGGAGGGGGGATCAGCAGAAACAGGTTATATCTTTCATAGTTACAAAATAAGTTGGGACCTAAAATTAGAAGTGTGTTAAATCTTACTCAAGAAATTAAAAACATTCCAATTTTTCACATTTAATTGTGGATTCAAAAAAGGACCTATTTCTCTCAATCTTTCTTTTAAACATTATGCCAACTTTTTAGTCCAATCTCTGAACAAAAATGGAAAAGAATTAGCCTGGCTTGTGAGTAAAGATGGCTTTCATATTAAAGACTTATAGAAATCTATATGTTTTGGTATGTTTTTGTAGTGAACATTTTGTTGACATCCGACAAAGTGGGTATTAGCCCACGAAAGCTTATGCTTCAATACTTTAGTTTGTCTTTAAGGTGCCACAGGACTCTTTGTTACCTCTGCTATTCCAGACTAACACGGCTACCTCTCTGATTAATGAGAATAAAGTTTACTTTGTTGGGAAGCTGATTTGTGTAATGTGAAACTGAAAGTAATCAAGTGAAATTTTGTGGAAGAAAAAGTAACAAATTGAAAAAATCTTTGTCTTTAGTGCCTTCTATCCTACAGTTGTTTTCTTGAATGACTGGTTTCAATGCTACTGCTTTATGGTAGTAAAATATACTATAAAATATTTTCCTTCAATGTAAGCTAAAAGTTTTAAATGAACTTAGTTTGGTCATTATTTGCCCTTTTCTTTGCTTTCCATGAACATTTATGGTTCTCGATTGACTGATGCAGCCTGGACCCTAGACTTAAAGTAACATTGGTCCTCCATTCCCATGCTGTAGCCTTGTCCCCAATTTGAAGAGGGGGTGGCAGAGGTCCACTCTTCTCCAACGAGAGGCAAGAAGGCGGTTAGGCTCTTCCCAGGACCTACTCCAGCAGCTAGTACATGTATTTGGTTTGGTCAGTGGAATGGTCCCACTGCACTCATCTCCTGCCGCACATAGAGAGAGTCTGTTATTGAGGTGATGTTAACAGGACCTTTTGCTACATCTGAATTTAATATGCTTTGGATTATTACATTCTTTCCCTCCTCCCCCATGACCTGTAGGTGCAAAGACATACTGCAACACCACAGTGCCTGCAGATTCTGGGCCACCAGCCTTAAAACAGAGAACCCCAACTCTGGAAGAGCATTCCAAGCCCTGGTCCTTCTGTGTCTTTGTAGCTTCCATGCCAAGAGTCCTCTAAACACAGACCTACAGATCCAGCAGGGAACTCTAGGTTCATCAGAGTGACAATCTTGTAGCCAATTAATTTGCTCTTTATCCTGGATATTAGGATGATCCCAAATGTTGTTACCTATAGGATGCATTAAAAGGCTAATTTATTTGCAGAGGAATACCCTAAAAACAGTCAGCTTGTCAACTCTTACAGTTTTATCACAAGTCTTGAAATATTTTCCTTAAAACCTCAGATACTAGAACTAAGAATCTAATCTTCCATATTTACATAAAAAGGTAAGTTAAGTTTCTGGCCCTCAGATTTGCAGAGAAAAGCCTGTGTATGTGCACAGAGCATGCCCTAAAAGCTCAGGGGAAAAAGGCAATTAAAAAGAACCTCAAATGTATTTTTTTAAAATTTCATTATTTTAAAGCCAATTTTGTGGGGAGGGCACGGTGGCTGATTCATGACTTCATGATTCATGCAGTTATTGGAGACTGTTCATCTCTGTTGTTACACCACTTAAGAAATCACCATAAAACAAGAAAGATGTGAAGCATTTAGTCCTTTTTTGGACAGAAGTTATACTATTCTGAATTATATGGCACCAGATCATTAGGAATCTATAGACAGAATGCACACTGCTACATAGTATGCAAAATTTGAATTTGCAGGCACCAAGGCCCAAAAGAAAGGGTATCAGACCTACTAAACACATTACAACCTCATCTAATTTGTACATAGTATCAGAAGAAGCCCAGCCAGTTTCATAGCCTTTTTTACTGGCCTGTCTGTCCTCTTCCTGCCCATCTATTTCAAATTTTGGCATACGGTAGAGGGCACATTCAACTCTGTTGCATGTGTTCCTTGTGTACCCACAATTTCATATGAATATACAATATAATAATCCTTTCAATATATGGCCACTCTTTCCAGTTGGGGGTTAGAATGCCGTTAAAAGAGGATATAATTCCTATGGGTATTTTTCATGAACATTTCAATTCTTTTTTGGGGTCAAAATTTGAAACAGAAAATTTCAAAAATATTTGACCAGCTCTAAAGGCAGTATATGTAGTTATGAAAATTTGATACCTTTGTTTTTGGTGCTACATCTTCAAGAGCTCTTCCTGTGTGCAGAAACAGCAGCCATTTTGTTCTCAAAGTTGCTGCGTAGCAGCCATTCCGATGCACATGCATATACACACTCTGCAGTCTGTGTGCAAACTTCACATCTGGTTTTTAAAATTCTTTTATTTATTATCCTTTAAGATAAAAGTTCTTCAGACTGAAAGTACATGATTAATTTTTGGGTGTGGAAAAATATAACTCATAAGTTTAGTGATTGTCCACTTAGAAATCAAATGTGTGTTGATCAAGTTTGGGGGTTCAGGAAATTTTGTATAGGATAGGAAAAAAACGTTCATTGATGGGGAAATGGACTAGATGATCTAATAGTTCTTTTCCATCTCTGTGTTCTACAATTCTAGATTGGCCCTTGAAGGTAGATGATGCAGGAGGGCATCTATAGTCAGGGCAGGATAGTGGACTTATTATTAGAGGAGGAGGAGTTTTTACTTGTCATGGTGATAGGCATGGTATAAGAATCTGAATGGAACATAATTTAGCATTGGAGGGATTATATGGAGGGGAAGGTAGGAGAGTTTAGCAACTGACGAGGTGGGTGTCACTTTCTTTCCCTTTTAAATTACTGCTCTCCCTTCATTTTTGTTCATTGATAGGCCCAAAATTCATTATCGCTATGGTCATCACATTATTACAAGTTAATTGTAACATGAGATCATGAGTCCACTGGAAATCTGGCTTTGTATTTAGCATCCAGTGGAAAATAATACCTAACATCTGGCATCTAGTGATTGAAAAAGTGGATTTGTCACATTCCCTAGTTAGTGTGCCTAGGGGAATTCAAACTCATGTCCCCAATGCATGAATTTTTGTAAATTATTCCCACTATAGAGCAGCTGCTGCATCTTCTGTGCCATTAGTATTATCTTTTACAAAGTGGAATAAATTTTACCTCATTTTGCATTTGGTGATGCTGTATGGCATTATGCTTGGCCAACTCTCTTAGAAAATGCATTAGAATAAGCAGCACTGCATGTAAAGGCATCTACTTTTAGAGCATCAGAAATCATATGTTCAGGCACACCTATATTAAACTACGAAAACAATTTCTTTCCAGCTTTTCTTTTCAGTCAGAGGTTGCTACCGTGTTAATGAATATTGCTTAAATAACAGAATAAATTCAATATACCTGTTTTTACACAGGTCATCAGGTCCCAAAAGGCTTTCATTTTTTTTGCAGTACATTTCTCACTTTCACAAAAATTTGGCAACGTCATGAAACATGCAGCCTTTTCTCTGTACTAAACTTAAAGGAGGTTCCTTTAGCTTATCTAAGAAAGTACTGTCTGGTGGTCATGAAATTTCCTCTTCTAGTCCCAGTTTTTAAAAGCTGATTGTTTTTTAGAATATTACAGTAAATACATAATAGTTGCAACATTGTCTTTGATCTATAAGTGGCAGTGTTCATTTGTTTGAGCTTCTACAGTTTGCAGCATGAATCCCTGATGTGTGTGAAGTCCTGTGTGTCACAGAGTTTCATTTTCAACTGTACTGCATGTAAATCAACTATTGCTTCATGCCAATGAAAAGCACAGGTTGCAAAATAGTTGCTGACATTTCACAACTATTCCATTTTTACACATGAAGCTTAGATAATAAACATTTGTGGAAGAACTTCTATCAATAAATCCTGCACATATATTGACAAGAATCAGAGAGGTAGCCGTGTTAGTCTGGAATTGCAGAAGTGACACAGAGTCCTGTGGCACCTTAAAGACTAACTAAAGTATTGAAGCATAAGCTTTTGTGGGCTTTATTAGCCAATCTCGAGTCCAATGCACACACAAAAATGATTAACTCAAGTTGGTGCTTTTAACTTGAGTTGGCTGGCCTGTTGGGTTGTGTGGCCAGGGGATCTACACCTTTTTCTTTCTGAAGTTCACCAATATGCTATAAAACTCCACGGCCCAACTGTGCCACAACTGTTTTCCTGCATATAAAAGCCAGGGCTGGCATTAAGGGGTAGCAAGCAGGGCAATTGCCTGGGGACCTATGCCACAGCGTGCACCGTGAAGCTAAGTTTCTCAGGATTCAGCTTCAGCGCTGGGTAGTCAGATTTGGGGCCCCAGGCTGTTGTCCTGCACAGCAGAGCTTTGGTTTTCTGCCCAAGGCCCTAGGGAGTCTAATGCTGGCCATGCAGGGCAGACTCCCTGAAACCTGCCCAGGGCCCCACAGGGGACCCCAGACTCCTAGTTGAGCACCACTGGTGTAGGCTACAGCTTGAGTTAGCAGCATTGTCAGTGCTAATTCAATCTCTCTGTGTAACTCCAGTGCTATATCACAGTGCTGGCACTCACACTCAAGCTAGACTATCTTGAGAGGAGTTAACTCGAGTGCAGATAGCTCAAGTTAACTCTGCAGTGAAGACACACTCAAATGGGCCAAATGAGAACTCCAGTTCTGAATACCTATAAACCTAGGGTTATTTGAAAACCTGGCAAATGTAGAGTTCGTGATGGTGTGGAATGGTATAACAGTTTTATCAGTATAAATTTGTGCCAGCCACCTTACTCACTTATGATCTGATATGAGCACTAATTAAACCTTTACAGTATATCACACCATGTATCCTGTTATATACCATATAAGTTACTAAAGTATTTTACAATTTTTAGAGAGTGTAAAAACATTTTATTGGTAATAAGTCTATCTCCACAGGGGTGGATAGGCCAAATTTGAGTGGTGCAGATAAACTGTGTTTTTACAACGATTTCCAGGATTTCAAATCCATAATTTCTGTGACCACCATGACCTCTGTGACAAAAGTTAAGGTCCTAATCATGACTAATATATCATTGAAACCTAGTAAAATGATGCTGCAGGCCTAATGCTGCTTCACCTTGTCCTCACCAGCCTACTCTGTACATCACACTCCCTGAATGTATAAAGTTAGGTACTGAGTAGTCATTCTACTTTCAATGAGACTCAAATGCAGAAGAACCTCCCCTGGAAAACAGAATCCTTCAAACCTATCCTCCTCATCTGTGAGTCAACATATCAAACTAATGTAACCACAGTATTCCATTAATTCTCAGACCTCAAGACATTGCAGGATGAGACAGAGTATCTAGTAAGAATCTGTGATCACACATTGGCCCCTGCCATGGATACATCTACTTACCCTTTATCCCTTATTGCTGTCATAGATTGTCATGGGTGTCTGATGACCTGTGCTGGAGGAAAATATGATCAGATGCAAGAAATCTCCAACAAAAGGATTTCCTAAAATCCTGTGTCACAGCCACCACAGAAGCAAATACATCTTTTTCTTTTGTCACTGCAAGAGTTAATTTTCAATCCTAAGAATTTTTCCAGATTGCAAATCACTTTGTGAATCACCAGGCTCCCTTCACACCGCTCCAGAAGCCAGTTCTTCATGATGTGAGCACCTGTCAAGTTATTTGTCTGAAAAGTTAACTGTAAGACCACCAGCTGAGGAAGGTGAAATTGTGCTCCAGACATCTGTACAGTTCCGGACCAGTTCCCTTGCTCAGGACTTTTCTTTATTAACATAGATGCCAAAATTCATAACAAAACAAAGAAACTTAAATCAGTTTTCATCTCCCTCCCTCAGGATCCTGTCTTAGTCCGTGTCACAGAGCTTTGCAGTCCTTACAGCCATACCAGCTGAGACTTCTTTTCCCTGATTGGTATCTACCTCTCAGGTCCTACACCTGAAAGGGGTAGAAAGAGCTCTCCCAAGTCATTCTTTGACTCTGTCTACTGAGGTTCCTGACCTGCCCCTTCCTGGGCACACATCTTATTCAACACGGGTGTCACTAGGTTGCCAGTGCAGCCTTTTTACTACTTTAGTCTTCCTCTGAGAACACTTGCCTGTAAATATTGAGTGATCTTTGGCTGCTTTTCTTAAATCTGTTTAGAGGACCCAGTAGATCTCTTCAAAACCCACCAACTAACAACACCTCCAACTACTCGATTTGATGAAACATGAAATTTTCATTTAACTCATGTGTCCATAACACAAAACAATAAACTTCAGTAATCTGCCTACTCTAACTCTAATAGGGACAGCGTAAGCTTAAAAGGGCCTACCCGTGCTTCCTCTCCTCACAGGAGCCAAATGACTAACCTTCTTACCTTCTCTTCAGGAGCCAACCAATGATCTCTCAATTCAGACCCCCCCAGTGAACCAAACTAGCTGTCTGGGTGGAGCTTCCATCCAGAAGTCCAAGCCTTTGTGTCTTTGTAAACCCAGCAGCATGTGTTCTTTTCTATCTTAATCCCATTGCACACCCCATAACACAATTTTGCTTAACATTTATGTTGGGGAGTCCCTTATGTATTTCAGGCACGGTCAACATATTCACAGGAACACATAAAAATCAACACACTCACAGGAACACAGAGCCTTGGCTGGGATGATTTAGTTGGGATTAGTCCTGCTTTAAGCAGGGGGTTGGACTAGATGACCTCTTGAGGTCCCTTCCAACCCTGATATTCTATGAATCTAAGATGGGAGTCATCGCTTACAGGTCACATTTATTGTAGCAGAAGATCTGCTACACCCTCAGAAGCATAGCTGTACCACACTTGTTTTCCTCCCCCACATCCTGAGGTGTGAGCACTGAAATCCTTTTGTGTTTCTCATTTATTGTAATCATAAGCCCTCCTCCTCCCCAGGTGGGCAGTTCTGGTCTCAGTCTTGGCCCAATAATTGCCTTTTAATTTACCTGCTAAATTCCCCACCCCTGTTTATGTTTACCCTCGCTCATGACCATTGTTTCCAACCCCCAGAGGCCTCCCACTGAATGAGTCAGAGAATGAGGGGACTCCTGGTGCAGGTGTGATCATGTAAGTGGCACCCCGCTCCCCATTTGTCCCTTGCCCTGGTTCTTCTGACCCTCTTCACTCCCATTTCCTATCCAAGACACATCACGCTCTCCTAGGCCTTCTACACCTCTCTCTCCCCCACTTAGACTTCCTGCAACCATCTCCCCCATTTCCTAGCCCATCTTCCACCTGGGATCCTGCCCCTCATCTATCACCTACTTCATCTCTTCTTCCCCCATCCTTCTACCCCCAGGGTCTTGCCCCTTTGTGTCCTGCCCTTCATATAATCGGACCTCTTTTCTAGCATCCTGCCTCATCAGCCCCCTGTATCCTATCCCCTCATCCTATCAGTCCCATGATCTGCCATGATGATTTTATCTAGCCCCCCACCCATTTGTCTGCCTCTGCATCCTGAACCCCATCCCATCCATGTCCTGGTCTCCCTTGGGTTTTAGCCCTACTCTGTTACTAGGCTCCAGTTCGGTATTATTTCCACATTGTTGCACCCAGGTATTGTCTGGGTCCACCCAGTCTCATTTTGGGGAACCCTTTCCCTGACCTGATAGAGCTCTCTCTACATGTGTGGATGTCAGGGCCCAACAAAGGAAAGTGCAGATGGATCCATGTTGCAAATCCCAGCACATGGTGCAGAGCTGGGCAAGGCTGCTGGCTACTCAGGGTGAAGGACCCTAGTGGTGTCCTTCCAGGGAAGCCTGTTTATGGAAGAAGCTGCTGTATTTGCTTCTCTGTCACCTCAAAAGGGAAACTGGCCTGGGGGAAGTGGGGTCAGGAAGCCACAGAGGTCACTTCTGTCTGCATTGGCATCTTCTGTTTTAAAGGAGTCATTTAGGTTCCATACGCCTTTATTCCACAGCCGAGAGGAGGGCGGGGTCACTTGTACACCCAGGCCAGGGCTATAGCCAGTTTTAGCACCACGGTTTCATCCACTCAGTGTGGACCAGACTTCCCTTGTACCCTTATTTTCAAAATTTTCTCCTACCTTCTACACTGGGGATGATTCCTCCAACAGGCCCCTAAGTATAGGGGTGCTTCCCGGTACACTTCTGTTGGGGGCTTCATCCCCGATCCTGAGCTCCACCAAAAATTTGACAAACCTGGAGCCCAGGAGTGTAGAGTACATGTTGTGTAGTAGGAGAGGGCAGCATGTTGATGTTCTGCCTAAGGTGGCAGATAGTTTTGAGAAGCCCCTGCTTGGATGCTGCAGAGGAAGGAGAAAACCTTCCAAGGTCACTGCCAGTCTGACCAGAGGGAAAATTCCTTCCCAACCCCACATATGATGGTCAGTTAGACCTAAGCATGTGAGCAAGAACCAGCCAGCCAAGCACCCCAAAGAGAGAACACTCGGTGCCACCTCAGCACCCTGGTTCACCCTGCCCAGCATCCCATCTCCAGTGCTGGCCATCCCTGATGCTTCTGAGGAAGGGGATAAAAAAACAGCCCCCTACCAGTGGCAGGCTGAAACCCCGACACGTGAACTTTAGTAACATAAGATATAAACTGGAATTAAGTCCCAGTGCTGGTGAACTCTGCCCCCACCATCACTAGCAACCTCATGATCTACAGACTTAGGATCCTCGTGAATTCCCTGCTGCTAATAGATGCTCAAAGAGCTACAGCTCAGAAAAAATCTTTCTTCTATCTGAGGTTGGCTAGAAGACTGTACCCTATTGTGTCAGGAGATAACTTGGCCACCTTGATCTCTGCCTTTGTGATCCCCAGGATGCACTACGGCGACTTATTTTATCTAGGTATGAGCACACAGAACTTAAAACAAATCTTCAGTTAGTACAAAGCAGTCATGGGAATTTATGTATGTAAATTAGGTGTGTAATTGTGCACCCATTTTCATGCAATCAGTTGAGCTTCTGACTTTTTTAAAAAAAATCAAGTCATGTATTTATTTTGGAGAATGAAAACAAATATTGAATCCAAATAATATTTATAACAAATTAAAAATAATATAACAATTTTCTAACTCACTGGGATCAAATCACTACATTTTTATGTGGTATACTGGAAGCCTTTTAAAAACAATAATGTCCTTATGCTATATACAGCAATAAGCTGTAGGGGGCTGCAGAGTCAACCAAGAGGTGGAGAGCTCATTTACATGAGCTCTCCTCCTCCTCCTATCACTCTCAATGCCTGACTGAACAGATTTTTTTTAACCCTTGCTGTATCTGCACAGCGAATTTTACCTCTCCCAAAGTTCCTCCTGCCAAAGCTGGTTTACGTCCCTTGTGGCATGGAAAGAGGCACATAGTCTTCCAAGTGCCCTGGTATTTGGGCCAAAGGGTGAGGAGTTACTTCCCTTCTTCTTTAAAAGCTTCACACCCTTCCTTTATTTTATTATGTTTTCAGGCTGTTACTCCAGCAAAGCTAGCCTCTTCCAGATACAGGTGTTGAACTCCCTTAACAGTAACATTACCATGTCTCTCTGGTTCTTCTGTGACTGACTGACCCATGTATTAGGGCTTTGTTTAATATTTACATACTTCCCCGGAGAGAGAAGCTGAAAATATGTCTATCTTACAAGCCAAAAACTATATGGGCAATAACATATGACGTATCTTGTTTTAAAAAGAAGGTGTAAAAGGGACATACACATCAACTGTTAAGATACAGTTGCTGCAAGGTATTTATAACAACCCCATTTTCCCTCAGATTCTGCCTTAGTATATACTTCCGCCTTTTGGCAATTTACATAAACATACATGAGCCATGAATAATGTATAAGACTTATTCTAAATGCAGGGCTTCTAGCTCCCACAGTGCAGTAGTATACACAACAATTTGATTGGCTCTGCTCTGTTTTCATTACTGGCAATTTCTTGGAACACAAAAGAGGTTGAAAAGGCTGACAGGGATGGACAGTATTTATTTTGTGAGAAATATTTGTTGCTTTTTTTAAAGCAATTGTGTTGCAAAGTTTTGCTGTGATTGTTCCTCATTTCCCTATCCCACCCCCTGGGAAGAATGCTTTAAAAGGTCCATGCTTGCTCGTTTTTGGGGTTCAGTCAGATCTGTGGAGGTTTTTTTTTGTTTTGCTATTTTTTTCTAAGGATAATGCTGGATTTGTTCCCTATTTACATAAACGTGAGCACAAGCTATAAATAAATAAAGAACCATCAAATTTCTTCAGGTCGTTCAATTACAGTTAAAGTAACAAGGCAATTGCAGAGAAAAGCAGAAGAAATGATGAGCTATCATGACATCCAGAAAATAAAAGAGCAAGTTTTTAGAGTTTTAATGTATTTTTCCCCAACAGAGGGTATGTCTTCACTACAGGACTAGGTCAATTTTCCTTAATTCGATTTTCTAAACTCGACTTTAGAAAATCGAATCAGTGTGTCCCCACTAGGACAGCAGGTCGACAGTGGTCGACACTGTCTGTCCTAGAACTTTTGCAGGGGTCGACATAGCCAGCATTGCACTGTGGGTAGGTAGCCCACAGTGCAATGCGTGCTGGACCCCCCCACACACACCTGCCCAAGCAGCCCCGCGGACCCCCCCGCCTGCCCAAGCAGCTCCACGAACCCCCCCGCCGCCTGCCTGAACAGCCCCGCGCTGGACCCCCCACTCGCCCAAGCAGCTCCGCGAACCCCCCCACCCACCCGAACAGCCCCGCGCCGGACCCCCCGCCTGCCCCAGCAGCCCCGCAACCCCCTCCGCTTGCCCAAGCAGCCCCGCGCCGGCTCCCCCCCGCCCGCCCGAGCAGCCCCGCGAACCCCCCCCCGCTCGCCCGAGCAGCCCCGCGGACCCCCCGCCCGCCTGAACAGCCCCCCGCCGGACCCCCCGCCTGCCCCAGCAGCCCCGCAAACCCCCCCCCCGCTCGCCCAAGCAGCCCCGCGCCGGCTCCCCCCCGCCCGCCTGAGCAGCTCCGCGCGGGGGGGTACAGCGCAGGGCTGCTTGGGCGGGCGGGGGGGTTCGCGGAGCTGTTTGGGCGGGCGGGGGGGTCCGGCGCGGGGCTGTTGGGCAGGCGGGGGGGTTCGTGGGGCTGCTCGGGCGGGTGGGTGGGGTTCACGGAGCTGTTTGGGCAGGTGGGGGGGTCCGGCGCGGGGCTGCTTGGGCGGGCGGGGGGGGGGGGGTCCGGCGCGGGGCTGCTTGGGCAGGCAGGGGGGGGGGTCCGTGGGGCTGCTCGGAGGTCAGAGGCTTAACATCAGTTGCCTCTTCACTTACTCACAATAGACGTAGAGAAGTCGATTTTAGCCTTACTTCTCTCGTCAAGCAGGAGTTACAAAGTCGATTTTGAGGGCCCTTTAAATCGACTTTAAGGGCATGCAGGTGAAGACAGGTACACCTTTAGTTCGACTTAACATCGTTAAAGTCAACGTTAAGTCCTAGTGAAGACATGCCCAGAGAATCAAATAGTTTCTAAAATACACGTGTGTCTTGTGCATCTGGGTCATTTTGATATTAATTCAGCACATGTGTATTCTTGTATGAAGTTATGTCACAGGTCACAGGTATGTATAGTAATAACAAACAAAGGAACAGTGTCTTAATTAAACATACACAGTGGTATTGTCTTTATCTTAGCAGTAGCATTTGTGTCACTGTAATTATGAAAAATACACTGAAAACAAATTAATGATATACTTATCCCTCCTTTCCCGCACTCAAAAACAAAAGCTGTCTTTTTTTATCTAGCTTTTTGTGCTTCGAAATAAATGCTACCTGTGGTTTTGATTTGACTAGTAATTTGCAATAACATATTATTTGTTTTTTCAAGTTCATGAGAATGTAAGAACATAAGAATGGCCATACTGGGACAGACCAATAGTCAATCTAGCCCACCATCCTGTCTTCCTATAGTGACCAATGCCAGAGGCTTTGAAGGGAATGGACAGAATAATTATCAATGATCCATCCCCTATCATCCCGTCTCAGCATCTGTCAGTCAGAGCCTTAGAGACACCCAGAGCACGGGGTTGCGTTCCTGACCATTTTGGCTAATAGCCTTTGATGGGGCTATGTGCCATAAATGTATCTAATTCTTTTTTGAACCCAGTTATAGTTTTGGCCTTCACAACATCTCCTGGCAATGAGTTCCACAGGTTGACTGTGCGTTCTACGAAGAGTACTTCTTTTTGTTTGTTTTAAATCAGCTCTCTGTTAATTTCATTAGGTGACCCCAGGTTCTTTCCCCACACCATTCATGACTTTATAGACCTCTATTATATCCCCCCTTAGTTATCTCTTCTCCAAGCTGAACAGTTCCAGTCTTTTAATCTCTCCTCATACAGAAGCTGTTCCATACCCCTAATCAATTTTTGTTACCCTTTACTGCACCTTTCTATTTCTAAGTAGGACTGTCAAGTGATTGTGATTAATTGTGATTAATCATGTGATTAAAAAAATTAATCGCACTGTTACACAATAATAGTATACCATTTATTTAAATACTAGTGTAAAAGCCCGTGTACACGGGCCAACCGTAAGGGCTCGTGCCCCTCCCACACCGCCCAGCCCCCTCCCCCTACCCAAGCCCCTCCCCCCCAATGCCCCCCTCGCCCAGCCCCCCCTCCCCCCTCCAAGGGCCCCCCTCCTGCCCCCCTCCAAGGCCCCCCCTCGCTCAGCCCCCGTCCCCCTGCAATGACCCCCCCCTGCAATGACCCCCCCGCCCAGCCCCCCTCCCCCCTGCAATGACCCCCCCTCACCCAGCTCCATCCCCCTGCAACGACCCCCCCTCGCCCAGCCCCCTCCCCCTGCAACGACCCCCCCTCGCCCAGCCCCCTCCCCCTGCAACGACCCCCCTCCCCCAGCCCCCTCCCCCCTGCAACGACCCCCCCCTCGCCCAGCCCCCTCCCCCTGCAACGACCCCCCCTCGCCCAGCCCCCTCCCCCTGCAACGACCCCCCTCGCCCAGCCCTCTCCCCCCTGCGACGACCCCCCTCACCCAGCCCCCTCCCCCCTGTGACGACCCCCCCTCGCCCAGCCCCCTCCCACCTGCGACGACCCCCCCTCGCCCAGCCCCTTCCCCTGCAACGACCCCCCCCGCGCCCAGCACCCTCCCCCCTGTGACGACCCCTCCTCGCACAGCCCCCTCCCCCCGCTCAGCTCCCTCCCCCCGCTCAGCTCCTCATCATGCGCCTGACAGCCCAGCTAACTTTATATGTATAACTGCTCCTTGTGGGTGCTCTAGCTCCCTGTGAGGATCGCTCAGGCAGGCACGAGCGGCGGCCATTTTGTGCCTTGGAACTACAACCCCCAGCATGCCGTTCGTCCGGGCCGTCTCTACTGCGCATGACGGCTTCACACACCGTTTGCTTGTCTTTTATAATATAGGATTTTTGGATGTTTTCTACATTTTCAAATATATTAATTTCAATTACAACACAGAATACAAAGTGTATAGTGCTCACTGTATTTTTAATTACAAATATTTGCACTGTAAAAAACTAAAGAAATAATATTCTTAAATTCACCTAATATAAGTACTGTAGTGCAATCTTTTTATCATGAAAGTTTAACTTACAAATGTAGAATTATGTACAAAAAATAACTGCATACAAAAATAAAACCCACAAGTCCACTCAGTCCTACTTCAGCCAACCACTCAGACAAATAAGTTTGGTTACAATTTGCAAGATATAATGCTGCCTGCTTCTTGTTTACAATGTCAACTGAAAGTGAGAATGGGTGTTTGCATGGCACTGTTGTAGTCGGTGTCACAAGATATTTATGTGCCAAATGCACTAAAGATTCATGTGTCCCTTTATGCTTAAACCACCATTCCACAGGACATGTGTCCATGCTGATGATAGGTTCTGCTCATTAATGATACAAAATAGAGCGGACTGACACATGTTCATTTTCATCATCTGAGTCAGATGCCACCAGCAGAAGGTGGATTTTCTTTTTTGGTTGTTTGGGTTCTGTAGTTTCCACATCAGAGTGTTGCTCTTTTAAGACTTCTGAAAGCATGCTCCACACCTTCTCTCTCTCAGATCCTGGAAGACACTTTAGATTCTTAAACCTTAAGTCGAGTGCTGTAGCTACCTTTAGAAATCTCACATTGGTACCTTCTTTACGTTTTGTCAAATCTGCAGTGAAAGTGTTCTTAAAACAAACATGCGCTGGATCATCATCCCAGACTGCTATAACATGAAATATATGGCAGAATGTGGGTAAAAGAGAACAGGAGAAATACTGAACTCCTTTGGGGAGAATTGTAACAAATTTAATTAATCCATTATTTTTTAACGAGCATCAGCGCATGGAAGCATGTCCTCTGGACTGGTGGCTGAAGCATGAAGGGGCTTATGAATGTTTAGTGGATGCCAGATTCGTGTCAGCAATGTCAGCTACAACAGTGCCACACGAATGCCTGTTCTTGCTTTCAGGTGACACTGTAAATAAGACGCAGGAAGCATTATCTTCCATAAATGTAAACAAACTTGTTTGTTTTAGCAATTAGCCTAACAAGAAGTAGGACTGTGTGGACTTGTGGGCTCTGAAGTTTTACATTGTTTTGTTTTTGAGTGCAGTTATGTAACAAAAAATAACTATATTTGTAAATCACACTTTCATGATAAAGAGATTGCACCACAGTACTCGTATGAGGTGAACTGAAAAATACTATTTCTTTTATAATTTTTAAAGTCCAAATATCTGTAATAAAAAAAAAATTCAGTGAGGTCTGTACGCTTTATATTCTGTGTTGTAATTGAAATCAATATATTTGAAAATGTAGAAAACACCCAAAATATTTAAATAATTGGTATTCTTTTCTTGTTTAACAGTGCGATTAATTGTGCAATTAATCATGATTAATTTTTTTAATTGCTTGACAGACCCATTTAAAATATATTATTTTAAAGTTCAAAAATGTAGTTGGTTACAATATTTGAACTTTAATCTTTATTTATTTTTATTGTGTCCTTTCATTACTTTCTTCTTTTCTATTTCCTTCTCAGTTTCTCAGTATTTTAGATAAATTGCCATTCATCCCTTGAGGCATTCACTTGAACTCCACAGAATAAAATCTAGCCCTCCTCACATTGTGTCCAAATAGTCTACAATGAGCAACAGTTCTTTCACAAACAAGAACCACAGTTCATGACTGTTCAGATCAGTTTCTGTCTGCATCCTGTAAACACTTGCCCATACCGGTATTGCCCTGGCCTCTTCTTTTGTCATTCAGTTCCGCATGCATTCTATAACAATGTGCATTTCCTCACCTTTGGGGGCGAAGCCAGACTTTAAAGCACCTGCTCCCCTACTTGGTGTAAACTTTGCTTGTGCCAATCAGAAGCGAACACAAACAGGTTTTGGGCCCTGTCCCCTATGACACTTTTGTGATGTCATAGTTGGTACTTATGTTTCTGCCTGCCATGTGCAGACAGAGAGAGGAAAATGAATCCCGTGTATCCGTGTATCCCGTGTACCCCACGTAACCGAGCCTGATCACCACGAAGCCTCTCTCTCAGCTCACGTGTTTCAAATAGAGCTTCTACGTTTACCGGTCGTGTTATGCGTTGGTTTGTATTTGTAAGTATCAGTTATTACTAAATGCTGCATCTTTGTTTGTAAATATTGTTAGTAGATATTTTAGTCATTGTGTGTTTTAAGTTTCATTAAGTCTATTAGCTAATATCAAAAACTGCTCCCTTACCCCTTGTAATTATCCCCAGTAAAACTTTAAATTGATTAATCTTAGTTTTGTGTGTGTGTGTGTATCTGCAGCTCGCGTCCTGACCCACACTCCCCTTGCATCCCTTACCTATATAGTCTGTTGCCACGTGCAGCCTGGTAAATAACAGGCCTGCAATTTTTTTTCCCTCGCCCCTGCGAGTCCGTGGCAATCCACAATGACAATTGGTTTAATATGATTTGCCCCAGCACCAAAATACAAATACTTTTCATATTGCAAATCATCATAAAACAGAAACATTTTGACAGAGCAGTGCAAATGTCTGGAATGAAACCCTAAGTGCTGTGAAAGATGCCAGATTGCACAGTTCATTATAAACTCAAAATTCATACCATATTCTCTAAGATTCACAAACATGGGCCCACGTTCTAGTGAACATGGAACAAAATATCGTTTTGCTGAGAAACTGATGACTTTGCTTTTTTTGTATGGTTTTGCTATTAAATTAGGTGAAATATGGAAAGTTTGGTTGAATTTTAACAGCTTTCAGTTCGGGACTCCATGTGCAGTGAACAACCAAAAAACTGTTCTTTTTGCTCAGCTTTAATCTTCCCACAACTACTATAAATGTAATAAAGTGAAACCTCCTAATGAGGATGTCATGACAGATGGCCTTTTATCTTCATTAGGAGGAATATTTGATCAGCTAAAACACTGCTTGAATAATAATGGTAATGTTGATCTTCAGGAAGATACGGTGGGCATGATGCTACTGGAAAGAATCATGATGCCAGTTCCTGAGCTGGTGTAAATTGGAATAGCTGCACCGAAGCCAGTTGAGTTGCACAGATTTACACCAGAGGAGGAGCTGAGCCATGAATTTGGGGAAAGGGGTAATCTGCACAGGGATGCTGACTGAATTTGCTACTTTATTTACCAAATGTAGCAAGGGTAGTTATGAAACACCCATCATAACAGACTATGGTGCGAGCTGTATGCAGTGTAGTTGTAGCAGTCCCAGGATATTAGAGGGAAAACATGGGTGAGGTAATATTTTTTATTGGACCGACTTCTGTTAGTGAGAGAGACAAGCTTGAAGAGCTCAGCGTGGCTCAGAATCTTGTCTCTCTCACTCACAGAAATTGGTCCAATAAAAGATATTACCTCACCCGCCTTATCTCTCTATGGTATGAGCTGGCATGGAAGGAATAACTAAAATCCAGGAATGGACTTCATACTTTTTCTGCAAATATTGCAACCAGAGAAGGAATGAAAGCTTTTATCAGAGGAGCAAATAGAGAGAACCATCATGGCATAAAAACATAAAATGGTCTACATGCCAAAGGAGGTGTTCCCAATAAGAGGAATTGTTCCTACTGAGAAGTGATCATTGCACAGCATCCCTAGGCTGCTTTTACTCTCCTTCCTTGCCAGTGTGGGGGTGAACACCCCATCACATGTACTCACAATTTGCAAGTGCAATTTTGTCCCCTCAATTATTTGTAGGAATGGGTAATGCCATGTGGGATCTCTAAGTATTAAATGGCATCTGTCCATCAGGTATCTGGATATAACCATAATACAAGGTGCAAAACTGGGGCTGTATTTATTTGTGGCCACAAAATTTTCATTGCAAAAGGGAAGGGCTACTTAAGACCTGATTCAAAATAACAAGATCCTTCCTATTTCTTTTGCACATGCCTACCTGACATCTTGTGACCGTTTATAAAGAAATCTAGGCTGCTCACATTAGGCCATCTATTTTCACTTCCTTCCTGGGATCTTTTTCTTGCCTTGCTTTTTCTATTATGATTTCACTTAGTTTAGTTATTTTAATTCATTTTTTAAAAAAATTGTTTAAAAATGTTAATATACTAGCATGATTTTACATGGAATAAATGCAAAATGTCTTTATGTTTTTAGTTGGGTTTCATTCAAATAAAAATAGGTATTAAGAAAACACTCTACGCATGCCATAGCTCAGGGTCTAACTGATTGCCGTATTTGAGATAGAGAAGGAATTTTCCTCCCGTCAGTTTGGTAGAGATCCTAGAAGTCTTTCACCTTTCTCTGCAGTGTGGTGCATGGGTTATTTACTGGCTTGAATCAGAGTAAATGGCAGATTCTCTGTAACTTGAAGTTTTAAATCAAGATTTGAGGACTTCAGTAACTCAGAGTTTGTGGGCCTATTACAGGAGGAGTGATTGAGCTTCTGTGGCCTGCGAAATGCAGGTCAAACTAGATGATCATGATGGTACTTTCTGGCCATAAAGCCTATAAGTCTAAATGTTAATATTGTTGTTGTAGTTTATCTGGGGGCAGTGGGTGACAAAACACACTATTGAAAGACACAGTTTAAGATCAAAATAGCGCCCCAGTCTACAAACCCGTTTGCATTATAAATTAAATTGTGCTTCTTTCCTGAGTACGTATGGAGTTTATAGTGGTCTCTAGGTTATTTACATGCTTTCTTAATTGCCACAAGCACTGTTTAGACACAAGCAGCACACTGTTGCAGTGCTCCAGGACCAGCCCAGGAAGCAGACTTTGGCTGAAAGAGTCACAATCTGTCTCCTTGATTCTCCCTGCTATAGGCAAACATACGCTTTGTCAGTCCTGTAACCGGTGTAGAATGTCCCTCAGCACACCAGGGCAGCTGTCCATCACATTGGGGGGGGTGAGGGGGGGGCGGAGCCATGGCTCTTACATTTCCCAACCCAACCCACCTGCACAGGAGGGGGCAGCTCTGGGCAGAATGTTCCCCTCACCAGCTCATGGAGCACCTTACTTCCCTGTGTGGGTGCACAGGAGAAGCCATGATCTGTCCCTTTGTTGATATTCTGGAAACACACTGAAGATGCAAAGCACGTTATGAGTGCTATGGATTTGTATTCAGGTAGCCATAGGAGTGTTCCCCTCTGAAGATGATAGTGTATTTTAGGGTGAGGTTGTGCAGTTATATGTAACTGCTACATCTATGTCTAAACATGACCTACCACAAAGAAGAAATGATCATAAAAGGCCCTTCTGCTTTAAAATCTGACAGAACATTTCCTTACAAACATGGATGTTTATATAACCCCTCTACATTTTCCCTGCAGCTGTGGATGGGAACCTTTGAGTAATCCTCATCATTACCTGCTAGCTCTTGTTTTTGCCAAGGCAGATATAATTATTCACATTCTGTTTCTGCAAGGCTTGTAGCACACTGACACAATGCTGTGTGTGAATTGATATTCTCATAGTCCCCCTTTTTGAGGCTCCGCCTACTGTGACCAGTGCTGCTTCTATTCATATGATAAACTGAAAGCTGCAGCCACTTTGGTTATTATTTAGCCTATTAGTTTTCAGACAGTGCCCTTGTTGGCTGGAAATGCTGTGGGAAAAGGAGCTTGGTTACAAAGTGACTGCAGATTTTACATATTTAAAAAAACACCAGCAACTAATCTGCAGCAAAAAGGTAAAAAGGGTTTGAAATGAAGTTTTACAGTTGCTCTGGGCCACTGGAAATCTCAGCAGATAAATCTGACAGTTCAGAGTCTCCAGCCAGAGATTAGCAAAGAGCATGAAGTGGGATTAAGATGTGCAAAGCTTGTCACCTGCTGTGTTGCTGTAGGTTATGTCCAATATAATGCCAGAACTTTGGGATATAAACAAATTACGTCTGATCCTGTGAAAAAATGCAAATCAGAGACTCTCATCATGAGCGTTACTGCAGTCCTGCTTTCCTAAGCAAAAGGTGGCAAACTTTAGAAAGAGCCCCTAGAAAATGTCAGAACCATCTAGTTAATGAATCATTAATTTGTTTGCCAGTTGCAGTTTCTTAAGAAACTGCTGATGTGTTCAGGCTCCCTCTTTTTCCTCAGCAAAAGTGAAATTTGTTGATTATGAAGGCCTTTAAGAGCATCATCCAAGCAGAAAACCAAAAGATTATATGTTAAACAAGTCTGTGTATTGGCCTGTACTGCACTTTCCAATATTTGTATCTTATTTTCCCATGCTTTATATAGGAATGGGAAGGGGAATGTGTTTTCATTTCATTTTATCTTTTCGTAGCAGGTGTCCTAGACATCGAATAATTGCTCTTCCTGTTCACTGTGCAAGACCAATGAGCTCTCCCCTCACTAAGGCCTGTCCTAGTGGAGTCATACTTTTAACTTTTTATTCAAAAGCCATCACTTCCCCTTAAATCTCAGGATCCTGCTCGCTAATGTAGCCTCCATCTTTCACTGTATGAAAGGTGATTTTCCCCTTCTCTCCATGGTAATCTCCCATCTTCCTTCGCTTTTTCCTCTCCCCATTACAGTAAAACCTCCATTTAACGGACTAATTCGGGCGAGGGGGTGTCCGTTAAATCCAAAAGTCCGTTATTTAACAAAACAAAAGAAACGAGCTGTCGGAGCAGCAGCCCGCCCGCCACAGGGTCAGGGCGGCAGCTCCGCAGCCCGCCCGCTGCTGGGACCCGGGCGGCAGACGGGAACCGTCAGCCAGCCCGCCTGCTGGCGGGACTCGGGCGGGAGCCGGGACCCGGCAGCCAGCCCACCCGCAGGCGGGACCCGGGCGGGACCCTGCAGCCAGCCCGCCCGCTGGTGGGACTCGGGCGGGAGCCGGGAGCTGGCAGACAACCCTCCCGCTGCCGTGACCCGGGCGGCAGCCGGCAGCCAGCCCGCACGGGTCCCGGCTCCCGGGACCCGCCAGCCAACCCTCCCACTTCCGTGATCCGGGCAGCAGCTGGGAGCCGGCAGCCAGCCCACCAGAAATGGATCAGGAATGCATCAAACTTGCTCAGAAATTTTGTCCGTTGCATCCGAAGTCCGTTAAATCGAGGTCCGCTAAATCGAGGGTTTACTGTATATATGAAAAGTTTAAATTTCACAGAAAAGTTTCCTATACAGTAGACTCTCGATTATCCAGGATGATCGGGAAAACCTTAATCCCGGTCAATAAAATCCCGGTTAATCACGCATCTACTGGGGTGGGGGTGGGGTGTTTCGCCAGCCGCCCTGGGGCTGGGGGTGGATGGTGGTGGTCCCACCACCTGCCCCAGTCAGCTCCCCTGCTAGCCTGGGTGTAGGAAGCCCAGGCTGGCAGGAGCCTGGGGGGGAAATCCCAAAGCGGTGGCAGGTTGAGTGCTCAGTCTGCCGCTGCCTTGGGGTTTTCCCCCCAGGCTCCTGCCAGCCAGGGTCTGAGCTCCCTCTGCCAGCCTGGATTCCCTACACCCAGGCTGGCAGCGGGAGCTGACTGGGGCAGGTGGCAGAAGCCTGGGGCGAGATCCCAAAGCGGCAGCGGGCTCAGCACTGAGCCTGCTGCCGCTTTAGGCTTTCCCCCCAGGCTCCTGCCAGCCGGGGTCTCAGCCCGCTGCCAGCCTGCATTTCCTACACCCAGGCTGGAAGCAGGCTGAGACCCCAGCTTGTAAGGGGCCAGTGGGAGAAGCCCCAAAGCAGCAGCAGGCTAAGGCTGAGCCCGCTGCTGCTTTGGGGCTTCCCCTACCGACCCGTTTAGACATCCCGGTTAATCCGCAGCCCAGTTAACCCGCACCCAGATAATCGGGAGTCTACTGTAACAGTGAATTAATAACAAAAAATAACCTGTTAATTTAATTATAAGCAAATCTTGGTTAAAAGCATTTTAAAATTAACAGGGTGTTAATTTTCACATATGACATATGGACTGGAAATTTTGTCCGTTAAATCAGAAGTCCGTTAAATCGAGGTCCGTTAAATCGAGGGTTTACTGTAATAGTGTCTAGATAAATGAGAAGAAAGAAGATTTGGAGAGAAACAAATATAGTTTTAAGCTCTCCTCCATTTCTGGATGACACACCAAGATTCATTAGTGGATTCTACTAATTCTGTATTATAAAAGATTTACTCTGAGACTATAAAGATTAGGATTTTTGGGTGTGGGCAGGTGAAACTTGTGCAATAGTGTATATGTAACGGGCATGCTACCAAAATGATTGTGTGTGGCATAAATTCCTAGATGAGAAAGATAGCTCTATTGGCTGAGAGCACCAGATGTTCTACAATAGCTGTACCATAGGTTGGTTGCTGGCTTCACCATCCTAAACACTACTTCTGTTGTGCAACTGTCCATGGTCTCTCACAGAAATGCAAGTGCATCTATGCTATTGCTTCCAGTTGTGGGCAAAAGTAGGACAGGATTTCAGAAAGAGAGAGGAAGGAAGAAACAAACTTGGAAGGCTGGTGGGATTGATTTCAGAGGCCCTGTCTACTCGAGAAAGGGCTTGTCGGTACAGCTCTACCTGTATAGTTATACTGGCAAGCCTTCCTAGTGGACATACGGCTTATACTGGCACAAGCGTTCTTTCACTGTTTTAGCTTATACCTGAAAAAAATAAAAACTTTTTTTTGCTAGTATAACTGCATCTACTCTATGGCTTTTGTTGGCATGGCTACATTGGTTAGAATGTGATTAAAACAAAAACAAAAAAACTCCTAACCAGTATAGCTATGACAAACAAAACATTAAAGTGAAGATCAGGCCTGAGTAAAGACAAAAAGAACTAAATATGAATAGCTTGGATAGAGAGAAGTTGACAGATTTTAGGATGCAAACACCAAGGACAGTGGGGAATTGTTTAGGGTGGTATTTTTGAATGGAATGAAAGTATGTAAGGCAAAATATAGGGGGAGATATTTTTGATCATGAGATTTATTAGGCTGTGGAGTAGTCTTGAGACATTACGTAAGATCTTTACAATAAGTCTGGACAGAACACTACAAAATACACTGTTGGTGATCTCTGCATTGCGAGAGAGCTAAACCTCATTTATGTGGGCTAAGCCTTGAGGTCTTTACCATGTTCTTGTCAATGGGAATTTGCCTGAGTAAAAACCAGAGTAAAATTTTAAATTAGTAAAATATGAATATGACCATTTTTGAATATGACCAGTTATGATTTGACAGCTCTTTATTGAAGATACCTAACATTATGTATTGGTTGGGCCTCTTCAATGTCAGGCCAGCTGATGGGTGAGGCTCTTTCTAAGTCCTGGGTTTGGCCCTCTCTATTCATGCATGATGTCTGTCTGTCATTATTCCACAGTTCTTCAGTTTCATCTTTGCCCACTGTCCTGAGCCTACTGAACTACAGCACAGAGAAACCCAGTTACAATGGATTATATAACCCTTCTCACTATGAGCTAGATCAGGGTTTCTCAAACTGGGGGTCGCGACCCCCTGGGGGGTCCAAGAGCACTCCCCGGGGGGTTGCGAGCTCCTGCCGCCGCAACTTGCGGCGGCGGGGCCAGAGGGCCAGCGCACAGCCGGCAGCCCGCCCGCAGCGGGGACTGGGGGCTGGCGCACACCCGGCAGCCCACCCCACGTCGGGGACAGGGGGCCCGGGTGCAGCCGGCCGCCCGCCTGCGTTGGGGACTGGGGGTCACGCCGCAGCGTGCAGGAAAAGGGGTTGCGGTCTCAATAAGTTTGAGAACCGCTGAGCTAGATTGTGTTTTGTAGGCACCCTCCTCCTGTAGCTCCCTGCAATACCTCTTTAAGGATGTTTCCCTCAGTGCAGCTTGCCAGCTCTGCTGGTTGGTGTTTAGGAAGTGTGTGGCAGAATGGTGATGGACAATGGCACTAAGTACTTTCTTGTTCTCCTCTTTCCCTTTGGATTCCTGGCAAGTAATTAGGGTGCAGTCCCTGTGCTCTTTGAACACAGTGACTGAAAATTGACTTTTCCACAGACCATCAAAGTGTAGAGGCAACTTATTCTCCTTCCTCCATACCCCCGTCGGGTTGTGAACACACATAAAGACAAGGCAGAATCTAGCTAAAAAGGAAATCAGCTGAGGCAGTCAAGGAACATATGACTAATGTGACCAATCATAGCCAACCAACCCAGCTCAGTTTGAATATCTGCTATGCCAGTCACCCCAAGAGAAGAAAATGTGATACCTAACTTTGGTAAAATTTCATGTTGAAAACTTTTTATTCACATGTTTGTATGAATGGCTACATAGAAAGTCATTAAAAAGGTATGTACTTCTTCACACAACTCTACATGCAACACAGAAATGAAGGGCTTGATTCTCCTTTTATTTAAATTGGTTTTACACCAGTTCCATTCGTTTCAGAGGAGTTACTCCTGATTCATACTGGTAAGAATAGGATGAGAATCAAACCCCTAAGCCTATTATAGTTGCATAGGTACAACAGAACTGATTTTTAGAGGCTGGCTACCTGTACAACATGACAGTCTGCTATTATAGGATAAACAAATATAACATTTCAAATAATATTAAGTAGAGGAAAATGCAACAATGCTCTGGGTAAATAGACTGGAGGGGTTTAAAAATGCAAAATAGCCTTGAGAAGTGCAGGTCTCTGATGTTCCTCTGTGGCTTGACTGCCTGTGTTCCCTTTGTCAAACTCTAAATAATCAATATAAGTGGGAGTTTTCTGGTTTCTCCAACTTGAATCATTTCCCAGGTACATTACTACTAACAACATTTTCTAGCATGTATTAGTGTGACCAGGGAAAAGAGCAGAGGAATGATGTTTTTTTCTGACTAGCTCACAATAAGCATCTGAACTGTTATCTTTCCATTGGAGAGAGAGTCAAAATATCTTCTGCCATCTCTCTTGAGCACATGTGCAGACAATCAGAGCCATGCCACATGACAGTAATGATGTGATCAGTCACAACCAAACAAGCTCAGTAGTACCTGAAAAGCTACCACAACATTTCTGCAAGTATCCAGATAGTGGTAACACTTCAGCCATAACTTTGCTTGTCTGAAATTTTTCCCCCACAAAACTTTATGTTTTTTTCAGAAGCATCGTGAATTCAAAAGAATGCATTTTATGTGTTCATGTTTTTGATAAATATTTTGCTTAGCTCACATAGCTGTATAACTCTCTTATGGATAACATGAATCTGATACTATTCCATTTTCAGTTTGGAATTCACATTTAGAAAACATCAAAGTTGGTTCAGAATAACTAAAACAGGTTTTTTCTTCCCTAAATTGCATTTAATGTATTTTTCTTCAGGACGTGTCCCATAACTTGAGATATAAGACATGCAATGAAAAATAAACATAATGATCCAGATTTATTTCTGGTTAACTCCATGGAGTCCCATCAGGAATGAAATTAGACCTTAGTTTTCTCTGCTTCTAACCCTTAGGAAGGTGGTTTAATTTTTAATATTAAAGGCACAAGCCTAAAAACACCGCCCCCCCCCCACGTTAACCACTAAAGCTAGTTTTTGTAAAAGTGATTTTGAAATTAGAAAAAAATAAGAAATTTTGTGAAAAAATTTTCATCAAAAATTTGCCTCATTTTTTTGACCATCTCCAGAGCTGGTTGAAGTTTTTAATTTAAAATTTTGAAATCTCAAAACTTCAAAATAAACTTTTTAGAACCCCACCCTTTTTTAATGATCCAACTCTATTTACTATCTTTATCCCCAAAACAGATTGTACTGTAGTCATCCAAACTGCGTGTTTCTACCTGCTGAAGGAAAAAGGGGGAACTGCATGTTTAAGACCAGATTTGTCTCTATATATTTCAAGGGAAATTTCTGAAGAGTTTTCACTCAGACCTGAATCTTCCTATTATGCAGGTGAGCTCCCAGGGTCTTACTCCAATTTAATTTGTTAAATTATATTATTACTTGTCTATAACATTCCAGCTAATGTATATCTAACTGTAATTGTGTTGGGTTTTTTGAGTTGCAAGGAAAAAACAAGTTTAATTGTGCTTAAATTTGGTGAGGAAATATTCAAGTGTTTGCAACTTTATAAGCAAAATTGCTATTTTCTATTGCTAACACACGTGCATAATTTTTCATGGGAATAGACCCAGTACATTTGCAGGATAAGATCCCACTTTTTAAATTAACTAAAGTAGTTCAAGCGGCTTTGGATCAGCCCTAAAACCCTCCAAACTAAATTAAGAGTAAAGTAGCCTAATGTTTGGGATTCCAGGAATGAAACTTATAAATTTGTTAGTGTGGAACAATAAAATACTGGGTACTTGGGAGGTGCAATGTTTATTCAAGTGCACAAATGTATTTGTTCTAAAAGTTTTGTATGAAGTTTTGTGAAACCTCTGTTGGGTTTTTCTTAAAGTATATTTATGAATTTTTTTTATAAACCTGTGACTTAAAAGTAAATATGCTGAGCTTGATTCTCCTCTCACAAATATTTAACAGTGAGCATAATTAACCAGTGGAAAAACCTAAGGGTGTGGTGAATTCTCCATTGCTTCTAATCTTTAAATCAAAACTTGTTATCTTTCTAACAGATATGCTATAGCTTAACCTGAAGTTATAGCTTAATGAAAAGATTACTGGGTGAGTTTGTCTGGTGTTATGCAGGAGGTCAGATTAGATTATCACAATGTCCTTCTGGCCTTAAATCTATGAATTGATTGACCCTGTTTTTTTGATGTCATAAAATGAAACTACTTAGGCTTTGTTTTGTTTGAAATGATACATTAATAATAGTAGGTGCTTTGCAATCACTATCATTTAGCAACATTAAATATAAAAGTATTTCTCATTTTGTTGGCATTTCTGTTGTATTAACTACATAGTATGATGACAAATAACCTGCAGAACAATTCTTTTCTCTGAACCCTGAAGGCTTATATTTATATGCTGTGGCTTATATTTACTATTTTTATATTACTGAAGAAAATATTGTTTTGATTCAGTTTTTGTGTTTCTGGTGTAGATACATTCAGAAGTTTGTGTTGTAAAATGGATGGACATTCTTGCTAATTGCATTTAATTATCAGTTTAGAAAAAACTGATTGTATTTGTCTCTTCTAACTGGAGTTTTGTGTGTTGTATTTGCAATAAGTTTATTATAGGATAGGTTTGAAAAATCTATATGACTCCATTAATCAGTGGCTTATTTCTGCAACCTCCAGAATTGTGGAGGTTGTTGGACATGGCAATGATGAGCTCTGCAAAGTAGAAAGGAATATTTTATAACATACTAGCAAAAATACCCGGCGTTGCTTGGGTCCATTGGAGGGGGGAGGGGGGAAAGAGCTGTGAGAGTGCGGGGGGCCGTTGGAGGAGGGGGTATTATTACATCATAACTATGTCACAGAGAACAGCAGCTGCCCAGCTGATGTTAATGGCCTTTAAAGAATTTTACCCCTAGGGGGCGTCAGAGGTGAGATTTGAAAAATTTTCGATTCTTACCCTGATTAGGACCCTAAAGCCTATAACTGTACCAAATTTCAAGTCTCTAGCTCAAACGGTGTGGAAGGAGTAAGGGAACATACATACACGCACGCATACACACACACGCATACACCTTTTATATATATAGATTAATTCAGAAACACATTGCAACAAATAGCCTCTTGAGGATATTATAGCATGGTATAAGCGATCGCATAAGCTCTGCATAATGTGTGTACAAAAGATACTTTAAAGTACAGGAGATGTGTATATAATATGCATAGATCTAGTAGACTTGTAAAACATAAGGAATCACAGTGCAGTTCGCAAGCACAGCTATGTCATCTTGAATTGGATTTTGCTTGAATGCAGAAAATGTTTCCCAGTTTAGGTAAAGCCAAGAATTCTGATGCCTAAAAGGTGCCTGCTGTTGTAGTATCTTTCGAGCAAAAGGATTTCTTTTTCCAGTTTATGATAGTAAAAGGTTTTGTAATACAAAAAGATGCAATTTTTCAAATATGTATTTTTGTGCACATTTTCCCCCCTTACCATAGCCAACAGCCTGGAATGTAGATCTCCGGGGTATCGTGCAGCAGTACCTGCTGAGAAGGATGAGCAATTATATACTTCCCAAACAAGTCTGCCTGCCAGTTCTTATATCTGACTCAGCATGATGTGCTGCTATAGAATCTGGTCTTATTGCCCCAGGATAACTGTTTTGTTCTGCCAAGGAGAGCAATTCCCAAGTCTACAAAACTTAGCTCTGAAATGCTGCCACACTTGCACTCCCACTTTCCGACACAAAAGGAAACTGGACTCACTGATTATGAGCTCAATTCTGGGCCATTAAAGTTATTATAGATTTTGCCCTTGATTACTAAATGGAAGTCTGTTTGAGCCACAGCTGAGCTGAATCACCTTATAAGCAGAGGGACCAGACCCACGTATATGACTGTGATAAAGAAAGTAGTCTACCTGCATATTCTGCCTTGATCTGGTTTTTGTGTGTCCTTAAACAGTTAATTATAATAATAGTAATATGTAGTGTGGTAAACCTAGGGCTGGAAGGTTGTGGTGAGAGGGGAAACTGCAGGTTAAATTAGGTCCAGCTGAGAAAGGCTGCAGCAGCCAGAAGCAGGGCCAGCTGGGACTGGCTAAGGAGGCAGTCAGAGCCCTTTAAAGAGACTTCTCCCCAGAGAGGGGTGTGGGAGTGAGGAGTGTGTTTGGAGGCAGTAGGAGTTAGAAGAGTGAGTTTGTGAAAGCAGGAGGAGGTAAAGGAGAGTGAGAGGCAGATACAGAGAGGCTGCCAGCAGGCAGGGAGGCAGGAAAGAGCCCCTCCCAGAAGGGAGCTAGCCTTCCCAATCTGGTGAGAAGCCATACCCAACCAGGGGGAACTGCCCAGAGGACTGGAGCCTGGGGGGCCCGGGGGGGCCCCCTTGCCACAGTAGCTCATATGTGGCACCAATAGATCTCAAAGTGCTTTATAATGGAGGTCAGTAGCATTACACTTATCTTTTACAGGAATGGAAATGGAAGCACAGAGCTAAGAACCGGCTTGCCCAAAGCCATGCAGCTGGTCAGTAGCAAAGACAGGACTGGAACCCAGGTCTCCTGAGTCCTACTTCAGTGCACTATCTATTAGGCAACACTGATTCCTTTATGGAAATCTTTTGGATGGAATTTCACTATAGGGGGAAAAGCTTTTTAAAAATACTATTGGCTTAATATGGACATTGTTACATTCAGATTACCACTTTACATATGGTACATTCTAACCAGTATGTGGTGGGTGGAAACCTATCAAATGCAGCAAAGCTTATTATTTTGGCTGCTCCAGGAAGCCCACAAGCATCAAGATTTTTCAAAACAGCTCAGTAATCCACAAATGGGCACCAATTTTCCAATGGACTATGAATCATATGAAATTTTTAGGGTCTGCTTTATTCCTATTATGGAGCATTATTAATGAGAGTGAACACACTATTGCAGTGAGACAAGGATGATTTTGAAGGGCACAGAATTCTAAGCTTCTTTCTCTGAGAATCTGCATTGACCTGACATTTCACTTTCTTTGGATACTAGAGGAAAAGGCTAGTAGTATTTCCTCTGTTTCAAATCAGTGATTGACATGAAATATGCTTGTTGAAACATGCTTTTTGATTGTGGATCACTTTTAGCACTTTTAACTGATCATATCTTTTAGAGACAAAGAATGTTTATCTTCCATCTGACTAAATTGTTTGGTAATGGTCCTAAAATTGAAAAGAATAGGATTATATTTGTCACTGGAAAATTCCACTTCCTAAGAAATCTTTATGAGTACTGTGAAACAAGTTTGCTCCAACCTTGCTTATAAGTTATAACCTGACAAACCAGATTCCTGGAGCTTAAAAATGTTAGCTATGCCACAATGAATGGAGCATCACATTTCATGTGTTTTTATTTTTTGTTCTTTACGGGTCTTCTGCAGTACCACTGTTGATTTCCTGATGGCACTATAGAATTTTAATAGTTCCAATTTCAGGCACAATTTGTTTTGTGCTGAAGTGTCAGCCCTATTTCAGTGGGGCTAACCTCATGCAACTAGTCAGGTGCAAAACAGTTTAGGGGGGATTTTCAAGAATGGAGATTGCAATGACAGACTATCACTTATTGTGTGGATTTACATATTCAGGTACTTACATTTAATTTTTTAAAAGAATGCAATAAACTGAAATATGGCCATAGTGATTCTTTCTCATCAAAATGGGTATTTGTTATCAATCACCTTAACTGAGCGTAGTTGCAATGAAGTTTTACTAACTTGTGTGTGTGCAAACTATTTAATTACATTCTATAGAGTTTGTTTCTTCTATCCATGCCTTACTAAACTGTTCCAGTAACTGCACGGTTGCATTTGGGGATGAATAAATTATGGATGATCTAATTATTTATTATCCTTTGTCTTTACTTTAACTGTAATTATAATTAATTAAGCCCATTGGATAGAAACTATTGTCAGCTAGTGTTTCAATAGGAACTATTTTCTTGGTTTAATTTTGGGAAAGGCATTGAAAAACAGTGAAAATAATTGCAGTCCTTTTTCAAGGACCTGAGACTTAAAAACTAACTTTTGGTCTGTGTTAATTATGGCTGTGGAACATGGACATTCAAACAAGTGATAATAGAAAACCTACAATCCTTTGATTTATGGTATTAGAAGAATTCTGAAAATATCATGGATAGGTCATGTAATCCATGAAAAAGTATTGGAGATTATTGAAACTCAGCAAACATTAGTCAGAGATTTTATGGAAAGAGAGATTTGTTTTGCCAGTGCACATTTTAAGAGGTTCAACAGTCAATGCATGCTTATGTACACTGGAAGGGAAAGTTGATGGCAGAAGAACACAAGGCAGGCAAAGGATATCTTAGATGGACAATGTGAGGAAAATCCGCAGCCAAACCAGGGATGATCAGTCAGTTGTCTCTCCAACAGAGGACAACTGCAATTGGTGGGGTCTATTTCCGATCCTCACTCAAGTCACACCTCTGGGCAGAGTTCCTCTGGGCTATGTCCACTGCTTCCTTCCTTTTGAGGAGCAGTGGGAGCTGTCCAGGGTTCTCTGCTTGGTGTTCCTCTCTAGTCTAGAGCCCTGATTTTATACCTGTGACCCTCACGCCCATCTCTGTTTTTCATTGGTTGTCCCCCCAAATTATTTGATGCCTGGACCTAGTGGTTTGTCACGTAAACTCAAGGGGGGCTCTAGATGCTGGCAGGCTTATGCCCACCCATCCCCAGTGCCTCAATAAGTGCCTTTCCAACACAGTTGTGGTAAGTCACCACTCAGGCATGCAGCAACATTTCAGCTGCACTAACTTACTATTTCCCACAGAGCCTGAAGTGACTCATCCTTCAGGCATGTGGCAGCAGCCTATCCTGGAGTACAGCATGGGTCAGATGTCCCCAAGCTCAGGTATTCCCCCAATCTGCAAGAGTTCAGTCTGTACAACAGCAGTACCCAGAACCCTCCTGCAGGCTTTCAGTGTACTAGACTTCCGAGACTCACAGCTTGCTCCTATTCCTGTTTCTTTCCTTGTCCCTGCCTTGTCCAAGCCCTGTTCCAGTCTTGTCTTTGCCCTACTCTGACCTTATTCCAGCCCTGGTACTGACCCATTCCAGCCTAGTTTCTGCCTCCTGACCCCCTCGGATTCTGACCACCTGGCTTAAACCTTTGGCCTGTACCTGGAGGCCGACTACAGTACTGATTTTGGCCTGTTTTCGGACTCTTGGTTCTGACCCAGCATTATCCTTGGCCCAGTCCCAACCCTATGTCAACATTCACTCCAGCCACTAGATCTGACTATTGGGAGGTATTATTGCCTGACAGATGTGGTATCTTGGGTGGCTTGAAAGGACTATTCATTCCCAAAGAGATCAGTGGAGGAGCATACAGAATGGATTACCATGCTTCCAAGCCTCCAGAGAGATGCCACAGAAGAAGAGTACCTAAGTTGAGGAATAGTCAATATAATATGGGAGATATCTTCAACTTCATTTCATATTGATGGGAATGAAGGTACTGAACACTTCACAGGGTTAGATACTCTGGTCAAGTTTTTCAAAAGGAAGAGTCTGATATTGGGTGTACAAAATCACACATTAAAGGGACCTGATTCTCAGAAAATACGGGGGCACTGACCATCTGAAAACAAGGCCCTGTAATGTGTCTCAAGTCGAGTATCTCAAAAGTGAAGCACTCAAAATCATTAGATATTTGAAAATCTTGACCTTTGTTTTCCCTTGTAGAATTGAGATGAAGAAAAGAGAAGCAAGATCTTGTCCTAGGATTGCCAGGACTTGTTCTTGAAATGCTAGACAACTTCGGTAACTTTTCTTATGCAAAATGAGTTTGCAAGGCCGATGATGCTACAGACCCTTTTCCACATTGATTCCATCACAGAAAATGCTGAGGAGATGGGCTAGGCAATCTGAAAATGAGATTGCCATAAGCCAGTGGTTCTCAAACTTTTGAGAACCGCGACCCTTTTTTCTCTTCCTAGGCGGAGCGGTGGACCCTTGTATGGCCGCTGAAAAGCCACCGAATACGGAACTAATCAATTTGGCTAATCAATTTCCCAGGAGCTCACGACCCTTGTGGGAGAAACCCCCAGTTTGAGAAACCCCGCCATAAGCAAAGCCTAGATTCAGCACATGCCAAACTTTAAATGTATAGTCCCACTTATGTCAATGGCCTGAATTCACTAAGTCTGCTTTTTGCTGCATAATTGTAAGCAGAGTGGGTAGCTAGAGATGGCCAGACAAACTCTCAGTTGACATATAACTGGAAGAGTTGATATAGTCACCTACTCTAGCAGTTGCTCCCATGACTTCCGGTGTAAAGGGAGGGGAGGAAAGAGTATTCTAGGGATCAGGTTGGGGAAGAGGACACGGTGGGGTAGAACAGGGCTTCTCTGCAGCTGATTCTCCATGGGTGAGAGGTTCCTGAAGGTTCAGATTAACTTCAGTGAGGCTACTCATATGTGTGTAGAGTTAGTCATGCACTTAAATACTTTTCTGAACTAAGCCCAAAGAGACTGAAATCCTGTGTTGTCTCTGCTAGTAGATTGGAAGATCTTCAGGACCATGTACATAAAATATATACATTTAAATAAATGCTTCATAACATCAAAAAATAAAATCTATTTTTTCCCTCCCATTTCTCATCTCTGGACTTCCTTCCTCACCTACTCCTGCAGGGTATTCCTTCCCACGCTTTGTGCTTTGAAAAGCCATGATCTATTGTCAGATTCCTTCTTAAAACACACTCTACCAAGCAGTTCTTTCTATAATAATCCATATGTTGAATACATAACATTACATTTCTTGTGGTGGTAAATCCATATAAAAGCAGGCCAGAAGATTATTTGCAGTCTCTTAGGGTATGTCTTCACTACAGCAGTAGTTTGATTTCCTTATGTCGATGTTGTGAACGCGACGGTATAAAGTCGATTTTGTGTGTCTTCACTAGGCACAGCTACGCACAGTACGTCGACAGTGTCTGTCCGCAAAACTTTTGCAAGCGTCGACATGACGAGCGTTGCACTGTGGGTACCTATCCCACAGTTCCCTGATCCCCCACCAGGCACCATTTCGAGTGCTGCACTATGGGTAGGCATTTCCAAATTTCGCGCCCTTTTTCCGCGCCGCCCACCCCCATTCCGAGCGGTGCACTGTAGGTAGGCATCCCATAATTCGCGCCCTTTCTCCGCCGTGCTAACGCCATAGCATTGCAAGCATGGAGCCCGCTGACACCACCGCTGCAGTAATGGCTGTTGTGAGGACCTCGATCACGGTTGCTGAGTTCCTGCTGCACCGTCTGCAGAGGAGGAATGCGATCCGGGGAGAACTGCGCTTTCCGGAACCCGACGACAGTGAGGAGGAGATGGACAAGGACAGCGGGTACGACAGGGACACTGCCGTGCACAGCGGGGACGACAGGGACACTGACGTGCACAGCGGGGACGACATGGACACTGCCGTTTTTGCAAGTAGGGCGACTGACAATCTGTCAAGAATGGTGGCAATGGGGCAGGCTCATGCCATCGAACGCCGATTCTGGGCCAGGGAAACAAGCACGGACTGGTGGGACCGCATAGTGCTGCGGGTCTGGGATGACTCCCAGTGGCTCAGAAACTTCCGCATGCGAAAGGGCACCTTCATGGAACTTTGTGACTTGCTGTCCCCGGCCCTCCAGCGCAGGAATACCAAAATGAGAGCGGCCCTTACAGTGGAGAAGCGAGTGGCGATAGCCCTCTGGAAGCTTGCAACGCCAGACAGCTACCGGTCAGTGGCGAATCAGTTTGGGGTGGGTAGGTCTACAGTGGGCTTTGCTGTGATGCAAGTAAGCAGGGCAATCGTCGAGCGGCTGCTACACCGGGTTATAAACCTCGGAAACCTGCAAGCCACAATAGATGGCTTTGCCGCCATGGGATTCCCTAACTGTGGTGGGGCTATAGATGGGACTCATATCCCTATCCTGGCACCGGACCACGAGGCCGCCGAGTACAGAAACCGGAAGGGATATTACTCAATGGTCATGCAAGCAGTGGTTGACCACAAGGGACGTTTCACCGATCTCTACGTCGGGTGGCCGGGAAAGCTTCATGACGCTCGAGTGTTCAGGAACTCTAGGGTTTTTAGGCAGCTGCAGCAAGGCACTTTCTTCCCCGACCAGAAAATTTCCGTGGGGGGGGGGTCGAAATGCCGATCGTGATCATTGGGGACCCAGCCTACCCCCTAATGCCCTGGCTTATGAAGCCCTACACAGGAGCCCTGGACAGGGGTCAGGAGCTGTTCAACTACAGGCTGAGCAAGTGCAGAATGGCCGTGGAGTGTGCATTTGGCCGCTTGAAGGGGAGATGGCGTTCCTTACAGATTCGCTCAGACATCCGCGAGAGAAATATCCCCATTGTTATAGCTGCTTGCTCTGTGCTCCACAATATCTGTGAGAGCAAGGGGGAAACGTTTATGGCGGGCTGGGAGGCAGAGGCAAATTTACTTTCTGCTACTTATGAGCAGCCACACAGCAGGGAAAGTAAAAGAGCCCACCGTGAGGCCCTGCGCCTCAGGGACGCCTTGAAAGACAGTTTTATGAGTGGTCGAGATGGCGTTTGAGAATCTGCTCCCTTGCTGTGCTCTAAGCCTGCTGCCCTTGTACCCTCTTTCCCTCCCCCCTCCCCATGCTTTCCCTCCTCCCTCCCCATGCTTGCAGAGGAAATAAAATCACTGTTGGAAAAATCATGGTTCCTTTATTGGTTCATCGGAAATACAAATACAGGGGATCACTGTCCTGGTATCCTGGAGGGAAACCGGCAGTCGCAGTGGGGGAGGAGCGGGCAAAGGAGGGGGGGGGGGGAAGGGGGGAGAGGAGGGGTGGGCAAGACACAGCAGCTTTTAAAAGTTTTCTGAGAAAGTCAGCCTGCTGCTGCTGCTGCTGCTGCTTCTGCTGGCTTGTGGGGTGGAGTGGAGCAGCCCACGGGCCTTGCCCCCCCCGTGTTCTCACCCCGCGTCTGGGTGGGGAATCTATGGGAGTTGGGGAGGGGGGGAGGTGGTTACACAGGGGCTGCAGAGGTGGTCTTTGGGCATGCTGCAGCTCCACCAGAGATCGCAGCATGTCGCTCTGGTCCTCCATTATGCGGAGGAAAGCATCCATGCGTCTTTCCTCACGTTCTACTCTCTTTTCTGCAGCGGCTTCCCTCTTTTCTGCAGCGGCTTCCCTCTTTTCTGCAGCGGCTTCCCTCTTTTCTGCAGCGGCTCTCCTTTCCTCTCTTTCTCGATTCCTTTCCTCTCTGTCTCGTTCCCTTGCCTGTATCATTTTTTCCCTCCAGTCCGTCTGGCGGGCTGCCTCAGCGCGCGAGTTCTCCAGGAGTTCAGTGAACATCTCATCGCGCGTTCGCGTTTTCTTTTTACGCTTTCTTTTCTGCGGTGCAGGGCGGGAGTTCAACTGTTGTTGTTCATCTGTGGGCAAGTGTGTGGGAAAAGAAAGGTTGAAAGTTATGAGACAGATACATTCAAGGTTAGGAGGCAGATGCAGTCTCGGACGGTACACAATGGGAGTAGTATGCTGTTTGCAACCTCAGTATTCAGAGGCCTGATATGATTTCTGTACAAGGTCATGTTCTACACCTAAAAGGAGAGGAGAGCTCACAGAAAAGTCAGAGCATCTCAGACACATATGCGTGCCTCAGCCCAAGACGGCTTCTGAAATCACCGTGCAGCCGGCCATGGTAAGTTAAAAGTGGCGCCTGCATACTGTAGAGCAACCCCGCCCCTTCCCCCCACCGCGTGGCTGGCTCCCACTGAAACCGCAAACTGCAAAGCAAATGCCTAAGGGCTAAGGTCTTTTTGGGGCTCTTCAGACCGCGTGCAGACGGCTCAGATTCCCTGCCAGCTAACGCTACGGTCTGGGGGGGGGGGGGCGGCGGTCAGCGTTCGTGGGGGGGGGGCGGGTTCGGTTCGTCGGTCCTCAGCAGAAAAGAGTACTTTGCAGCTGGGACTCTTTATCTCCCGACTAATTGCAGTCCGTATCTCAAACAGGCAACCCTGAATGACATCACTTTGCTGAGAATTTCTCGGAGAGATAGGGAGCGCATGCTCCTTGAGTCCATGCAAAGTCCTGGTCCATACGCCGCAATGCTAGCCTGCTCAATGATACCAGACAACCTACTACTTTCGTGGCGTGGGTTGGTGTCCTATCACGGGGGACCAGATAAGGCAGCTCTCCCCAGAAATCTGCTGCGCTGGATTCATCGCTACCTCCTGGATAGCTTCCTTGAAATGTCCGCGGAGGACTTATGGTCAATCCCGGAGTATATTGACAAACTCTTTGAGTAGAAATTGACCAGCAATGAAAGCACGCTAAGTCCTTAGGGCAAGTTACTTAGGGCAAGCATTAATGCCTTAGGGCAAGCATTAATAAATGCTTCCTTTACAAAATCACGCGTCATGTAATCACTTAAAAAAGGAAACACTTACCCCCCTGGGAGGCTTGGGAGGGTACTGGCTCCAGGGTGACAAACAGCTCCTGGCTCTCTGGGTACAAGGGTTCTCCGCTGGGCTCCTGCTGCTCCGTGAGATTTTCTTCTTCATGCTCGTCCTCCTCGGAATCAGTCTCCTCCCTGACGATGATCCCATCGGTGGAGTCCACGCACACCGGCGCGATGGTGGTGGGGGCGCCCACCATTATGGCATTTAGTTCATTGTAGAACCTGCATGTCCGTGGCGCGCCCCCTGATCGTCCGTTTGCCTCCTTGGCTTTCTGGAAAGATTGCCGCAGCTCCTTAATTTTCACGCGGCACTGTGTGGTGTCCCTGTTGTGGCCCCTTTCCAGCATGGCCTTGGAGACTCTTCCGTAGGTGTTGGCATTCCGTTTGTTGTTTCGTAGTTCCAACATCACGGATTCCTCTCCCCAGATAGCGATGAGATCCAGCACCTCACGAGTGGACCATGCTGGAGCTCTTCTCCTCTGGCTGGTCTCCAGGGTAGATGAGCTCATCATGGATTCCTGTGATGCTGAGCTCTGCATGGCGGCTAGTGCTGATTGCTCTGAATGGCGACTGATCAGTTCAGGTGAGCTGGCCACGCTGACCAAACAGGAAATGGCATTCAAATGTTCCCGGGTCTTATCTACCTGGCCAGAGCAGCGAGTTCAGAGTGCAGTGCAGAGCGGTCACAGTGGAGCAGTAGTGAGGCAGTCCAGAGCGGTCAGAATGGAGCATTGTGGGACAGCCTCTGGAGGCTATTAATGTCGGGTTCCGTCTTCACTAGCCCACGGTCAAGCTTGGAACGTCGAGATTAGCCTTATGCCACTGGTTAGGCTGGAGTGCCAAGATCGATCTTTAAGGCCCTTTACATCGACGTTAAGGGCATGTATGTGAAGACAGGTACACGTTTACTTCGACCTAACGTCGTTAACATCGATTTAAAGTGGTAGTGAAGACATGCCCTTAAACTGTAAGCTGGGTGCCAGTATTGCTGAATGGTTTGCATCCAGTTCTGCTCTCAGGTACACCAAGGTAAATTGGAAGTCACTCCTCTGAATCCAGTGATGTTACTCCAGATTTACACAAATGAAAGATCAGATACTGAGCTCAGTTACATTTGTCAACATGTCCTGGTTTATACAAATTATTCTGACCATGTGAGCCCTCACACTGCTAGCCTGAACAAATCTGATGCCAACTTATGTAAGCCAACCCCCTCCAAGGTGGTTCAGGGATTCTACACCACATATCTGGCAATGTAGCAGAATACAATTGGTCATAGTGGACAATAAAATCCTCAGACTATTTGTGTGCTCTCAAAGGAAATAAACAGTCTAAAAATATTGGAGGGACTCTCCACTGTGCGATGGCTCTGTATGCTGCTGTGGACTTTAAAAGAACCTAAACTAGTCTAGGATGGTTGTGGCCGAGCAGAGCTCTGGTGTTCATCCTTTGCAGAGAGATGTGTAGGGGCTTGGAGGCTCATGGTGCTGATCTAGCTCCATCTGTGCCAGCCGGGAGTTTCCCTCCTCAGAGGAATTCTTTGCTGGACAGTTGATGCCATTTTTTCCAGCCTCTCTATTCCTTGCACGAAGGGGCCAGAAACTGAGTACAGACTCTATCCCTATAAACTGTCAACTGGTACAATTTGACCTCACTGATGTTTGTGCCTGAGACATCCAAGACTGGAATTGCAGTTGTTTGTATAAGTGAAAATTGATTCACAGTTGGCGGAGCTGTGGGAAAGCTTACACACTGTGCAGCAAGTGCCTGTACCATTCCCGGCTTAGCCAATGCTGTCTGTCAGAAACACCAAATTCAACCAACTGGAAAGCAAAAAGAATGAAGTTGTCCAGTTCTTTTCCTTTCCCTAGTCAGTTGGCTGGTGAAAAAGCCTAATTCTTTTCAAAGGAATCTAAAGCAGAGTTTCTTTTAAAAGAGATTTAATGTGTTGGATATGGCAACAGAAGGGGCAGAAAAACACAAGGACAAAGAAACAGTAGCCACCAGACAAGGAAAAGAGCAGCATGCATGACCAATTGAGTCAGTCAAAGTCTGACCCATTCTCAACAGGTCTCTCACAACATTCTCAGCTCAGTAGCATAAAAAATGTGATCAGTTAGTAGTTCTTATTTCCTGCATTTCTTTGTCATACTGTCTTAGTTAGGATTCTTTTTTTTAAAGAAAGATATTTTAAAGGACTTGCTCCGTAAAGGGTATTGTATGGGTGGGCATTTGTCTTTCTTTGTAGGGATCAGCTGGGTGCCTGAGGCATCAGAAATGAAACATCAGAAGAACTCCCAGGCAGCTGACTAGTTTAATAATTTTTGAGCTTTTTTGCTTGCTTGACTTGAAACTTTCTTTCTTTCTTTCTTTCTTTCTTTCTTTCTTTCTTTCTTTCTTTCTTTCTTTCTTTCTTTCTTTCTTTCTTTCTTTCTTTCTTTCTTTCTTTCTTTCTTTCTTTCCAATACATCTATTATTATTTTTGTAAAGAGAACTTCTTGGTATAGATTCTCAGTGTTCTATGGAACAGTCACAGTACATTTATTCTGGTGTGCCCAAAACAGTGCCTTGTTGTTGCAGGTATGTCATCATTTTCATTATAGATTTCCTCCCCTCCCCTCACCACACCCCTTTTGATACATATCACTCAACTGCTAATGTCCTCTTCAGAGTGAAACTTTTTAACAAGCCAACATTATTTTAAAATAAATTTGATGTACACAACTTGATGTAAATGTTGTTTATGACTAGAGTGAGGCAAAAAAGTGAACTGTAGAGGTTCAGATATTTTTGTGTCATAAGCTATTAAAAGCAGCATTATTTTCCAGGCTCTCGGTGGGGCTTTTCTGATAGTGGGATACATATATAAGTTAAGAAATAATTCAAGAAATACAGCTGGGTCCATAGAAAGAGAACCATTTTGTAGTTACAAAATGTACAGTGAATAATGGTCTACATTTTGTGAGTTGAGATCTTGCATTAGGAACCATTCAGTCACATGAAATCAGTGTAAATGTTTTGTTTCAGTATCTGGGGGAACAAGTGTAGTTTGTGTAAATACAACAGCAACTGAGCACAGAACACTGTGGCTGAGGAGTAAAAATGGGTAAAACAATTACTAAATTTTAATACATTGTTTAATCCTTTACCTTTTTATATTAGCCTCTGTAGTATTTTTAATAAGAGGTTGAATGCCTTGTTATATTTGATAATGATTGTTTCTGTTGCTTAAAATGTTATGGGTTCAGCCATGAGTGTGTGCTACCCCAGGAGTATCAGGCTCTCACTGCCTGATAACTTACTGAGCCTCTTTTGAGGATTGAAGACACTTGAGCACACCACGCCAGCTGTTCTGGTTGGTGCAGGATGTGGGGGAAGGAACAGAGCCATGTCTGTGCCCACTTGCTTATAGGGTGAACATCAGGGGCACAGCGCCTGTTCATGCTCCCTTCCTCTGCACCTGAAGCCACATTAGTCCAGAGAGGGGCTGCAGAGCTGCATTTATATAGATCCAGTGGGCCCAGTACTTTGTGCATCTTATGTCGCAGGGTGGTGACTGCTATTCCAGGTGAAGGCTGAAGTAGCAGCCACTGGGGAGGGCATTCCCAATAGTCCCATAAAAAGCACTTTGGCCACCAAAGGAGCACTCTGGCCATCAACTTGTGCTTGAGACCGACTTCCTTCCTCTCTGGTGACAGCTTCCAGGACTTGAAGTCTTTAAATCAAGATTTGAGGACTTCAGTATCTCAGCCAGAGGTTAGGAGTCTATTATAGGAATGGATGGGTGAAGTTCTGTGGCCTTTGATGTGCAGGAGGTCTGACTAGATGATCACGATGGTCCCTTCTGTCCTTAAAGTCAATTTAGTCTATGAGGACTGGATCCACTGTTGGGAGAGATTGTCAACATGCTTCAAGTGAAGCAAGCAGCCTTTCCTCCCTCAAAGAAGAATGAAACAGTCACATGATGCTGACAATCTTGCCAATTATCATCCATTCTTCGATTTTTAATTTTTGTTTATGATGACTGAAAAGGTTGTGACTGGACATTTCTCATGGTACCTAGTGGCCTCAGCTCTCTTTGACTCTTGTCAGCTGGATTACCAAACTGGGTATGAAACAGAGAATTACCAGATCCAACGTGTTTCTGTGGCTTGGTCAGGTCTAAATCCGGATTGGGGGGGGGGTGTCTATTTTCCAGTTGTAATTTAAATGCCACCAAAATCAGGATGTTCTTATGTCCATATTTCATTTCTCTGAGATATCAAGCAGACATTTAAGAGTTGGACAAGATAGGTGACATACAGTGAGTGGCAACTCTCCTTGTGTTAGGTACAAAAGAGTTGCTATGCTGCAGTTTTCAGCCTGTAGGAGATTATGTATGTGTAATTCCTTCCCAGAGAGCAAATAAAAATCCACACTCCCACTATCAAAGCTATAAAAGTGACTGCAGTATGACATCTTGGTATTCCATCTTTATTTCTTCCCTCTTCCCCCCCAGTAACTGTCATGTCACATTTACTCCATTTATAAAATAAAACAATTTTTTTTTCTAGCTATCAGCATTGGAAGGTCATACTGGTGTCTGAAAAGTGTACTTTCTGCTTCATATGACAGAACCAAGAATAAAGATTTTGGAATAAGAATTTAGACCCTACACTTAAAAGGAACTTGATGCAAATGCAGGGATCTGCCCTCATTCCGCTCCTTTCGGGTTTGGGGCTTTATTAGCAGAAAATTCAGACTAGGATTTTCAGAGGAGTCTATGGAATTTAGATACCTAACTGCCATTGAATTCATGCCTTGAAATTTGAGGGATGTTGAGTGCCTAGTTTCCTTAGGCACTTGTTAAAATCCTAGCTTCTATCAATAATGGCTGATGCAGAAGAGAGTAAAGCTTGGGCTTTTGCAAGGAACAATCCACAACACTAGTCAGTAAATGTAGCCAGCCCGTCTCTTCAGAAACTGCCTACATTGTTTTACAGATTAGTGCAATAGTTCCAATTGATGGTGCAAACAAACTGTATCCTCCAGCTTGCTCATAAAGTGTTTGCTACAAGTATTCAGGTGTGCATTCACTATCTGAGTTGTGTAACTGGTCACATGACATTGTTTCTTTTCCCTGATTGAATTATGTAAACTGCATACACAGGGATTGCTAAAACTCCCTGGGTCGGAAACAACTTTGTAAAAGATGGGAAGGGTTTGGAGCACTCCTCTGTCCCAGTATGACTATAAAGAAAAGTAGGTTTCACACCTTTGAATGGGCCTCCTGCTACCTCGGGTGGAAGTGTTTTTAGTAGGGCTCCATACTGTTCTATCAGACTGTGTCTACAAGCCACAAATGATGCCTTAGTGAATTTGTTACTTCTGAACTGCTTCTGGCAATGAAGAGTGCAGTTTTCTTTCATTTGCAAATCTGGAAGAGACCTTCAGGAATCTGAGAGTTAAACTCATTTCACTCTTAAATGTGGATTTACAAAGGTTTTTACAGAAATTGTAGGCTTAACAAAATGACAGGAAAGTTAATAAAGGATGCCCAGTTGATTTTTTTTATGCCTGGCAGACAATAAGATGACTATGCAAAGTAAGGCCATTCTGGAGCTAGCTGCTGCCATACCATTAGAGATTGAGAAAGTATTCAACAGAAGAGAGTAACAGTTTATCTTTCACATGACAAATACTTCAGTTTTGAAATCACATTAGGAAAGCAATTTGTACAGTACAGTCTAGTCGTATGCCTATGAAAGTGAACATGGTGTTTTCTTTGTCTGATTTCTTCAAATTAGAAACTCTTACTTTGACAATAAGAAAAGGACAGAATGAAACATCAAATCAAAAAGGCAAAGCGAGGATCAGCATCATTTGGTGCTTTATATTGCTGAAATGCTGTTATTAATAGGGCTGTAAAATGATCTCAATCACAAAATAAAAAAATAATTGTGATTAATTGCACTGTTAAACAGTAAGAGAATACCATTTATATAAATATTTTGGATGTTTTCTACATTTTAAAATACATTGATTTCAATTACAACACAGAATACAAAGTGTACAGTGTTGTGCTCACTTTATATTCTTTTTATTACAAATATTTGTACTGTAAAAATATAAACAAAAAAGAAACAGCATTTTTCAGTTTACCTTTTACGAGTACTATAGTTTGATCTATTTATTGTGAAAGTACAACTTATAAATGCAGATTTCTTTGTTACATAACTGCACTCAAAAACAAAACAATGTAAAATTTTAGAGCCTACAAGTCTGCTCAGACCTACTACTTGTTCAGCCAATCGCTAAGACAAACAAGTTTGTTTATATTTATGGGAGAACATTCTGCCCACTTCTTATTTGCAGTGTCACCTGAAAAGGAAAACAAGATTTCACATGGCACTTCTGTAGCCAGCGTTGCAATTTTGCAGCCAGCATTCTATTTACGTGCCAGATAGGCTAAACATTTATATGCCCTTTCATGTTTTGGATGCCATTCCAGAGGACATGCTTCCATGATGAATAGTTAGGATCCTTAATTAGTAACTAGGGCTGTCAATAAATCACAGTTATACCAAGCAATTAACTCAAAACAAATTAACTCAGAAAATTAATTATGATTAATCACAGTTTTAATCACACTGTTATAATAATAATAATAGAATACCATTTACCATGGAATTCCACTAGATGAAACTCAGAGTCTGCTCAGAGCTATTCTCCAAATTTGTTTATATTTATGGGATAAAATTAAACCTATTAACATGCCAGATACGCTAAACATTTGTATGCCCCTTCATGCCACCATTTCAGAGGACATGCGTCCATACTGTTGATCCGTTTCACTCAACAATGATCCAAAGCACTGAGGATTGCAAACGTTCATTTTCATCATCTGAGTCGGATGCCACCAGCAGAAAGTTGATTTTTTTGGATGTTTCAGGTTCTGTAATTTCTTTATCTGAGTGTTGCTCTTTTAATTTATAGAAGACTTCTGACAGCACATTCCACACCTTGTCCCTCTCCGATTTTGGAAGGCACTTCAGATTCTAAAACCTTAGGTCAAATGCTTTAGCTATCTTTAGAAATCTCACATTGGTATCTTCTTTACATTTTGACAAATATGCAGTGAAAGTGTTCTTAAATCAAACAATGTGTGCTGGGTTGTCATTCGAGATTGCCAGAAATATGACAGAATTTGGGTAAAACCATAAAACAGGACACATACGGTTCACCTCCAAGGAGTTCAGTCACAAATTTAATTAATGCATTTTAATGAGTGTCATCAGCATGGAAGCATATTCTCTGAACTGGTGGCCCAAACATGAAGTGGCATACAAATCTTTAGCCTAACTGGCATGTAAATATCTTGCAACTCTGGCTACAAAAGTGCCAAGTGAACATCTGTTCTCCCTTTCAGGTGACACTGTAAATAAGAAATGGGCAGAATTTCCCCCCCCATGAATGTTAACAAACTTGTTTGTCTTAGCGATTGGCTGAAGAGGTAGTAGGACTCAGTGGACTTGAAGGCACTAAAGTTTTACATTGTTTTGTTTTTGAGTGATGTTATGTAATTAAAAATATACATTTGTAAATTACACTTTCACAATAAACAGATTGAACTGCAGTACTCCTATAAGGTGAACTGAAAAATCCTATTTATTTTGTTTTACAGGGCAAATATTTATAATAAAAATAATATTGTGAGCAATGTACACTTTGTATTCTGTGTTGTAATTGAAATCAATATATTTGAAAATGTAGAAAACCTCCAAAATATTTAACTAAATGGTATTCTATTATTGTTTAACAGTGTGATTAAAACTGTGATTAATCATGATTAATTTTGAGTTAATTTGTTTTGAGTTAAGTACTTGAGTTAACTGTGATTAATTGACAGTCATACTTATTCATTAAGGATCCTAACTACTCAATTCCAGTTTTTTAAATATTGCTTCAGAAAGATGGTAAAATGTCAGAATTGAAAACAATTGATTTTGTGTCTGATGTTTTTGCCCCTGGCTTAATTTTGTCCATCCTTAACTTTTGAAGACTAAAAATTATTGCTGCTGTTACAGTGGCTAGGCACCTAATATAACATGACTCCTCCAACAGGGTTTACAATCTAGTTTACTGTATGGTGTTACATAGGTTAGTGATGTGTGTATCTCCGTGGTTTCAATTTCTTTTAAAAAATTTGTTGTGGTATAAATAAATATTAACAATCTCCTCTGTAAACCTTCTACCAAGTCATTATCAGATTACAAGGTTTGTAAAAAGCAGAAAGCACCATTCTTCCTCATTAGGGAATAGCCCTGAGTAAACTTTGAGTTTCATCTCATGGAATTTCATTTGAAACTAGAGATACCACTTGTCTTTACTATGCTACCACAGTCCAAATCTCTTGCTAGCCCCTGAGGAGAAACTCTCCTGCAGGAACCATGATTCCAGGGCATCTTCCAGTGACTGCTTCTCCTGAAGCCCTCCAAAAGGAACGTTGCCTAACCTAGAGAGGAAAGTGGAACAAGTTAATAGAATAGTGGAACAAGTTGTAGCTGATCTATACATAAGAAGATTTTCCTTAACTATGATGTCCAAATATTCCTAGAAAAGAGCAGCCGTGGAAGGAATAGTCTTCAACTTGCATTGATTTCCAAACTGGCTATTATCCACCATCAGTAAGTAGACACAGAACATCCATATTGATTAATTTTCAGGAACGGAATGTGTGTGTGTGAGGGCATCATCATAGAGTGCTAGAGGTAGCTAAGTGCAAGAGATAGCTCCTGGACACATGACCAGAATGACTATTTGAGGTCATGACGAGCTGTTTGAAAGTCAGAATTTCTATTCTGTGTGAAATTCCAACATCTTTAAGTTTGTTTTCACTCTGAATCAGACCAAAAAAACCCCAAAAAACCCTCTAAACATGTGTCACAAAATGAAATTTTAAAAAAATTGTTTCAACTTAATCAAAACATTTTGTTTTGATAAAACATTTCATTCTGATTTTGACTTGAATTTATATTATAATTTATAAATTTTGAAACAAAAAAGTAATTTTGAAATGAAAATTTTAAATATTCCATTCTGATAAGGTGAAAATGGAACATTCTGATCTCATCAAAATGTTTTTTTTTTCCAATGAAATTTTACCAAATTGACATGTTCTCACGGAAAGTTTCAAATTTAACAAAATAGCATTTTCTAATGGAAACATATTCATCGAAAAATTTTCAACCAGCTCTAGTCATGACCAAAGCTGTCCCAAAGGCAGAGAAAAAAGGAAGAGCTGACTATGCAAATGAGAAGGAAGAATGTAAATCTGGAACATATTTTAAGAAATCTCCATGCAGTTATGTTGTCAGATTTAGTCAATTGAATACTTAGGTCTCCTTCTCATCTATCCCAATGATAGAAGTGAAATAAAGCCCTTGATAATGCTACTAGACAAGACACGAGCCTCAGTAAGTGTAACTTTAGGTGTAAGGTTAGTTTTACTTTAAGCATTGCAGCAAGGTGTCCTATCTGAATACCCTGAAATGGAGCTAGCTTTGTGATGTCTTCTATTTTGATACAATTTTCCCTTTGAGTGGCTGATTTAACATGTATTATTCCATATGACAAGGATTGCAATTACCCTGTTTCCCCGAAAGTAAGACATCCCCCGAAAATAAGACGTACTTCCAGTTTTGCCTCTCGCTGTAATATAATGTAATGTAATTTTGGGAGCAAAAATTAATATAAGACACTGTCTTATTTTCGGGGAAACATGGTAGATCCCTAGCAAATCCTGATCTATGAAATTACAACTCTTTACAGGTGTAAATGGAGATAGTGTATAGAGCTTTTTTTCAATTTTAGACCAATTCCGCTAAGCTGGGAAAGAAAAAGGATGCCCAGTAAGAAGATCTGGGGAATAAGTAACTTTAATGGCTTGTGAAAACACCAGAGTGAAATGATAAAATCCCCACTTTCCAACATGGAGATGTATGATTTTAACATGATATGAGACCCTTTTCTAACCTTCATATGGCAAACTCTATTAGATTGGGAAAAACTAGTGATACTTTTGTAGAGATGAGCATAAACTTTAAATCTATGAAGAAAAATATGAGCATAGAGTCGTGCATTGTTTTAGAATATATTCTGAGGTATATAGTTGTTTTTATTATTATGTTTTCATAATTATAATCACCTATTATGTGTTTAGTTGTATATAGACTTGACCCCATTTAAGTTAACTGCGAAAGTCCTGTTGACTTCACTGGGAATAGGATTGTAGTTTATGGGCTAGATTCTCTATTCTGCTGAGATTTACTGGGTGCTGGGGAGAGGGAACAAGGAAATCATGATTCAATTCTCAAATGCAGCAATTTTGGCCCCAATATAAATTGGAGCATCCAGCTAGGCTGCTCTAACTTATGCCAGCTCACTAAGGTCCTGAGGAGGACCCTATGCCAGCTGGGAATTTGCAGAACAAAGCTTCAGTAATTTCCACTCCAGCCTCCTCTAGCAGACCTCCTTCCACCCCCAATGTAACCCCTAGGCTGGAACTGGGAACTTGGTGGAGGAGCCAGCTCCGCCAGCATTGTATCCTCTTACAGTTCTCTACCACTGGGAAAGTTCTGAGGAGAGCTACTTTGGCCAAATTCTGGCCCCTTTGCACTACTTTAAAGGTCTATTGTCTGCTTTTGCATTTCAAACATTTTGCTTTTATGTTCATGTTTGGAGGGAAGGAGGGTGGAATTTATTTTCCTGTTCTTTCTTGCTTATTTGTAAATGATTAAGATAAAAAGAGAGAAACATTAAAAAGTCATTTTGATTTTCTAAGTCCTGATTCTGACCTTTCATCAGTGTACATTCGTGTGAGTCAGTTTACTTACAGGAAGTAAACTCTTGATTAATATCTGGATATGTGAGATCAGAAACAGGTCCTACATTTCTACAGTTAGTCTACATATGTGTAGTGGGTGAGAGGACATTGCTGCCCCCAGGCTAAATTTAGACAGGAGTTAGCGCAGTGTCTCTATACATCATTATTAACAGTATAATGATGACAATAATTTAATGCACCTCTCATATACTTTGTCATAGCTTTCTTGTGCCATTTTCCTCCCTGGGCATAAACAGCCCTTTATGCCATGATCCCGTGCTTTTACTGTTTGTGATGCATTTGCCTAGCCACTATTTCAAGCCACCTCAGCCAACCAGCTACTGTGTTGACTCACAGACATTTGAACATGGGGAGCACGTGCATTTCTGTTTATTATTTGAATATATGGTATCTACAACCTCACTCACCCTTCCCTCCTGCCCCAGGCCCAAAACATGTAAGCTGAACTTTCAAAACATTTTTAGGGACTCTAACTGTACAAAATTGCCTAGACTGTTTTGAAAAACTCAATCCTTGTGTATTTGTTACCTTCTGTAGTAGTGCAGTAGCTGGTATGGATATCTTAATCTGATCATGCCACAGAAGACGATATCATACATACCTGCCATGGATAATATGTAACCAAACAGACAACTGCCCAAAATTTTTGGAGATCATGAGTGGGTTAAAATACTCACATAGAGATTTACTTTTTTTACAGTATTTGTGAGCAAAGTGGGCTGAGTGATGCTGGCACATCTGTGAGATTAATGGTGTCATGCTTCAGTGATGATTCACGATAAAATCCTGTCAACTCTGTCACAAAGTAGGCGAACCAAAAATTACATGAACATAACTACAGGATCATTAAACATAGGCAACACTACTCTACCCAAAGGGTCCTCTGTGGTAGCTAAAATCATGACCTGCAGGTAATTTTCAGAGAGACACTTGAAATTACATGTTGAGACCACAATCTCTACAACTAATTTAATTATCCTCAGGAACACAATGATCTAGTCCAGAAAAAAAAAATTAGGTTTGACTTTGAAATGTGAATAATGCTGATTTGTCACAGATCAAGCTCAAAGCATATCAATGCTTTTTGACTTCAGTGCAGATGCATCTCTTCCTCTGCCTTTGGTCAGTTTTGTTCCTCTAGCTAAAAACTTTGATTTCTCATCTTCCAATAAATAGCAATATTTACAGCATACATAGCAGTCTCCCTTCCCGCTCTTTACATTTCAAGTTGCTAATGAATAACATTAGCCTTGTTTTCATGGTGAAGCTAAAGACAGATTTTAGCTGAGCAGAGGAACTCTCTTCCTAGTCCCTCCCAATGCAACCAGACTGACTTATTTCAGGGATGGTGGAGTTGGGTGAAGGTGCTGACCTATGGTGAGGGCATGTGTTGAAATGGAATGGGCAGGATTTGTGATACCAGGAGGCTATTTGGAGATATGTGACCAAGCTAATCACTGGCACACCCTGTGGCTGGTTTCCAGTAGAATTAAAAGGTTAAAATGAATGGTTTCCAGAGGTAAAAGATCTGGGATTTTGCTGAGTGGCCTTGCACTCATGAGATAGGGTTAGACCTTGTGGCTCTCGGGGGATGAGGTCACCCCTCTTCTGCACCCTTTGTCCCCCTCATGGAGGGTAGGTCTCAGAACAAGCTGAGTCCTGGGGGTTATATGCTGATCAGAGCCTACCCTGAGCAACGGGTTTTTTCAGTAGGAGGGTGGTGAAGCACTGGAATGGGTTACCTAGGGAGGTGGTCAAATCTCCTTCCTTAGAGATTTTTAAGGTCAGACTTGACAAAGCTGGGATGATTTTGTTGGGGATTGGTCCTGCTTTGAGTAGGGGGTTGGACTAGATGACCTTCTAAGGTCCCTTCCGACTCTGATTTTCTATGATTCAATGATATGGTAGGAGCCATAGATATGATATGGTTGGGCAATAGATTTCAGTAGCATTTTATCAAGTCCATAGGTTCTCAGCCCTTGATTATGCTGATGATGCTGTTCTTTTAGTACAGAGCCCTGACAAGTTTTGTGGGGCACTCCAGCAAATGGAGGAGGCTGGCCTCCATGTTTCATTGCCAAAGACAAAGCTGCAAAATCTAGGACCACCAGGGACTCCACCAGTGACTTCAATCTCTTTGAATAATGAAAACTGTTGGAGCAGTCTCCAGCTTTTGCTATTTGGGTTTTATATTCACCAGTTCCTCCAATTCTCACACAGAGGTTCTCCGTCAGATTGGAATTGCAGCATCTGCCATGGGTCGTTTACAAAGAATATGGAATTAACATAATCTCATCATGATAAGCAAGTTCAGGGTCTATTCAAACTGTGTTCTCCCTGTACAGTTCTACTGCTGTGAAACATGGACACTATGCCACAAAATGCCAATGTTGTATACTGGGCATGAAGTGGAATGACTTCATTTGTAATGCAAATTTTACAGTCAGTCCAGTCTACAGACTATCAGGGCCATTGTCTGCAGACAACATCCTGTGCTTTTCGGACATGTCACGAAACTGTCACAAGACTTTCTGGTGAATGCTGTTTTCTGGGTGGCTTGTAATGTCCAGGATAAAATTCCACCAACCAGTGGGTGGAGACAGTCCAGGGAAAGACACCCTTCCCCGTTACATGGATTCATCAAATCTTCCAATTTTGCATTTGCGGGCTGTCAAGTCCTTGCAGTCTCACAGGAACAGACCAAATGGTGAATGATCGCTATGTCCGACTGTTCGGCTAAGCATTGAAGAAGAAGCCACCATTAATTGGAAACAAGGACACCACTTATTCAGGGATAATTTGGCATTTGCTTAAGCGGAATAAACGGCTGCCCAGCATCAGTGTTGCTAATAGATAGATAAAGTGACAGATTCATAAGAATGTGAGGGAGTGTGAAGAGCTGGTTTTGGATCTGGGTGTCTGTAATGATAAGGTTTTTTTATTTTTTTTTTTGGCTGATAAATAGAAATTATGAGTTCTCCGCTGTTGTTAGGGAAATTGTCAACCCATTAGGGGTTACTGTGAGTTATGTGCTTTGTTTTGAGCAATCTATAGAAGAGATTAGTTAGATTTGGAGAAGTTTACAGAGGTTTTTGACAAGCTAGGAATCTGATATCCAACTTGGCTAAGAAGCAGGCTGGCCACCAGAAACCTCTTGCTGAACACCATCTCAGACTTTGGGTAACTATCTGGGGTACTCTACATTATTGTTATTTTAGATGTGTGCTTTAGACTCGATAAAAACAAGGATTTTTGATTGTAAGCACTCTTCTGTGTGCTAATCATTTATCAGATGGAGGAGCTGTGTCTTCACTGATTTATGCCCTGAAATGCTGGGAAAACAGACTAGTTACCACAGTCTTGGGTTCAGAAAACCCCAGATAACAGCAGGACTGAAAATGAGATGAGTCCTGGGGGATAGGCTGAGGAGAGCCTACCCTAAGTTATGGGTTATATGGTAAGAGCCCTGTAGCCCCCACACTAGAACTGATTATATACCTGGTATAGGAGAGGATGGGTAGGTAGTGCCACTCCTCCATATTAAATGTAATAAAATTTGCAGCAAGCCACTTAAAATCCATCCATGTATCTATCCTAATTTTTCTGCTGCACTGCATCAAGTGATGTCATCTCTGAGCACAGCCGGAGCAATATAAGTGCATTCACATGCATTGCCCCATTGTGATTAGTATACTGGAACTTAAAATAGCGTATCTTATCTATCATTTTAACAGCTGGCAGTACTAGAGTACTGTCAGTTCTTTAGAAACAGCTCCATAAATGTGCTCCATTAGACTGTTTGTAGATTAGTTGCCTGAGAACAAAGCTGTCATATGTCAAGCATTTGCAAAGTGGACCAAGGTGAACTGTAATTTTGGCTACAAAGCCTTTTCCTTTAATAGGGAACATTTTAAAGAGCAAATAGATTCTAAAAAACAAACCCTGAATTAGTATGACAACTTGCTTATGTAAGAGAAACAAAGTGTAGGTTAAGCTTGTGGTGTGAAGTAGAGTTTTGGGGGAAATGGTTGGTTATTTGAAGGTCTGTTTCTGTAGCTCTATAGAAAATGCTTAGCTCCTGTGTAAAACAAAAATCTTGAGACAAAGCATATTATCAAAGTGATCTCTGGGTGCTTCATCACTGAAAAAGTATTTTATTCTTTGTCACAGTTAAGTGCAAACAACTACTGAAGAACATAGGAGTATCATAGTAACATTAGCAGCTCTGGCCTATATTGTACCTTTCATCATTATACAAGAATACTGTCCATGGGGGATATGGATGAATGGCCCTATTTATTACCTTTTAAAGTGGGTTAAAATAACTCAAAGCAATGATCCTTCACATTTTATTTGCCCCTCTTTTGACACTTTTACTACAGTTTAAAATTACCATTTGTCCTGCACAGTCTGCCTGCTTACTAGACTTTACAGTTGCAGGTAATAAACCCAAACTAGAGGAAAAAAGAACAGTGGGAGGAGTACTGCTCTCTGATGCGAAATCTTCTGTTAAAAATATATATTACTGCATGAGAATAATTAACCCAGTTTTCACCCTGTAAACAGCAGAATTAGGTATGTTGTCCAACCTCTCCAGTAGGTTTGGGTGAACTCATGGCCACATTTTCAGAGGCATTTAGGTGCCTACAGATGCAGATAGGGATTTTCAAAAGTGCTTAACCCAGTCAGGTGCCTAACTCCCACTGATTTCAGTTTGAGGCCTGTCTCTTTACCTAAATGAGCCAACTCTCTAGCTGCTTCATGTGCACAATGCCCATGGATACTAAGGAGAATATGAGTGCAAAGTGCTGTAGAATCAGGCTTTGAAGCCTATAGAAAATAAACCATATTGATCCATCATTTGGAGGGGATTCTTTGATTCCAACTCTAACATTCTCTGGTCCAACTAGGAGTTCATCACATATGTCAGGAATAGACATTGACTTCCTCTGTCATTTAGAAATATTTACTAAGACTAAATTGGGCTCTGTTAGAGGCTGAGGGCTTGGTAATCCATGCATAGGGGCAGACTTTCTTTTTAACTACAAAAAAACCCAGCAAGGAGAGAAAGATGACCATATGAAACCCTTGGACAGATTCTCTGAGAGACAGGAATGCCAGGCAGCTGACATTGAGTAAATGCAGCCAAATGACACATTAGTCCCTGATTGCAGCTCAATCGGGCAGTCATAGTACCGGGGTAATGGCAGAATATCAACATTCTTCTTTGTGAAGGCACAATGGTAGTTGCTGTATGGTGGCAGCAATGCTGAAGTGAACTCTGGTGATGGTTCCCCACTGACCCCCAAAGACAGATGTGAGCCATCTATAGATTCCAATATATCGGGGACAGTCTTTGGTTGTACCAGAATACACAGGCCATGGGCCATATTGGCATCTATGAAGTTGTCTGTTGGTTTGGAAAACACCAATGCCCACTGTGGGAGGATTCAGTAACACTCCTGTGAAACATGGAGGCAGACACAGACTTTAGGTGCTGGGAGCACTCACTGTGCCTGGAGCATGCCTCGGTAAGGAGTGGGGGTGGGGCATTATCTCAGGGTTTGCCCAGGCCAACCTCTCTACCATGGTCAGCCATCTTGCTTGAAGTTAACGTGATAAGAACTCTTATCCTGAGCTGAGGAAAACACAGAGAGAGATAAGAGGGAAAGAGATGGTAAAAGATGGTGAAAACATGATGGGCATGGAGATTAAGGTTGGGCAGCTGAAGAGTTGTGGAGGTAGAAAAGAGGTGGGATGATGGGGACCGATAGACAATGGGAAAATAGCAAATAAGGGAAAAAATCCAGAGACCAAGTTTCAGAGTTGATGATTGATGTGAAGCTTCTCTTGCTTGCCGTGGTTGCTGTTCTCCATGAGGAGTGGCTGCTTGGCTCAGTACCCTGGCTAGATCTGTCTGGGTCTGCAGTGAGGCCTGCAAAAAACTTGACATTGGTTAGACAACTGGTGTGCTGTGACCACTGCCTGTGTTTCCAGTCTGTCTGTCTGTATTCACCTGTTGTCTTTCATCTTATATTTAGATTATGAGCTTTTGGGGCCAGGGACTGTCGGTCTTTGTTCTGTGTTTGTACAGCACCTAGCACAATGGGATCCTGGTCTGTGATTGGGGCTTCTAGGGACTGAAGTACAGTAAACCCTTGATTTAACGGACCCCGATTTAACGGACTTCGGATGCAACGGACAAAATTTCCGATGCATCCAAAATCCGTTATTGGGGACTGCCGGCTCCCGCCCCGGGGAGCCCGTCGGGAGCTGTCAACCCCCCCCCACCCGGCTCCCCGCAGCGGGGAGCCCGGTGGGCGAGTTGACAGCTCCCGCCCGGCTCCCCGCAGCGGGGAGCCGGGCGGGGGGGGGGGGGTTGACAGTTGCGGGTGGGCTGACAGTTCCCGCCCGGCCCCCCACTGTGGGGAGCCGTGCAGGGGGGAGGGGGGGATTGACAGTTCCCGCCCGGCTCTCTGCTGCGGGGAGCCATGCGGGGTGGGGGAGGGGGGTTTGACAGTTCCCGCCCAGCTCTCCGCTGCGGGGTGCCGGGCGGGCGAGTTGACAGCTCCTGCCGGGCTCCCCGCAGCGGGGAGCCTGGCGGGAGCCGTCAACCCCCCCCCCCATCCAGCTCCCCGCAGCGGGGAGCCGGGCGGAGGGGGGGGGGGGTTGACAGGTGCGGGCGGGCTGACAGTTCCCGACCGGCTCCCCACTGCGGGGAGCCGGGCGGGGGGGGGGGCTTGACAGTTCCCGCCCGGCTCTCCGCTGCGGGGAGCTGGGCGGGGGGCCCCGCAGCGGGGAGCCGGGTGGGAGCTGTCAGCTCGCCCACCCGGCTCCCCAGCTGTCAACCTCCCCGCCCGGCCCCCGCAGCCGGAACCCAGGTGGGCGGGTTGACGGCTCCCGCCCGAGTCCCAGCAGCCAAGGTCCCGGGCGGCCGGGCTGCTGGCTGGTGCCGGGCGGGCTGCTCCCGGCTCCCGGCTCCCGGCTCCCGGACGTGATAAAAGTAAAACCTCGATATAACGGACTTATTCGGGCGAGGGGGTGTCCATTGTCAGCCGAAAGTCCGTTATTTAATAATTTAAAAAAATTATTAAATAACGGACTTTCGGCTTTAACGGACACCCCCTCGCCCGAATTAGTCCGTTATATCGAGGTTTCACTGTAATGCAAATCAATCTATATATATAAAAATCAAATGGTGTATGCGTGTGTGTATGTATGTATGTTCCCTTACTTCTTCCACACCGTTTGAGCTAGAGACTTGAAATTTGGTACAGTTATAGGCTTTAGGGTCTAATCAGGATAAGAATTGAAAATTTTTCAAATCTCACCTGTGACACCCCCTAGGGGTGAAATTCTTTAAAGCCTATTAACATCAGCTGGGCAGCAGGTTAACACCTGCTGTTCTCTGTGACATAGTTATGATGTAATAATACCCCCCTCCAACGGCCCCCGGACTCGCTCAGCTCTCTCCCCCCTCCCCCCTCCCCCCTCCAACTTCCCCCACACTCGCTCAGCTCTCTCTCCCCTCCCCCCCACTCCAACGCCCCCCCCCCCCACTTGCTCAGCTCTCTCCCCCCTCAGGTAAGAATAGAAAATTTTTAAAATCTTACCCCCCTCCCCGCTCCAACAGCCCCTGCACTCGCTCAGCTCCCTCCCTCCTCCCCCCACATCTAAATGCAAGAGAATGAAATTAATTAGACAAAATGAGACTTCTGAACAAAATTTGTATTAATAAAAAACATTGTAGTCTTTTTACATCCCAGTTTCCAATTACAAATACCCCAAGCAATGCCAGGAATTTTTGCTAGTAATAAATAATATAAAGAATATAATCTGGGTCTATTGGAGCAGAGAGTATGGACGGCTCAAATTTACCCCTGGGCTCTCAGCTGTAGCTGTTATTTGGTGCTTACTGTTTTGAGGAAGAAATATCAGCAGTCTGGGAACTTCCATAGCTTGACCCCTACAAGTTCCTCCTAGCTGTTGTGGTTGTTCTTGAGCTGGGCTCTAGGCAGCAGCTTTGGGGTTTGTGGATTGAGTGCAGGTGATGAGAGAAGTCTCTATCTTCTCCAAAACAGCCATCATCAGCTTTAGTTGAGAGAACCTGGGTTGAGTTAGGGCCTCATCCCATCCCATACTGGTCTGAGGAACTTGCTTGGGGCCCTGGAATTTTATGTGCATATTAGTCTTGTGCATTGAACATATACAGAGGTAACAATCTCCTGTTCAATATTGGACATGTTTACGTATAAATATACATATAAAAAGGAATATATGTTAACTTATGCAATCTTGTTCCCTCTTGGGAACATTCAAAATGTCCCCTTTTTTGTGTGTATGTGTGGAATTACTGCCAAATCAGTTTTGTGAGGAGGGCAAACCCTGTTTATAGGGGATCCTAGGGATAAATGTTTTTTAGTGCAAAGATTCCTCCCCAGCTGGCAGTCTCTTAAGATAAGATCCTGTGAGGCTATACTCAGATGAGTAGTCTCATTAACTCTGAAGGTTGGGTTCTCATTTCCTGATGCATCAAGGCACTGAGCAAGCTTAGCTCCCAGTGAAGTGAATGGGAGTTCAGGCTGATCAGCACCTTACACACAGAACCCATATGGGTGAGGATGAATACCCAGCTGTACGGGCCTGTTTCTTTTCTCCCCTCAGCTAAACAGAACAACAGTACCTGTTCTTCAGAATCAAAGGGAATCTGATTTGCTGTCACTGCTTCTGCTGCTGCTCTTTTTAAGGTACAGTGTCTTCCAGTGAAGGCAGAGAAATGAAGAAAATTAATGCTGCCTACAGTTCTATGGCCTCGCAAAATTAATTGAAACCCTTGCCTGAGCTTCAGAGCCTCTTGCTGCTGCTGATCCCCTTTGGCAATGCCACTTCTCCTTTGAACCTTTTGATTTTCCATAGTTTAATAAAAGAAGAGGGAATGAAGCCTTCTATTTTTTGCTGCTTCTCAAATTATCTTAACTAAGTTTTTTTGTCCTCAGCGATGTATGTCCACATGAGTCACACTACTAATCATGTGGTTAATCAAGTGTCACTGCAAGTGTAATTCAACCTTTGACTTTTGCTCCCTTTGCAGTGTGAGGCCACCTTAAAGGGTGACATTTTGTGGAAGAGTGCACAGGTCAAATAAAAATTGAAAGCAGTCACATGCCTGCGGAACTTAAGAATGAGGCCCAGATCCAGGCAGCAGCAGCAGTATTGCCAATCCCAAACATTCAAAAATCATGAATAAGCATAGTTATGATCAATGGCTATCACTGTTATGGAACCTATGAGTTTTCCCATTTATTTCTGCTCAACTGTGAAAGCTCACCGCTATCAAAGAACTGTGAAATTTGCTATTTATCCGGATCCTGCTGTTGTGCATTAACAGTGTGTTAATTCACTTTGACCAATTGCTGCACATTAATAGTTGGCTTTGATCTAGTCCAGTTTCAAAGAAGACTAAATCAAAGCAAACTAAAAAACTGCCAATGTGCAACAATACAGTCTCTTGCTGTAAAACGAGTACTGCAAAGTCTGGACAGAAGGAAAGGCTACAGGCTGCTTCTCCTTCCACATACATCTTTGTACTTTACTGGAACTGGACAGCTTCCAGAAACCACTGCCATGCACCTTGCCCACTCCCATCTCACCCCCTTTCCCTTCAATCCCTATAGAAATGGTTACCGCAGAAGAAAGATCCACCATATACGTGGTGGGGTGGGAAGAGCTCCTTTGAATTTTGGTTCCCTTGCACAGTAGAACTGCAGCAGTTCTGCTGCATTCTGACCCTTCAGTAGAACTTTTCTGGATCTCAGGATTTCACACTAAGTTATTTCCAGAGCTGGTTAAAATGTGGAATTTCCATTTAATTGGAAATTCCACTATTTTGAAATGTTCTTTGTTCCTAAATCAGACTGAAAAATTGAAATTTCAAAATTTCCCACAAAATCAAAATTTTGACCAGTTGAATTTCAGAAATATCAAAATGACATCAAAGTATTTTATTTCATTAAGATCAAAACACTTTGCTTTGACTTATATATTCTACTCTATCCTATAATTATTATATGATGAGTCAAAATGACAAAGTCAAAACGAAGTGCTTCCACCTTATGAAAATGAGACATTTTGATAATTTTTAATTGAAAATTTAAATGAAATCTCTATGTTCCCATGAAACATTTTAATTTCTTCAAATCAGTATTTTCTGGCATCAAACCGTTTGATCAGAAAATTTTCATCTGGCTCTAATTATGTCACTAGTTTCAAAGCAAAAAATGGCTTTTGCAAAAATGAATGAGAATGGACCAGTAAAAAGAATACTTCTGCCATTTTATCAAGTATTGTTTTTTAAAAAAAAACATAATTATTTTTGCGAGCTGAGTCATGATAGCAAGACAGCACATTTGCAAAGGCTGATCAGCATGCACAAAATATTTGCTGTACTATGTTTAAAATTGTTTTCTTAATAATCTTTTTCTTTTATGTTGTTATTTACTGTTCATATAGTAGAAGTACCCAGTGGCCTTATTTAGAAGTGGGGGGCCCTGACTCTAGATACTATACAAACACATGGTCCCTCCTACAATGGAGTTACTTTTTATTTGCAGTAGTCCAACATCAGAATGAGGCTCATTTTTTTTGACTCCACTCAAAAAGTCAGATTCATTTGACTTCTATGGCCAAAATTTTCAAACCTGAGTGGCTAAACTTTAATAGGAGCTATCAGCAGCCCTACAAATCCGGCCTTTTATTAGATGCTTATAGGTGGGTTTAGATGTCTTGCTTTAAGCATCCTAAAGCCTGATCCTGCAAGGTATTTTGGTCAAGCACAGAAGTTCTGCAAAGGCACAGAATAATTGGAAGGAATAGGGCCCAAGTTGGTAAATTGTGTTATATGCTCTTTTTTATATATTAAAAGACACCCTTTGTGTGTTTAATACTCTCTGCTCTTTTCTCTTAGTTTTTCTTAAGCAAAGTAAGAAAAAAATAACATTCAAATACAAATTTCAAACTCAAAATGTTCAAAATTAAGGATAATAAATTCACTCATCACTAAGAAAGATGTTGAAGAATTTATAATTTGAGTGAGATATGGTCATTGTAATTAGCCTGATATTTCTCAGAGATGCTGAACACATACCTGCAGATGTCAATGGGAACTGCCATTGCTTAGCACATCTGCAAACTCTGGCCACCACGTTCTTTGGATGTTGGTGCCTATTCTTCTGTTGAACCTTTGTTTGCTTATTGAAAATGTTGACACTGTGTGTTCATGGAAGAGTAACACTTTTGTTCTTTACACTAAGGTCATAAAAACAAGATACTTATTAAATGCTGCCTATAACCTCCTGGGTTGCCAAATGCCTGGTTAATGAGAACCAAAGTCTAAGAGACCTTCAAAGCCACCCAATAAGGTGATGGTTTCTATTAGCAACAAGATTTTCAAACACTGGTAAAGGATACTCTATTTAAACAAGATACTATGGAACAGTACTTGTTACACAGTGAGGTGTGGAAAAGACCACCTGTTTACAAATACCATGTTAGAGCTCATTTGAGATATTACTTTTTCTCAGCCATGTGAGACATAAAAAATTCTTTTCTGGTTTTCCTACTGTCTCATATGCCTGAAATTCCACTGTACTTTCATCAAAAGCATGTTATTTGCTAAGCATTAGACAGCCTGTTTCAGTTTTGTAAGACCTTTTAAAGTAATAATTGCTAGCCTTTGAATATGGTACATTTTTATAAAAATGTATTCACTTTGGAATAGTGTAGTGTGATGCATTAACTACACCATTATCTATGCTGCACTTCAAAATCAAAATATTAGGGTGTGTCACAGTGTGGGCTTGTGCCGGCCCACTTGCTGCGTCTCCATAGCTCCCCTCTAGGTCCCCAAATAAAGTTCTTCCCTCGCAGGGTACAAACAGAGAGCCATCTGAGCTCCTAAATTCTGCTTCTTGGACAGCATCCTTCCCACTATGGCCACTGGCTGATTTTTCCTACTTTATTCTAAAGTATTCTAAATAACTCTCAAATATCATTTCATTTTTCTTATTAAAATGTATTACATTAAATAAACTTCTGAGAATATTTCTGGCATACATTAAAGAATAAAAACACAAACTAGAAAATCTGAAATATTAGCAATGAGTTACTCTGGTTCATTGTTTGTTACCGTATTTCAAATTTACTTTTGTGTCCATGAGCTGATGAACAACCAACCAATCCATCTTTCTTTTACTTAGTATAAAGGAAGCCCCTGAGTCTGGTGTATAGCAGATACACTGTTGGGTTCACATCATCACAAAGCAATGAAAAACATGACGGCATAAGACTGACTGTTCCCAGAGGTGCCCTTATTTCTGCTGAAAAGAATGGCTTATGATTATTACTACCAAGCACATTATATCACATTTGTTTTTTGCATGTCATGTCTTAGTAGGAAAGAACATGCGATGTGTCACCGCTGTGCTATTTTATAAAAAAGATCATTTGTAGTGGTATGAACAGATCAGTGTGTGCAGAGACTCATGCCACAACCTAAATTTTCCATTTGGTACTTGCTTCTATCACATACCTTGCCTGCTCTTCTGTGAGTTTGTAAACTTTGTTGGGCATCCCTACAAGGAGAAAAAGATGGATGAAATTTTCCAGTATCTGAACATCCTGCCAATTTTATATTGTTCACTGGTTTCTTTGTATTTGATTTTGAGTTCATAAGCCTAACTTTTCAGATGTGGAAGACAGGTAGGCAGGTAGGCAGCAAGTTTTTGACCTCCATTGCTATATAAGTCTAACAGTCATTTGATGGGCTCAGGGTGAAGAGTCTTCAGAGGTTATTAATCTTAAGCAAGAACTTTTGGGGGGCATTCTACCAGGCACTCTGAGAATGAAAATCACAACAGGAACAATCCTTTGTTCTTTATCTGCAGGAACAATGCAAATCCTTGGGAAACTCTTTACCAGTTCCACAGGCCCTAACTGACTAGGTCATTCATCCTTAGGCAACAGAGCTGAAGACTACCTGCTATTAGAAGAGCAATAGAAAAAATGCTGAACTTCTTTAATTTTGTATCCCTGCTGTGGGATATCATATACACCACACTATCCAAAGAAGGAATGGTATAAAATATTAATCAGATTATTAACACTCCCTGATTCTTTTTATATCTGGTATGACTCTGGTAATAACTTTTTTTCGGTTCCTATGAAAATGAGCTCTTCCATTGGGGACCTGGGTAGCTACCTAGTTCCCAGACCTTGCAGGACTTGTTCATAGCACATAATCTGTACCTACCTTCATGTTACAGAACTATGTTTCAGTATTAGCATCTGATAACCTATTCTTTCTTATTTTTATATATTTATATTTTTCTGAACAGTTTCAGCAATGATACCGGGTCTTTTATGTTGCTTGAAAGAAAGACATTTTGTTGCCAACTTTCTAATAGCACAAAATCAAACACCCGCCTCTTCTCCAAGGCCCCAGCCCACTCACTCCATACCCCCTCCCTCTATCACTTACTCTGTGTGTTCTCATAAAGAGAAACAACAGTTTGGGTTTACAAAATGAGAAAGGAAGGTGTTTAGTCAAATTCTGTTGCTCTAGTCATCTGATCATTACAAACATGATCTTCACCCAACATTTTAGATGCTGATAGGATGACAAAGAACTATGTTGACTAAATAATGATACAGCAATGCTGGAGATTTGAGTGTCTAACGGACAAAGACTTTCCCAAGATCTGACTGTGGGTCAGGACATCAACTGTTTAGTCCCAAACATAAAATTAAAACTTTAAAGATAAGACACTCTTAAAAAAAAAAAAGGAGTGAGACTCTTCAGGTCCACTGAGTCTGGACTTGTCCAGAATCAACAAAAACTATATGACTTATGTCCAGAACAGATATAAGGCATCGTCAGAGTTGAAAGAGGAGAACAATCTGAGTGAACCTTGGAATAAAATGAAAAGAATCATGCTCAAAGCTGCAAAAGCGCACATTCTAAAAAGTTGGTGTTGAATTGCACCATGGAGAAGGTATTTGAGTGGAAGAAAAATGGAGCAGAGTGAAAAAGTGTGGCTTGGAGACTGAAGAATGTAGGCAAGAATACAAGGAATTGAGCTGACAGATTCAAAGGCATACTAGACGAGACAGAAGCAAATACATCAGGACAAAATGGAAGGAACTTAAGAATTATGAAGAAAGTAATAATACAAAAGGTATGTTCACAGTGGTCAGTCTTCTTACTAAAAATTTTCCCCATGACTGAGCATAATAAAAGATCACGATGACAGAGTTCTTACTCAAGATAATGATCAAACATAGATGAAGAGATTACTCTGCCAATCTGTGTGCCTCATGGAAGCCACTTACAATAGAGGATAACAGAAAAGAGGGTATGGAGTGGGAGCCATCCATCCTACGAGAGGAAGAGGTATTTGCTGTTATGAAAATGAAGCCTGGCAAAGCATCGAGTAGATAATGTACCAGCAGAATTGCTAAAGCAATTGGTGAGTGCAGTATTGATCTCATGTGGAAAATTTGCAATGATGTATGGATGACTAGAAATTGGCCAAATGACTGGATGAAGGGAATCTTTCTTTCCTTAGCAAAAAAAGGGGGATATAACAGAGTGCTGTAACTATCATACCATCCCTTTGATATCTCCCATGATTAAATGCTGCTCCGCATAATTCAGGATCACACAAAGCAAATGACACATGCAGAACTACCTGCACAACAAGCTGGTTTCAGACAAGATCAAATTGTGAATATCTGTCATATAATTAAAAATGGAGGGATTATAATCACCCATTGATTATGTGTTTCATTGACTACTCCAGGGTTTTTGATACTGTCCATCCTGACCATCTCTAGAAGTTACTGGCAGACATGATTGGACTTGTCAAGTTCTATTGTCAACAATAGACCATAGTGTGAACAGCAGCAGTTGACAGTGAGTGGTTTTCCACTGGGCAGGGTGCAAAACAAGGGTGCATTTTGTCAACAGAGCCAGACAAGCCCCAGAAGGTTTTAATAAAGTTGAAAATGCTGGGATTGCCTTTGTGACAACCAACTTCAGATATACTGATGATACAACCAACTTCAGATATACTGATGATACAACATTGATGCAACCATCAATACAATGCAATGAATGTAACAACAGTTAGTGAGGAATATGGACTATTCCTGAATGTGGCAAAACCAAAACTCACATACTATTACATGATCAATAATAACAGGATGTAAGTGAACATAACAATTAACAGTCAAGCTGTAAAGGCAATAGATTAGTTCGATTATCTGGGATCAGACATATCCAACAAAGGAGGCTGCTCCAAAGAAATCTGAAGAAGAGATGGCTCACTCAGCCATGGGCTCCATTATGAAAGTGTGGAAAAAATGTACAAATATTCAACTGGTGAAAATCTTAATTTTTTGTATTGCAATTTATGGGTGTGAATCCTGGGAAACTAATGCTGCTCACAAGAGGAAAAATTGAAGCCTTTGAGAGGAGGTTCTGTCAAAGACTCTTGTGTATCTCCTGGACAGTAAAGAAGGTGGATGCTTATGTTAGAAACAGTATTGGAGAGAAGTGAACTCCTCTCTTGAAAATCAACAGGGACGAACTGACATACTTTGGTCATCATGCATTGAGATAGAAATAGCCACAAAAGTTATTATGAAAGGAATAGTGGTGAATCATTGTAGTAGGTGATGACCAGCAAGAAGATTGGTAGATCAGGTGTTGAGTGTGAAGTTAACCATAGATTGAGAAGACTCCTGAAAGTTCTGCTATGATGCAACAGTTTTCAGACATGAATAAATGGTGTTGACTTTACTTACTTGAGTAAGCCAACATAACTAGCCCTTTTCAGCTGAATGATGAAGCAGCATTGGCATATTGGCCATGGAGAGTACATTGTCACGGGGCTGCAAATTCACCCAAAGTAAATGCTTAGCATTGCTATTAATCCAGAGGCTAGGGGAGGAGTGAAATTCCATGTCATTCCACCTGTAGTATTTTGTTGCAAACATAAAAATAGATGGGGGAAGAAGAAAGTGGAAAACATTATTACAATGCATTTTCCACTTTGCCATTGCATGCTTTACAATTGCCTAATTGTTCATCAGCGTCACAAAAGAAATGCCTTTTACTTTTTCCAGGCACTTAGAGATGACTTAAGTGTCATTTAGTCAATTGGCAGAACAAAGAATTCAATTTATGGATCCGATTTTCTCTGTTTCTTTATTCCTTAAAATAATTTACTTTATTGGTTTAGCGTTCTTGAAAGGTGAGGGATTGACAGTACTGCAGTGCAGAAATATAATTTCACAGAATCAGGTCATGCACAGACATCTCTGCTAAAGATGGGGTTGAAAAGGTAAGACTTTGCAAGCCTACACATGTATTTAAAGTTAAATTCCCTCAGGGAAAAAAAATCCAGCATTCAGTTTAAGGCCAGGGCTACACTACAAGTTTTGCCAGCATGGCTATGCAAGTTAGGAACATGGGGAAAAATCATACCATATAGCTGACATAGCTCTTTAAACCTCCCCCCCCCCCCCCATATCAGCAAAAGGGTCCTTATGTTGTTCAGGGAAGTGGTTTAACTACACAGGCAAAAGTACTCCTTATAGATTCATAGATTCCTAGGCCAGAAGGGACTATTGTGGTCAGTCTGACCTCCTGGATAACATAGGCCATAGATAGACCTTCTCCAACATAATTCCTAGAGCAGATCTTTTAGAAAAATACCCACTCTTGATTTAAAAATTGCCACTGATGGAGAATCCACCGTGACCCTTGTTAAATTGTTCCGGTGGTTAATTACCCTCACTGTTGAAAAAATGTTTAGTTTTAGGTGTTTCTACAAAAAATCCAAAAGCAGATTCTTCCCAGAGGCATCTGGAGTTTGAGAAAAGTGTTAAACTCCTGACCTGTGATTTCCAGCAGGTGTTCTCATGTAAAGTTATTTTCGAGTTCGTCAATATACATATTTTCACAACGGGAGAGAGGTGTAAATGCCTTATTTAAGGCAAGTAGAAACCCATGGAATTAGTACTATGCTCTTAGACAAACTAGATGTGAAATCCTGACCCTCATGAAGTCAATGGTAAAACTACCTGTTGACTTTTAGTGGGGCCATGATTTCACTCTATGTGAACATATGCATTTCATCTCAACCAGTCTAAACAATGAAAAAGACCAGCAGATGGTACAAACAAACCAGAGAATAGTGTTCATTTGTATCTTTTCTGAATCAATTAATAAAAAATAAAATATGTAAAAACCTGCTAAGTGTTAGCTTCAGGCCAATAGATATCCATTAAAATTGTATGAGACTTAAAAGTTGTGTGTACTTATCGAACCTCAGTTCCGGGTCCTTGATGAAAAACAATCAAAACTGAGTTCTTAGAGACTTCTAAAACTTTCAATTACAATGTCATTATTAATAATTAGTTATCTACAAAGGGGAGCTACTACTGAAAATGTAATCTGTTGTGGACTGAAATAGATGGATAAGGCTAAACTCTAAGAAATTAAATATGAGTGGGGCATGATTTCTATTTTCATACATTTCTTGCTTATCAGAAAAATGACAATGCTGATATACTGAATCATTCTGATTTTCAAATATATCGCAGTACAAAATATTAATAGTACTAATGACTGTATTAAGAACCCGCAGGAGTACATTTTGTCCTGATTATGAGACAGCATATTGTATATCCATTTCACATACATTTGGTTTTTAACAATATAAATGCTCATTCTTTTAAAAACCATTTTAGATCTGGAAAATAAAATATGTCTCTGCAAAAAATAAGATTAGTTATATCATATAAAACATGGAGGCGTCTGAAAGGAAGCAGTTATGTATCAAAATTAAGAAACCAAAGAGCTAAATTTCTTTTCTAGCAGATTCCCACTGACTCCCACTCCTCTTCACCCTCATTTTGCTCATGAAGCCAGAATCACATGAAAGACCTAATAAAGTGTAGCACAAGCCTATGGGTTTTGTTCCTAATGTATTACACTATAATTTTTGTTATAATTATTTTTTTCTCCTACTTGATATGCTGAGGGACTCTGCTTACATAAATAGTTACAGGATAAATAAAGCTGACAAACACTAGTGACAATATCTCTTGGAAAGATGATAATTACAGATTACTACATGATAGAAAAATACCTGATGGGCCTAAAATGATATGATTAGATGAAGCTTTTAAAACCGTAATTCACGTAAGACTTAATATTTGACTATGCTCCTCTTTGCTGTTTCCAAGCTATGAATTTCACGATTTATTTGTCACTATTCTCTATTTTTCTGCTGTACACTGTGTTTGTGGGCTATGGCAACCAATCCCCTTGGGCTTTCTTTTGCTTTAATTTGCATAAACACAGGCATCATATGAATATTCAGTGAGTGGCTTTGCATTAAGTAAGTGCCCTTAATCAGCTTTTCAGTTCAGTTTTATTGGTTGCACGCACAGTCAGTTATTTCATCCAGAAAATCTGAGGGCCCTACAAAGCTAACCAGGTAAGGATTGTAATTCTTTGATGCATTTAATGAAAGAGTATTATCATTTGATTATATAGGTTCTGGAGAATGCTTAAAGCTTGGTAGTTTTCCTTTTGGTTTTTTTTTGTGTGTGTTTCTTCTTATTATTATTATTATTAACCCATGGTGGTCAGGTGGGCACATGCTTCTGTAATTTGCATAAACATCGACTCTTAATGAATAATTCATAAGGGTTATTTTAAACACAAGGCTTCTACTTCGGATGGCTCTATAGCACCGCAGCTTGATTGGCTGTACAGTGTTTTCATCACCAGCAGAATTCCTATAGCATGAAAGCAACTAAAGCTGAATTGAATATACGGTATTTGTTTTTTTGAAAAATGTGTGCTATCTTTTCAAAGCAAATTGCACAGATTTCCCCTCCCCCCCCCCCCCCGCACCATCCATTAGTGCACCTAGCTTTTCATGAAAAATAAATTACAAGCTTGATTGTGGCTGCCATTTGTAGCCTTGACCAATATCTGTGATTCCTGGAGAAAGCAGCAGCCTCTGTATTTGTCTTTAACTTGCATAAACATGAGCAACATGTAAATATGAAACCATTGCATATATATGGACTGTGCTACTGAAGTCTGCACAATTCCACTGCAGTACTGTAGATCTCTCACCATCACAGTCTTCTCTTTCAGTAGTGATATGATCTGGGGGGGCGGGGGGAATGAATTACTCACTGAATAAGTTATCTATAGTATTGTTTTTACTCTGCCTAAAATTACATTTAAAAGGGAGAGACCTTTTCATTCTCTAAGGAGAGGAGACAGGAGAGAATTAATAAAGGACTAACCGGGACAATGAATTTAGAGAGCAGAGGATAGTTTGCTTATTTAATTTGGTACAAATAAATAGTATCTCTACTTATTCTTTATCCTCATTTGAGGTGAATCATATGTCTTTAAGACAGCCTTTGTTAGTCACTTAAAATTAACTACTTCAGGATATGAGAATAATAGTTAACACTTGCCTGTTACAAAGGGTTCTGATCCAAAAACCTTACAGATGTAATGTACCAGGGGATAGTCAGAATCGAAAGCAGAATTTAACATATTTAAGTCTTTGAAAAAGCTTTTTGTAATCCAAAAAAAGAATAAAACAGAAACATAGTGCATGATAACAGTTGATATAAAAATCATGTGAAATGGTATGTGTAATCAATGCATCACCCATTAAACTATATGAAATGTAACATATAGGATAGGAGAAAATATTGGATTATATGTGACTTCAAGCTATACACAGAACCTCTAAATTTTAAATGACTGTATTGTAACGATACTAAATTACAAAACGTACACATTACAATGACTCAGTGTAACATACAGTAATGTGATACAGAGGATGTGAAGCTGATATGTTTTCTTCCACGTATAATCTCTAATGATATGATAGTGAAACTGAATAAAGAACAGTGTTTCTAATTCTGGTACCAACCATGCCTATGAATCCAATGCAAGACAAAACCTGTGGGAGCAAAGAAAAAGGCAAAAATGCCTTAGGTAGTTTGGCTATTAACATATTTATTTGGGGCAATATTATTTCTTAATTCAATTACAAAATATTTTGAGGATATATGACAAGGGACACTCCATACCAATGGCATGATTTATTATTTGACCCAACAGTTTGTTACACCTTTTTCCCTTAAATCAGCTCATGATGTGTAGGGTGAAAGGTGGGTATATTTGGGAGAAACAGAGGAAATTGATTAAATCTTGAAATATAAAAATAGGAGCAAATGGAAAATCTCTTTTAGGACTAGATGAACCCTTTTAAGAAATATTACATATTATGCAGAATTATTAAAACTAATTTTAATTTTCCATCTCTTGCCAAGTACGTTTAATTAAATCTTGCAGGATTTAATAAGTTCACTATGCATTTAATCATCAACCATTAAATGTTTACAGCTGTAATAAACACCAAGCAATCTTTAATGCACTAAATAGAGATTGTAGGTTTAGTACATTTCAATAAAAGAATATGGTGGTACTACAACTGGAATATTGATAAAAGAAACTCTATAAAGGAGAGCCAGATTAATAAATGTTGCATACAGGATATACTTGTATACTTTATATTTGTGTGAAGTACCTGCTAAATGTCAGCCCTTATTAATAAAAGAGGAAAAATAACTCAATAACATCTTGATTACAGTACAGTAAACCCTCGATTTAACGGACCTCGATTTAATGGACTTCGGATGCAACGGAAAAAATTTCTGAGCAAGTCTGATGCATTCCTGATCCATTTCTGGCAGGCTGGCTGCCGGCTCCCGGCTGCCGCCCGGGTCCAGGCAGCGGGCGGGCTGGCTGCCGGCTCCCGGCTGCCGCCTGGGTCCAGGCAGCGGACGGGCTGCGGAGCTGTCGCCCCGACCCTGTGGCAGGCGGGCTGCTGCTCCGACAGCTCTTTTTTTAAAAAAATTATTAAATAACAGACTTTTTGATTTAACGGACACCCCCTCGCCCGAATTAGTCCGTTAAATGGAGGTTTTACTGTATTTCTCTTCTATGAGTCATCTTATTGTACGAACTCCTTCAATACTTAGTCATGCAAAATTATTGTATATCTCAATAGGAGCTTTGACTGTGTAAGTCACTAGGGTTGGGCCCTTGATGATCATATGTATAGAGGCAAAAGAGAGGCCAGACCCTGCCTTTGACACAGCACAAGGGATGAAAGACACTACTTGGTGCATAATCTGGAAAAGAGAGGAAGGAGGTGCCCATAAGGAGGTCTGGCAATGCCTTATGGGACCTACTTTCATGTATCTGTGAGCACAAGCAGTGTGGACATCCATAATTTTCTGCTTAATGGTTACTGCTGATGGCAGCTTTCACACTGGCTGTCTAAGCATGGGATAAACACGTCCCTTCCTGCAGAATAACAAATACCCCAGTCCAGGCATGTTTAGTTGGCTGGTGAGTTAGCCAGCCCTGTGATCCAATATTTATCTTTACTTTTGGAGTCCATCAGAGAGTGGCCTAGCCCTTCCATATGAGGTAATTTTATCATCTAAATTATAACTGTCTACCACATGCTTGCAAGCAATATAAGGATTTTCTGTGGTGCTTTAACATATATAATCACAAAATTCCAAAATGAAAAAAATGTCTAGGGAGAGCTAAACTTAGGGCTTGTCTTCACTAAAGCAGGGAAGGATCGATCTTTTGGTGATTGATTTATCGTGTCTCATCAAAACGTGATAAATCGATCGCCAGCGGTGCCCCCCTCGACTCCGGAACTCCAGCTCGCCAAAAGGCGCAAGCTGGAGTCGACGGGGGAGCGCGCCACCACCCGCCGCCGTGAGGATGGCAGATAAGTCGGCTGTACATACGCGGGCTGTAAATACGCCGAATTCCGCTACGTTACTAATGTAGCTGAATTTGCGTATCTACAGCCGATCTCCCCCCGCAGTGAAGACCAGCCCCTACAGTGTATTCCTGGCATGAATAAAGCATTTTGTCGTTAGGCCCAGTCCTTTTATACTGGGGAACAAAGATGAATGAGTGCGAGCCCTCATGCCTCTGACAATATATTTTTCATGAAAAGAATTATTGAGAAGTGTCTTTAACAGTTATGGTTGCAGATTTCAATGTGTATCGTGAGCTCCCTCAGTACTTAATTTGTCAGGGAGCTGGCTCATTACTTCTTCCTATTGTTTAGGTAGCATTTAGTTAAATAGGTATTAACAACAACAGGAAAGAGTTTTAGGATAGAATAGAAACTGCTCCCATCTCCATTTTTGCTAGCTTGGTATCTAGGGTGGCCTATTCCTCCTGCTAGTTCTCCAACTGACTATAAAATCATACAAGAGGAAAGGAGTAGATAAGGTTTGGACTTCTGATGTAAAAAAAAAGAAAAAGTGTAATTGAGCAAGGGAGGGAACAAACAAACATTCAGGATTTATTTACAAATTTTAAAGAAGCAAAAAAGGGCCTAACCCTATTTTTCCCCCTTTGGGGATAACCTATAGCCAGGCACAGCTCCATTTCAGTTTATCTGTGCCTGTCTGAGGATTTTAGGATTGGTCCCTAAAAAGAAAATAATGGCTCAGAATAAAGCAATAAATAGAAACATAAGAGCCTGATTCTCCCTCATTCACACTGATTTTGCACCAGTTTAATTCCTTTGACCTCGGTGGAATTACTCCTGATTTACACTGGTGCAAGTGAGTGGGTAATCAACCCTTACATTTTTCTAGCATTTCCGGTGACAAAAAACAAAGATTGTGTAGTTACTGTGGACATGTCCAAGAGCCCTTGAGATAACATATAGCCTTATAATATGTGCAGCGTGGGTGTATTTTACTCTTTATGAGTTCCAAAACAAATACAACCCACTGACACCTACCAAGCATTTTTTCCAACCACTTACACATTACTTTATACTGCCTGCTTTAATGCATTTGTATCCATTTAATCTTGTGCAAAATTTTCTGTTTTCTTCTGACAACATCCAAAATCTTGGTACTTTTGAAGATATTTTGCAGCAAACTGCTGATAATCAGGATATAGAATGAAAGCACTGACAGATTATTAGCAATAGAAAAATAGCTATAATGGAGGGATTCATTTTAACATAATGAATGAGTTGTTAGCATATCCAGAATTGCATGGCTGATCAGCCCTATAGAATTACTGTTTCTCTAAATATCAACAGCTTACTTTTTTTTTTGTAGAGCTTTTCTTCTGAGGAGGAGAGCAGGATGTATTCAAATATATTTGAAGTGTGTATTGACATGATTCTGCAAGAACAAAAGATATAGATTGCTACATTTGTGGAATAAGCATGTTTTCTTCCATGGAAAAAGAGAGTGAAGAGAGAGCAGAGCACTTTAAACCTAGAAAGTGTTTACAATTATTGGTCATTTACATAACCTGCTTTAAAAAAATAGAGAAATTGTCTTTTCATTTAAAACATTTATTTGAATCATATTTGAATATATTTGTATTGCTCCATGTGGCCAAATATCGACCTACCTTTGTAAATCTGGGAGGCTGTGATCTCTAGAGGAATTTGAATTTAGGAAGTCCGGAGTTTTATTCCTGGCTTGGCCAAGAGCTAGTTGTGAGGTCTTTGACATGTCATTTCAATTCCTTGTATCTGTTTTCCTTGGGTGTTCATTGGGGAAAATTAGACTTACCTACATTTGGGCCAGATTCCATCCTCTACATCCATACACAGTGGGGGATCTCTGTGTGATAATGTTCACCCTTCATTCCTCATGGAACAGGGGCTCAGCTGCCTTCACAGCACTTTTCCCTATCCCCCAGCCACTGCAAATCCTTCCCCATATTGTGTGAAGCCCATGATGGGGGAGGAGACTGGGAAGAAAAGACTGCCAGGTAACTGGGGCTGCTGGGGACCCAAAGATAGTGGGGAGGAACAGATGTCCTGCAGATCCCTAGGGAACCACCAGATTTGAGGGAAAGCACTGAGATTTCCTCTCCCCAGAGACCTTTTCATGGGTTTCCCAGTTGGAGGGAATCACCTTATTGTTTATTACACCGCACCTGAAATGTGCCCTCGCCAAGTGATGTGAGTAATTAATTAATATTTGTGCATCACTTTGAAGATGTGAAATGCTAGACAAATAGTAAGTATTATAATTATTTCAAAATAAGGTTTTGAGAGTCATTTTTTGCAGTTGTCCTATTGTCTATAATTTGTTTAGAGCAGTGTGGTAATGTCTCTAGTACAGAGCAGTGACTTTTCCCTTAATAGATCATTATGAAGGGCCTGATCCTAGACTCAAGCGTGCACAAAACTAGTTGACAAAATTCACTTCACTAGCAGCAGGGTTGAGTCCCAATACAGAAATATATACTGAGCTCAGTATGGTAAGTAGGCCATTAAAGATGTTTGAATCTGGGCCTATATTTGTGTCTGAAACGAAGTCATCCTCACTGAGCATGAAACAGTCCAATATCTGGAGACTCTCTCTCCCTCATGAACACCCAGATTACAAGCTGCACAAAGGATGAAATCTACTGATCACATAGCAAACTCCACAAGTGCCACACAGCATTGTATTTATTCACAAAAAAAGTGCCTTAGAGGGGATCTGATTTTGCATGGGAAGGAGGATAAAGTCACTGAGAAATTAAAGCAGTAGCTCCTTGATGTGTACGGCATAATGTGGTATATTTTCAAAGCCGTGAGGCAAGCTTTTAATAAATTTCATTATTTCTGGGATTTGTGCATGTAATTACCCCCACAGTACTTTCAAAATGTAGTCTAATATGCCTTTATATGATTACAGAGTATATGACATGATGGGGCATGCAATGAATAAATGTGGAGCCATTTAAATCACATAATTAACAATTCTTCCTGTAGCCATATAAATCTATCTAATCTGTCTATCTCAGTATTTATATGGCACCCTCTTTAAGAAAATGAGGTATGTGTCAATATGAGAGATCCTTCACAGGGATTTTGTATATAGTATCACATTACCGGTACACACATATTTTGTATAATTGAAAAGAGGTAAGTTTCTGCCAGTCTCTTTCTTAAGTGTGCAACGAATAAATATGGCCACTGGAAACACATACTACTACTACTACTACTACCACCAAACTTCCCATCTTGCCATGAATTTAAGGTGCTTTGTGGATTTTAGTGTGTTTTGAATAATCTAGTGTTGAATTAGGAAAAATTTCTACTGATACAAATTGAGGTTTTATCCCTCTGTCAGTAAATGAATGCCGTTCTCTGTTCCCAGCTACAGAGACATACAAAATGAAACGATAACTCTCAGAGAGGTATGAACCTCCTGCCATTCACCTTGCTGGGGCACTAACTCTGAAGGCTGAAAAAATGACAATTTTAAATGTCAGCATTAACTATTTCCCAGCTGCTCTCCCTATTAGAAACCCCTAATGCTTTATTCATTGTGTCCATTTGAAAAGTCATTCTATGCACTTAGTATTGTACATTAAAAAGATACATGTAACTGAATGCTCTCTGAAAGATTAGAGTTTGTTTCTTCCACATAATCCAGTAAGGAGAAGAACTAAAAGAGATGATTCTAAATTGGTTGGAAGATCTTTGGGAGGCAGAGACAGGGTGACAAGGTAGATTTCCGGGGGGGGAATAAAAGATTTCATGGACACATGGAAGGAGATTTTATATATATAAATAAAGGCGTGACAAGTCAACTTTATGCAAAGCTATTAAGAATGGATACAAATCTGTACTAAACAATTTGCTAGTGTTTTCATAGCTGTCTGAGTGCATTTACTTTAAAATAACTCTGCAGATTTTTCTACAGATATTCAAAAAATTGCTACACAATATGATACAGAGTTTTCCAAAAATTTCTCTTAATTTCCAATGGTTTTAATGAATAATCTGTCCTACCCTTGATATTCTTAATCATCTAGTGTAATTCTTAAAAGAGTAGATGAGACTCTGTAGGTGACTTTGAAAAATATTTCTGCCTTTACTTTATATATTTTATAAATTTATATAAATATACTTTATTCCCTCATTATGGGCTAAATTCTGAGAGGTGGTGAATGACCACCTGAAACTGAAATCAGCCTCTTTCAGAGTTCAGCTCTAAATTACTAGAACCAGCTGTATGGAAAGTTGATCGTTGATTCTCAAGTGTTACTCTATGTGCTGTCTGTATCCCCCACCTGAAATCATAAGATGCCCTTTGTGACATTACAGTAACTTCAACAGCAGCCAGTTGTGATCTCCCAAAAAAAGGCATTGAGACAAAGAGGAGAATAATAAATTAGTGCTGGTGTACTCTTAAAAATTGATGTGATCTTTCCATGTACATGTCTCTTACTGGAGGGTAAAATAAACAGGAGAAAACATATGGGCCTAAATTTTCAGAATTGATTACTGATTCGGGATGTCTTCGTTTTTGGATGCCCAGTTTGACACATTGAAGGGTTCTCATTTTCAGAAAGTGTTGTGCACCCAGCCTGGTTTACAATGTCATAAATAAGAGAACTACTCAGCCTCTATAGGAGGGCTCTGCTCACTGTAGTGTTCGCTTAACAAAGAGGTTTACAAACTGAAGCCTGATTGCTAATCCTCAGGGACTGGAATTAAGCTGACACTAGGGTGACCAAATGTCCCACTTTTATAGGGCCAGTCCCAATTTTGGGATCCTTTTCTTAAAAGGTTCCTATTACCCCCCACCCCCTTTCACAATTTTTGTTTTCTGGTCACCCTAGCTGACACCTGCAGGATCTCTTGGGGACTTGTGCTTAACAAATGGGACTCTCCATGGGGAAGGCCTACCAGCAGGCATCACCCCACCTAATGAAAAAACAGGTGAAACATAGTGTGGCTGGCTGGAGAAAATAAATTAATCTTTTGATGGGCTTATACCATATTGTCTACAACCCAGGTAGTCCCTCTGCCTTTCACAAACATTCAACTTTGCTGCAGGCTGTGGATAGACTTGTAACAGCCTTTCAGCAAAGAATCTGCCAGGGGAAAAGTTTTAATCCACTGTCATTCATCTATAGCCTATATATACTTATCCCAGAAATCATGGACTATATTTCTATATTTCTGGCAATATGTTAAGAGACTACATTTGTGGGAACGATAGCAGAAATGTTTTCTTAAAAAATAGGGTAAGTGAAGTGCAAAAGAGGTTAAACATCCCATTTAATGAAATACCAAGAATTCCAGGATCCATACTAGAAGACCAGTGCTCCATAAAGACTGTTGATTGCTTCCCAAAGCTATCAGTGCTGTCATTCACTATCCAGAGAAATTAATTGTCACATAGTACACAGAAAAATTAACTTTTAAAAACTACTTTAAAATGTATAAAAATGGGCCAGCTAAGCTGAATATTCTCAATTTTACAATAGGATGCTATACCTTTCATTTGAGTTATCTAGATATCATCCAAAATGTAGACATACAGAGAGAGAGAAGAGCTTTTCAGAAAATTGACAGCTTTGTGGGTGAGTTGAAAGCAGAAGCAAAATATATTAAAAATACCAGAGAGAGGGAGTGAAGCACAGAAATGCAGGGAACCTGGTGATTAAGGGTGTTGTCAATAGACTCTGACAGTAGGCATGCTCTGAGAGCTGAGGTATTTCAAATACAGACAGTATCATGCTGGAAAGATAAACACATCTCTGTAGTGAATCCCTCATCGGGTCTGACTAATTTTACCCCAGTTGTCCTCAAGTCAATGAAATTAGGTTTTAAAGTGGTATCTGTGATGTATTCTTCAGTTGGTATCCGTACTATGGTTTTACTTTGGTCAGGACTATCTTAGAGAGGTGTGTTCCACCCTTTGCATTTAAACATGCCACTGAAAGAGCTTGAAGATGTCAATCAGTCCGATTAAGTTCTGAGCTGTGGTGTGATCATGTTCTCTCTTCAGAAAGAGCATATCGCAAAACTAAGTAACATTAAAATCATGAACTAATTGTTTCTTGGTCGGCTAGGTGTAGTATCCTGCCTCCGGCAGTGGCCAGTAATACCTGATGCCTCAGCGAAATGCTTCTACCGCACCCACCATAATGCATCTTGCCAATTGAGTAATGATATGGGGATAAAATTCCTGTCTGACGCCCGCAGGCAATCAGCTTATTGCCTGACACATTTGGTCTGATTTCCCTTGTATCATTCTCTTCACCTGCATAAGAGCAAATGTTAAAAGATTACAAAATTATCCAGTCCTTTGAAAAATCCGGTTGAATTATTTTTGTGATGACGTCTCACAGTTTGACTGTAATACATTGTGAATTCACAGTTTGACTGTAATACATTGCACAAAGAAGATTCCATTTTATTTGTTTTACATTTGCCACCTTTCTTTTTCATTTAGATTACCTTCTTGGACTTGCACTGTGGGAAAGAGCAAAGAGAAGTAGCTGATCAGTTTTCTACTACACCCTTCCTGATTTTACTTTAGTCAGCCATGGACCTTTTTTTCTCTTAGCAAGGTTAACTAAGCCATCTTTGTAGTCTCTCATTGCAGTAAGAATCATCATGTCGCTAATCATCATTAATGCTCTTCTCTGGGCTTTCTTTGTTGCGCTTAGATGTAGTGGTCTTCGATCAACATGTTAGATAATAAGTGTAGCATCTCATACCACATGGGTTCAATAATGATGCAGCAGCCAGTACTTCCTTGTTTTTATAATTTTATCACACACTCGCAGTTTAAATTTAACAAACTTTTTGCATTTATTCTCTCCTCTTTTGAAGTTCTGGCTTCCAAAAAAAAAAAAATAGAGAGTGGAGAGGTGGTGACTCATTCTTTGAAGTAAGTAACAGTGAACATGATTCAGAGCTGCTATAATATTTCATATATTGAAATATAAATAAATATGCGTTCTGGGGAAAATCCAGTCCCAATACCCAAATAAGAACTGCCCAAGGGAGATCTGATGGAGCTGTGAGAGGAAATCCTCTGACACCATGCTGAACAGCGATAGTATAGCCATTTTGGGACCACTACTGCAGCCTCTGCAACTGTTATGCTCCTTTTTCCAGGAGGGGAGTAGATGATGGGATGGGACTACTGCAAATCAATTGGCCCCTGCTGCAACCTAGGGACATTACACAATAGAGGTGTCTGACATGCTGGGTCTGTCAGGGACATTACATCCACCCCGCCCCCCTCCTCGTTTGGGCTTCCCAAATCCTTCTACCGTCTCTTCACAGCAGAATGATATTGATTCTACTGCACTCAGGGCTCTGTGCATATAGGATGGAGTGGCAGGATTTACACTCAAATATATGATACATATCTATATACAGAGAGAAAGAGAAATTATGGATTCAGTGTAAATTTATGACACTTTTAGTACCTCCCATTTAAATTAAATTTAAAGGCCTCCTATATACTGGTTTATGGTGTCCCAAGGCCCACTGAAATCTTGATCAGCAAATGTTAAACCCAAATGATTCTAATCAAATAGCAAGTTTGTGATGGACGTGTTCTGTTCTTTGTATGGAGCTTTGTTTCATACACAATGCCAGGTGTACCATATTTTGTTCTTGCTCTGCAAAATAGCCCACACTTCACCTTAAGCTACTATCTTAAAAACATGACATTTTTTGTCAAAAAGAAGTAATGAACATGAACAGTAGCTACATTTCTAAATGAATTAACTTGGTTATTTTTTAATTCAAAATTATCCAGATACACTAGTAGTGCTTCATTTGCAAGTGAAAGTGCTTCATTTGCACATCAGGTTTATAAGATGAATGACAGATGTGTTCTGGGAAGAACATCTTTTTCAAAGGAAAATCTAGATATGCTAGTGAGAGTTATGTGAGATCCCTAGGAATGGGACAAAGTGGCGTAGCAGTTCAGGATTTAGGAAAATGCTGATGTTTTGTCACTTGCCAATAGATTGTTATTTAGAGGGATTCTTTTATTTCATTATTTTAAATTCCATGAAGTCATTTATTCAAATTAAACAAACAAACCCCAAATACCAATGTGATAGGCACCTAATAAATACCTAGCGGCGAGATTGTGACAAGCTATTATGTTCCCTCAATTTAAATTGATCATTTTCTCGTTGTGCTTAAAATGTTCATTCCTGGGCTGAAATCTTTGGGGAGTTAATTTTCAAAAATAGTCTCCAGCACCATTCCCACAATTTGACATGAGCAAACAAGGTTTGCATCTACGAATTGGGTTACTAGGCCGATAGAGGCAGCTGCAGTTGTTGGTTCAATACTAGGCCTTGATGCTACAGTCAGATCTGATAGCTCAGACATGAAGCCTTTTTAGTGCCACTTTGATATCAGTGCACTTATCTGAATGCAAGTTCAGGACATGAGAAGAATTGGGGACAGTGAAAATGTATTCCATTTAGGCAGACAACCTGCACCAATTTTTGTAAAAGACTTTTTACAGGTTTATTGTTGGAAAGTGCAGTACACTGTGCTGATTGTAGTGAGTCATTGATCGATAATTATTGTGTATCCTCCAACCTTCAGTTTTAGTAATAATTTGTTATGTATACTATGAGCATAAGGATATAATTACTTCCATTTTGACTTGCATAGAAGTAAAGCAGACTGGAATGAGACACATTTAATGTTCATCAGATTATATTCTCTTGGTTTTCTTGTACAGCTCCTTTCTTCTGTCCAGTCATATTAGGCTACCAATTTGAGATCTTATATAGCAAAATGTTAATTTGAAAATAGTATTTTCAGAAAGATTTAATGGTGTTATCCTCTCTAGCTATGACATTGTGTGGGGATGATATTGCATAAATAAAGCCTCTTCCTCACTTCACATTTAATGGCATCATGCCCAAACCAGGACAGATCTTCTAGCTCTAGTCTGATTTATTTGATTTATAAAATGAACCCATCGGAAACCACTGTGTGTATGTGCAATTACAAAATAAACATTAGGCACAATATTGTAAACATGAATATGTCTTCAATGGGACTACTCACGGGAGCAAAGTTACTCATGTGCATGTTTGGAAGATCAGATCTCTGAGTAGCAATCAACAATTTGTGGGGGAGGGGGGAAGAAGTATTATGAAATGTTAAGGACTGTGTGAAAGCATACAATTTTTTAAAATATTTTTCACAATATTTTTGCCATGCAAATTTGTCCTTTTTCCACACCTTAGCTGTCACAGTTTCATTTTAATTATTAAAACACTATATTTTCACTGTGAAAATATTGGACATGTGAAAATCTCTCAGGTTGTGGTAGTGACAATAATTGTGATAAATGGTCCTAGTGGGTGTGAAAATGGTGTCGAATTTGCATTCAATGGGATACAGAAGAATCTCAGATTTTGACCATTGCGTGTTTGTTGCAAATATTTTCCCCAACCCTAATCATATATTGAACATGTTAACACAACCTTAGCCATATTGTTTCAAACAGTGACCTTGAGTTGCTTGCCTTCCAAAGCTAGCAGAACAAATAAGAAGTGACTTCTATCAGTAACCCCCAGTCTTATTTATGGATGGAAGTCCTACTTAAAGCTGTGTTTGGCTTCATTTTGGTTCCAGCTCTGCAGCTAAGTCAATATGGATTTCCATAATGAAGAGAAACCCTCTTGTAATGAACTCTGATTCTTTGCTACTCACAGTGCTTACTGTTTACAGTGAAACGTTACATAAGCCCCAATCATATAAGTGGTAATAATAGTCTCTCCAGTTATAACTCATCTCCAGAAATAATAAAATTGTACTCTAGAAAATGGCTTCATTTAGCATACGGTGCTTAATGTGTGAAGGGCTTTTTAAAATTTTGTAATATTTCCCCCTCTCTTGGTCAGTAATCTCAGTACTATATCTTTTTCGTCAATGTAAAAAATGAGTTGATATTTATTTTGTTTGTATTTGTAATGTACCATATGGCATAAGAATTACATCATATTATACAAATGCCATACTAGTCAGAATCAGTAATGTTAGCTATTATTACTATCTAATAGTCTAGTATTTTAACTGTAAGATCTCCATTGTATTGCATTAACACCTTTCTCCTATTAATCTCATATTACTAAGAAGACTCAGTAGGGAATTGAGAGTATAATATGCTAACAGTTTCGTATTCTATTGGTGATATTTTTAATATTATACTGTTCTAGATATCAGAAAAATTGCAGAAGAATTAGGATGGGAATAACCACTCAGAAATACTACGAATGGTAGCAAAAATAATGACAAATCAAGGTGACCTATACATTACCTAGATGATCTCTACATGGTAAACAAATGGTTGGTTAACATCCAGGATGCTTTGTGCTGTAGAATATCTATAATATGGCACTAGTCCCTGGGGAACTTGCATGAAGCTGAGCACACTTGTTTTGGTTCTTGACTTTTTAAAAGATGGAAGATGGGTAACATAGTTCACCCAGGTGGTACTGGGTGCCCTCAGATGAAGCACCTGGAATTACATAATTTGGAAGGGTCATGCGACTAAGGGATCAGGTGGCTGCCTGTGGGGATTATATTGATCTCACTTAGGGTATGTCTTCACTACCCATTGGATTGATGTAACAAATAGATCCCCCAAGGCACTCCCATCGACTCCAGAACTCCAGCTCGCCAAAAGGCGCAAGGCAGAGTCGAAGAGGGAGCCCGCTGCTGACTGCTGCTGCCGTGAAGACGGCAGGTAAATCGGCCTAAGATGTACCGACTTCAGCTACATTATTCACGTATCTGAAGTTGTGTATCTTAGGGCTGGTCTTCACTGGGGAGGCATCGACTGAAGATACGCAACTTCAGCTATGTTAATAAAGTAGCTGAAGTTGGCGTATCTTCAGCTAATTTACCTGCCGTCCTCATGGCGGTGGCAGTCGACGGCGCACTCCCCAGTCGACTCCAGCTTGCGCCTTGCGTCAAGCTGGAGTTACAGGAGTTGATGGAGGCACCACGGGTGATCGATTTCTTGCGTCTTAACGAGACGCGAGAAATCGATTGCTAAAAGAGTGATTGCTACCCGCCGATCCGGTGGATAGTGAAGACTTACCCTTTGGTCGACCCCTCCACCCGCTTAGTGTAGATCAAGCCATAGAGAGGTGAGTGGCTAGGGGATTATTGGTGTGTCTTTGCCACAGTAGCCAGCAGAAGGACTACTGGGGTGTGACCAGTAGAACTCCCTGTATAGAGAATGCAGAAACCAAGAAGTAAGATTACCAGGTTACCAAGGTGACTGCGAAGCTCCGAAACAGGACCAGAAAGGATGTGGGGAGCCCAGATACAAAGGCAAAGGGTAGATCCCTTTGGCTTAATGATATTAAGAAAAAGAAAACAAGGAAAGAACAAGTGGGACTGCTAAACACTGAGGTTAGGGTGGAGATTAAAAATAATCTAGGCATGGCCCAATAGTTAAACAATTACTTTGCCTCTGTTTTTAATCAGTCTAATGAAGAATTTAGGGGTAGTGGCACGATGGCTAATGGCAATGACGATATGGAGGTAGAAATGACCACATCTAAAGTGGAAGTCATACTCAAACAGCTGTGGCAAAGCTTTGGCCTTCTCCCTGTGGGTACTGCACTTCCAGGTGGTTTGTGCTAGCCTCAGAGGCTCACTGTGATTAGTTAGGGGAAGTAGAAAAGGGGGGAGCCCGGACCCACCCTCTACTCCGGGCTCCAGCCCACGGACCCTTATAGTATCAGCTAAGATGGCTGACCTTTTAGGCACCAAACACAATACAATTCCCTGGGCTACTTCCCCACAGCAGTCCCCCACTTCTTCCAACTTCTCTTCACCCTTACCTCAGGGCCTCCTTCCAAACTGCTCTCTGCTCCAATGCCTCCCAAACTCCTGACACCCACCTGACTAAATGGGAGGGTTTTTAAGTGGTTTCAGCCAGCCCCTGATTAGCTTTAGGTGTCCCAATCAGGCTAGCTGTTTCTGCTGCTTTCTAGAACCTTCTTAATTGGCCCCAGGTGTCTTGATTGGCCTGGAGTAGCCTTTGTTTGGCTATCCAGGGAACAGAGACCTGCACATCCTGAGGCTGATATACCTGCTTTCCAGCACTCTCCTATACCCTTCTGGTCTGACTCCGTCACACAGCTTAATGGGACTAAATCAGGAGGCCTAGATCATCTCCATCCTAGAATATTAAAGGAACTGGCACATGAAATTGAGAGTCCAACAGCAAAGATTTTTAATGAATCTGTGAACGCGGGGGTCATACTGTATGACTGGAGAATTGCTAATATAGTTCCTATATTTAAGAAAGGGAAAAATGATTCAGGAATCTACAAGTCTGTTAGTTTGACCTCAATTGTATGCTAGGTCTTGGAGCAAATTTTTGAAAGAGAAAGTAGTTAAGGACCTGGAAATGAAAAACAATTAGGATAAAATACAACATAGTTTTACGAAAGGTAGATCATGCCAGATCAACCTGATCTCCTACTTCGAGAAGATAACTGATTTTTTTAGACAAAGGAAATGCAGTAGATCTAATTTACCTGGATTTCAGTAAGACATTTGATACAGTTCTACCTGGAAAATTATTTATTAAATTGGAAAAGATGGGGATTAATATGAGAATTGAAAGGTGAATCAGAAACTGGTTAAAGAGGAGACTATAACATGTCACCCTGAAAGGTGAAATGTCAGGCTGGAGGGAGGTTACTAGTGGAGTTCCTCAGGGATCGATCATGGGACCAATTTTATTTAACGTTTTTATTACTGACCTGGGCACACGAAGCGAGAGTTGCTAATAAAAGTTGTGGGTGACACAAAGTTGAGAAGTATTACCAGTACGGAGGAGGACTGGAATAGGAAAGAAGGAGATCTGGAGGACCTTGTAAACTGAAGTAATAGAAATGGGATGAAATTTAATAGTGTAAAGTGCAAACTCATGCATTTAAGGACTAACACCAAGAATTTTTGCTAGAAACTGGGGATTTATCATTAGAAGCAACAGAGGAGGAGAAAGACCTGGATATATTGGTTGATCACAGGATGACTATGAACAGCGAATGCCTAATGATGAAATTGATGTCAAAATTCCCATTGATGGCATTGGGAGCAGTACTGGTCTTCAGTGGAGCTTTGATGAGTTACAGTAGTGAGGATTTGGCCTTAATGTACCCTAAGTAAACTTATTCATGAACATCAGTACATCAGGTGAGTACTGCAGATTCATTTTTGCATGCATGTCTAGGGCCTCTTTTTAGAAAATCTCTCTGTTACTGCTTATCTGCATTTCAAAAGTTTAGAAAATGTTAGAAAAAATAAACCAATACATACATTTTTATCAAGATAAAGAATAATTTAAGAATTTTGCTAGTTGGTTTCAATTGTTACACTTTTTAAATTGGTTTTTTTTTCTGGAAAAAGACTGTAAAAAGAAGCTTTTAAAAGAAAAATCGAAGAGTTCAGATCTGCCATTTTCTCTGTTCAGGAGACTTAGCAGCCTGCTCAAGAAGCTTTGTATGTGTCTCCACTTTGATAAAAGACCCACAGCATGGCCACAGGTGACCTGGGTCTGTTGACTGGAGCATGTGGGATTCAGGTTATTGGACAGGTAATTGCAGCATAGACATTCGGGCTGGACTGGAGCCTGTGCTCTGTAACCCCACTGGGTGGGGCAAGTCTCAGAGCCCAGGCTCTAGCCCTTATCTGACTGTCCACACTGAAATTTTCAGCCTCACAGCCCAAGTACCACGAGACCAAGTTGATTGACACAGGCTCCGAAACTCTGTGCCCCAGGTTTTTTATTGCAGCATAGATGTACCCTTTGAGATAAAGGGGAGCGGGGCAATAGAGGGTGAACTAGGGATGAGAGAGGGTTGACTTGGGAGAAGGGAAACATCCTGCAGAGGAGAAGAAATCAACAGGAAGCAAATAATTGATGCAAAGAGGAAGGGAAAGAATAAGGGAGTTCCTGTGATTGAAGTCTTTATGAATCCATCAAATCTTGACAATGGTGTCTTCACAGAGGATTGATGCTTACAGGTGAAATAAATGGTGAGATTTGATTTCTGGTCATATACAAGTGAAAATAGTTACTCCATAGGTATAGTAATAATATTTTAGATGGTTTGTAGTAAAATTTGCCCACAGCCAATTCCCCTTTGTATCACATGGGCTTAGGCCTGGGCCACATGCAGTTTTTGTACCTGACTTAACTATTTCAGTTTAGTGTGTGATTTTTCATCAAAACAGTTAAATAGGAACAACCCCTAGTGTGGATGCAGTTATATCAGTATAAAGATGCCCAATACTTATTCCTGTAAATGTATGGGAATAAACTATACTGGCATAAGCATCTTTCAACTTGATAGTTAAAGCAGTACAAAACAGTGTTTAGACAAGTCCTGACATTAAGACGCATCATGCACTTACTATACTTGACAAATCTACATCAGTGGGTAGCCTGGCATTTCAGAACAGGGGACCTTAACTGTCACTGTCTCACATACGTTCTGCACAGGGGCGGCACTCGGATTTTAAAACTTGCACCCTGTAGATGAGAAATATTTACTTTACACATACCATAGTCAGAAATATTCCCTCGCAACTCTGAAAAGATCAGAATGGAGCTCTTAAAATATGGCATTTTCAATTCTGTGACAAAGACAAAAGAGCTTTTTATGTACTTTGGAGGATCATTAGTCTATGAAAAAGGGAGACTGATGTTGGCTGTGAATCAGAGAGAGCCTCTGGAATATGTGCTTATCTCTAATATACATGGTGTCGCATCACGTTCAGCCTAGTCAAGCTCGGGCTTGTATTAGAGTGAATGGAGTGGATGGATGGTGGACTACTGGGATATTACATTTAGTAGCATCCATTTTAGAGCTGCATTTCAAGTTTCTTTACCAAGAAAACACATTCCTTAAATTACACACATTCTTTTTCCAAAATTATATGCAGAAATTGTAACTGATGTATTTCTACCGTAAAATTACCCTCATGTATGCATAACTGTGCTACTGTAGAGAGTATTAAATAGAGTCCTTCAGTATGGAAGCATTTTAAAATATTGTAAATATGTAGTCTAACCAATCCAAATTTATACTTTAAACAGACCACTTCAAGCATCTTCTCCTAGTTCTTCTTGGTGTCTCCTACTCTGGAATGATTATTTATTTGTATTATGGTAACCCTAGTTATCCCAGGACCCATTTTTCCAGACAGCATACTAAAAACAACAAGAAAAAAAACAGCCTGCACCCCAGAGATCTTCCAGTATAGGCTGTAAATAAACCTAAGTGGAATAATAAATCAGTGGATACTAAAGAAATTATTTATAATTGGTCCAATCCGTCTATTCCTTATTCAGTTTTCACTCAAACTCCTGTTGACGTCAACAGGAAATGGAATAAGTAAAAACCAGTATTCATTAATTTTCCGTTTTATGGCGCTCCTCACTATAGTACCTCATCAGCATTAATGCATTTAGCTTCACGTCACCCCTGTGAAGTAGGGAAGTATCATTATCCTATGTTACAGATGATTCAATGATTTCTCCACATTCTCACAGTAAGTCTGTGCAGAGCTGGGAAAAGAAACCAGATTCACTGACTCTCGTACCTCAACCACACTCTTCCTTCTTCCTTTGTTTAAGTAAGGATCTGGATCATTATACACACACACACACACACACACACACACACACACACACACACACACACACATTATGTCATTTTCCCACCTCACATTTGGATATCTACTTGTTCACCTTAAGAACTTACATAAAGTACCTGATGATGTCAGTGAAGTATAGATCTTTTACAGTACTCTGTGCACTTGTTATGTTTAATTGTACAAGAGACAATCCAAAATGGGCTGATGCTGAGAATAAAAATTTGTGCTTGTGGATTTTAATTGACTGTCTCCATTAGGAAAGAATTGTACATGTGGTAATAAATGCCAGATTGTGAGATGAAGTACAAAATATCAAGGTTTGTGATTTATATCCAAAAGCAACAAAGATACAGCACTGCAGTGCAGATATACGCCAGGCCCAAACACATCATTTGTATGTTGCGCCCACTGAAATATATTTGACTCAGGAATGTGGAAAATTCCAGCAAAGAGGACAGATTTGGAGAGGTCAAAGAACAACAATAATTTTTATAGTGATTTTGCTCTTGTCTCTGAATTTTCGGATTTCATTGTAATCATATATATATTATGCTGATAATGATGGCACATGTCCTATGGCTGGAAGATACATCCGCCAGGTTCTGAGAAGAGTGGGTTGGAAATGACAGGGAACACATTTCAGCAATCTGATTGGGCTACAGTTACAGAGTATTGTTTTTCTTTGGTGAGAGGAATAAATTCAGATTTATAGGTAGCAATGAAAGGATGGCCATCATGCTACATACTTGATCATCAGGAATGTTCATATAATCCTTTCACAAAGGGGGTGGGGAGGGCTGATTTTACTCAATTGAAACTGTCTGTCTTTTTTGGCCCTTCTGGGAACATATTTTCTAGCAAGCAATTACAACATAAATGCACCACTATCACAGAATTGGATAAATGAATGAATAAATACCATAGTTTAAGTAAGGATGTGAAAATGTACAGAAGAAGATGGTACTGTTTAAAAAAGCAACTCAGGTAATGTAGTGTAAAAAAGAGGATCTAATAACATGGGGAAATAATTGTCAGATAGCAGAAAAAGAGAAAGTGAATCGCAAGATGGTATACAATGCCTCTCTGAATCTGCTGAGAAGAGAGTGACCGATGAAAACTAACTAGCATACACTCATCATATTCTCCTGAGGGAGTCTCCCAAATGCAATGGAGGCATCTTGCTGATAGTTCTGTGATAAATTGTCTGGAAAAGGGAGATAATTTAGATCTTCCAAACCGCAATGAAACAGTGATAAACTAAGGCATAAGACATATTTAAAAATACTAATCAAGCATTTAATGGATACTCTATTTTTCTCTGTGGTTGCAGAACTGAATTATTCAGTATCAATTACAAACCAAATATTAATGCACAGTGAATAATTTACAATGGATATTTTATTCAATTAATGTAACTTCTGCTGCTGCTTCAAGAATACCCTCAAATTTAATTTTTCTTCAAATTTGATTTAGTTTGATTTCCTTGGATATGTTTGTTATTTAAAAGTATTTTGCAAAAAAAAATTCCAAGGTTTTTTTTAAAAAAAATTACATACCATGGCTTGCTCAAAAACAGTTATCAGTGTGTATTCAAGGTTTGATGTTCAGATTGTGTAGGTTAATCTTGATAGGTGAGATAAGTCTCATCATGTTGCTTTTGTTCCTTGATTAGATTAGTGGACAAGTTTTTGTGGCATGAATACTCACAGCTAAGAATCTACCATTCATTTTCTCCCAATATTTTTGCATGTGAGTATGAAAATCACTTTTTGCAAATTCCCATGCAAATAAAATTTGATCGTATGAATGTTTTGGAAGAGCAAATACAAAAGTAGGCCTCAGTGACTGAAGCCAATTCATGAAGCCATTTGTATAAATATTCTCCAATATTTTTTACAGTATCTTCCTGACCTAACAAATTATCAACCAGTTCACACCTTTTACAGTCTTTCAGATCAAAACTCTCCCTGACTGAGATTACCATTCCTGTTTGAGTGTAATTCAGCTACAGTATTAGAACTTTTGTTTTCTTTTCTCATGTCTGTCAGATTTTTTTAAAATTTAGCGCTAAACACAGGCACAGATTAAAGAATTCTAGGGCCCTGTGCACTACGGAATTGGACCTCCTACACCTGCCTTAAACTAGACAGAGCATGTGATATACAAGAAAATCACAACCCTAGGCAAAGCTTCAGTGTGCCACAGCCCCCTACCCCCTAGAACACCAGACATTGGGGGGGGGGGGAAGTAGTGCCAAGCCTCATGACAGATTGGTGGTGATGGTCAAAGTGAGGAGGGAGGCAAGCACAAAATCAGAGTGCCACTTATTCAGGTTTGGCCTAGCCAACCTGCCCCTTTCCCCCATCATAATGGGGGGCAGGAAGCTGGACCAAATTTGAATGTGTGGCATTACAACCTGGCATGTGGGGTGCAGTGCCACTCAGGTTTGGGTGTTGGTGGTGCTGGCTGTATTTTTTTTCCCCCCTCAGTGGTTCGAGGTGCCCCTGAGATGGGAGTCCTGTGCAAGTGCACATTAGTTAATCCAGGCCTGACTAAGCAACTCTGCCTCTTCTATTGTTCCTAGACTGGCTATGTGAGCAGCATTGCCACTGAGACTTTAGCACTCAGTCTAGAGAAGAGAGAGAAAAACGTGTCTCAAAATGAATGTCTTTCATTTGCTAAGGGAAGTAAGATAAAAACAAAGGTTCAACACATTAGTCAATCAGAATATAAATCACCGAAATTGTAATGATCATGGGAAGGGCTTCCTTTGAAAGAGGGTAGGGTGGACATTCTCATTCTGCCCCTTAGGAAGTCTGCAAGGGGTGACACTAAAACAATTTACAAATTCTGCATGCTTCTTATGTAAACCATTCTGGATTACGGTTCCTTTTTGATCTCATGTGATGAGCCTCAGAGCAAATCTCCAGAGATTATGCAGCTCAGAGCTCTTAAAATCATCTCTCAAAGATGTGACACTGGTTCATTTCCTAGAAGCTAAAGACAAAAGGATGCACGTTGTAATTTATATTTTTATGTTTTTGACTTTCCTTCTTTCAAGAAGTCATTTATCTAATTTAAGGTCCTGTTCCTGCAAGTTGCTTAGTTTCAAACAGAGCAGGATCATAGCTTCATTTTTCTGGCAGATGACTCCCAAAATTCTGTTTCTGTAAGTACATTCAGTAGTCAGTTATACTTTGACTGGTTTTTCCCTTTCAACAGTAAAACAGCACAACATGAGTCCATTCTGACCCATCTCAGATGTTCTTCTACTATGTGGGATGCAGTGTTGTCAAATGGACAGAGCACTGGACTGGGACTTGGGATAGCTGAGTTCTAGTTCTGACTATGCCTCAGTTTCACCATTTGTGAAATGGGAATAATGATAGTGCTCTCCCATTGTAAAGCACTGGGAGAGCACTAGAGATCTACCAATGAAAACCCTTCTGCAAGATATTATTATTATTTTAGTGTGTAGTAATAGTACACAAGGGAGAGAGTATTTAAGTGTGACCCAAATAGAAATCAGTTTGCCTCAAACTAACTTCCTCCTCTTTAGTGCACATACCTCAGTTCAGGGAAGACTGGCAATACAGAACTGTGAGATACAGTCTGAAAAAAGGGAAAAATTATTTGAATTCAAAGATTGCCCCAGGGTCACTTTCTATAGTGTGGCAAGGGGGCCCCCCTGGGCACCCCAGACTCCAGTCCTCTGGGCAGCTCCCCCGTTTGGGTTTGGCCTCTTGCTGGTGAGGCTGGGCTAGCTCCCTCCTGGGAGGGGCTCCTTCCTGCCTCCCTGCCTGCTGGCAGCCTCTCTGTAACTGCCTCTCACTTGCCTTTACCTCCTTCTGCTTTCACAAACTCAATCTTCTAACTCCTCCTGCCTCCAAACACACTCCTCACTCCCACACCCCTCTCTGGGGAGAAGTCTCTTTAAAGGGCTCTGGCTGCCTCCTTAACTGGTCCCAGCTGGCCCTGCTGCTGGCTGCAGCAGCCTTTCTCAGCTGGACCTAATTTACTTGCAGTTTTCCCCTCTCACCACAGCCTTCCAGCCCTGGGTTTACCCCCCCCCCCCTGCTCAACACCATGGGGTTGGGCTACTTGGGTCGCTGAGCAGTGTACCCTGGACAGGCCGTCCGCATTTCCGTGCAGGAGGCCGGACCTATGTTGTACGCGGAAGTGGAAGGGTTGTAGCGAGAGGAACCACCTGGTGACCCTTGCGTTTTTATCCCTATTCTGGTGCATCCACTTCAGCGGAGCATGGTCCGTGACCAGGGTAAACCCTCTTCCGAGCAGGTAGTAGCGGAGGCTTTCTACGGCCCACTTCACTGCCAGGCACTCCTTCTCTACCACGGCGTATTTCTGTTCCCTGGGCAGGAGCTTCCGACTGAGGTACAGAATGGGGTGGTCTTCTCCATCTATCATCTGGGACAGCACCACTCCTAGCCCTACTTCGGAGGCATCGGTCTGCAATAAGAACTCCTTCTCCCAATTCGGGGCTATTAGCACCGGGTCGGTGCAGAGGGCCGTCCGCAGATCCTTAAACGCCTCTTCTTCTGCGTTCGACCATTTCACGATATCCGGGCCACAGGCTCTCGTCACGTCAGTTAGTGGGCATGCCCGGGCGGCGAAATGGGGAATGAACCGTCGGTAATAGCCGACCAACCCCAGGAACGCCCTGACCTGCTTTTTCCGGACTGGTCGTGGCCACTTCTGGATCGCCTCTAACTTGTTAAGCTGGGGTCTCACCAGGCCTCTCCCCACTACATACCCGAGGTATCTGGCTTCTGCTAGTCCAATTGAGCACTTGGCGGGATTCGCAGTCAAGCCGGCCTTCCTCAAGGTGTCTAGCACTGCCTCCACCTTCTCCAAGTGTGTCTCCCAGTCGGGGCTATGGATAATCACATCATCCAAATAAGCGGCTGCGTACTTACGATGCGGCCGCAGCAGTTTGTCCATAAGCCGCTGGAAGGTGGCGGGGGCCCCATGTAACCCAAAGGGGAGAACCGTGTATTGTAACAGACCATCTGGAGTGACAAAGGCTGTTTTCTCCTTGTCCGCTGGGGCAAGGGGGATTTGCCAGTAGCCTTTGGTCAGGTCCAGGGTGGACAGGAACTGCGCTGTTCCTAATCGGTCGATCAGTTCATCTATTCGTGGTAGCGGATATGCCTCGAACTGGGACACGTCGTTCAGCCTCCGGAAGTCATTGCAGAATCTTACACTGTCATCGGGCTTGGGTACCAGGACCACAGGACTGGACCACTGGCTATGGGACTCTTCTATGACCCCCAATCTCAGCATCTTCCGGACTTCTGTTCCAATCATTTCCCTTTTTGCCTCTGGGATCCAATAGGGCTTGACACGTACTTTTACCCCAGGCTCCGTGCGGATGTGGTGGCATACCTCCCTGGTTCGGCCTGGTGTCTCCGAGAACACGTCCGGGTGCCGTCTGATCATGCTGATCACCTCTTCTCGTTGGTTTGGGGTCAGCTCGGGGGATATCCCTACCTGGCTAGGCTGGTTCCCTTCCCGGGGGGCTGCTCCGAACGCGACTACTTGAGCCTCTCTATCCTGCCAAGGCTTCAGTAGGTTTACATGATAGATCTGCTCCAGCTTCCGGCGTCCCGGCTGTCGGACCTTATAGTCCACGTCTCCCACGGCTTCGATCACCTCATAGGGCCCTTGCCAGTGGGCTAACAGTTTACTTTCAGCCGTGGGTACAAGCACCATTACCCGGTCCCCCACCTGGAACTTCCGGCTCACCGCCCGACGATCATAATACGTCCGCTGGGCCTCTTGGGCCTTCTTCATGTGCTCTCGCACTATGGGGGTGACCTGGGCTATCCTCTCTCTCATCCGTAACACATGCTCAATTACATTTCTCTCCGGCTTCGGCTGTTCCTCCCAACCCTCTTTGGCTATATCGAGTATGCCCCGAGGGTGGCGTCCATATAACAACTCGAACGGGGAGAATCCCGTGGAGGCCTGCGGTACCTCCCTCACGGCAAACAGTAGGTAGGGGAGCAGGGTGTCCCAATCCTTCCCGTCCCGGCTCACTACCTTCCGTATCATACTCTTCAATGTCCTATTGAAGCGTTCGACCAGACCGTCCGTCTGAGGGTGGTAAACCGATGTCCTCAGGGTCCGCACTTGGAGCATGTCACACAAATCCTTCATCAGCTTAGACACAAAGGGGGTCCCTTGATCGGTTAGGATCTCCTTGGGTATTCCTACTCGGGAGAAAATCTGCACCAATTCCCGGGCTATGGTCTTGGACATAGTATTCCGTAGGGGCACCGCTTCCGGGTATTGGGTGGCGTAGTCAAGCACAACCAGTATGTGCTGATGGCCCCGGGCAGATTTCTCTAGTGGGCCTACCAGGTCCATCGCAATCCTCTCAAAGGGGACTTCAATGATGGGCAGAGGTACCAACGGGGCCCGCAAGTGCGGCCGGGGGGCATGCAATTGGCAGTCCAGGCAGGAGGCGCAATATCGTCGGACAGCCGCGTAGACTCCTGGCCAAAAAAATCTTTTCAGGACCCTGTCGAGGGTTTTATCCACCCCTAGGTGGCCCCCGAAGAGGTGGCTATGGGCTAGGTCCATCACGCCTCTCTGGTGTTTCTGGGGAACCAGGAGTTGCTCTATGGTTTGGTCCGACATCCGGACTACTCTGTATAATAGGTCCCCCTTTATCACATAGTACGGCCCTCGGCCCTTAACTTTCCCTTCTACCGGGACTCCATTCACCTCAACTACTTCCTTCTGGATATGGTGGTAGGCTGGATCATTGGCTTGATCCTGCCCAAAGCTTTCCATTGACAGGCCAATAGGTCCTAGCTCCGGGGGATCTATCCCCGGCTCCCTCTCGGGGTCAGTCTGGGGGGGCACTAGGTCTGGCGTCGGGCCCCCCGCAGCTCGCCGAGCACTCTTCCCCCTGGGGCTTACTTGTTCCCCTACCAGCGCTACCCTTCGGTACTGGGTCAAAATCTTCGTCCCCAACTCCTTAGCTGCCCTTCTCTCCTTCCGAGACTTCTTGGGTCCCCCCAGCAGGGAAAATAGCCCTGGGTCAAATTCTCGGAAGGCCGGGGGTCCGCAATCCCTTGGCGCCCTCTCCTGGATCTCGGCACTAACACCTTCTGCCTCCCTTCCGGGGAGCAGGTTATCGAACCCTGGGAAGTCTCGCCCAATCAGGACCGCGTAGGGGAGCTTCGGGACTACTCCCACCATTACCTTCGTGGGGTTTCCCAGGATGTGTATACTTACGGGGATGGTGGGGTAATAATTGACATCCCCATGTACACAGGATACTCCGGAGCGCTTGGGCCGTGACAGTTGGTCTCGCCCGACCAGCTTCCCCGAGACCAGCGTGACCGCACTCCCGGAGTCTACTAACGCGGTGGTACTAATGCCGTTCATCTTAACGGGCCGGGTGTATCTATGGGGGGCCACCGCAACCCCCACCTGACTTATTAGGACACAGGGACCTTCCATCCCCCCCAGGTCGCATTGCATGGGTTCGGCCTGGTTTGGGCACTGGGCCGCTATATGGCCTACTTCCCCACATGCGTAGCAGCGTATACCCGCTCAGGCTAGCACCCTGGTTCTCGGGCTGTTAGGCCGTACCCCCCGAGTCTCGTTCCCCCAGTCCCCAAGCTTCTCCATGCTTTCAGGCTGATCCCCAGCCTCTTTCCCTCCCTCTATGTAACGGCTTGGGGTCATGGTACCCCGGGGGTTTGGCCCTGTGCCCTGCCTCCTACTCAGGCGAACTCCTTCCTTGGTAGTCCGAGGCAGCTCCTGGGAGGCTAGGTGTCTCTCCACGAGGGCTACTAGTGCGTCATAGGAGGAGGGATCGTTCTTATGGACCCACCCCCTTATGTCGGGTGGCAACCCCCGCATATACCTGTCCCGGACTAGGATTTCCACCACTTTCTCTGGTCTGTGGGTCTCAGGCTGCAGCCACTTCCGGACGAGGTGAATCAAGTCAAACAGCTGGGTCCTTGGTGGCTTGTCGGACTTGTACCTCCAGTCGTGAAACTGCTGGGCTCTCAGGGCTGGCGTCATTCCCACCCTTGCCAGGATTTCAGCCTTGAGCTGGGGATAATCCGTAGCAGCCTCGGTTGCCAGATCAAAGTAGGCCTTCTGGGCCTCTCCACACAGAAAAGGGGCCAGGATGCTTGCCCACTGCTCCCGGGGCCAGGCCTCTCGCAGGGCTGTCCTCTCGAACGCGAGAAGGTAGGCCTCGGTATCGTCGTCCGCCGTCATTTTCTGTAAATAGTTGCTTGCCCGCAGCGGCCGGGCATCGGGACCCCCACGGGCCAGGGTGCCCAGGACTTTCACCTGCTTCACTAACTCCTGCAATGTGGCTCGGTCCTGGGCTGCCTGGGACATCAGTAACTGGTTGGTTTCCTGCTGCACTCGAACAGCCTCCTGCTGGGCCGCAGTGGCCTGAACCAGTGCCTTCACCACCTCCTCCATTTTCTCTCTCTCTTTTTATTTATGTTTTTGAATAAGGGGGGGGGCTTTTCACCCTGGTCGAGGGGTCTTGCCAGCACGTCTACTCACGATCCCACCTCTGACACCACTTGTGGCAAGGGGGCCCCCCTGGGCACCCCAGGCTCCAGTCCTCTGGGCAGCTCCCCTGTTTGGGTTTGGCCTCTCGCTGGTGAGGCTGGGCTAGCTCCCTCCTGGGAGGGGCTCCTTCCTGCCTCCCTGCCTGCTGGCAGCCTCTCTGTAACTGCCTCTCACTTGCCTTTACCTCCTTCTGCTTTCACAAACTCAATCTTCTAACTCCTCCTGCCTCCAAACACACTCCTCACTCCCACACCCCTCTCTGGGGAGAAGTCTCTTTAAAGGGCTCTGGCTGCCTCCTTAACTGGTCCCAGCTGGCCCTGCTGCTGGCTGCAGCAGCCTTTCTCAGCTGGACCTAATTTACTTGCAGTTTTCCCCTCTCACCACAGCCTTCCAGCCCTGGGTTTACCACAATAGGTTACAAAATAGAAAATTAGTCCATTGTGGTGGAAAAATCAATGAAATATTTTTTTAAAATTAAGGAAAATTGCCTCTCTTTTCCAGCAAGAAGATGCTAGGTGTTGAACAGTGCTTACTTTGGCATTAAAAATATGCAAGAATGTGCAGTTTTCAATTTTTCAGTGCTAAAATAACCTTATTTTTTTATAAAAGCAAAAATCTGGGATGCAGTGGTAGTGTGCAAAATTGCACAAAACTGAGATTACTCATACTGAATTTGCAAAAATAAAAATGATGAGTTTGGCATTGCTCTTAAAAGCCACCGGATGGCCTGAAGCAACCCATAGTCCTAAACTGGAACCTTCTTCCTTCCCTAAGTGTCTATTTTTCTGCCATAGATGCTTCTGGTGCTTCACATATTTTAGGAATCAGAGAGGTAGCTGTGTTAGTCTGGAATAGCAGAAGTAACAAAGAGTCCTGTGGCACCTTAAATACTAACTAAAGTATTGAAGCATAAACTTTCGTGGGCTAATATCCACTTCATTGATGCAAGCAGTGGAAGTGTCCAGGGACAGGTATAAATAAGTAGTCAAGAACCAGGTAGGAGATAACAAGGTTAGTCCAATCAGGCTGAACCAGCTTGTTATCTCAAATCAGGGAGGGTGAGGTATCCCTCTAGCAACTGAACTGGAGGTGTGAACTCCGAGAGAGAAGAAGCTGCTTTTGTAATAAGCAAGCCATTCAAAATCTTTGTTCAATCCCAGATTGATTATATCAAATTCACAAATGAATTGCAGCTGGTTCAGCCTGATTGGACTAACCTTGTTATCTCCTACCTGGTTCTTGACTACTTATTTATACCTGCCCCAGGACACTTCCACTGCTTGCATCTGATGAAGTGGGTATTAGCCCACGAAAGCTTATACTTCAATACTTCAGTTAGTCTTTAAGGTGCCACAGGACTCTTTGTTACTTCCACATATGTTAGGTGTCATTACAATAAGTTTTTTAGTCTGTTTAGCTTTTAAGTGGAAACAGCACCTTTCACTCATTTTTTTTAAAATACCCTATTGACCTAATATATTTTGGACCGAGAAGGGCCCCCATAGTGTATGTGGATGCATATATCTAATTGCTTCATTCTAGTAACAGAAGAACAACTGTTTGTATATGTTTTATGATCCATTTCCCATCCAAACATACAGGGCAGCTGAAGCTGCCCCAAACACACTGACTGGGCCATACCCTCCATAACACACATGCAGCCCCACTAAAGTTGACAGGGTTACACTGGTGTAACTACAGGCAGAATTTGGCTCCATGAAGTACCACAGATAATTTAAAAATACTGCTGTAGCTTCAGTAATTCCCCAGTTTATAGTGGCCCTATTCCTAGTGCTTGATTCTTTTACCACTTACCTTGTCTTTACACCAACATAATTCTACTGAGTACAGTGCAGTTATTAACAAGACCAGAATCCAGATTTATGATACTGTGATAAATGTTAGTGGGGCAAATAATCCTTATTTATATACCAGCTTCCATGTGAAGTTGTGCAAATAAGAGAATTTGGCCCTATCGGAGTCAGTGCGGCTCTAGGCAAACATGGGTCTGCTCACACAGACCCAGCTGCAGGATCCGAGTCTCATCAGGTAGCTCTAGTTCTTATCACACACAATAGCTTTAAGCACATGATTGCAGTAGGCATGCTTGCAAGGAAACATGAGGGGGGATTGTTTTTTGTTGGTTTAAATTACTTTAAATTGATAAAGAAAAATGCAAGGAGCAAGAACTAGCCATTGCTACTTCGTATAGGACTCTCACAGTGTTATTAAGGAGTACACGGTAAACTTAAGGATGTGAGGAGAGGAAGCATAATGAGTTAATACTTGCTAAAATGCAAGGTTTTCTCTGAAAAGTGGCTGTACAGATTACTTTGAAAACAAATTTGTTTATTGTATTTCACTAATTCCATATTCATTTTGTTCGCCAGCCAAGTAAAATAACTATTAGTTTTCTAACTACTAGAACCCACTTGGGTATCTGAAAGTCACAAAGGGGTTCTCTCCTTCCTGTTTCATAGGGAAGATGCTGCAGACCAAATTTATACCCTTGGTTACCTCCATTGGTGATGTTGCACGGGGCCATAATTAGCCTGAAGCAACTTACTGCATGGGAAGACAGAAACCAGTTCTCAGCTTCCCACATTTCATTTGCAAGGCAGTTAGAAAAATTGCTTTTTAACTCAGAAACACAGCACATTACATGGGCATAGATAACTGAGTTTTGGAGGGCTTGAGCCCTTCCAAAAAATTTAGATTGCTTTAATATATAAAGGAAACACTGAGTTTGGGACAGAAGCTCATTTGTCTCACTTTATTAAAAGTGGATACATTTAGTTATGATACAAAACTACTCATTAAAAGTGACATTCAACATCTGTTATTATTTTTAACTCCAGGCTCTCCAAATAAAAAGAGTTGTCTATACCTCTGCATGATGGAGAAATAGTAGCAATTTCCATGGTGAAGGATGAGCAGAGCTAAACATCAGAGTACATCAAATCTACACAACAGAGTAACACTATATAACTACACCTATTAATAAAGGAGGTGGAATGGGAAAATAATGACAGATTCCAAAGTGCCTGAGTAGATGAACTACTTGTATAAAAATGTCTGAACCTAGAAAAATACAAAAAAGTTATGGATAATTAAAAAGTAGTGAAGAGCAGGAAAGTTTGCAAATAAAACTGTTAACAAAAAGCAGGTTGAAGAAGACCTAGAAAAATTATCAATAAATCTGCATGTTTGTCTGTTCTCTGGCTGGAAAACTAAGATTGCAGGAGTTAGAAAAGAAACAGAAGAATGTGCTTGATGAGAACTCTGAATAAACTAAATTTACCATTTAGCAAGCATAAATAAAAGAGGAAATAGTGGTATGATTTGTGAATATGCTCCATACTACATGTCAGTATCAAGTATAACTCTGAAAGACCCCGGTCATCGGCAGGCACGATCGAACCTGGGATCTCCTGGAGCTTAGTGTATGAACCTCTACTGCAGAAGCAAAAAGCCACATGGCCCTTAGCTAAGGCTGTAGCAGACTCATTAATCTCAGTGGTCTCAGTGCCACCAGAGGGGACAGAACACCACACCAGGAGTATGTGGGTTACAGAAAAACTGAAAATATTTAGGATGTAGAGCCTAAAGTAAAATAAGTTATTGGTTATACATTTCTGACAGATTACCGTCATAATGAAAAAAGCTCTTTTGTAATCATGAGAGAGAAAACTGCTGACCTTAGTCATTAAGAGCTACTTTCAAGTATGTGTTTGATTTGTATAAATACCAAATGGGACACTGAAGAATTATTTTTCTGTGTTGTAGTTTCAGGGATTTTGTGTCTATAGTTGCAGTTCCTGGCATAACAGCAGCTATAGAGTGCAATAAATTGATGAACATTATCTGGGGTGACGGGCAAAGAGAGAGAGAGATGAGCCTGAACTAATATAGTTAGCCAAGATTATGATGATGCTGAAAGATGAAGATGATGCAATAATGATCATTTGTTGGTGTACAAGCTAGACTGGAATGAATTTGCTCTGTGTATAACTACAGATACTTGTACTGAGGACAGCTGGTTGGAAAATATTTCTGACATTTTTGCAAAAAAAAAGTATTTGTCATCTTTCATCAAAATTTCATTTACAATAATTTTCAGCCAGTTCTAGTACTAAGGACTTTATGATTGGGTTTTTGATACTGTACTTGCTCAGAAATAGTGATGGTAAGAGAGTCAGGGGAGAGGGTTGAATTTTGAGAGTATTTACATCAGTTAAAAACATTGATTTCATTGCTATTCAGTCTTCCTAAAGAGCAGGAATATCATTATTCACACGAAAGACAAATTAATTTGAAAGGTTTGAATGACACAAGATGGAGCTGCTAATGATAGAGTCTAACATCAATTAAGCAAACAATAAAAGCCATTAATAACAACTCAAAATATCACTGGTGATTGGAACTCACTTGCTAAATTGAATGGATTTGTGGTGTATCATAGACAGGGTTTATTTTATGTTCGTTTACATATTGCCCATTCTATCTTGTTGTCTGTTAATTTGGTATCCACAATTCTTTAGCTTCCTAATCGAGATATGATTGCTGAACTTCATACCATATATCAATACAAAGAGAACAGATATTGACAATACACTCTGACAATATATCCAGTAACTACTGAGATCAAGTCTCAACAGTAGCCATAGGAATTGCCTTGCCTGTTGTTAAACTTCCGCGGCCATGAAGAAGATAAGTGGTATCATCTAGGATTGATGACAATATAACTGTGCTACATGTAAAAAGGAACTCAGGATAACTTTATTCTATGCTATAACTGACCTTGCAATTCCAAGCATTGACAGATGATTTAAGGGCCAACAAGGCATAATGAAGGAATTTGGCAATTTGCATCCTCCATACGCAACACATCCTATTAGTGAACAACACATTTGTTCACTAGCTGAATGATATGATACATTTGACATTGACCCAGATAGCACAGGTGCTCAATTTAGGCCGTGTAGGAGAATGACCGATATGACATCTTGCTCAAATTTGTCATACGAAGCTCACACAATTCCCTGGGAGCATAAAGACCTTAGAATTTTACAGCCAATTGCCTTGACTCTGCCTGTTGCATCACCTGAATCTGAACATGTTTTCAGTAAACAGAACATTATTAAGAACAGGCAGTAATCCACAGTGGGACAAAAAGTGATTGAAATTTTTGATGATGATGATGATAGTAGAGCATAACATTGCTACAGGTTTGCATAATAATGCACACATAGGTTCATTGAAAACCAGAACTCTGGCACTAAGTGATGTCCTAAATGTATAAAGGATATAACTCTACACCACTGATTGATACTCATATATATATCACCATTTTCACCTTCTTTTCACCATCCTCAAATTACATGGCCTTACAAATACATAATTATTTATTGAATTTAATTTGAAGGAAAATATGTTACCAGTACACTACATGCTATTGTAAAACATAGACTCGTCCTAATTTAGAGCCAGCTGTTGTATGTCAGAAAATCCATAGATCAAAGAGAGGCTGTAGGTGGAACTTTTCTGTCCTGATTTTGGCTCCAAATAAAACATGAAGAAAGGCTACTCCATATGTAAAGGCATTCTAGGGCAGGGCACAAGTGCTAGAGGATGTGGACTGCACCTTAATGACATGCTCCCATTCCAGGTAATGACAAATATTCATCTCCCCATGCAGAATTCATGCTCCTAACAAGGATAAAATGAGTGGTGTCTCTTTGGGTGTTAGTGTTGGTCAGAATATGGATTGCTTATCAGCACCACTTTTATAGTATATATGTGATCCTCTATTGAGGGTATTTATGGAGTGAGGAAAAATTTGGTCTATAACATTTTCTTTTTATAATTATGGCCCAGGTTTTACAGTGCCTGTTCACACAGAACCACCTCATGATTGTTACTTTGTTTGAGCAGATCCACCTTATAGGGAATATAGTACTGAGTCTATCCTCACACAGGTTTTACACCAGTGTATCATTGATTTCCATTAAATTATTCTCCATTTAAACTGGTTTCAGTAATATCAAAAACAGGATCATTAGTCCCAGCTGTTATCATTAGAGTTGGTGAAATTTTCTTTTAGTCAAAAAATGTCAATTTGGCAAAACAAACTGTTTGGGGAAAGGGTCAGTTTTAACCAATTTCTTAACTCAAAAATTATGTTGGAAAAAAATGAAGTCACATTTTGACATTTTGAATGAAAATTTTCATTTTTCTGATTCTAAGTGACTACTTTTTACTTGAAAATGTAATCTAATTATAGTAAAAAAATTAAAAAATTAAACATCATCAAAATCAAATATTTAGAAATTATCAGAATAAAGCATTTTGGTTGACCCAAACTTACATTTATTTATTTTTTGGTTTCTTGGTTCATGAAAATTTTTAAGATTTTCACTTTTTGCCCTGATTCAGAACAGAGATTTTTATTTTTATTTTTATTCTCAAATATTTTCCCAGGATGTGACAACTGTTGACCACTCCATTTTAGTTATCATTTCTCAGAATTACACTCGCTACATTTTTCTGCATGCACAACAGCAGATATAAATATATTGGGTAGCTCGCCTCTTCTTTTTCTATGCAACATGTGTATGAACAAATATGCCAACATACCTTTTTCATCTAGTATCTTCTCACAATTTCCAATATATAAAAGTTTTAAAAGTTGACATTCACTGTCCCAAATGAATGTGAAAATTGATCCTTTTAAAGTGGCGTGCATTTTCAATTTTATGCTCACCTTTATACAAACATTAATATAACAAATTTATAAGGAAAAAGCCCTCCTCTCCATTTCCCTGATTATAGACTTTTGTTTACCTTAGCCAAATGAATGCCACTTTTTCTACCGCAAGGAAGTTCTTAGGAAGCAGTAGCCAATAAATCAAAGATCTAGTAGTGAAATAAAGTGATAAGAGTGAAAGCCTGGCTTTAGGGAGTAGAATGAAAGCCAGGCTGGAGCTACTTTGAGGATTGTCAGGTGACTAATATAAGAGCAACTGTAGTTTTTGTTCAGTGCTCACATTTTTGATTTGTGTTGATATATTGTTTGAATTAGTGCTGCTCTTCTGTGTGCATTTCACAGTGAAACTTTGCAAAAGGACACTCCAAAGACACTAATGGCAAAAAATAAAATGTTGCATTATAATGTCCAGCAATTCAAGTACCATAAATCCTCCTTCTTGGTGCACCTGGAAAAACTGATTGATTAATATCCCTCACACTCCTTCCTTTATAAACCAATGAAGAACCCATCTGCTTTATAAAGCATTCCACTTCAACGACCACAACACACTTTCTGTTTACATGTATTTATATGCCCATTAATACCTTTAGTCTTTATGCTTCTTGGGACAAATATTCTGTTCTGCGTTTGACATTTTCAACCTATTGTAGCGGCAGATTCACCAAAAGGCATGGTAGGTGTGACTATTAATAATAAAGGTAACAAAGTCCTGTGGCACCTTAAAGACTAACTATGAAGTTTTGAAGCATAAGCTTTCGTGGGCTAATACCCACTTCGTCGGATGCAAGCAGACGAAGTGGGTATTAGCCCACGAAAGCTTATGCTTCAAAACTTGATAGTTAGTCTTTAAGGTGCCACAGGACTTTGTTACCTCTGCTATCCCAGACTAACACGGCTACCTCTCTGATTCTATTAATAATAAATTATATCCCAAAATACTGTGTTAAAGGAATGTTAAGTTGAAAAGTCAAGTCGTCCAAAATGAGGAAATACAGTACCATTATTAAGGTTGTCTGTTCAGCTTTCTTGTGCATATGCATTAGGAGAGTCTTTCATTACATGATCACATACTATTTTTTCCACAGACCACCTGCCTTATTCAGTGCACAGGATGGACAGTGTTTATTGTATGGGGAGCTATTCAACATTCCTTTTTTATCCATAACATTCTATGTGTGACCATATTATTTACTGCACACCAAACCCTTCACTGAACACATAACTATTAATTTAATTGTGGGCTTCTCTGTAATGTAATGCTCTAATCATAGATCTTAATGAATTTATCATCACGGTACTGGGTGAGGTGAGGTGGTATTATTATTCCCGTTTTACACGTGGGCAACTGAGGTAAAGAGATTAAAGGTGAAATTCCAAAAAATATCAACTGCTCTTGGGTGCCCATTTTGGGATTATATTGTTCAGAGTACTTAGACTCTTATAGTATCAGACTGTGTAGCAGAGGCAGGGACATAACCCAGTTCACCAGGGCAATGTTCAGTTCCTTTAACCAGTAGACTGTCTTTTCTCTTCCTGTACTTCTCCATCACATTCATTACGTACCTGCTGACTTCTGCAACAAATAAGACAGGGATTTTACTGACAATAGCTGCTGTCACCATGCAACCCGGATTTACCCCCGGAGCAGCTCTATCCCGTGCACTGAATGAGATTAACTGAATGTTGAAAACAGTAGTATGTGATTGTGCAATTAGACTCTCTATCATGATGTGTACACACAAGGGGGAAAACTTAACGCTGGAATATCCAAATTTTAGAGGGCTTGAGTGGCCCCCAGGAGAAGCAATTTCAGGGAGTGTCCTGCTCAGCCTTTGCAGTCCTGGGATGGAGCATGCTCAATTGCTCTCCGGGCATCCACAGTCAGGTGGGCTTTGTAACTGTGAGGGGCTGGAGCATTCCCAATGCACACTATGTTCAGAGAATTTAGATGCCATATTCTACTGAGCATATGTGGAGTGAGAGTTTTCAAAGGCTCATAACTTGGTCAAACTCGGGTGAAATTTCTCAGGGACAACAAAAACCACAGGCTGAGCCTCTGTTAAACGTCAAGTCCCTACTCCAAACCATAGGGTGCTAGATCTTCTCAAGGAATAGTTGTAAGAATGTTTTAGCAAGAGGAAAATATCATATTCATATATATTATCATTCTCAGAAATGGCTGATCTGTTTTAACGACAATTTTTCCAAAATGTTCAGGCTTAGGCAGACAGCCAGTAGAAATTTAGAGCATAAAAAAAGTAAGTTTGGCAAAGGTATAAGCAACTGAAAACAGGACCTTACCATGGAAAGTGTCAGGCAACCTTAACTATAGGCATTGCTACCTGCCCCACCTATGATAAATATATAATTGCTGCCTCAAGATGATTCCACCCATTTGCCACTGAGAGGAGTCACTGTCCTCCGGCCAGAAGTCTTAAGCTATCACCTGAAGACTTGAGCTTTGTGGAGATTCTCTAAGGGTACAAATCTAGCACCAGTTTAAGCAATGTGGAAAGCAAGGTGCCTCCGCCTGGGGAAAGAGAATGGACAACCTGTCATCTTCCCAGGAAACTTTACAGGGAAACCCAGCGCTAATGCACTTATATAGATCCTTACACTCACAAGCAGATTACATGTACATAAACCATACCAAAAAAACCAGGAGGGGGGCAGTGCACCCTGAATAGCATTATTTAATCAACAAGCTCCTACTTAATAACTCCTCCTTACATAAAGACTAACTCCAAACACATGTTGTTTGAGTTTTTAGTACTTAGCCTTAAATGCAGAAAGGTTGGGTAGCTGCTGGAGCCCATTGCAGTAATTTAAGGGCTTCAGTAATGGGTTAGAAGAAAGAGTGACAAAGCAGCAATAGGGTGGAGATCTCTCAGGAAGCAATGACACTCTGCCTAATGGGGAGGTAGTGGAGCATGCTCTGAAATGTGGTAGGAGATTATCCTGCTACACTCATAATTTTCACCTTCTTGGCTGAGGATAGGGAAACCATGTTCTTTTGAGGATCACACAATGTGTTTGTCCTGATCAGGCTCCCACCACTGTTGGTCTCTGGAGTGGCATTTCCCCCAGAGTAATCATAGACAGAACAGGGGCCCTCGGGTCCATTTTGTCAGCCGCAGAAACTAGAGACTGTAGAAGGAAGCTGGCAGCTCAGGTTGAGCCCTCCATTCCCCCTCTGAGTTTCACTGGGGAGAAAATTCATACTTATTCATTCATTGAAAGGCCTTTGGTGACCTAGCCTAGCCTCTGCCTGGACTTGCAAACAAATGCTGATTTCCCTCATAACAATACATAATATTCTTAGTAGTTACACATTTGTGAAGTGGTATATTGCCCTTCCTTAGTTAATGAATGGCAAAATGGTACCAGAGGGGAGAAAATAGCTATTTACAGGGACATTTGCATTTTACTTTATGGTCACACTTATTTCTTGAAGCCCTTTTGTTGTCTGTGACTTAATTGGAGCAGTTTAAAAAGACAATACCCTATTGGGTATTTCTTTAAGTGCATTTGGTGAATCCCTTACCTTGTATGAATGAATTTTGTGAAGTAAGTCACTTTTTCCTTGTTGACTAGTCAACCGCCTCTTTTTGGGGCTTCCTTTTTCGTGTGAGTTGGATTGGAAAACTTCTTGCTAACATACTAGCACTTCCCTGTTACATACAAGAACAACCAGGAACCATTTAGCATTCACTCTAGTGGGGAGGCCATTTTTTTTACAGGAGGGACTAACTGTGGCAGAGATGACAATTTCCTGCAATGTCTTTGGGGGATCTTGCTGTATTAAGTTTATGTATCAATGTGGGTCAGGGATTGTATATAATTTCATGGGAGAGGAGGACCGTAGCTTTGACAGCAGTGGAGGACAACCAGCGGCCCATCAGAATAATCCACTGGTGAGCCACAAGACAGTTTGTTTACATTGACCATCTGCAGGCACAGCCTCCCCTTCCAGTGGCCACAGTTCTCTGTGTCCAGCCAATGGAAGCTGCGGGGAGTGGCGGCTGGTATATTATTGTGATATGATGCAATATTGATGCTGGATTTAGTTGGTGTTGGTCCTGCCTTGAGCAGTGGGTTGGACTAGATGATCTCCTGAGGTCCCTTCCAACCCTGATAGTCTATGATTCTATTTTTTTTTTTAGGAAGCTAGGCTTGATGGGATAGCTGATTTAGACATGAAGCCTGTTCTTGGAGAATATGTGTTGGTGAGTAAGAGTTGTAGATGTAGAGCTACCTCTTCACAGATGGTCACCTTAGAATGGAAACACTAATGTCAGATGGAATTACTTTTTGTTGCACATTCACTGTTGGATGCATTTGTTTGCTTGTTTGTTTGTCTGTTCTCAAGAATGAAATTGTTGATTTTTGCTAACTAAAGTGCTGAGTCACATATTTGTTTTATGCAGCCGCTTCACCCTTCTCACAACCCACAGTTTATGACAAAGCCTTAGGCTATGGATTATTTTTGCAAACTAGACATAAATACCACCAAAATGTGGGTGGACTAAAAAAAGCCTTTTGTTATTAGTGCAATGTCTTTTGTACAGGAGTTTTTCTATTTTACAAAATAACACTGACAAGGTTGTGAGCTCCAGTTCCTCTTTTTCATCTAAAAATAACATTTCTCTTCTATAAAATGATGTACTGTGGCTTCCTGTTTCAGAAAATGAACATCTCCTGTATTGCACATCAGGGAATCATACACTTCATAGCCTCATAAGGTGGATCAACAACAGGGCTTGGGGAGGCTGAGTCTCCTGCTGGATCCCAATTCTCTCTCTGTTGTAACCCTTTTATCATTGTATATCCAACCACTCTGCTCTGAGAGCTTACTTTTTCCAGGTGGAGAGGATGGAAAAATAATTTGGAGTGAGGATTTGATCCTGAATTAATTAAAATGTAGAGCACAGGCCTACAATGTTTGATTTTTTTCTTCTAAGTAGGAAACATTTAGAATCCCTAGAATTCTAGATCCCTATGCAAAAAACTGATGGGTAAATTTGTCATTCAGTTTCGATGAAAGATGTTTTCTCTTCACTAACGAAAAATCACAAATCAAATACTAGCTTTTCAATATCAAAAATTAGTAAGCTCTAGAGAGCCAATTAAACATTATCATCATATCTTGTTAATGTTTATTGTACGATCTAACTCTCACAAGCCAGGTAGATGGTGTTATCAGGCTAATTTGGGGACAGTTTTCATTATAATGTAGTTTTTGCAATTATGTGGTAGACCAGGTGGCAAGACAGCATGGCTTTGCATTGCCAAGGTGCAAAACAAATTCAGTGTTCAATCAACCTGAGAGAAAAAGGACAATTCTCATTTGCATAAACATGTAGCCACGGAAACTAGATGCACAGAGGTATGAGGAAAAGAGCTCTATTTTACATGATGTGCATAGAATATTTGACAGTTTAGATTGGAGTCGTCATTGATGTGGGTAGGAATGGTGCAGTTGGTTGCCATGGATATGATTTTCCCTACTGGCAGTGCAAAGATTGGCAGGGATGGATGCTGGAGGGGGGGGGGGGGGGGGGAAGAGACACACAAAAACGCCCAAACCACTGCAACACTCTGGCAGCCTCATTCTTTTCTTTTGTTGAAAAGCAATGCATCCTTTCTGTGCTAATGACAGCTCATCCAGCATGCAGTGTAATCTAGAAACATTGATATTTCTATAACAATTTATGTACAACATGTATTTATACCCTGCGCGCACACATATATAAAATATATATTTATACATACTAATTTTACATTGTGATATAGATGGATATAAAGGCATAGATATCTAATATGTAAATATATGTATATATTCCAGATTCTTTTTCCTGATCTAACATATAATCTTAAAAAACCAGCCTCAAAACCCAACATATGAATATACGCACACATGCAGGCACAAGCTAATTTTAACTGGTAAGAAAAGTATAATACAGTACGAATCTGAATCAATAGAATAAGCAAGCAACAAAGGAAAACAAAGAGTAATGGCTTGTATGGAGGGTGTATAGTTCATAAACTGGTCACTAGTTCACAAACTAACTGGTCAGACTCTTGTTCACCAATACAAAAATCTGTCTTTACAGCTTTTAATGTATGGCTTGAACACGCCAGGTGCTGAGCACTCTAGTTCTGATTTAGCAAAACACTTAAGCATGTGTTTAACTTTAAGCATGTGAATAGTCCCATTAAAGTCACAGGATTATTTACAGGTTTAAAGTTATGTGCTTTGCTGAATGGCCCCCAAACTGCTAAGCAACTGTGAGAATCCAAGCCATATTTCCTTATAAATTAGCTTACTAGAAGTTAAAAATTATTTTTATCTTTTCCTCAAAATAGCTCAATACATTGGGCCAAATGCAATGCTCAGTTATACTGGTGCAACTCCTCGCCTCATGTAATGAGTGCTCACTCATTCATAATCTTCTAGGTATCTCTATACATTTTTCGATTGTGCTTGTGTTTTAGCAGGTGCCATTTAGAAATGGAGTGATTTATTATTTACAAAAATGCATAAAAATATAAGGTTGTTTGTTTTTGTTTTTTAACAAGAGCTGCATCTTAGGTTTATCCTTTGGTCATAGGCAGCTAGATTCAGCTTTTGGTTTGGCACATGCAAAACCAGTGAAGCAAAGTGTGGAGATATGCGCGGGAAATATCAGCATTAGGTGGTTGTGAAATAAATAGGATATGGAACTGCGTAAGGAGATCTGAGTTCTCTTGCTAGCTCTATCATTGACTTGCTGTGTGACCTTAAGCAAATCATTTAACCTCTCTCTGCTTCTATGTCCCCAGTTGTAAAAAGGGAGAAGTATACTGAGTAAGCTTGGGATCTATAGATGAAAAGGCACTGTGTTTTCCTTAGTTTCCATGTTTTCCTTAGTTGTAGAGATGTAATGAGTAGGTTGCTGAAAGTCATTTTTTTGTAAAGGTGGCCCTCCAACCTTGTATCCTCCCTGTGGGTCCTCCCATTAGTCCTGTTGGAAATGCTGAATAGGAAAGAAATGAGCTACCAAACCACCAGCATGTTTCTACCTGGTCATAGGGAGCCTGATCCAAAACTTGTTGCAGTCAGTAAAAAGACTGATTTCAATGGCATTTGGATCATTCCCAGAGTGAGAGCCCACGGAACTGACAAAAAGTAACACTGGAGTGATTTGGAGGGGGGGGGGGATCTGGTGGTGCTGAGAATGTGTGAGATGTAAGGGGGGAGGAAGAGAAAAGTGTAGACAAAGCTCCCTAGCAGCACTAAGGAAAGCTTCAGCTTACAGAACATATACAATTCAGGAGGCACAAATTTCTGCACAATGCTCCACTGACCTGCCTGATCAGAAGGAACCATTTCAAAATGGTTCGGTCCTTATGCCGGTTCAACCCTTGTGCCCTCTGAGCATAAATCTTCTGTGGTGAGAAGGGGAATTCTGCCAACATCTGTTTTCCATGGACAAACATCCGCTTGCCTAAATTGCACTCAAAAACTGGTATGTAGTCCCCTGCAGTGTGGCATATAGGTTTTCATCTTGAATAGGTACACAAAACAAATCTGATCCAAATCTATTCATTTTTAGGTATTAATACAATGGGTCACCACCTAATTTCATTAACGATTGCACTGGTGTAACTGAGATCAGAATCTGGCACAAGAAGCATTTACTGTCAGCATTTTTAGCTGTAAATCGATGGTGGTTATAATAATCAATTCAAGTTGTTTATTCTGGCTGATTTAAATGTCCTAATTACTTTCTCCATCACACTCTTCTTCTTCTTCCATGGGTAAACTATTTGCCAGCTTCCCTTCCTAAATAAACTTCAGGAAAATTTAGATTTCAGTTTTTGACTAGCCAGTCGAAAGAGCTTTATAATATTTCCATCTTTTGTACAGAACACAAGCCTATTCAGTGTTTTTCTGAATCATTCAAATTAAAGCTCGAGATGAAGGGGAAAAAACAGTCAGATGGATGTATTCTGACATTTAATTATATATTAATAATTGCTCACAACGACGTTTCTTTTCATATTGGAGTCCAAAGGAACCAGGAGGCAAAGCCATGAGGTGCTTGTCTCACTCAAATTGAGAATGCAGTTTAACTCTGATCTGAAAAGAGAGGTTGAGAGAAGTTCTCGTTACCTTATGAAACTAATCCTATTTTTTCAAATATATTTTACATTTTTGTCATCTGCATTTTTAAGAAATTTAAGTCATCTCCCACTTGCAGTTGTAACAATGGATGTATCAATTGAATTTTCCATTGCCTGTATTATCTTTCTAAAAAGAGATGTCAGGATGTCCAGTCAACCAAGTGATCCAACTGACTGAACATTTTTGGATGTTTCTTAATTTTATGATAGTTCCTGATCCATGTTGCTACTAGCAAGTTGGCTATAAGATGAACATGGAACTTTAACATGAGGAGACTGTACAGTATCATTGACTGTTATGCAGGAATTCCTTTCCATCCAGTGAAATTATACCAAGTGCTGGAAATAATTCCTTCCTCTTTCCCACCCATTGAAGTGAAAATGGTTTCTAACTTTCTTTCAGGCTACCTACAATTGATGGGGAAAGGAGACTTGACTTATATGATCATTTCAGGAAAACTAATATTTATCTGAGTTCAGAAATGCACATTTCAGCCATGATTAACTGCAAATGTGTATTTTTCAGGGCTTCAAAATGTCACGTCACCATATTTACTATGTTACTGCACTATGTCTCCCATGATGAGTCAAACTGTGTGCCACTGTGAACTTATTGTTATCCTGTCTGCTCAATACGATGATGCCCTTCACCATTCAAATTAAGTTTGAACCCATGTCACAACTGCTAAGGCACTATTCATCAATTTTTTCATGGTATAGTTGCATGCCATGACTTTTTCTAATGTGTTTATCTCTATCATTAATTTTATCTGCAGATATAGTAATACTGAGTGATATGATTTACAGCTTAATAGAATGACTTTTTAAAACACTAGATAAACTAGTAAATCACTTGTAAGAGCCCACAGCCTGCAGTTCGGCAGATGTACTTAATTTTCTTCCTTTATTTGAAATCCTGAGTGGCTTCCTTGAACCGATCTCATGTGAACTAGATGGGATACTGTATATTTTTGACTATGGTAACGTATAGTAGTAGGGAAATGGCAGCCATCCATGGCTTCTTTTGACACTTCCCATGCATAGGCTGCTATGTTTAATTGGAAATAAAACAATAATATTATTGTATTTATTTATAAGCACCTATAGTGGTGACATAAGGATGGATATTATATAGACTAAAATAGCAATCCTTCACAGCAATTGAATAGCAGCCAGTAGACCAAGTGTTAGAAGATTTCCAGGCCTGTAGTTACTGAAAAGCCAGGCAAATGTGTCTGACATTTTGCTCTAAAAGTTTGGTCTTGAGGGTATATCTAGCAGGAGAGAATACCAGAGAAGAGTCCAGTATGAGAATCCATGCCCAGTCATTGTTTCCCATCAGCTTCACCCTTGGGACAGATAGTCAAAGTGTTTCTTTTGTCCTTTTGGGGTAACTGGGACTTATCCTTTCCTCTTTAAATTCCTCAAAATCCACTTCTTTCATCTTGCTTTCCACCATAGACCTCCACTCTGATACTATCTCATTCTCAGTTTGAAAACCTGCCCTCCCCAGTGTTTTTAAGATTAGATCATGAAATATTAGATTCCTGCTAACTTTATTTATTTTAACTTGTGTCCACTTTGCAGTAGAATAAATGTTTTTTGGGGATGGGGCCAGAGTCATGTCATTTTAAAAATCTCACTACTTGATAAATCAGGAACTCAGGGACTTTCAAAGCTCTCACCAAAGTACTGGCACAGAGGAAATTAAACAATTCAGATAAGGATCTGACAACACCTTTCACAAGCAATGTATGCACAGACAATTACTTGCTGTGAATATGATTAATGAAATTTTAACTTTGCACACAGTCAACCAATTCATCTTACAATAGTCTAATTTTTCTAGGAATGATGCATGAGGCAGGGATGTGTGTGGTCCAGAAAGAATAAGGTTTGCAGTTTTCTAAAATTCCCTAATCCTGTTTATCTACCATCTCTCCATAAAGAGCGATTGCTTCTTGAGAAATTCAAAGATCCAGTGTCTTCTTCAAACCTTCCTTCTGATTGTAAGAGGGACAGGGACAGAAATAATACCAAACAGAGGACAGAAATAATACCACATGACATATGTAACCAATCCCAACAAGCCAATGCAACACCAATTTTGAATATAAAGTATCTAGTTCTTACAGCAAAATTTCCCCAGTTCATAGGGGGGAAAGTTGTAAAAAAAAAAAAGGTTAAATAATTTTAAATACATTCAAAGAACATGTGATCTGCTTAGGGACATTAGATGTGCAAATAAAGAAACTTAATGATTTGCTAAAAATACCTTGCTTGGTTTTGTTAATAATGGTGAATTATAATTAGCACCTTCATTTTCAGATGGCAGCCTATGCAGCATAGTGTGCACATACTTTCATTAGTCTGATCTACTTAGAGGTGTTTTGTGCTAGCTGAAGCTTACAAAGTGGGCTTCTGTGGTATTTCTGGGTAGAGTTCATTTGAGTAGTCTAGATTTGAAATGACAAAGGCGTGAATACATGTGGAAACATCTACATTGTGGGATAATAGGCACAATCACTTGGCCAGAAAAACCAAAAAAGAAAGGCGGCATTTGTGACTGCTCTACTCTTTAGGAGAAGAGATCAGTCTAGAAGGTCACCATGATAGTGAACCACTCTGACAACTGGTCTGGGGCCTTTAAGCATTACCAGAATATAAATAAATAACAGTAGTACCAGGCAGGCAAATGCTGTTTGCTAGAGCTCGGTCAGGTATTGCACAAGTAGGTTTTATATTCTATTCTCATATACTGAGAAGGAGACATACAGCTGAGTATCATTGGCATAGTCATGATGTTATGGCCCTTAGTGTCTAATAGTGGTGTCCGGTGGCTTCATACTTTTTATATGCTGGATATAAGCTTAAATGCAGGTTGTGAGTAAACGTAACTAGTGCATTCCAGAGGACAGACACCATGGGGACCCTGAAATAAAAAGTTACATAAGCTTTCTTTATCTTTAGAATTATTCTGATATAGATTACAGCAAAAGAGGTTTTCCAAGGTATTTGATTTTGATACCGTAAACTAGGTCTAATTTCTGATATTTGTTTCCAGAAGAGACTGTTTTGGTAATTAGGAAAAAAAAATCTATTGAGCTATCTAGTGCCACTACAGGACTGTTCCCTAGTCTGTACAGTATATTTTTCTAGTGCTTTGTTCATAAATGTCTCATGAACTCATACATTTTCTATACCCCATAACACTGGAGCTAGGCAACTAGAACAGCAGTTTTGAATTTGTAGGTTTAACCACAATATTTTATCAAGAAAATAATCTCCTGCTCATTTTTTCTGACAATGTCAGGGGATGGAAAATTGGTCACTGCAGCCACCCTCTTGTCTGGAACTTCTGCTTGTTTCTTGTGAAGAACTGAAAAGAGACTTTAGATCCTTTGGTTCTTGTGAAGAAGCCTTTGTTGCTTAGAAGCCTAACGGGCATGAGCAATATGTTCCTGTGTCTGACCACAATGTGGCACACCTGCTAGTCTTTAAAAAGTAACCTTTAGGGTTTAGTCCTAATGAGGGAGTGCTCCACATAGTTGCATAACTTACAGAAGATGTCATGCACACACTTTTAAATGGGCATGTTTACAATACATGTTGACATCCAGCCGCCTCAGTAATTAAGTTGGTAATGCGTGTCCACACCACATTCTTTGTGTTGGTGGAGTGCGCCTCACTAGCAGCGCCTGCATTGATGTCTGCTGAGCAGTGCAGTTGAAAACCTTTATAAGAGCAGTCACAGCAGAGCACTGTAGGACACCTCCTGGAGGTCAGTTAGGTCAATGTAAGCACACCGTGTCTACAATGCCTCTACATCCCCCTAACAACCTTGAATTAAGCACTACACCTCTCACAGTGGTGGAGTTCTTACGTCAGTTTAGCAGGTGAGTTTTATCAGTGGACGGGACCTGGTAGTGTAGACACATTCATTATTAGGTTGACATAAGGCAGCTTACATAAACCTAACTGTTTAGTGTAGACCAGGCATTAGATGTATTTTGCACACTTTTACCCAGCAGCTGAGCCACACTTTAAATGTTTTGAGTGATCTCACTGGTCCTGTTTGGAAAATCTTCAGTAGCTGGATGAGGGCAGAAGAAGTCAATAAACTTTCGAGTGGAATAAGTCTCTAATGTATGTTAGCAAATGCTTTTTGTGTGTGTGGTAGTAAATTCCGTTTCCATTCTATTTGTACACTTTCATGACCATAATTTTCTCCTTGTCAGACTGCTCATTTACTATAGCCCACAGCAGTTAATTTCGTCAACTCTTCCTCCCACTACTTCAGTCCATTTGTTTAGTTGACTTGCTTTTGATGCACGCAGGGCTGTCACTTGCTAAGATTTCTGGACATGTCATGCATTTTTATTGTTATAAGGGATATTGATAGGTCACTAGTGTTTATATTCCATATGCTAATTGTACCAAAGTTTCTACCTCTAGGGAAATGGTCAAATTTGTCTTATGATCACTAACTGTATTTGGTTATTTAAATTATTTTCTATCTTTTGCCACAAAGTCAAACTGAAGCAGCTAAAAATCTTACATGATCCATAAATGACTTTCCCTGCAATGAGGATCAACTTAAGTCACTAATGAACAATGATTTTAAAAGAACATCAAGGTGATATCTGTTATAAGTTAACTATTGGCCCCATCCTCCCCATCATTCTTAATACATCTTTAATACACATCGGAACACTCTCCCCAGACTATTGTGTTAATTTTTTAGGTAACCTACTGTTGACAAGAATTTGAATCCTTCAGAGTTATTACACAAAACTAGTGTTAATCTACTTAATTTTCTGTGTTATCTCATTCTACAGCTGTGCATAGCCTTGCAATTCCAGTTCTCACAGCATTCCATAAACTTTCCTTTTGGTTCATTTCATGCACAAATTGCAAACCATAGATTCATAAATAGTCCATGGTTGCATGAATGCAAAATCTCACATTTATAAATTACTGTCACTGCAGTCCATTGCTAACTTTTAGCCATTGGCTGGGAGTTTAAGGTTACTTGAGACAGTGGAAGATCACTGTTTAAGGACAGGACCATTTGTGGGTCTTCAGTTATGGGTAGAGGAGAATGTATAGCAAAGCTGGTTGGAAAAGAGATCCCTCCCCCCCAACCTTTTTTGTCAGATTTTGAAATTTCAGTGATGTAGGTAGTTAAAGATACAAAATGTTGCAACCTCTCTAATCGAGAGAGTATTCTCACTAGTGCTTAATACGATACCTTTTTTGTCTGTGCATCCTGAGTTTAATTCAAAGTCACTCATTTACTGTGTTCTAAATGGGCTATTTTAAGAACCACCTCTTGTTCCACAGCCTGGAGTGGCACCTGCATTTAACTGGGACACTTTGGTTGTCAGAATCCTGGACTCATCTTGTATGAGCTGAGGATCAGTCTTTTCCAATGGAGGGCTCAGGGCTATGGAAGCCGTTTCTAGGGAGATCCTGTCTTAACAACTTAAACTGGTAAGGTGCTCTAACGTACTGCAAGGCAAAGGCAGCCTGCTTATGGATAGGGAGGATGCCAAGTCCAATTGACATTTTAACCTTTTAATAAGAGACTACAGTAGACTCTCAATTATCCAGGATTGGGTTAACCAGGATGTAGATTAACCAGGATGTCAAAAAAAACCAAACACATAACTCACAGGGCCGGCTCTGGCTTTGTTGCTGCCCCAAGAACAAAAAACCCCCAACCCACCAGGGCAGCGAGTGAACCAACACCCGCTTCCCCCAGTGCAGGGTGGCTGGTGAACCAACCCTCTCCCCCATATTTCCTATGGATGGTGATTATCCGGGATTTTATTAACCAGGATTAATTTTTTCCCTATCATCCTGGATAATCGAGAGTCTACTGTACTAAGGAAGGAAATGAGATGGAAGAGATATTCTCCTGTTGAAAAGTATCCAGATACTACAGTGATGAGTGCTTCCAACATGCACGTACTATTAATAAATATTAAAATTAATAATATTGATAGGTTAGATTGTGCTTTAACTTGCATAGGAGATGGGGAATGTGGGCTATGGACGGAGAGGTGAAGTGATGCCCCCAGCCCCAGCAAATCAAGGGGATCCAATGGAATTGTGATTTATGAATCAAGAGGAGAGAAAGGAAGAGATGGCAGTAGCCACAAATCAGAATGAGAGCTTTGCCCCTACAGCCCAGTGTTTTGACTAGTCTAGTTTTTTAAACTACGAGCCCATTCAAGGGTAAATTTGTATATTAACTTGCATTAAGGGAAGCTTCTGTATTAAATTATTATAGACTCATTCCCAGAAGCATCACGAGTTTAACAAATGACAGAGTATTCAGAAGTTGAGACTCCCTGAATGTTACGGAGAAAAACATATAGAAATTACAACAGTAAATTATTCCTGACAGTATGCAGTAAATTAAAATAAAATATAACCCTGCCTTGCACAAATGCTCACCAATGTGAGTGAGGGTTTTACAATCAGATCCAAAGGCACCACGCATCAGGCAGAGACATGCTGGGAACATCACAGAAAATGTGGCGCTTTCTCTCCATTTTTGTGCTGTGCTACTGTGCTGAAATTGTTCTATAGAGTGACCTAGGCTGAACTGAAAATTAAATTTGGAGTGGTTCAGGGTAGGTGTAGGAACTTCTTATGGCAGGAAAATAGCTCTTTTAAAACAATATTTGTTTGCTTGTTGCTATGAATTATTTTTTAACTTGGTCTCCAGCCCTGCTTGCCTTCATTCTGCATCAGTGACTTTCTCTTGAATCTTACCAATAACAACATGTAAGGTTTCATTTTTATTACTTAAACTCTCTGCTAGCTTTTTACCATCAGTTACTGCTTTTGAGTTTCTTTGTCCTCATTAGAGGCAGGAGTTCCCCTCCATAAGATTGTGAGTACGAAGATGGTGCCAATCAGCTGCATGATGGATGCTGATTAACTGCAAAATAGCTTTGTGTCCTGTAACCATCTTTTTTTCTGAGGCTTGACAGGGAGGAGAAGATCCAGAGTGGGCAAGCTTAGCCCACATAAGAGCAGAGTTATTGCCAGCTCAGTTTATGTTATGCAGCACATCCTCTGCTAACATACTGCCAGTGTCACATGACTTCCAGTTTTCTTTTAAATGTCATAAAGGATGAGGCTCTCAACATTTCTCTTGGAAGATTGTTCCGCAACCCAATAGATCTGACACTCAGAAAGTTTTTCCTTATATTCAATCTGAATTTTTCCTTTGTAAAATATTCTCCAATGATTCCGACTTATTTTCCTTTGTTCTATCTCAATTCATCTTCATACTGGGTATCTACAACCTTCAAAAATGAGTAGTTGTATGTTCAACCCCAAAAGCCCCAGTCAGAATTGGGGCTCCTTTGTGCTAGTTGCTATGCAAACGTTTAGGTGAGTATATGAGTTGTTAGACCATAATCTACTAAATCCTGATTCTTTAGCTCAAGCTGTAGCAGCTCTGGAGGTTCCCAGTTGATTTCCTGGTGTGTCTGCCAGATGGAAGCTGTCACATAAGTGGGGGCTCATCCATGATTCAAACCTCTGAGCGGAGGAAGTATGTAACCCGCTAGTGTGTCTAAAGGGTGTGTTAGAGGTAATCCTCTTTGCTGATCTACAAGGTATATGCTTTGTTACAGCCCCTGGCTACTGGGTTGTAGTACAAGCTGTAGCAGTCTTCAATGTGTTGGCCCCATTCAGTCTTCAATGTGTTGGCCAATATAGCAGCCATCACATCTACAGTAGGATTTTTGTGTCATTGCCCCCTGTTGAGACAACCAGGTCAATACCATCTATAGATGATGGGAGTGCTAGCGTAGATAGGGCTTTAGGGAACTGTTAATGTTTTAAGCACTATGTTGTATAACTCTGCTAAGAGCAGACTTCATTGGCACAGTAGTAAAATTACTGGCAGCTTTTGGCAACTTATCTATTCTAGTCTTCCCATCTTGGCAAAGTAAAGTACTAACCAGTGTGAGTACAGGAGACAGAATCCTGTGCCAATGCACTGAGAAAGTAGATAGAAGATAGCCAGTTTAAAAATGACTGGGGAAAGAGATCCAATTCTGTGCTGAATAATTTCTTTTCCTTTCCACATACTCAGTATTCTGCAAAAATATTCAGCTATAAAGGTTTTAAAAGACAAACAAGTTTTTTTGCAGATCCTTTTCCTAGTCCCACAGATATTAACAATAGTTTGTCATAGCCATATCTCTAGCTTTCCTTCTCCAGAAGAGTTACATGACTAACCCGATGTTCTGTCAGTCCTATTAGCAGTGCAAAAATGTAATTTGTCTGCCCAAGTAGGCCTAGGTTGTGACTTTAGACATAGTGTGGAGTGAAGGTAGTGCTGTGCCACCCCTGAAATAACCTGGGAAGCCACTGTAACCCCCTGAGTCACAGTTTCTCACTTGCTTCCTCCTATCTGTGTGGGAATATTGACATCCCCATGCCAGCTCAGCCATACTAGCCACAATATCAAGGTGTAGAGAGCAAGGCTCCACATATTTCTTGCTTCTCCTTGTCCACTGTTCCAGGAAAGGAGTAAGTGGTCAAGCAGCTCTACTTACTCCTGTACTCCCAGGCTAAAGGCCTGGGTAGCTCACACAGTGGTTTAAAGGGGGCAGTGGTGTTTTTCCCCTTTATTGTCTTGCAGGAGTGTACAGTCCAAATCACAGTCTAGCCTCTGGGTAAAAGAACAGTCTGCCTTACATGAGGTTTAGACTTCACACCTTCATTTCCAAATACTTGATGCATTAATCCCTAGTGCCCGCTACACTGTGCTGCTGTTAATCCTGATACTGCACTAGAGCTAATACACAGTATCAAGAAGAATCTCATTATTCCAGCGTTCTTAACTAGTATCACGGGCAAGAGAAAATGTGTATGGAGCAATCCCAGGATACCAGTGCTCAGAGCCAAATTCACACAGTACTCTGAGGTTTTTAACACCAGAGTACTTTGCTTCAGATCACTCCCTTTCAAAATCAGCAGTGAAAACTGATATTAAATATGTTCACAATGAAGTTTGTCCCTCCATAATTTGATTTACGGGAAAAAGATGGCAACGCATTAAAAGCTAAGTGCTGTTCAGTAGTCCTTAATTCCTCAAAAGTTGAAATCCTTCACTTAAATGTGCAGGATTTATTTACCTCTGCTTTCCCCTTTGGATGAAATATGGATAGCTGAACTGCAGGGGAAATTCACCCCCAGTAGATGGCAGAGTGAGTTCCTACACATTTGTATTGCATCTGGGATGCCATAGGACAGGGGTCTCAAACATGCGGCCCGGGGGCCACATGCGGCCCGCAAAGCCCTTCCCTGCGGCCCGCCAAGCTTCCTGGCGGCCCCCCCCCACCCCCCCCATAGCAGTTTGCAGGACGGAGCGGCCAGAAGTGGAGGCTTCTCTGCTGCCTGGCTGGGCCGCGTGTGTTTCTAGCTCTGGACTTCCTAGATTGCTCTTGCTTTGTTTGCCAAACAGCTGTTGGTGGTGCCTAGCGCTTTCCAGGAGGGAATGGGGAGCTGCGTGCTCAGAGGAGGAGGTGGGGCAGGGGTGGGACTTCTTGGAAGGGGTAGAGTGGGGGCGGAGCCGGGGCAGCAAGGGCGGGGTGTGTGTCAGTGGTGTGGCCCTCGGGCCAGTGCACTAGTCCTCATGGAAGGGGTGGAGTGGGGGCAGAGCCGGGGCAGCGAGGGTGTGTGTGTCTGTCAGTGGTGCGGCCCTCGAGCCAGTGCACTAGTCCTCATGCGGCCCTCGTGTCATTTGAGTTTGAGACCCCTGCCATAGGAGGACTAGTGGCACAGACTGTCCAGGGGATGATCTGAATTAATGCATCCCACAATTGCCCATCCCCTCACTGACCAGCACTGCCTACTGTTGAAACTGATTTAGTAGGAACCGGTGTCCCAGGGTCCCAAGGACACTGAGCAAAATTTCTGCTTTTAACTGTTGATTATCTCTTTAAATACATATATAGATGGAACATTCAGCCACACTCCCTTAGATTTCTTATCTCTTTTATGCTTGCAATAGCACTCTTTTGTGCTCTTTAGCAACCCATTTAAAAATGGTGGACAAGGTCTCTTAGGTTATACAAAAAGAGCTATAGCTGCCCATTTTGTCTGTGTAACTCTGTGGCATCTATTTGAAAATTTAAACCTGTAAATCCAGAGTTTGATTGAATACATTTTATTTATAAAAGCAATTACTTATACAAAAGACTCACTATAGTTCTTTCTTTTAAGAACACTAGAAAATCATAGAAATAGTAGCATGTCGTAAGAATAAATAAATCAAACTTCAGATCCTCAGTGTAAAAATGACAAAGGCTATTAAGATTTTAGCGACGATAGTCTAACAGAAGCCAACAGTGTAGGACCAAACAGGATCACAAATAAGCAGTACTAAGAGGAGCTATAGAACATTAAACCTGGTAAAAATACAGTCAATCTAATGAATTCTGGAGTATCCAGCATATGATAGAGACAGTAAAGGAAACAGTATTAATATTTCATTATTAACAGCTTTAAAACTGTCTGGTCAAGAGAATAATTGCTGACAAATTACCAGTATCTAAATTAAAAAGAATGTAATTAGTCATCTTTCAGTGTACTGTCTTCATGCTCTATAGAAGTAAAAACCATGATTGAGATGTGTCAGATCAATTGTTCGATGTCAAATGGTTTGGCTCTTGAGGTGCAACTGTCTGCTCAAGTATTTGAACAAGAGTACATGAACTTCCTACCTCTCTTTTGTAGAGAAACTAAGGTCCTCAAAATGTTTAGCCTATGGCATTTGGTTGGCTTTGTGCCATCCCTACCTTCCAGTGGCCAAAAAGGGGTTTTTAGGTGTGTTTCTGGGGAAACTGGGCACTCAAAAATAATATGTGGTACCTATAAAGATCTTTTTAATCAGAGTTCAAAGTACTTTGCAAAGAAGAGTAAGTATTACTATTCCCCTTTCACAGATGGGGAGACTGAGGTACTAAGATTAAACAGCTAGCCCCAGGTTACAGAGAAGGTAAATGGCAGGCCCACACTTTAACCACTGGGACATGCTGCCTCACTGAGAACTAGCAGGAGAAAGAGAGTTCCATAGAGAGAAGGAGAATAAAGAAAAAAAATATATCAAAGCCAAATAAATTACATAGGAGTCAAGTCTTCTTTGTAATCTATCAAGGCTGGGCATTTTAAAATTGTTTTTGTCCTGTAATTTATAAAGTAATTATGGATTCTAAAAATCAGTTATGCATAATTTCCAAAAAGAAACAGTATGTTTGCCAGAAGCTGGGAATGGGCGACAGGGGATGGATCACTTGATGGTTACCTGTTCTGGTCATTCCCTCTGGGCATCTGGCATTGGTCACTGTCAGAAGACGGGATACTGGGCTAGATGGACCTTTGGTCTGACCCAGTAGGGCCATTCTTATGTTCTTATGTTTTCCATAAAAGAACATTTTAAATGAGATATTAGAATTAAGGCCTTGTCTATGATGGTGGCAGCATGCAGGGTATGTGTAACCTTTCCCTGCTGCCTCCCTTCTGCCAGCCTTTCCCCATTTCTGGAGCCTTTCCCTGCAGCACGGATAGGCTCTGGCAGCTCTCTGGTGCAGGGAAAGGCTCTGGCAGAATGGAGGAAATGGGACATTACACTGTTAAAAACAGCAGTATAGTTGGGTAAGCACCTACTGAGTGTGAAAGAAAGCTATGCAGGCCATACACCCTAAGGATTCAGGCATGCCTTCACTGTACTGGCCTAAGCAGTGCCTCACCATCTATACTGCTGTTTATACCTGTGCTAGGGGCACATGTAGTGTCTGTATTCTACATGCTGCCAGGAAGTGTGGAGATGACCTTAGAGTTCTATTATGTCCACACCGTAAATGTCTTAAAACAAATCAACAACAGAGTTAGGACTCTAAATTCATTCTTCTTCCTCACAGCGTGCAGGATGTGCATCCTGAAAGAGACTAAAGCCTGCTTTTCCTCCTATTGAGGTCAATATAAAAACATCCATTGACTTCAATGGGAACGGATTGGGCCCTTCACCCCTTGAGTTTAGTACAAGCTGTCATTTTGGTTGGGTTTTGTAGGACTGGTTATTTTTTCTTTGTTTTGTTTTGCCTTTGAACTCACTACTCCTTATGGCATGTATGTTGCTCTTATAGGAAGATCAGTACAGTGCAGTTTTCCTGTAGTGTCTAAAAATAATGTCGGTAAATTTTATGTCATCAACTACGAAAGAAAGTTTTGGAAGAAACTGAGTTACAAATATTTATAATATCAATTTGGTTAAAAACTAGGAATTCTGATTCTCACAGGGAAATTACCCTTGAAAACTAAGGTTCCAATCTCAGAGTCATGTAAATAGCCTAATTACTGGTTTGAAATGTTAGTTATATTGGGCTAGAGACTGTCACAACCTTTCCTTGGCTGCATGAGACAGTGAGATTTGTCATACTCGCCTGCTGGGCTCTGCTCAGATTGTGCCAGCAGTGGGAAGTAAAATAGCGGTTACACACTTGATGTTCCCTCACTGTGCAAGTGGATGAGGAAGGGATGGAGAGTGGGAGGAGCCACCAGCAGGGCAGCCAGATAGATACACATGTGGAATGAGTTATTACCCAAAAAGAGTTGAAGTAAATTATTTTTCAGGGGTAAGAAAGGGAGGACATCCTCCGAGTGTATGTCAGCACTATAATCACTGGGTGTGAGTGCAGCTCGAATAGACGTACCTGAGCTAGCTTTAAGCTAGCTGGGCTCTGGAACAGCAGAGCTACAGCAGTGCCTGCTTCACTGCAGACTGTACAAGCTGAGGTGACCAGATGTCCCAATTTTATATGGACAGTCCCGATTTTGGGGGCTTTTTCTTATATAGGCACCTATTACCTCCCGCCCCCCATCCTGATTTTTTACACCTGCTATCTGGTCACCCTAGTGCAAGCTCACCCAGTGCCCTGATAATTACACCTGAAGCTAGCCCCCACTGAACCATGTGCTGCTTTGGCTTCACTGCTCCAGCACACCCAAGACAGCTAGATTAAAGTTAGCTTGGATATGTCTACACTAGCTGCAGTCACACAGTTGCAACTCATTCTCTGGCCTGCTCCTGGGGCAGTGCAGTTAAAGGTTTCTCCTTGCTTATGAGAAATTATAACCCAGCCATTATGACTGTGCAGTGTATCATGATGGTTGCACTTTGGTCGCTTTGTGCACAATTATTTGTGTAGCACCATGTATTCTTTGAAGTTCAGGGAAATTTTTTAAGTATTATCGATCACATTAGAAGAATGGGTAAATGATTTGTAATGGATATTTTTTTCAATAAATGTTTACTCTTTTTGTTCCATTTTTTCTGTTCCTTTCAAACTGCTTGAAACCAGGTTGTAATTTTCTCACATTCATTTGTCGTTTGAAATTATTCACCATGTAATTTCTGTGAATAATTCTTAGTCTGTAGCTCGTTTGTGAACAGTTTGTTGTGTAATTCTGATATTCAAAATGTGAGCTGTTTTGCTTGAACACATGGTTCACACAGACTGCTTGGAATTAGATTTCTGATGTGCATACTAATTCTAATTAACTATCTGCAAATATTCTGTATTATCAATTAAAGGTACCATTTTGTCAAACGTTCCTGCCAAATAAATTCTCTTCCTAGATATTTACTAGAGCATTTGCTAGAATATGCACAGGAAGCATAAACAAAAGGGAGTATGAATACAGTCAAATGTATTTGTTTTAAAATGTGAACAATATTGGTGATTTCATCTCTCCCGCCTAGATTTTTACCATGCTAATGATTATTATTACCATCTTAGAATTAGAACTGGTAAAGATCTGAATAGTTTTACTGACCAACCATCACATTGATACTGGAATTGGTTTTACCCATTCTGCAGGGTTGGGGTTTTTATTTTAGTAATGATAAATATTGTGACAGATGGCAGTTCATCTCAGTTAATTGCACTAAAAGCAAAAAGGCTTATTCCTAAGGAATATTCACAGTTGTATAAATAGAAATCTTTTCCTTTTCAATTTATATAGTAAGCCATTCTTAGTCTAAAGGATCACTCTGTCTACAGTCACAGTCCTTGGTAAGCTGCCAAACACAATAGGGCAATAATTAACATGTGCCAGGGATTCATCAACATACACAGTGGTAGAGGGCAATAGCAGGCTTTTTTTTTTTTTTTCCTTCTCTCCACGTCTGTGTAATTCATGAAAGATCTCCAGTATGTAAATCAGTTCCTGCTAAACACCCAGTAATACAATTCCTTTTATTTTCCGGGGCTGTTGTCGAATTTCTTGCACATCCAAGAAAGACATTTACTCTCTCTCTTTTTTTTTTTTCATGTTCAGAATCCATTTGCAGACTGCAGATGGTAAAAATAACATATTTGTTTACTTGCCCTACAGACTGCTCTGTAAATAAATCATCTGATAAACTACAAAACAGGAGCAGAATGAGATTCATTTCCCTTAATGTTGTACCAGTGGAAATAGTGGAATTACTCTCCCTGTTAGCCCAGGGTGACAGTAAGCTGGCCTGCTAACTTATGTGAATGTAAAAAGAAATACTGTAAGTCATACTGTACCTAGCTTTTACCACCCAGCAGCAGGTAGTCAAATAAATCAGAGACGTAAATTAAATTTCAGTTAGTCTTCAGGTAGACCTTCTTTCCCTTTATCTGTAAGGAAACCAAACTTCCTTCCCATCTCTTTTGTTGTTTTTATTGTTATTAAAATGTATCAGCATTGAAGTGAAATCCCAAGTATTTGCCTTCTGTTATTTACTTTTGACCCTAAGGGCTTGTCTTCACTTGAGACGGCAGGGATCGATCTTTTGGTGATCGATTTATCGCGTCTCGTTAAGATGCGATAAATCGACCACCAGCGGCTCCCCCGTCGACTCCGGAAGTCCAGCTCGTGAAGAGGCGCAAGCTGGAGTCAACGGGGGACTGCGCCGCTGACCGCCACCGCCGTGATGATGGGAGGTAAGTCGGCTGTAGAGACGTCGATTTCAGCTACGTTATTAACGTAGCTGAAATTGCGTATCTACAGTCGATTTCCCCCCCTAGTGGAGACCAGCCCTAATGCAAGGGGAGTGTGGAAGCTCTCCAGTTAGGTTACCCACATCATTAATTTGCAGGAAATAACACAGGAATACTGGCAGATGGTAATACAGAGGAGTTCTGTTGTGCAGTTATATCATATAAACCTGCTAAGTAGTGTCGGGGACTTTTTAACCCAGACGGCAAGGTTCGTTGTCTGACCGCAGGGTGAGAGACAGGCAACACCAGCAAGGTCCAATACAAGCTCTTTATTGAAGAGTGCACACAACAATAGAGAGCGGCCCGTCTCCAGAGAGAACCAGCACACTCTTACAACAACTAGTGTGATTATATAGACAGTTTCGTCGCGTCATAGCTTAAGCAACTTGAAACCCCCAAACCCCCCTTTACTAGTTAAAAGCTTTTGACATCTATATACATTTATCTCCATTGACAGTACAAACAGTTCAGGATGCCTCAGCAGCTCCTTATCAGCATCTTCGTCATGTGCCAGAGGCTGAGAACAAAGAAGGAGTTAGGTACAGATAAAACTCAGAAACAGGGAGTAACAGGGAGTGGAGACTCCGAGTCTCCATCTGTTTAAACAAATTGTTCCTGGTACTTTGGTTACAAGAATGCGGCCCTCCCTCTTATCTTATCTCCTATAGTTTGAGCAAGCATGCCCTCAGGTTTCACAGAGAGACAGGAATGGCTTAATAACTGCTGTTAGCCTAACTTTGGTTAAGCTGGCCAAACAATGCTCTATACTCCATATTTTTGGGCCTAACAATCCCCCCTTTGTCCCTGGAGTACCTTGGAGGGACTCCTGGGACAACTAACTGCTATAAGTGGTGAGCTTGGGGTTGGTTACTTTTGGGCAGAACACACTTTGGCACCCATCCAACACCCAACCTTTATTATTACATATAAGGCGAGTAAGCCGCATATAATTACAACAGCGCTCCGGAGTACATTGTGGAGCCAACCACCTATATCTGGAATCCAATTGAACAGGTTACTCCACCAGGACTCAATTCGTTTTCCTCCATGGTCCTTTGCAACTTTCATAATGTGGTTTGCCCGTTCCCAAGTGGCATTATAAACATCAGGGACATACACGCAGCATTCCTGTCCAATTAATGCACATGTTCCCCCCTGGGAAGCCAGCAATATATCTAAAGCCAAGCGGTTTTGAAGCACCATCTGCCTGAGTTTTCGCTGCTCAGTTGCTAAGTCCACTAAAGCATCTGCAGTGGTATTTGCCATTATTTCTAAAACTCCTTGGAGTCTCATTACTCCTTCTCCTATTCGCCAAGTGGCTCCTCCACATGCAAAAACAAACCCTGCACAAACACCTGTCCAATCGTTTAGAGCTCGCCAAGTGAGGGGGCGAGATTCTTTGACGTCTTCTTCAGCCCCTCTTACATTTCTAATCTTTTCCTTTGGGAGGTGAGCCCGATACACCACAGGTGGTTCTAACCAGGCTAAATAACAGGACCCACTCCAGGACGAGGGGAGAGCTAGGTATGCCTTGTTGCCACATACCCAGTATACTCCAAACAATGTGGGGAACAGTTTAAAGAGTGTTCTGTTACTTATTTTATACCATCCTGTCCAGGATGGAAGAAGAGGAAATCTAGCTGTTGAAGCATTGAAGGAACATAAGCACAGGGAGTGATTTGGGAAGTTATACTTAAGCGTGCAATTTATAACATACTCATCAATCAGTTTATGTCTTTCCTTGGGCTTATAATTATACCATATGAATAAATAATTCATTTGTCCTGGCCTAAGATCGACCAGAATATCCCTGAGGGAATTCATCCTGTCCGCGGAAAAGGTTCCACAGTCTGGCCAATCTTTAGTCGGGGACAAATGAGCAGTGAAAGAGGGCCACTGAATTTGGCATAAATTCTTCATCTTAGATTTAGTCAAGCCAGCTGTTCCAGAGATCTCCTTCCAATCCCTAAGTATCAGAGACAACGGGGCGTCCCCCGGGCACTTACTGCCTAATTGTCCCATTCTAGCCTGTGGGGACTCTAACCCTGTTCCAGGGACTCTAACCCTGCTCCGAGGACTCTAACCCCCCCTTCCGGCGATCGCTTACCTTATCCAGGGACTCTAACCCCGAAGACCTGGATCCTACTCAACGGGTAGGTGGACGTTGCTGGATTTCTACAGGCTTCTGCTGGTTCGCAGGACTCGCCTTATCGCCGATGCAGGGATCAGGTTACCGGGCAAGGCTCCTCGAAGCCGGAGGATGCGCGCTGCGTTGCTTCGGAGTCTGATCCCGCACCGGAGAGTCAGACGAGTCCCGGCGGAGTCGCCAAATTTGTCGGGGACTTTTTAACCCAGACGGCAAGGTTCGTTGTCTGACCGCAGGGTGAGAGACAGGCAACACCAGCAAGGTCCAATACAAGCTCTTTATTGAAGAGTGCACACAACAATAGAGAGCGGCCCGTCTCCAGAGAGAACCAGCACACTCTTACAACAACTAGTGTGATTATATAGACAGTTTCGTCGCGTCATAGCTTAAGCAACTTGAAACCCCCAAACCCCCCTTTACTAGTTAAAAGCTTTTGACATCTATATACATTTATCTCCATTGACAGTACAAACAGTTCAGGATGCCTCAGCAGCTCCTTATCAGCATCTTCGTCATGTGCCAGAGGCTGAGAACAAAGAAGAAGTTAGGTACAGATAAAACTCAGAAACAGGGAGTAACAGGGAGTGGAGACTCCGAGTCTCCATCTGTTTAAACAAATTGTTCCTGGTACTTTGGTTACAAGAATGCGGCCCTCCCTCTTATCTTATCTCCTATAGTTTGAGCAAGCATGCCCTCAGGTTTCACAGAGAGACAGGAATGGCTTAATAACTGCTGTTAGCCTAACTTTGGTTAAGCTGGCCAAACAATGCTCTATACTCCATATTTTTGGGCCTAACAGTAGGATAGCCAATCTGCCTGCCTGAACATTATGGGATCTCGATTTTTTCCTTCCATCTTTCTTTCTTATTCTCTAATTCAGCCTCATTCTTCCTTCCATATGCCCTAACCAGATCCCTCTCTGTTCCCTAGTTACAAATTTTCTCTTCCCTTGATCTTCCTTCCCCTAATCCAAATCTCTCTTTTTGACACCATCAAGTTCAGTGCATTTGGAAATATTCCACTGGAGTCTAAGGTCTTTCCCTTATTCCACATATCTAGGTGTTTTTGATTTCCTGAGTTTCCCCAAGAAGAAATGCCTCAAAATTTGTCCCCTTTTACCTTGGTGAAAAGGAGATTTGAAGACATAGTGGACCAAATTCATTCCTACTGTAACTCCATTAACTTGAATGGAATTACCTGAGGGAAAAATCTGGCCCAAAAGCTTGGTATATGGATTTTAGCATTAATATTTCTACTGGGACACAGGAAGAGGAAAATGTTGTGCCTATTGGAATCTAAAAAGACCTTTGAGTCTTGTTTCCATCTGATAATTGGGCTGAACACTGAAAATTGGCACATGTTTCTTAACCAGTTTGTCCATATTAAGCAGCTGGCTGTAGAGAAATGAGCACAGATAAATCTGTACACAGTCAACCATTTTAACTTTGCCATAAAATGAAAACTGCATTTCTATATAAGACTTGGTTCTGTTAAGGAGCCTTCACCAAGGAATGACATTTAGCTCATGATTTGTTATTTTGGCATGATGTGTTGCATGGGCCCCAGTGACCAAGCCATAAGGCTGTCCCAAAGAAAAATTGCAACAACCCTGCAAAAATGAGGACAGCTAGAAATCCAACTTGCCATGATACTTTCATGCAGCAAGAGGAAAAAAAGATTGATATCATGCCATTGATCTGTAGCCGCACTCGTTAATATTAGTGGGAGCTGTGCATACAGATTAACACATAAAATGATAAAAAATTCCTAGCTGTATAATTAATTATAGCTAACTATAACTTTGAGCTAGTAAGTTGAGGAACAATACCCCAAAAGTCATTTGCAATTGTGCTGTACTGTGTTGTGCTTAATTCCTAGATGGGGTGCAGATCCCCTTTTTTCACTTCTATTACAATGGCTGCCTTTAAAAGGTCAGGCTGTGAAATCATTTTACACAGTGATATCTGAGAATGACACCACAGTTTTCCTCAACAGGTAGAACAAGCAAGAACTGTGGTAACCGTGTGGTAACAATGACTATTTAATTATGACCACCAAATATTTTGAGCCTGACAATGTGCTCAACAGAATACCGAATATGGTGAGTACAAAGTACCTACCCAGAGGGCTTTCAAGTCAATATATGTAATGCTTTCTATACACTATCTTTAAATATAAATTAAAGGCCTGAGTCTCCTCTTACATCAGTATTATACCAGTGTTACTTTATTGGCTTTAGCTGAGTCACTCTTGATAAACCTCAGTGTAACTGAGATCAGAATCAGTACCATTGGAATGTCTCTAAACAATCATACTATATTCAGGGCAAATTCTCCATATTATGCCTCTGGTTTAGCCATAAACAAGTAGCTTCTGAACGGCAACGGATTTTGAAAAATCATTGGGGGCTTTGGGAGGGTTGTTGTTGTTGTTGTTACTTTTAATTCTGGTGTTATATCCATGCAATTCTAAGCTCTCAGATTCTATGGTGATGAGTTTGGTGTAAATATGTCTAGCCTGACATATGCTTTGATACAACTTTAACAAAGGGGGAAATGAAAAATGACCAAAAGGTTATCTAGGTTTTTCTTGCTCTGTGGTATTTGCTAGTCCTGTTCATTTCCTTCAGCTTCTACCCACTTTTCCAACTGATCAGGGTGTGGTATATAATCTGAATAAAAACAATAGGGATTGTTCAACCACTGATGCTTGAGGAATCTATTCAGTAACTCCCAATAACACTAATGGAAGTTATGCATTTAAGTTTGCTTTCAAATACAGCCTGACAGGTTACCTCTTTCTGCTCCTATATTGTATGTTTAATCATCAGGTGACGACAATGCATTTATTGCTAGCATTTAACATAGTGAAATGTTACTTGTGATAGTCTAAAACACTGAATTATACCAACACAAGGCAATAAAAAGGCTCCAAAGATGACAGTGGCAGGCATCTTCGTAAACATTCAAGGGCAAATGAAACCAACACAGAAATCCAAAGATATCAAAAAGTATACAAGCACTGAGTCAGACCCCATTTAGAGAAGCAAATCATCTGTGCTGACATTTGACTCTGGCCATGTGACCTGAATATGCACTAGCACTGAAAACTAACTCTACCATCACATTATCATTGCATGACAGAGAACAACAACAATACCTAACTTCTGCTGAGGAGTCACTCAAGAGTGTTATGGGGAATCACTTCAACTATACAGCATGATAGGATATTTTTATTTATTATTATAACTTATATGTATGGTGTCAATAGTGTACATTTATTTATGTATTCATTTTATTTATACTATATTTTTAAGAGCACATATCCCAAAAATTTAGGTGCTTTTGCCATAAACTACAAATACAGTCACTTTAAAAAGTGGTATTTCCTCACCTCAAAAGAAAAAGCAATCATTATCCGAATATACATGGTCTGAACCAAATAATTAGCTTACTGACCCAAAGACCTAGGCTGAGGGACTGTTCCAGCAAGATACTTAAGCCTGTACCTCAGTTGATGTGTACATAGAGCTGGTGGAAATTCAACCTACACACACCAAAAAAGTGCCTACCACGACTGGGCTCTGATCTGAGCTGGAGACTTTAGGCACTACTGAAACAAAAATAAGTAAATATTCCTTTGTACTAATTATTCAGACATGTCCAAAAGGTACATTGAAAAAGGATGTTTTTTCATAATTGACTTTAGCTACAGCTTTTAAGATTCCAGGTGAACAACTGACAGCAAATTTGGGCCCCAGAACTTAGAGGATAAAGAAGAATCCAGATACTATGGTGATGGGTCATTGACAGACAGTTTACCTTGAGACGCTAGTAACACCTTCTTCAACCAAGAACTCGTTCTTCTGAATAAAAGAATGTCCACACAAGCATAATGATGATGCAACAGCAATAACTCACATGACAAAAACAATTTACAAAGAAATGGAGATTCTTGAATATTGAAAGCAAGAAATTCAAAAACTGAACATAAATTTTAAATTAACGTACCGGTAATCCTTCTTTTATCCTCCAGTTTCTTGGTATATGAGTTAGATCAATTTAGACTCCCTTACAAGGAGTAGCACGGATTAGGTACATGTAATGAGGTCTACATTACACCTAGGGCAGATCCTCAGATGGTGTAAATTGTCATAGTTCTATTAAAGTCAATGTAACTGACTGTTTATGCCATCTGAGGATCTGTCCTTATTGGAGTAGACAATCGGTGCTCAAAGTAATAAGAGTAGTACAACTATAACAAAAAGTACACTATCAGAAAACACACCGATACTCAGCTGGAGATGATTTCCCTAGATCCCAGAATACCTTCAAACTTTGGGCAAGTTTAGATCCAGACCTGAAATTCAGGCAGTTCTTCATCTCTGTCATGTGCTGAACCAAAAGCCCAGATCTGAACAACACGTCACTGCAGCAGCTCTTCTTAATGAAGGAAATATTTGCAAGCAACTAGAGTTGTACAACAAAAATTTTGCGTATCCTGTAAATCAAAACAGGTGAATTCACGTATATTTTGGGTTTTCACATATTTTTGTGAAAAGGATTGTAAATACTTTATTTCAGGACATATGGATGTGGTTTGCTAAAAATGAAAAGAAACCATTTTCCTCTTTGGAAAGATGAAAGGCATGTATCACAGCAGGGAACAGACCCAGGGTTGCATTCAGCTTATGACATTCTTTGGGCTTGTTCTAAATCTTATCCATATGACAAGCAGCCAGCCAGGGGAGAATTTGGTGAGAAAGGAAGCATGTACCTCTGTCTGAAGAAAAAATTATGGCAATACCTGAATAAATGGGCAAATAGTAAGAAGAAAACTGATGCCACTTTATTTATTGCTTCATGTCTTAAAAGCACTTTGGCATGTATATTTCTTTTCTTTATTTTTTTGCCCGAAGAATTATATTGTTTTTGTTTTTTGTTTTCTGTTAGTGAACTGCTTCTCTTCTTGACCCTGTCTGTCAACTATCATTCACTTTGGGTTTTAAAATGTTCTGTGACAAAAATAAGATCAAGAGCTTAGTGAATGAAACAATTCATATTAGGAACCAAAGCAGTATGGATCTGAGAGAAGAATCTTGCCTATTAAGTAGACCCCATTAAAAACAGGACATGAACTACCACAATAATTAAATGTATTGCAAAATTTCCCAATCTATGTTTAAAAAATAGTGTAATACCATACTAAAAATAAATATTATGGTGTAAACTGATTTACAAGCTACACTGAGTGTTAAAAATGTAAGGCTTGATACAAAACCCACTGAAGTCAATGGAAAAAGTCCCATTGATTTCAGTGAACTTTGGATCAAGCCCTGAATATTTGTCCTAACGTGGAGCAAGGAGCTTGTAAATCAATTAGTAAATTTTTGGAATCCACCTGGGAGAAAGTAAGAACTATGCTGCTATGCTTTTCTATATATTTGTATAGCACTTAACATGTTCTACTGGAATACAAATAATATGTAATAATTATTGTTTAAAGCTAGTGCACACTGGAGTTGCATGAAATGTTACAGTTGTTGTTTGCAAAGGTTTGTGCAAATCTTTTTTTCTTATTTTGATATGCATGAGATGCTTAGTTCCACTTTGAGATTCTTGCACAAATGATTAACCCTAAAAACCCAGCCAATGCCACCAGGCAAAGATACCTATTTCCATATCAAATCACAATCAACCCAAGTTTAAATGAAACACAGTCCACATTTGCAAACCTCTCCAAAATACACTAAGGCTTCAGGTGTTTAACATTACAAGACCTGAAATCAACGAGTTTTGCTTGGTTTCATTACAATTTTTTTCATTGCTCTGTTAGATCTTCAGTGCTCAGCACCTCTGTCTCCCATTGGGACTCAGGATGCTAATTCTCTTCCCAAGTTTCCTATGCAGGCACAGATGTAAACACAATTAGTCCCACAGATTTGTGAGCAGAGCTTTTACAAACATTGCCCCTAAATGTTCAAATAGAATGAGAAGAAAAAATGAATGGACTGGAGTCAGAATTGTGCCAATAGCTGTGATTATGGAAAATAATCCATTGGGAGAGTGTGGAACTAAGATTTTCATAACTTATTTTAATTCGTGTGATGCCTCAGAATTCCACCTTGACTGAACTTGAGGTAGCTACCAAATGAAGCTACAAGCCTAGAATGGTAAGAGTTGTATAACCTCCATAACTACAATGTGGTACATCTCAGTTAGCAGTGTTCCTCTGCTGGGACAAATGTGTTCTAATATTTTATATATTCCTGGTCAGTGACATAAAAACCACCCAGTTGCAGTCTGCCATTCAAAAAGAATATTTCTGTAAAGAAAAAGATGTGAAAATGTAGGCATTCAAGTGAAAATTCAATCCTTCACAGTACAGAGCCTCTGCGAAGTCTTTTAAATGACCCTTTTTATCATGGTGCCATGTCTGTACCTTTCTGAATAGTGAGACCTGGTAAGAAAAATAGATGTATGTATACAAGTGGTTGAGTAATGTATTACTCATGTGCACTTTGTTCTTTTTGGCAAACTGACCTTATCAAAGGGAAGAAAGCTATACATTGTGACAAGCTGAGCCTTACGGGAAAGACTGAATTAGAAATAAGTGAGATTTCTCTGTTATCTTGTGTTAAATCATGATCAGTGAGAATCATCTTTTACTCCTTTGAAAGGTGATGATGCTAAAGCGATGTCACTCACTTTCTTTTTTTCACTTTTTTTTTTAAATCAATAGCTCAAATACCATGTATAGCTTGAAGTAAGAATCAGGCACAATTTATGGTAGCAATAATATTAATAAATATGAACCTTCTGATTACTTGTCATTTTTCATTGATGAACAAATTTAGATTTTTGAATGGTGCCAGGTTAAAAAAAATTATAAGGGAATAAAGAGAATGGAGACGAGGTTTGTCACCGTCACAAATATTCACCATACTTGTAAAAGTATCTTTTCATTTGTTGGCTTTAATGTTATATTGAAATTGGAAGCCCATAATGGTCACTTATGGAACCACAGTGCAGGGTACTACTAACCAATAGGCCCACAGTCCCTGGGTCTAGAGCACAAAGAGGCTAGAGGCTTCCATTTTGATGCGGCTGTGGGAAGCCAGTTTGTGAAGCAGTCAAGCAGGAGCACCTCAAATGTCAGGTCATTGGCTCCATTTCTTAAGCAGCTGCAGCTCTGCCATTTGGCCTAGGGCAGGAGCTGCAGCTGTATGATGGTAAGGCAGGGCTAGGGAACAGCATGCATTGCTGATGAGAGTGCACAGGAGAGGCCTGTCTAGAGGAGTGGGACATGGAGAAGAAATCTGAAGAGCCAAAGAGCAAGGACAGCTGTTAAAAAGTGTATGTCTGGGATGCCGTTAAAGATATGGGGCTTATCTAAAATGTTAGGACCTATTGATGCTCATTGGGTGGACCAACACTGGCTCAATGGAAATACTAGCTATATATCTTATTAAACATCATAACACTATCAAATCTTTATTAAAATCTATTGACCATACGTGACACTAACTTCTAGTAAAGAATTTAACACATGCAGTGTAAAAATAACTTCCTTTTATTGGATTAAAATTTTCCTGCCACTAACTCCATTGGGTGTTTCCTTTTTCTTGCATTACTGGAAAACATGAAAGAGGGTCTGATCATTTACTCTACATAATTTTAAATACCTCACTTACATCTCCTCTGACTCTTCCCTTTTTCAAAACGATTAATCCTAGTTTTTGTAGTCTTATCTTAAGAAAGTTTGCCAATACTGTAAAAGAAGGACATCTGTCAGTGATCTATATCCTCCTCTTATAATTTTACTAACCCTACTTCATCTACTCTAAGATCTTGAAAGTACCTTCATTGCCTGTTTTGCCTACAACAGTTCCAGAAACTTCCACCTTTGGTTTCCCTGAAACTGACATTCAGTTTCTTTATTGAGATATCAATAACAACCAAAAATGATTAAAAAAATTATCCTTTTCAGAATGTTTATGCACACACATTGAGTTTAAATAAACTTCATTCATTATAGTCTTCTGATGCTGCACAAATGAATTCCAGAAGACTAGGTTTTAATAGGCTATAGTTCATAGAGTTCTGGAATGTTATTAGGATCTTCAAATATCATAGTCATAACCAGCTTCACCTATTAAAAGCCAGAAAAATAATGTGGTTCTAGCCAGTAGGGCCTTGAATGTAATCACAATTTTAAGATCATCAGGGCAGATCCTTGGACTGAATCAAGATTTCACTCATTCCTTAATCAGGCAAGTGCCTATTGATTCAATGATGGAGAACAAATTTTGTAAAGATTTTTACTTTACCACAATTTGTTGACATACCAGGAACCAATACTGTGACTGCTAAATAGGAATGACATAACTGACTAATTTTGATCAAGGGAGTAGCTTAACCCTGCATTGTAAATCTCTTAAATGGGGTGTATCAAAGCACCAAGAGGAGGAAGGCTGGTGAGGAAAGTGTAACACTGACCAAATTTGTCTTGATCTTAAGTCCTTGAGATGACTGGAGCATCCATTCTCAGAGGGGAAGTTAGCTGGATCGTTTATTCAATTTTTCTGTGTTCAACTATGGGGGGATATGATAGCGGTTTATAAAATCATGAATGACATGGAGAAAGTGATCAAGGAAGTTTTACCTACCCTTTTACAAGAACTAGAGGTCACCTAATGAAAGTACTAGGCAGTTGGTTTAAAACAAACAAAAGAAAGTACTTCACACAATCCACAAACTGTGGAACTCATTGTCACGGGTTGTTGTGAAGGCCAAAAGCATAAATTGGTTCAAAAGAAAATTAGATAATTTGGTGGAGGATAGGTCCATCACTGGCTATAACCCAAGATAATCATTGATGGATCCCCATGCTCTGATTGTCCCTAAACCTCCAACTGCCAGAAGCTGGGACTGAACAATGGGGAATTGATCACTCAGAATTGCCCTATTCTGTTCATAGACTCATAGGCTTTAAGGTCAGAGGGGACCATTATGATCATATAGTCTGACCTCCTGCACAACTCAGGTCACAGAATCTCACCCACCCACTCCTGCAGGTTCATTCCCTCTGAAACATCTGGCCCTGGCCACAGCCAGGAGATAGACTCTGGGCTACATGAACCATTGGGATGACCCAGTACAGCCATTCTTATGACACTAACAAACTTCAGTTTAAGAACTCAAGTTCTTTATTTTATTTAGTTTGGGAATCTTTGAGGAATAATCCTATTAGCAAGATATGGAGATATGGAAAATCTACATACAGAATGTAGGTTTATCATATATTTTATTTTTGTCTTTGTTGTGCAGTTTGGGTCAAATCCAGCGATCCCTATGCAGTCAAAGCTATTGTTGACTTCAGTAGAATAATATTTGGCCCTTTGTACCAGATGTGTAGGCACCAAGGGTAAGATTTTTTTAAATCAGTGCCTAAATAAATGGTCTGAGTTTCAAGTTAATAGATACTCCTGGTTACTCATCATTTTTCAAAATCAAGCCATTTATATTGTACAGTGTGGTCCAGCACAGGGCATCCTACAGCACGACATCACAATCATTCTGGATTCAGTTTGCCTGTGCTGACAAGGGTTTTCACACACCCCGTAGCATGTGTGCAAGTGCGCGCACACACACACACATATATGTGGGTATTTCAAATAAAATCCCCCTATCTGGGATCTAGTTTTTTAATGCTATTACAGAAAATGAACAAACAGTTCCTCTCCCCTTGCATATCTCTAGTAACATTACCGCTTAATTTAACTAACAACTTAAACTCATAGCATCCTCCCCAGGACAGCAGGAGTCTGTGCAGTCCTCCTTCCATGGACTGATCCACTTCTGCCCTTAATGCAGGGTTCACCTTCTAGGAAAAGCACCTTATAGTCTTTTATCCCCTGGTACATGCAACCCACCTCTACAGCCTGGCCTTGAATCCTATCAAGATTCCCCATTTGCTGCTATTTTGGCTGTACTGCCAAAGAGCCTGCCTCCCGTACAAGTGTCTCCCACTGTGTAAGCAGGCAGTCTGTCTAAGGGGTGCAGTTACATGACTCTTAGTCACCTGACTTAGGAACAAGGTGGAGCAAGGCGGCTTCTGCTCTGATAGGCTCAGCTCACGCTATGATGAGGTGTCTAAGCCCACATTTTTTTAAAAAAAAGTCTTAGACTATATGTATCTCTAGCACTTAGTCTCTCTCAGTCCTAAGCAGTGGAGAAGCAAGCTGACTGATATGCTTTCAGAAATAAGAATATCAATTGTAAAGAAGCAACAGGGCCTGGAACATGTTCAAGGACACTGCTTTGTTCACCCTATCTGAATTTGTGGTGGCATTTTGAAATAGAACAGCACTAGAAATAAATCTTTTGGATTATCTATAAGGAACTCCAAGATTAATATAACCACTGAGTGGGTGGTATAATTAATCACCTCGCGGCTGCGTGGCTGAAACAGTATTTCTTTGAATAGAGAAAACCTCAAGCTAAAATAAGTTGTCCTGTTACATGTAGGAGCGACTTTCCTAAATGTTCTTGAGTAATACCATGAATACAGCAATAGTCAATTGTCTGTCTGTTTACCACATTTATAAAGTGTCCCTCACCATAGTACAGTGATTAAAAATACATCATTTATTAACATTTACTATGCCATGAAAGATTGTAGCTATTGTGCAGGGAGGTAGTCAGGTATCTCTGACCACATAGTGTGGTAAGTATTGGCAAAAGCTGATTTATAATGGTTACCACTGAATGTATGTATGTAATCCAAGACTGCAAATTTCATCATTTTGTTTGGAAGGGCCCTGTTCCTCACCTTTCTTATATTCAGGCAACTGTTATTTAACTGGAGTGGCAGTCTGTTGTTTGTTTTATTTGTATATGGTCAAAAAAACTGATCCAAAGTCGATTGAAGTAAACTTATATACATTATATACACAGATGATAATGTGCTAATTTAGACAGGTTTAATCTAAAAGTAATTCTCAACCTGATTATATTTAGCTAGTTCTCACTGAATGTATCTGTCCTCCTGAGTTGCTAGATTCCCAAGGTCTGTCTTAGTGATGGTTGTCTCAGTTCATTTTAAGTAAGATAAATAATTAGAGTGTGGAATTTTGTTTCATCTTAGTTTTTTATTTTGGGTTTCTTTTATTTTTCAGAGAATTGATCAGGTGTAAGTAAAGGCAAACGTGTTTTGAAGTAATGCCTCATAAGGCTGTAAACACTGCTGGAATTTCTGCTTCCACTGTAATCAGCAAACACTCTATTGAAGTTAATGTAGGAGTACTGGGTTCTTAGTATGTTATCAGCCTGACTAGAGATGAACCAATTTATGCAGCTCCACATAAAGATTTAAATTTTACCAGCAAGCTCTGGATCCTGACTCAAGTGTGCACAGACACATACAGTATACATGAAAAATATAGGGCTCAGCACTCACAGTTGGGTCTGAGATAAGTTTCTGTTTTATACAGAAAAAAGTTCCAGATTTTAAATGCTCTCAGTGTGACACTTATACCATGTTTTTGAAAGAGCTCAGCACAGAAAATGTGCTGCTAAGCACTTTTGAAACGATGGCACTGACTGTTATTTCTGAGCATTTTTGAAAATCTGGCCCATCGTAATGAGGATCCAATCCTGCTCCCATTGAAGTCATTGGGAGTATTTCTATTAATTTTCTATGGGAGTAAGATTGGCTTTATAACATAGTTTGAGCAGCAATTGTAATGAACCTATCACCATGGTACCTATGTTGACTCACTGTCTTAAAAGGAAGGTCAATGAACTATAAATACATACAAAATACCCAGAAAAATCAGGTACACAAATTTATGGTGTGTAATGCTGGAAATGATATTTTGGATTTAAATAGAACTTTTTCATGTGTGGAGCTCAAAGAACTTTGAAAAGGTGGGCAAGCATTGCTATCCTCAATTTACAGGTGGGCTAGCTAAGGTACCAAGAGATTAAGTAACTCATTGTCAGAACCGGTGTAAAGCATTAATTAGATGTCCCTCTGGTTTCTTAGCAATATTAATTTTAATTATTTGAATTTTGAAGGGTTCAGAGGTAGCACCTGCAACAAAAGAAAGATGTAAATGAAAATTCTAATAGAACAATATAAATATATTGTCGCAAATCGGTAGGAAAATAACTGACAGTTGTCACTTTGCTGTGCAACCTGGACATTAGAATTTTGCTGCAGTAGAAATAGATAGACTTCAGATCCTTCTAGTCCAAAAGCATAGAGACCCTTATCACTTAAACTGAAGGGAAAAAATCTTTTATTTCTTAGCAGTACAGAGCCTGTGAAACACAGATGAGAAATTCTGGTTATGCCCAGTAAACAGCACTGATTTGCATCTACATTAGCTGGTTTATTACATTATTTTATAGTAGGAATACTGTATGTTTCATGAATTGACATGTGTCATTTAACATGTTTTGATCAATACAGTGTCTCCCTACTAACTGAATGGAAAGCATGCCTTGTATTGTGCACTATAGGTTGGAAAGTGATTGGGAAGTATATTTTTAAAGAAATGAACCAGGGCAAGAAAGAAGCAGGTGATGAAACAAAGGAATGAGATGCAGGGGCGGCTGTAAGGTTTTTGCCGCCCCAAGCACGGAAGTTCATGGCAGGCCTGCGGGAGGTCCATGGGTCCCATGGCCTCATCGTCCCTGCCGCTGAATCGGCAAAAGTCAGGCCACTCCCTGAGGCTTGGAGTGCTGGTTCCTGGAGCTGTCCCTGATGAGATGAGTAGGTGCCCTAATGGTGTGAAATACAAATAACATATTAGGAGCCACAGAGCCATGACTCTGCAGTTGATAGAATGTATTGTGTACAATTTATATGGCAAAGATCAAGGAGCTTTTACTCACATAAGTAATCCCATGAAGTCAATGGGACTAATCTCTTGAGGAAGGGTAGCAGGCCAAAGCTCCAACATTCAGAAAATAAGCTTTTAAATAAGATTTAGAATTAAGAAAAACACCAGAAGCAGGTAACTAGTGGATTTTTTTTTTTTACCAAAGAGTTAAAATACTAAAACCAATACTATAATACTAGGCAATTTGTCAGATATTAGGCATAAATTTGCAGCTCTATGTAAGAAGCTGTTTCCATAATGTGAATATCTGTCTCTTCTACACAACAATTATGAAGTTTTTAGCTCCTAATAGGAAGAAATATAAAAATGAAACCTGGGAGTTTATTCCATTCAGACTGACATTCAAAATATAGTGTTATTTAGATATGAAGGTAGTGGAATGTAAACCTTCTTTCTAGCTTATGCAAAATTCTTATTCAGCTTATCTAGATTTTACATCTGTGCTTCAGGTTTTGTATCCATATTGGGCTTTGAGGATGTAAAAGTCCACAAGAGCAAAGAATGAGTCACAAGAGGAGAATCTTCGCAAAACAGACACGTTACATCAATTTAGAAAAGCAAGAATTGGGGAACTGCATATGATACTGGGGTTTGAACATGAAGAACCAAAATTTGGGATAACTTAGTCTTACAGGGCAGCTACTCTTCTTTGGGAATTCTTCCAATGTGTAGAACTCATTATGTTTTCCTTAGTTCCTAGGCATAGTTCTATACAACGTCTGCGATCTGTCTTATTTTTTTAAAACCCCTTTATTATTCTAAAAGTCTCTGTCCTTTGTTTCATTTAATATTCAGATTCTGATGTAATTCAAGATCTTATTCCAAAACCAGGTTTATTAGTATCCTAACGTCTAATACTTAGAGCAGTTGCTTGTTAGTCACATTATAATTACTATGAATATTTAGTGTTCATTTGATTTGATAGGTGGGTTCATGAAGAGCCCCACTGACTTTTAAAAACAAATATATGTTGATGCATTAGGCTCGGATCCTGCAGTGTCCTCTGTGTTGATGGATTCATACACTTGTACAGATTCCCACTTTAAGTTCTTTGCCAAAGCAGCCTGTCCACATTGTATCAGTTACAGGATTGGGGCCTAAAGATCCTTCAATGAGCTCCTTGAAGACTGACCCTGTTGTCCTCAAAGAGCCCTAGTTACTTCAGTGGAACCCTACGGGGATGCCAAGGTTTGCCCTCATTGCTCGCTGCATGTTAAGTCTCTAATGTATCCATATTTATTTTATTTTATTTATTTTTCTTTCTTTAGGTGTTTACAGTAAAAGAGGGATCCTGTCCAATAGGACTTTAAATATGATCTATACCTACTAGTTACCTATTTGTACTATTATACTGGATTTTCCCTATTACGGCTTATGAATAGCCAAAGTGTACCCCTTGATCAACCATCCAAATGTTTGCTGCCATACCAGTGTTATTAATAATAATAATAAAAAATATTTCAAAGTCTATCTCCCCTGCAGCCAGGGCCTTAGTGCAATACAATTAAGAATATTATAAAAACAATATACTACCAGATAAAAAGCCATATAAAATGCTTTGGAAACAGCACATGTATTTGGCAGGGTTTACAGCTATCTTGCTGTGCAAGGGCTAACAGAGATCTGAAACTGAAAAATACCTCTGATAAAATGGGGTCTTCAGTCAGAAGAGATGAGCTGAGGAGGAACAAATTTCATATTGTCAAAACAAATCTGATGATCAGCTAATCCAACGGGCCATGACAGAATTCCCAGGCAGCAGGTTGCATCGGAGCAGAAATTCGCACCAGGACAGGGATTGAGGAGTAAGTCTTTAACATAGGTGCAGAAGATGAATATCTCAGAGCATCCAAAAAAGCCACCTAAGCATCACCTAAGCACACTGTAAAGTCAGTTATTCTTCACGGCCCTGTGAAACCAACCAATTTTTCTTCATTAAGTGCTGATGGAGGGTATTTGTCCATTTGTTAATGATTATAGTATGAAATGCACATCTGGCCTTAAGATTTGTAATGTGGTCAAAAGCAGGAATTCCTGTGCCAGCATCTGAGGGAGGAAGGGTGGGAATAAAATATACAAATCTGTGCGTATGTGTTAAAAATGCACTAGTGCCAATTAGCTATGAGCATTCTTGGTTCAGGAAAGGGTAAATATCTGTTTCATACTGTTTTAGCTTCCAGACCTCTGAAGACTAGGATCTTGTGCAAGTATATGCCCATATAAAGACATATTTAATCTGCAGACTGAGTCCAAAACTAAACCTGTATCCATCTTTTGTGCATCAGGACCCTAATTTGCACGAGAAAATTAAGTATTTGTTTTCACAAGTGGCCAGCTAGGTGTCTAACTAGCCATCTTTACTCATAAAAAATATTTAATCATGAAACTGATGCTATAGAAGTTATTTACACTAAAGGAATGATTCCCAAAACATTTTAAGTATCTTTTTGTGTTCCTCACTTTGGGTTTTTAACATACATTTGGGTCTGGATAGGTTAAAAGGTATATTTTGAAAATTAGGCCCTGCATATTCAAGATGGTGTATGCAGTGTTATTTGGAATGGAATTGCTCCAGAAAGGTAATGTTCCTGAGAGCAGTGGTATTGGAAGTACAAAACACCAACAATCAGTCAGCATTATCTTATGATGTGGTCTAATGACTGCAAAATTTGGCCCACTGTTGTTTGAGGAAGTTTTTGTGTGAGTTAGTAGTGCTGGTCCTGGATCTTAGTCTGTAAAAAATTGAATTTAGTGTGAGATTTGTAAAGGTCCTTTCTTATATGGTGGTTTTGAATAAAGTCCACTAGATGGCATGAAAGCACTGCACTGGGCCCTCTGTGGTAGTGCATTATAAAGCATCTGTGTCTTCATTCTATTCATATGTTTGAACAGTGTTGATTCATGTATGTTGCACTTTCTTTCAGAGGGATCTTATGGTCACATGCCTCATTGCAGGACAAAAAGGAGGTTGTTGGGTTTTTTTCCTGTCAGGGAAAAATGGACTTAAATTTGGAATGATAAAAGTTAAAATCTATTTTGTTGGGAGGGCGGGGGAGTTGTGAAACTTTACCTTTGGGCATGTTAGGGGACATTCTGATATTGTTATGGACATTGTCTTAATAGGCAGTTTCAGGAAAACGGATGACTTCCCCTAGCATTATTCTAGTACAAAACCAAGTGTATATAAAATTTGGATATTCTTAACCATACCTCTCAACATCCCCTAATTTTTTTAATTAAAAATTCTCTTTGTCTTTCACCTTTCTGGCAGTATGGTTCCTCATTAAGGCCTGGCATAGGAAGAACAGAATTTAACACTGGCTATCAAAATGATAGTTGAACATGCTTTTAATATCTTTAATAGCAAGGCTACAGGAAATGTATAGCTTCCCTAGTTTTTATTACCATTTTCTTGAAATACTGTGTAGTTTCCTTATATTTTAGAATGCTTTCTCTGATTTTCAGGTTAGAGACTTGAAAGACTCTTCTCAGCATTCCCCTAAATCGTGTGTGCTTAGACCCATTGGGTCAAATTCACCCAATAGATGTCATAGATTCATAAATGTCAGTGGAGTTACATCAGGGATGGATTTGGCTCACTGTCGCTATACTTTCACAACATACCGATCAGCTTTTTACCACTACCTATCTGCACCTCCACAATATGGAAAATTACCATATTCTTGCACATATTATCACTTCCTCCATCACAAAATGTCCATTTAAAAGCTGTTTTGATCTTTTGGATAAGTGCCTTGATTTAAAATAATAGCAAAAAAGTAAAGTTAAGCCTGTATGCTCAGCAGTGCATGAATGACAAATCTGTTGTAGTTTGGAGTATATTTTAAGAAACTCTTTTTAAACCTCTTATAGCAAATTTACATATGCTCAGAAAAGATATTACACACTGAGAAATTGAGCAGCATAATTTATTTCATGTGCTACTGATATAGTTATGTTTATACAGATATAATAGATTTCACGGTCTTTGATTTGCTATCATGTGAGTTCTTATAATCAAAAAGATTTTTAAACGTATTTCTATTTTGGGATTTTTTAAAGCCATGTAAAATGAAGTGGTTTGTTTCACAAGGGCTTGAATTCAGATTTTCTTTGGTAACTCTCCAAGTTCACATTGGAACGATGGTGAAATTGTGAATTTCACATAGCTTTGACAGCAAACCCTAACCTGGCTTGAAGCAAGGCCCAGCTATGCTTGAGGTTTGTGAACCTTTTGATGAACCTGGCTCAAGCTGTTAGTTTGTAGCAAAATCTGAAACTGCACAAGCTTTGCAGGGTGTTGGGCTTCAGTATAGACATTTCACGTGGCTTTAGGATTTTTTTCCCTTTGAATAAGGAATTTTGCTATAAAGCACCTAGATCTGATTCACTTCCAGATGTCAGAAACCAGGCTGCATCCTCCAGTCCAATGTGGGTCTTGGGGATGGCCACAAAGAACTGCTCCTAGTCAGCCTCTGACTGTGGGGTTCAAACTCCTGTGGGTAGATCTGTCTGTACAGCAACTGGCCTTAAAAATCCACCAGTCTTATCTAAGATAAATAAACACAGTTACTTGAGTAGCTACAGTATTCCCTTTTATTTCCCTATTCTTACTAACCAGAATACTGAAAAGTTAACCTTATATAAATCTCATAGAATTTAATAGGGTTTAAACCAATAAGGTTCTATAGAAATTTAACCAGGTCTTCAAGAAGTTACACTTAAAACTACTGGGCCAGATCCTGGACTGATATAAATCACCATTGTTCCCCGACTGCAGTGAAGCTACGCTGTTTTAGACCAGCTGATTTGCCCCACCGAATGAAACACTATGTAAAAGGTTTTTGAGTCTTTCTATGGAATTTTCTATCTAATTCTATAAGATTGTCCCAAAAAAATTATCTTAGCAGGTTTTAATGTAGGACTTTTCCATAAGTATAGTGAAAAGCAAACATTCAGTTGACTAATGAAACCAGAAAGAGTTTAAGAGCCACCATTGAATGAAATGCTGCTTGACACAAAATTTTAAGAAATTAATGGATTTCTAATAGAGAGAAGCTGAAACAATGTAGGAAGGCTTAGGTACTTGTAAGGTTGCTATATTTTTATAATCAAAAGCAGCATGGATTGGGAGGAGCCGTCAGTACTATAAGAGATTCTGAAGAAGCAGATGCCTAGAGATATGGCCATAAAATACTACTAGACTTGTTCCTCTGAGTGTGCCTGGAGTTGTTTTCCACCAAAGGACTGAGGTATTATATAGTGACACCCATCTAACTGTGTTTAGAGTAGGTATTTTATTGCCACACACATCAACTTCTCCCTAGGAACTGGCAGTGCATCTATTCACCTGAATCAGCCTTGAGAGAGTTGATCTTAATCCTCTTCAGCGTTAGCACACAAGGGCCACAAAATTTACTGCACTATTCAATTCATATCCAGAGGGGCATATGGGTTACATATGCATATCGAGGAAGCTGGCCTTTTCTCGGTGAAATAGTATTGTCCAAGAATTTGTAGCTATACCATTTCAAATGGTCTCTGATTATGATATGAAAATTATATCGGCAGTGCCAAGAAGCACAACTTAAAAATGACAAAAACTTGTTTAACATTTTTGACACTGAACTGAAATATTTTGAAAAGCCTGTTTGATATGACAGGGAGTCCGGTGGCACCTTAAAGACTAACAGATTTATTTGGGCATAAGCTTTCATGGGTAAAACCCACTTCTTCAGATGTGGGTTTTACCCATGAAAGCTTCTACCCAAATAAATCTGTTAGTCTTTAAGGTGCCACCAGACTCCTTGTTGTTTTTGTGGATACAGACCAACATGGCTTCCCCCCCCCCCCGGATGTTTGATATGGTTTCTGTAAATTCTTTATTAAAATTTGAGACACATTAGTGCTATATTTACATTTTTGTAGGGTTGGAGAACTACAGTAGTTTATATCTCTCTCAGCTGTGGAAATATGGAGGGGAGAATACAGATAGGAATAGAAGTACTGGGAGGCTCCAGTTAAATTGATGTTTGAAGACTGAGTTGGAAAAGGGAAATAAAAGATTAGATTTTCAGGGGATTTTGATTGTATTGGGTGATATTTTGTTTTCTGTAATACTATTATAAATTAAAGTCTGTGTATTCAAAAAATAGCTTCCATAGGCATCACCACCTTCTCCCATTCCCTCCACCCCATGGATTTGTATTGTTTTCCTTAGGGTTTTTGTGTGGTCTTGTGATTTTTGATCTTGGTTATCTTATTTTACTGCATTTATTCTGACTATCAATCTGTAACTACAAAAAACACATCACATACCTCAACAGTACCGATACCTGAACTTGTACTCTCTCAAAAAAAAATCATTTTGTGGGGTACATCATTTGTGATTAGTCAGCCAAGTCAGCACCTATCCTGAACAAAAATAGAAATACCACATAAAAAATGTAGCACACTTACTTCGGTATATCTAATTATATATATTTTAATTGCTTTTTCATTAGGAAAGAAATACAGCTTTTGCTCTCTTGACAATGGGCATGGATTTTATTTTTACTTGCATTAAAATATCACAAAATATCACAATGACAAAGTAAAGGAAAGAAAGGAGAATTTTGTTGTAAAAGTTCACATCAGCTAGACACCAAGGGGTAAATTCATCCTGGTGTAACTCTCCTGTGGTCTGTTGTGGTGAAACAGAAATTTAAGCATAAATTTAACTTCACAGCAACATCACAGGCTTTACAGAGTGCAGAATCGCATGTGCTTAACATACAAAATAAAGAAGAAAGAAAAAAGAAGACACAATTAATGTTTTTGAACTTCTTACTAGATACACTGGGCACTTATTTCATTTCACAACATCACAGCAACCTATCTCAACAGCCAAGCTAATACTGCCCTCAAAACCAACAAGAATCCACCTTAACAATCTTGTGATTTCATCCTTACACATATTTTTATGAAGTCCCATCTAGCTAGCAAACTGCCCTAGGCTATTAGTCTGCAACAAAACTCAACCTCATTCTCAAGAAAAGAGAATACAGACTGCCATCAATAGCCACTCTCATATGCTGTGGAAGATCTTCTGTTTTTAAAAGCAGCAGGAGCTAGATGACTACATTGCCATCTCTGCTGTATGCGTTGTTACTTGGACAGGTCTTCTGAAGTACAGTGATATGTACAGTGCACGCCAGATGAGTTGAATAGCCCTAAAAAAGCAATGGCATTATGTCTCTACCTGTTTGCCCTTCATTTAAAAAGCAAGACTATACTAGAAATAACAAGAACTAAACAAATGGAAACCCCAGAATATCCTAGGCACCAAAACTGGGATTAAGAAATTTGAGAAGGAAACACTAGAAGATGGATAGGTATTGATGCCTTCAAAGGCAGAGAAGAAGAAAAAATACAACAAATAAAATTTAGACCAACCGGGAGAATGTGAGGCTAATTCTTTCCAACCCTCGTGCTGACAAAAGAAGTCAAAAATCCATATGCAAGGTTATTTACTCTATGTGTAACACAGTAGTAATTCTAGAATCTGTACCCGCTGTTACAGCACTCCATTTGACAAAAGTCCATCCACACCAATGGTAGTACTGATATTTATTATTTCTAGATGTGTCTTGTCAACCAAAGAAAATCAGGGCAGGCTCTCCGCTGAATGAACTGTTAAACTATAGATCTCAATTTAGAGCAATCAATGTCACCTACACCTTTGAAGGAACCTTCCAACCATTTTTTATGGAAGGGTAGAGAATCTGACAGTAACACAAATCCTGAGCTGGGAGGGGAGAGAAATTGAGGCTCTAGTGAATCTGGCTCAGCCCTGAACCAATATATATGATATTATTTGTATGAATATCAGAGGAGAATCGTCTTTAAAAATAGACCGACTTAAAAATTGGAGCCCCTCGACACTACTTTAATACCAAAACTAATATCAGGCTCTCGTATTTGACTTTTGCATGGTATTTGCAGTATTCCTTATATTCAGAATGGAAAACCCCAGAAATACTGCGGAATATTTAACTACCAAGGATACTGCTAACTCTACAGTGGAGCCTGCTGTACAAAATATGTGTGAAGAAATCTTCCCACACCGAACACTCAGGCCACTGGATTTTGTACCAAACCTCAACAGCTGATGCCACTGTTGCTGCCAGTCTTCTTGCATTGCAAATCACAAGCCACTTCCAGGATTTCATCCCCTAAATCAAGTATCCATCCAAGTCAAAATTCCCTTTGACTTCAGTGGGGCTAAGATTTGACCAGGATGTTTAAGGAAGAGGAGGAGGAAGGAGAAACATTGATGATACAATCAAACATTTTATCACATGTTGGTGCCAACATTTGATGTCTAGTTAAAAATGTTAGCCTAAGCTAATCACGCAGGTCTTTCAATTATATGTTCATATTTCCTATATAACACATAGGATATTAAAACTCTTGTAAGCAGTGCTATATAGTCTATTTGTATCTGATAAATGTATAGTCATTGTCATGGTATTCTTGCAAACTAACACTGAAACCATGCCATTATCCTACTCCTCCTCCTCCCCAGATCCACTAAGAAACAGCATTTCCCTCCTCCCCCCTTTTTATGTCCTCATCTAGTCCTGATCTTCCCTACAGGATACTTTTTCCTACCAAGTCAGTAGTGCAGGAAGGTTTTAACATAATACCCAGCCTAACCCAGACAGCCAGTTTTGGATAATCTTTCCCAGAAATCAGACACCCGACCTGCTGTTTTTTAAATGCCCAGGGATTGAGTTATCCGACTGCCTAGACCAATTTGGTGATGCCACAAAGCATCAGGTTCTTCAATCTTAGTCACCTCTATTTGCAGGAGAATCATTGTAAAAAGCCATTTACTGTATTTTATTTGAGACCTTGTATTCTGTGGCCTTCATCTAATGAACTGAATGAATATTGGTTTTAGAAAATAATAGAATGAAAAAGCATAGTTTACTTTTATATAGCAGCCTGCATATGGTATACCACAAAATGCTCAATTGGGGGCAGATCCAAAACCCAGGGACATCAATGGGAAGGCTCCCATTAACTTCAATGAATTTTGATTCCTTTATCTTCTCTGAGACAAGACAACCATTTCTACAGGGTGGGATACTAGACAGAGCATCTTTTTAAAGTGTATATAAACCTAACCATTTTTACAAATCTAAATTCAGGATCACATTCTGACATTGAAACCAATAGGAACTCTATGTGTGAAGATAGTACTCAGTCTGAGTCAGGGTGCTAGAAGTGTTCTCTGCAAGAATTGATTCACAAATTGAAAGATCCAAGCTATTTACAATGAGCATTTTTGGCTATCCCTAATCTGGGATTTCCTCTCCCCCCCCCCCCTTTCAACATTAGAATAAAGAAATTAAAATAATTGGTCAGACCCCTGGCTGATATAATCAGTATAGCTCTATTGAAGCCAAAGGAACTACAGTGATCTGCACTAGCTGACCCTCAGGTCCAATATTTTATACCATAAATGAAAGAGAGAATTTCCTTTAATTTGTTATACATTATCAATTAAAGAAATAGATGCAAATGTATCAATTGGGCCAGCAGTATTTTCTCTCTCTGATATTTTGTGTTCAGTATTTGTCACTGCGCTTTGAACAATGTTTTGTTTGCAAAGTACTCTTTTTAATTATAGCACAAAATGTTCAATTCTACAAAAATAGGAAAATGTTTTTAAAATATGTCTAATAATAAAAAGGCACCTTTTTAAAGGAGAAAATATATAAGCTAGTTTGATGCAGTAGATAAATGTTTTCCAGGAAATAATGTTCGTACAACAGAAAGTGGACAAATAATGCAGAGTACAAAATGAATGCATGTCTCTTCAAAATAGTACAAGCTCTCTTTTGACATACAAGCAATTCAGTGAGGAGGGAAAAGACTTGAAATTGAATTTAGCTGATGCAAATGAAATTAAAGCTAAATTGGTTGTCACATCAAGCTGATGTTAACTATGTAAATGTTGCTGTTTGTTAAACTACCATTTAGAGTTTAGAATGTGATAAAAATAAAGTTATTTTATTATTAATTTAAAATACAAACTATGCATTTAAAAGAACATAGATCAAGATTATTTCCCCTGCTTACACCTTGAAAATTAAAGTTAAAATATCCCCTACTTTTTGACAGTATTTTTCAGTAATTAAAGTCCACATATACTGTAGCTCCATGCTGCCAAAAAAATAAAAATAAAAAATGTGAGAGAGAGGGAGAGAGAGAGAGGCTTTTCTGGCTAAGCAGTATCCCATTACATCATTGCTTCAAATGCATTCATTCTCTACAATATTGTTGGCTGTTTCAGGTTAACTACCAAAATCATTTGCCTGAGAAGCGAGATTTAATTGTCTTACAACTACCTCTGTGAAGTACAATAGGGATTACAAGTACCCATTGATTATACTATTGGGTAGAATAAGGCACTCTTATTCTAGCATTTCTCATTCATTTTGTCATTGCATTCTCTTTGAAAGAGACCAAATGGGTCCCAGCAGGTGAAAGCCAAGAAACCTGAAAGGCCCCCTTTGATGAATGACAATACCACAACTGCCCTCCGCCCATTTTTGGAGATTATAAAACCTTATTAAATCATGCCCTGTGAGATATTGATTGAGAGGGAGCTAAACTAAAACCAACAATAGCAGCATGGATCAGAGAACAGCGCTTTCATCAATGGGCACTAAACACAGCTAAGCTTTCCAGTTCTTTTTGGTGGTTTCTTTTAACTATTTATTTACTTTTGTTTAAACCATTATACAAGGAAGTCATACAATTATACCAACATTGTCAATCACAAATAGCCAGTAGCTGTCCCTGTAGAACGAGCAATTCATCTTTTAGACTGTAGCAGGATATTGCACAAACAACATTATACTTAAAAAGTTAGTAGTCTAGATTATTTTTTTTAACAATTTTGAGTAATTAGCACAACTGTCACTGACTTCAGGACCCCCTTCACAATGACAAGACTGTTTGGGAATAGCTTGCATGAAAAGAACAGATTAAGACATTTGCTAAAGATAGCTGTGAGAAACGGAGAAGAAAACTCACCCATATTTTAAAGCTATATTTGATTTTAGACTGTTTTTGTTGCTTGGCTGTCATGTCAGCCATCTGTGAACCCCACTGCAAACATTCCCTTTATGACAATCACCTCAGTATTGCTTGAATCTGCCTGCTTTGGAGGAGACCTCTATAATAAGACTGTGTGTTAATTAACTGTCAGTAGATTTTTTTTAAGGCATACTGCATCTCAGACAGTGGAAGAAAATGACAAAACATGAAGAAGTATACATCTAATATTACAAATATCTTCCCTACCATAGAACCAAAGTTAGGCCTGGCCCTGAAGAATTGTTTTGCTTTGAATACTTTGCTATTGATTTCAATTTCCCCTTTCCTGCCAGATGTCTACAGGTGATCACATTTGTTCCCTGCCATAGGCAGATCCTGTGAAAGGAGGAAAGGGGAATAATTTAATGATGAAAACAACCCATTTTGAAACAGGCATTATTGCATCCTGATAATAATTGATTGTTAAAGTCAACAAACTATGTTAAAATGGTGCTTTTAAAATTAACCGTGGTTGAAGATTATAATGATACCAATATTAATGCTGTTGTTAATTTGTTACCAAAGATAAGCAGTTTTGCTGTTTATTATTAATAGCCTTATTTGTAAGAATAGCATACACGGTATGTAAAAGGCCTTTTCTGACAATCATAAGTACGTAAGTACATAAGTATGGAATTGCTGAAATTAAGCATTGTGGTTATTCACTGAAACAAATAAATTGTGATGTCATCTTTCTGGTAGCTAAAATTTGTTTTGATATCTGATAGTTATAAAACAAAATTAGATGTGTTAAAATTATGTGGGCATAATATCATCATAGGAAATGTAACAGGGCTCTTGCTGATGGTTAAAATGTTATTCTCAAAAACATCTGACAGAAGAAAATTCTGGAAAGATATATAATACTGCAAAATAATAGACATATAATGCTTTCAAAAGGGGTACAAAAATAATTAATTATGTTATAATCATATGTTTATGTCCATATTTATTTTTGATTGATTTATAATCTCTTTATCCTAATAGCTGCCTTGCTGCTATTTAATATTTTCCATTTGTTTACCTTCTTCACGTCAGGTCTATCAGTATTATCCTGTGATTTTATACTGCACATTGCATTCATCTAAAACATTAATAAATACTTATTACAATCCTCATCTATTTATATAACTGCACATCCCAATGTGTATAAAATGCAATAATTAATAAATATTTAAATAAAAATATCAAGTTCTATCTCTGTTTTTTACTAATTTTGTTAATAACAATACTTTTGATAATGATAAAATTCATAAATACATGTATAAGAGAAATAGAGAGTTTCCAGTCATATGAAATCTGTGAAATTTATAGATAAGCTTTATAGCACAATATCTTGGACAGATTTTATAAATATAGCATGCCAATTACAGAGCTTTAAATTTTTATATGCTGCTTAGGATGAATAATTAACTGGCTGAAACCTATTGCTAATTGTATTTTCATTTGATTTGACTTTTCAAGCGAAAATGTTACATGCTAGTTTTATACTAATGATTACCCATTTCTGTGCAGATCCATGTTGTTTGTAAGAAAGTCTAACATAATTATTTTGGTTGTATGAGAATCTTGTAATTCAACCATCATCTATTGCTTTTCAAACTTTATCTATCTTCTGTCCTTAAAGAGCTCTGTTAAAATAGAATCTGATGGATCAGGATGTTATTAGACTATTACTTTATCAGATTTTCTGTCCCTCCTTTCGTTTCTCAAAAGACATGCTGTAATTCTTACATATCTTTCTTCCAAATTACATTATAAATTCTGAGAAATATTATTGTAAACTAAGTGATGATAAACTAAACTGAACTATTGTACTTCCACTTATCCTCTGCTAATTACCTACAGAGGTTATAATCAGTAGTGATATATTTGTAGTTTCTTATGTGGTTTTAGTCATTTGTTTATTTCCTATTCAATTACATATTAGCAAATTCCTACAAAAATGATGAAGTTAAAATAGCTTAAGTTTTATGCAGAGGATATATCAGTGAAAAATCCCAAACAATATTTTTTCAAACTTAAATTTTAAATGATTTACAGTACATCTAACTTTATACAGGAACCAGTGCTGTGATATCAAGCACTTACTTTAACATTTCATCCGCATTTAACTCCTTTATGCTCTTAGATCAGTTCATGTAAGTGAGCTGAAGTCTATTGCCTCGTTACACAAAACCATGACTCACCAGACCCTATCACCTCATGATGATATCAATTTCTATTTAATAGAAGGATTTAATAATTAGGCCATAAGGCTGTTTCAGCCTATAAGAAATGAGAAGATGTAGTTATGTCGAGGTATTTTACTAATATAACTATGTATGCCTAGGTATAAAATATGCCCTCCAAATTAGTTATAAAAAATAAAGTATGTTTAAAGATTTAAACTTAAATACATTCACTAAATCATCACAAATGCCATTCACGGAGAGAACTTGAATTCGAAAGGTCAATTTCCATTAATTTCTTCCTCATATTTACACACTTTTAGTTGCTTAGGTTTGTATTCTGCTCTCGATTCATTAACTCCTGCTACAATTAAATTTGCACATGTGCATCACAGGAAGATTGGTCCTCAGAGGCCAAATATTGTCTCCTTGCAAAGCCTGAGTGAATGAACTTTGATTCAAAGTGGTCTATGTGTTTGTGAGTGGTGGAAATCTTCTTCCGGTGCTGCAGAGCACCAGCAGACCTTAATCGGTGGCTGCAGCCTTCTTGTAACCTCTGGACATCAGTATTCTCAAAGTCAGCTTTGTTTCCCCATCCCTGAAAGGAAATCTGCCTGATGGATCATCATTCTCCCATTCACAAACATAACTGCAGTAGGATGGAGGTAGAGCACAGTTCCAGTGTACAGAAAGCTCCTACATGGAGGTAGAATACAGTTCCAGTGTACCGAAGGTCTGTGATTCCTAGCCTCCCATGGTGCTCTTTATTCGGGAAAGCATTGAGTATGGTACCCTCACCTTCCTTTGAAATCTATGGGGGTAAAGACCTCTAAGTACCTCAGGATTTTGAATTTATACACCACTTCTCAGGTGGCAAGTTTGGCAGCCATTTTACCTGGCCCCATTGCTGTCTCAGGATATGATATGGGCAATGCCCATGTTCTTGTAGGATGCATTCAACTCCGTGATGTAAACCCCAAAGTTCACAAAATGATCTGGTGGATTCAAATAAGAGTTCATAAAATTTGCATTTTTTTTCTTTTTTATAGAAATCCATGCTAATGTAACTGAAGTTAAACATGCCACAAACATCAGGAAAATAAAAGTCATGTTTTTCCACATCAAGTTTAACTTACATGACTATATTAAAGCATAGATTCAACATAAATACAAGATGTTTTAGACATTAGGGAGCTGTTCCTCTGCTCTTTTACTTTTTTTTCTTTTTTCCAGTGTAATCACCTGGTGAATTAGGCTATAAAGAGGAGCCCATATACAGTTGTATGGGAAGCAGAACTTTAAATTTTCCAACTCTTGTGTTTACATTCTGAACTATGTCATCAAGTTAACATAATTTGTACATTTCTTTTTCTCTACTCAAAAACAGATAAAATGATGTTGATATCACTTTTATAAACACAACCAAACTTGCATGTTAAATTATCAGTTATATATTTTTCACCTTGATATCTCTTATTCACCCTCTAAATTTCTTGCAATCCCTTTTTCATTAATACTTGTAACAATTTAGCATTTACCCACTACTGTTGCTTGCTGAATAGATGGTTAGTCACAGAACTCAATTACCATACATTAGTAACAATCCCAAATAATTGTAATGTATGATAATGTAAGGAAAGTTAGGCTTTCTTGTACATTTTATATCATTAAGTTACAGTATCATCACTTTGTACCAAAGTCTGTGGATCAGTAAACCAATTGCTAGCTGATTGTTCACTCAGAAAAAGAACAGAAAGATCTCCAGAATGCCTCTAAATGGAATATCTATATTTCTAAAATGCCCTTCACCACAGTATCTAGGCCCCAAATCTCTAATAGCGAGTTTAATGACTTGACTACAGTGTGAAAGTGGTGGCACGGAAAAACTCATCAATGCACTTAAGGGCAGTTTTAACCCATTTTTGATTGAATATAGAGAAATGTGTAAATATGACATTTTGGCACACAGAAGAAAAACACTGAGCACATACAGTAATTTAACTGTACAAACTATGTAGCCATTCTGAATTAATAATGCTGTTAGAAATGTGTTTCCAGTTAATGTACAGGGATGGTGGTTAGTGATGTGTGAAAAATTTGAAAAGCTTGGAAATGGAGGGTTTTGTATTTTTGCTTTGAAATTTCATTAGATGCTTAATATCATCAAGAACCACAACCGCTGGTGCACAGTCCAGCACTGGAACTTCATGCTTCTTTGATTCATATGCTAGGCATTTCCATTTTACCGTAAGGGCCTGAGTCTAAGGTGTTGAGAACTTTCGATGCCTGGTTAAACCAGTGGAGACAGAGGACAGTCAGTACCTTGCAGGACTGAGCCCTTAATGATGACTCAAACCACAATGTAGTTTGGGCTGCTACCTATTCAAGGGAAAGAACAGAAGCTTACTGCTGTCTTGAGACTGGGCTTTGAAGCTGCTCAAGAACACACAGATGAAAAGGAAGAGCAAGATGCTGCCCAAGTCTGAGATACTACAGAAAAGGGAGCCATATATGTAACCCTTCTGCCCATCAGTGTTGGCAGCAACACGTGCCGGGTTCAGTATCCAGGGGTTCCATTCTAATGACACAATACAAAACCGTCTCGAGCCCCCACCCAGTGACCTGGGACAACCATATACCACCCTTCTGGGTGCCTCTAAGAGGCAATACTTCCCCTCTCGCAAGCACAGAGTCTGAGTGTACCAAAACCCTTTTAATAACAGAGAGAAACACTGTGGCATATTATTGGATAAACACCACAAACAGGATTCACAAACCAGAATTCTCCCCCCCACACACACACAAACAAATGGACTGTGTCCTTTCCCTGGGGTTCTTGAGTCCTGCAAGTCCCAAAGTCACCCAAGGTCCCAAAAGTCCAACAGCCCCGGCAGAGTTCAAGAGTTCATTAGCAGAGTTTTACCTCCCCACCTGGATGGAAAGGGGGGGGGGCAGGTTAAGGGGCACCTTACATGGTCAGAGGCCGACTGCCCCATTTCTCCATGGGGTTGTGCTGCAATCCTCACCATGGGCCATTCCATCAGGTGCCCAGGAACTGCTTCACCAGCCGCTCTGCTCTGTCAGCCGCTGCACGCCACCAGCCACTCCGCTAGCAGTGACCCGAACAGCCCCGCTCTATCTGCGGCTGCTGCTGTTCATCACCAGCTACTCCGCTAGTGGCGACCCGGACGGCTCCACTCCAACCGCTGCTGCTGCTCATCACCAACTACTCCGCTAGTGGTGACCCAAACGGCTCCACATCATTCGCTGCTCAGCTATACGATTTCAGGGCCCCCCACAGGGCTCAGTGATCTCAGCTCTCAAGTGATTTCAGCTCATAAGTGATCTCAGCTCATAGTAGGGGGTCCATAGTGCAGATAGCCTATATGGCCCAAAGTGAGTTCAGCTTAGCAGACCAAACCTAGAATCCTAATGGAATCAAACATTAGCTCTGACATGCCACAGGGGAGAGAGACAGTGTGCAATAGGCTTTTTTTGTAGGGCCCTTAGACAAGACCCTCACCATAAGATACAGAAACCTGTCTATTCCCTCTCTCTCAATTCAGTGGGTTTTGGAACCCCTGTCCCTTGGCTAGTGAGTGCTACCTAGCTGATGGCGAGTCCCTCCAGCATGCCAAGGGCCAAATACATGTCCCAATCCCTCATTCACATAAACAGGTTAATCAACACTTTATCATTCTTGCCCCAATACCAGAGAAACTGGGGGTCCCACAGTAGCCAAAGTGACCATTTGGGCTGTTAGAGCGCAGGCTAGGTGCAGTGGGTGTGTCTATGCAAATAAGATGTTATTTTCCAAAACTCACTGCAATTCCTGCAATTCACCACCAGATGTCAGGGTGGAGCGCATCCTGACACTGCTTACATATAAATGCATCAGTAGCACAGTATGGTGTGCACTAATAAAGTTTGCTGTAAAAGCTAGGTACCATAGGCTTAGTGTGATATTGACTGACTCATTCCATCATTTATTTCAATTTAGTTATTTACATACATATAAGACATTTAAGATGCCTATTCAGGACTTTAGGAATGTTTCCCAAGTATTAAAAATATATTGCCAAATAATACAAACAAAGAAAAACACAACAGCTTCCCTGGAATCAAGAAGGTGTGTGTGCGTGGTGGAGCGGGGTAATTCTAGCAACCATTCCCAACTCTTTGTGTAAAAATCCCAGCTCTCAGCATACCCTACTCTCAAAGTCTGGAAAGAAGAGATGGCCTTTTCAGTGTGCCTTGGAGGTCAACCAGCCATTGCTATTTCAAAATAGGCGTGAGAATCCTCTCATGAAGAAGCTGCTACCAGTAGCTGTTAACAGTACCTGTTTCAAAGGAGCTCTGATTTTAGACCCTCCATTGGTCATGGCATTACTATTATATTATTATTTGCTATTATCTATTTCAGTATTTATTGAGTGGCAACAATGTACTTGGCAGTGTAGATAGAGAAAGCCCTGATTGCTGATCCAATGAGCATACATTCTAAGGGCCCAGTTTTGCAAATACTTACACATATGCTTAAATTAATGCATTGCAAGCAGTTCCATGAATGTGCTGGAAAGCAATAGGTCTGTAACATCAATGGGACTGTTCACACTGTGTAAAGTTAAGCATAATTGTTTGTAGGGCCTAAATAAACAATATTCACATTTATCCCATTCATTTGCTGTATTTTCTCTATATCCAATGTTTAGTTGCCCAAAACTAATTCTTTCACTATTTTTCCCTCAGTAGCTACAAGTATATTTATACAATGTGTTTGACAAGAGACTTCAGAGTATGTTATATGAGGTCCATTCATATTTTTTTCTAAGAAATGGGCCTGGTAGTTGTGACACTGGACCCCATATTTGTCAAAGTAATATTATTATAATATGGTTATGGCATAATTATGATGCATTTTGTACAAGCTAAGTCATGTGAAGTGTCATTTGAATAGTTATGATTTGCTGACTATGATTATCCTATTCAGATACAAAAATGATACATGCATATAAAGTTATGAATATTGACTGGGGATCTGTATTTCAAATGGGCTTACTCTGGAAAACACCCCTAGCCAGCCTTTCAGGTACAACAATGAAGAAAACAGATGAGGCTGATAGCCCACCAGCAAAGACAACAGATTGTGGAATAGATTAACCTTACCGTGGGCGTTTGGGCCATCCTGTGTAAGCAATGGCAGCTATAACACTGCAATGTCATGTGACCAGACCACGTCTCTGGTCTCCATCTTGGGATGTCAGTATTTTTCCACAAACGGATGTGGGAACCAAGGTTTGAAATAACGGGTTTCCACAATATACTAAAGCTATATAAGGCAGGGAGTGACATCATCCATTGTTCTTCTCTCCTTGCACAAGAAGATTCTTGGAAACAAGTGGGGAACAAAGACAGAACTGGGGAAAGTGCTAGACCCCGGCTAAAGGAATTTCTATCCTATGTATAAAAGACCTGGGAATTTCACATTGTAAAGCAAATACAGCTTGTCCCTGAAGAATCTGCATCCTATTTGTATCATCAAGCAGGCTGAGAATTTGCTAATTCATATCCTAGTATTTTAGGCTTAGTTTGTGTTTTTGTTTATTTGCTAGATAATCTGCTTTGATCTGTTCACTATCACTTATAGACACTTAAAATCTATCTTTTGTAGCATAGGCAGCGAGTGAACTGGTGGTTGGGGGAGGCTAGCCTCTGGCTGGCCCTGCCCTCCCCAGACTCCTTCCCCTGCCAGAGGCCCCACACCCTGCCTGCTTCACCCCTGGAGTACTGGGCGGCTGGGCAACATACACACACGACCCCCGAGTGGAGGGTGGGCAGGCAGCATGTGTCCTCCCAGCCCCGAGTGCAAGGGTTTATGTAGTAGCTGGTTGGAAAGACTGCATGTAACTGCTGCAGCTGGGTGTGTCCCTACCTGTGTGTATGCTGGACTGGGAGTGGGTCTGCAGCTCGTCACAGCAGCGCAGTGTGAGAGGGAGCCCAGGCTGGCAGGTCAGAGGTCTCAGTGGTATCCCAGTTCCCGGTGGCATCCCAAGGGGAACCCAGTATAGTACTGTCATTAAAATATCTTCCTGAAATTAAAAACACAGTGAGCCTGGTTATTTAGAATTATTAAGCTGAATGAAATATGTGATCACAAAAAGGAAAATCTATAAATGATTTTTGTGCCAAAAAGGGAACAGTGGGAAGGGCACATAACAGGAAAACAGTTTTCTTCTGTTATATTGGGGAGATAGCTGACTGTTATCTATTCATGGACTTCTAGAAGATGAAAAGTCACCTGAGTCACATTGTTTCCTTCCTGGGTTAAGATTTTCTATCTGTAAAATATAGGAATAGCACTTTCAGTTAATACCTGAGGTAACAGACAGAAGGAAGCTTGCTTCTGAAGAGAGACCCATTTCTTGACAGAATGTGAACAGCATAACCACCAGTTTTGTATTCCATTCAAACTGTCAGTAAGCAGACAACTTATAATTGCTAACAACAAAGATAGACGTTATCATTTTCCTTTGGAAACAAAAACAACTCTTGCTGTGATTTTTGTTTCCATGTCTTGCTGTGTAATGAATTTTCCCAACTGCAGTACATAAAGGCTAGTCCTTATCCATATCCCAGGTCTTTCAATTAGACCTTATGCTGGACTCTCCGCAAGAGATCATAGATGTCAAGCACTTAATTTTAGAGCAGAGCTTCTTTTCAAAGCAGTTTTGCTGTGTATCAGGTTGTTCTGCTTACAATGGCTGCTAACACGTGGACTGCTCATGCTAATCGTAACTGACTGAACACCGAGTCCCCTCTGAAGCTGGACTCTCATCTGTCATTGTTCTGCTGAGCACATATGTGGTATGTTATATAAGTTGGCACTAAATTAATTTTAGTACATATGTTCCAAAAAACAGTCAACTTTCAATGATGTTTAGTTATGTAATCAACTGATCTGATTTTTTTTTAAACAACTCATTATTGCTTCAAGTGGATTTAAAAATAAATGTGAAGAAACTGGTTGTGAGGCTGCTTTGCTGTTTAGCTAGTTGGCTTTTTTTCTTTGCCAGTTCATTTTGTTTGTTTTGCACCTTTTCCCTCTTTACTCAATAGTATTCCTGTCCCGTCCTGACCTCCCGTCCCCCACTTGCCCTTATAGTTTTCTTAGCACCGGGGCTAAAAGTGGCACCAGCTGGTGGCAGTTTCTACACAGCAATGTCTCACTAATGCTAACTATTGCCTTGATGTGCTAATTCATCAGTGTAATTTCATGTAATTTCCATCTTGGGCAAAAGATCCCTTTCTCAGCAATGCTGATATCCAAGACATTGCTGATGAAGATAGTTTGTGTCTTCTGAGGCCACACTTCAGGGTAAGAAGGGACAGAGACAAGAACCTGCATAAAAACTGCATGTTGTGTGATCAGTCTATCTGTCCTGTATATTCAATAGACAATGTGAAGAAAGAAAGAGAAATAGAAGGTAATAGAAGCAGCTGTAGATTCTACACTTTATTCCCTTTTACCAAGTTGGGCCCTATAACAGTATGATGCACACCTCCTGTGAGCACACTCTGCTGGCCAAGTGTGCCTGGAATCTTTAACAGTCCTTGTCCTGGTATCGAGCCATACCCCCAGAGCTTCCTCCTTGGAGGAAACAGTTTTGCCTTCTTGGTCTCTTCTGGCCCCAGCTCTCCAGCTGGGCCACTAAGTAGTTCAGCTCCTCCTCTGGCGTTTATTAATGTCTGATTGTAGGCCCTTTCCACAGTGCCAATTGTGAGGGTGAGGGGACCTGGGCCCTCCCACTACTCCAGGTGTCCATCCAGACATCCTAAGAATAGCAGCCACACACCATCATGTTCCTTTAATGAAACTATCTTCAATTCCCTGGGCCACTTCTCCATGGCCCCAGCCTTAATCAATGCTGCACCCTTAGCTCAGAGATTTTCTGTGTTCAGGCCCAGCAGCCAGTCAGGAAGTCTTCCTTGCTCCCCCGGTGCCTGCCAGCACTGAGTTGTCTGAGGTGCTGCAGTTTCCTTTGCTCAGCCAGGAGCACCATCTGCATTCCTCTAAATCCAACAATGGCATGACTGTCTATGGCTCTGCAGCTCCTTTTCATATGACTATCCTGGCCCTTATTGGGTGCTCCCTGCAATCTCTCTGATTGACTAACCATTTTCAGCCTCTCTAGGACACTCAGAAGACTTAGCTCCACTTCTCCTTTCCTGGGATGGGAAGGGAGCTTCTGGGCCTAGTCCCCCTCATCACAGGCCCCAATCCTGCACTGAAAATTGTGCAGGTCAACTTCTCTTTTACCCAGAGCCCTTTTGACTTATTCAGGACCTTAATGGTTCTCTGTGGGCATAGAGAGCATCACATCCTGTTTTACTGTAGAATCAGGATATCAAGTAGTAACACATTTCAAATCTCAGGTTGGCAAGCACCTGTACATTTGAAGTCCTGGTAATTGATTTCTCTCCAAAAACTTCCTCAAGAAGTAGAATTACAGTACATTGAAATGATGGGTTAGTTTAAGTCATACTGTAATATATATGTTGAATTCTTCAGCTATGTTGTCTATTAATCTGTGCACCAAACAGGAAACAAAGAACACTTGAATTGTAATTCTATGATGTTGATTCTTCCTGTGGCCTCTGTGGTTCTATTTACCCATCTGTAAAATGGGGGGGTTGATAATTGTATACCTCAGATATGGTGTTTTCACTACTAATAAGTTAATGTTTGTAAAGCACTTTGAATATGCAATTGTTAACCATTGTTATTATAATTTCTTTAAAAATCTGATTATGGAAAAATACTTATAATGTGGTTTTAATTCTGAACAAAATATACCTGTAATATGATTTTCTCCATTGCTTTATATTAATAAACTAAACAACTGTGACCAAACTACTTCTTTCTTATTTGCTCACTCTAAACACACCAGCACATGAAATGTGAAAAACGAAAGTATTTTTTAGAGAAATTTTAATCTGGTGAAAACTACAGTGTTATTCCTAGGGGTGGGTGAACTGGTATGGGAAAAACAAATGCAACCCAATTTAAACAGAACAAACACTAAAACTTTTGAGTTTTACAAAAGTTTGTTATATTTTTATACCTATGAACTTTCTCAATGTGCTTCTGTTCTATTTAGGTTCTTATATCATCCTCACTGCCATATTATATTACTGAGCTACTGGAAAGCACTCTGTGCTATAACTAACATCTGTCACAAGTATTTTGTTCTCTTTCACATCCACCCACATGGCTTAATCTGGAAGAAACTAACTCAGAGTAGAAAGGCTATTCGTGTGATATTCCCCACTTGGTCATAATTGAGAAGTACCACACCTAAATTCTTGTGAAGAACACTATACTCTTGATATTTCCAAAATGTCCCCCCAGACAAATAATGGGGCTTGGTGAATTCGTGAAAAAAAATACAAAATATATCATCAGTTTCTCAGAGGCAATTGCTGTACCATCCTCTGGAACAGTGGTGAGCAACTTGCAGCCTATGGGCTGCATGCAGCCCATCAAGGTAAACTGATTGCGGGCCATGAGACATTTTGTTGACATTGACGGTTGCAGCTCCCAGTGGTCGCAATTCACCATGCCCAGCCAATGGAGTTGCAGGAAGCGGAGGCCCACAGGGACATGCTGGATGCCACTTCCCATGGCTCCTATTGGCCAGGAATGACGAACCGCATCCACTGAGAGCTGTAGGATGTTATGCCTGTGAATTGTCAACATCAGCAAAATGTCTTTGGGTCTGAATTCTCCGGTGTCAAAGAAACCCATGAGCAGAGATGCTCTCCTCTTCAAATTTTGGATAGTGTTCATAGGTCTGTGATAAACACCCTCTTCCCATAGTACAGCACTATGAGGGCAGCTCATTCCTACTGTTCACATTCCCCCGCTCCCCAAGTTGTCAAAGAGAGCACAACACAATGCAGGCAGTCCTGAGTATCTGACTTTTGTTGATGGCTTATGTTAATGCTCTTAAGCACTGGAGAAATCAAAACCAATGTCGTGTGATTTATGTGGCCAATCACAACCATCCAATCCAGCTCCACATTTTTTAAAGTAATGATAAAATGTTCCCATTACTTCATATGTATCATGTTGATTTAAAAAAATCGTAATTTTGTACAATTGGTTCAATCTTGTGCATTTTTAACTCAAAAACAAGCACCTTTGTTGAAACAGCATTTTGTTATGAATTTTTCACCCAGCTCTAAGTACGGAAAGATTCAAAGGGAATCAAAAACCTCTTTAAACAAGTCAGCAGCAGAATGATGGCCTGTAGCATTTAGAAAGATATATGGCACCTACATGCATTGTCTGAAATTTTCAGATGTTTATTTTCATTGTTGCTAATTTGCAGACACCTCATAATACTCGGGTGTAAGAGGTAACTAGTTCTTCCTTCTTTAGAGAAAAGTTACAGTTACATTCTTTTCCTCCTTTCTGTTCCTAATAATGCATCTTGCCTCCACATTCTTTTCTCTTGGAAGTAAGTATTCCTCAGCTTTCAACTCCTATCGTTTTCCCTGTTCTGTCAGCTAATTAAATACATAAACCTGTGAGAAAGCCACATTTAAATCCACCCTGCTAACAAAGAAGATTTCTCAATAGGCCTGATGTTGAATATGTTTCAGATGCCTGATGAAACTCTTCTTGAAGAAATACATTTAGCCTTGCTGCTGCCACTTAAAGTTAGTGATTGCCCATAACTATAAAGCAGAGATTGATCACTAGCCTTTTGCATGAGTGCAAAAAAGTTTTAATGAATGTTCTAACTATGTTTCTAAAAATGTGACATTTGCTCATAGACTTTGGTAGAAATAAGAACTTTATGGAGTGGACACCTACAACACTGTGGCTATTGTTGCTTAATAAACTCATTCCTGACAGTAACAACACAATGAAATGGAAACCCAATCTGTAGATTTTGTCACCAACTGGGGTTTAGATGCCAACATGATAGTCCTTTATGGATGGATGAAGCCAGAGACAATATGTGCAATCAAAACACTACTTTACTGTCTTTGCTTCAAACCACAAGTGTGTTCACCCTCTATACCAACTTTATTAAACATGCCCATTGTGTGTTTACTCTGTATATGTTTCTGTTTTGCAGTAATATAATTATGTACAGGAATATTTACTGTCTGCTGTAAATATAATTAATTAGTCTTGGTATACATAATTTTTATTTTATTCGGTGTGCTATAAATCATTTTTTATTTCAGCAAGTGGTACAGTAGAAAGTCTAGTAAACTAAATGTTGTTTGAATTAACATTGCTAAATAATTGAACAAAGAAGTTCTGAGTAAATGATGTGGAAAAAATATCTAACATCACGCTTATCAAAATGAAAGTTGTTTAAAAACTGAACTTCATTTTCAGAATTAGCATCTAGAGCAAGCAACCATTTCCTTACCTTTTTCCGGAAAACATTTTCTCAAATGACAAAATAAATAAATACCATTACAGAATTTGACATTTTATGCCAGTTCTAGCATTAGCATGTTGAGTTACTATCAGCTTAATTGCAGGTGAATCTGCAAATGAACAAACATACCCTGCTGCAGTGCAAGGACCTTGATGGGTTGGTGGCTCCATTGTCCAAGAGATTCACCCCTGTCACCTGCATGTGGTCAAATAACAAAGAATTATTCACAAATAATGTACTGACTCAATTACTTGATGAATTTGGTTAGACGGTATCTTTAGATCTAATCAAAATAGAAGCAATGAACATGCAAATATTCATCAAATAAATAAATAATATTAATTATTCAAACAGCTGTGCTAATAAATGTTCTGGTAGTTGACTGATAAACCTCAGGAAATGAAATAACAGATTGGCCATTGGAGTATGCTCCAGAAGAACCGGGCTCAAGGACAAATAAGGACTTGATAAACTCTGGAAATAGGCATTCTGTTGTACTATTATAATGAAGGCCAAGAAGTATTTTACCTGTAATATAGATTTTGTGAAGAACCTCCTCACAGAGCTGATCATGATGTTAAAAAGCTTGATTGTTCCATGATCTGTGTAGTGTTTGAAACAGACTCGTCAAGTGAGTGCTGTGAGCAACTTTCCATCTTCACTGAAAAAATGTTACATTAACTGCAGGGGTTTTTTTACATCAACCGGACAGTGACAGATGAAGAAGGCACAAATGCACCCACTAAGCAGTCTGAGTTTATAAGTGTCTCATTTGTGGCATATAGAGACTTGTCCTGAGTTTTGGGAGCTTGTGAACGTCAATAGTGCAATCCCATTGTATGGGCTGTTGTGTTAATTTTGGTGGAATAAATGGGCCCAGAGAGTCAAAGGAGTTAACATGATCCTGTCACCATACAACACTGAACAGTCAATATGTTTTGAGGTTTTCAGTATAGAGATCTTGATCTTCTTCTTAATCCCGTGACAAACACATTAGAAAATTCATGCCAAAGTTTGAAAATGTGTTGATTAGGATTCACTAGAGAAAAAATCAGAATCAGCCATAAATGTCCTGGATTTGAAATTAATTAGTTATGCAGAAAAATCTCAATTAAAACCTATTAAAGTCTCTTTTCAGAGAGAGGATATCAGTTGGGGTCTCTAATTGTTTCAGGAAATCCTGGATAATGGAGAAAAAAATCAGAGAGGTAGCCGTGTTAGTCTGGAATAGCAGAGGTAACAAAGTCCTGTGGCACCTTAAAGACTAACTATTTCATAAGACTAACTATAAAGTTTTGAAGCATAAGCTTTCGTGGGCTAATACCCACTTCGTCGGATGCAAGCAGTGGAAGTGTCCAGAGGCAGGTATAGAAAAGTAGGCAAGAACCAGGTGGGAGGTAACAAGGTTAGTCCAATTAGGCTGAACCAGCTTGTTATCTCCAATCAGGGAGGGTGGGTTATTCTTCTAGCAGTTGAATGGGGGGTGTGAACATGGAGAGAGGAGAAGCTATTTTTGTAATTAGCAAGCCATTGTAGGTCTTTGTTCAGTCCTAGATTGTTTGTGTTAAATTTGCAAATGAATTGTAGCTCTGCAGTTTCCCTTTGCAGTCTGGACTTGAAGTTTTTTTGCTGCAGTATGGTGACTTTTAAATCTGTAATTGTGTGTCCAGGCAGGTTGAAGTGTTCTCCTACAGGTTTTTGTATATTGCCATTCCTAATATCTGATTTGTGTGCATTTATCCTTTTTCGTAGGGACTGTCCAGTTTGGCCGATGTACATAGCAGAGGGACACTGGTGGCATATAATGGCATATATGACATTGGTTGATGTGCAGGTGAATGAACCAGTGATGGTATGGTTGATCTGGTTAGGTCCTGTGATGGTGTTGCTGGTGTAGATATATGGGCAGAGTTGGCATCAAGGTTTGTTGCATGGATTGGTTCCTGAGTTGGAGTTATTGTGGTGCAGTGTGCTGTTGCTGGTGAGAATTTGTTTAAGGTTGGCAGGTTGTCTGTGTGCCAGGACTGGCCTTCCTCCCAAGGCCTGTGAAAGTGAGGGATTATTGTCCAGGATGGGTTGTAGGTCACTGATGATGCGTTGCAGAGGTTTTAACTGAGGACTGTAGGTGATGGCCAGTGGTGTTCTGTTGTTTTCTTTCTTGGGCTTGTCTTGCAGCAGCAGGCTTCTGGGTACACATCTGGCTCTGTTGATCTGTGTCCTTATTTCCTTGTGTTGGTATTGTAGTTTTGAGAAAGCTTGGTGAAGATCTCGTAGGTGTTGGTCTCTGTCTGAGGGGTTGGAGCAAATCCGATTGTACCTCAGTGCTTGGCTGTAGACAATGGATTGTGTGGTATGTCCGGGATGGAAGCTGGTGGCATGAAGGTAGGCATAGCTGTCAGTAGGTTTTTGGTATAGGGTGGTGTCGATGTGGCCATCATTAATTTGCACTGTGGTGTCTAGGAAGTGGACTTCCTGTGTGGACTGGTCCAGACTGAGGTGGATGTTGGGGTGGCAGCTGTTGAAGTCATGGTGGAATTCTTCCAGAGTTTCTTTCCCATGTGTCCAGATGATGAAGATGTCATCAATGTAGCGTAGATAGAGAAGGGGTGTGAGTGGACGAGAGTTGAGGAAGCGTTGTTCCAGGTCAGCCATAAAGATGTTGGCATACTGTGGGGCCATGCAGGTGCCCATAGCAGTGCCACTGGTCTGGAGGTATATATTGTCACCAAATTTGAAATAGTTGTGTGTGAGGATAAAGTCACAGAGCTCAGCAACCACCTGTGCTGTGGCATCATCAGAGATACTATTCCGGACAGCTTGTATTCCATCTTTGTGTGGGATGTTTGTGCAGAGAGCCTCTACAGAAAAAAATGTTAGTTCTGTTGTTCGGTTCTGAGTTTTGAAAGATAGTCATTTCCCCTGGTTTTGACAAAGCAGACAAACACAAGGGGGATTAAATGATAGCATAGTAAAGCTGGGGAAAATATAGCTTTTGTTGATGTTCTCAGGATGCCACACGACTGGCCAGTCACGGACGGATGCTCTGGATTGGCAGGTCAGCCACAACAGTTGTTGCTCTAACCTCTGTATCCTTTCCCCAGTTTGGAACATCATTTGGCTGGTCTAGTCAGGTCCTTCCCTTTTTTACTTCTCTTTCTCAGGCTAGGCAGACCTGGATGCAGGGTATCATCTCATTGTGCTGGTCTTGTGCAATACTGCTAGTCTCTGGAGCAAGTGAAAATCCAAGAGAGACAGGATAAGAGGACAATCGTGAGTGGATGGAAAGAAACAATGAAGACAGAGCAGTATCTCTTGTTTCAGGCTGAAGCCTCTCCTGGGGCAGTGGTGATGGTCAGGATGTGATGTTTCACTCCATATGCTTTATGAAAATATGCTTATGAATATGACATAACTGGAATATGCTTTTATGCTAAATTCCCCTTGTATGGTCTCATTAGAAAGCTTGTAATCGACTAAGTGTGTTCATCCTCTTTGTTTGCATGTATTATTTCTATCTCTGGAATTAGGAGAATAAGATATAAACTTGTATCACTGATGTAAACATATTAAGCAGAGGCCAGTAAGGGTGCTCCAGAAACAATTACAGGCGAATCGCATCTTACACGGGGGTTCCGTTCCGCGGTCAGCACGTAAAGAGAAAAGCGCATATAGCCAAAACCCATTTGAATTTAATGGCGGACGAAATTGACCGCCCTACAGATAGTTTTAAAATTTTTATTTTTCCCTTTTTTTCTTTGTCTTTTTTGCCGACTGAGTAAAGCCAAAATCGTGCGTGCTAAATGCGCATAAGACGCAACTCGCCTGTAGTTGTAAATGGCCTTAGTTACCTGAAAACCTTCCTGTGTATGTGTGGGCCAGCCCATGGGGAAAGGAGACTAGGAGTCTTACTTAGGAGTGACCATGTCACCTGATAATGAAACCCATCTTACATCTGGCACTTTTCCAGTTAGAAGGAGGGGTGGAGACCAAAAGAGACAAAAAAATCCTGCTTTGTGCCAAAGCTATAAAAGTGGGGTGGAGCAGGACAAAAGGGGCGGCCAGTCATGAGAAAATTCCTAATTACCACCTGAGATGTCTGTTGCAACTAACAAGGGCTGTACCGGGGAAAGAATTGGGCCCAGACTAGGAAGGAGTTTAATCTGTGAAAGAAGTTTACTGGAACATCTCTGAGGTTAAGATATTGCCTGTAATCAGTTTCTTAATATATTAGGCTTAGACTTGCGTGTTTTTGTTTTATTTTGTTTGGTGACCTACTTTATTCTGTCTATTATTACGTGAAACCACTTAAATCCTACTTTTTTATACTTAATAACATCACTTTTGTTTATTAATAAACCCAGAGTAAGTGATTAATACCTGGGGGGAGGGGAAACAACTGTGCATCTCTCTTGATCAGTGTTATGGAGGGAGGACAATTTATGAATTTACCATATATAAGGTTTATACAGCATAAAACAGATGTATTGGGGGTTCTAGCTCTCAGAAAGGCTGAACGATGGGCACTGGGAAAGTCCCTGTTAACTGAGAAACCCTTGAGCTATGTGGATCTCAGTTTCAGTGAACTGCAGAGAGGCATAGGCCAACCTCTGGGTCTGTGCTGGAGCTGACTGGAGTGTCTAACTCAGCAAGACAGAAGTGGAGGGGTGCCTGTTCTTGCAGGAGGGTTGTTCTTAGTGGTATCCCAGCTCATCAAGTGACAGTCTCGAGGGGAGTCTTTTTGACCAAACCCATCACACAGGCATACCCAATACTGTGCTGAAGTCTGGGTGTCATGATGATGTGATAGCTCTCTAAGGACAGAGTCTCTGGAGCAAATTGGAGATCTACTGACTTTTTCCCTTCCTCCGGGAATCCCTCAGTGTCCCATTCTTTTTTTTAAGGATCCCGATAAGGGGCAATGAACAGACTAGCCCAACCTCCCATTGTTTATCCACCAATTAGACCTAGTTTCCAACACACCAATTTTGGTCCATTGATTTCCAGTCCCACACATCTTTTGTTGACAAGACATGATTTCAGCACAGAGTTAAATCAGTAGGCCTTTTTGTTTGGACTAACACAGTTTTTGTCTGTTAAGGAATAAGTAGTCATGGTGTGAAAGATAAAACACTGCAATGGATAAGAAACTGGTTAAAAGGCATAAAACGACAAGTATAAGTAAATGGTCAATTTTAACTATGGCAAAAGGTTAACAGTTGGGTTCAGTACAGGGTTCAGTACGAGGACCATCTTGTTTAATATATTACTAATAAACTGAAGGAGGTCTGGGCAGTGAGATGGCCAAATTTGGAGGTGTCAGCAAATAATTTAGTCTCTGAAGATTAGAAAGACTTCAGGACCTCCAGAGGAAAAAGGATGGTAATTGGGGAACATAATGGTAGATGAAATTCAACGCTGAGAAGTGCAAGGTAACATGCACTGGAAGGAATAGTTGAACTACCCCGCACATTTCCATTTTCTAAATTAAATACAACTAGTCATGCCCACAAAGTGGTCAAAAAAGCCAATAAAGTATCAAAATATGTAAAGATATGGATAGAAAATGATAATGTATTCTTTAAGCCTCATGGTATTCTGTCAAATATATATATATATAGCAGAAATTGAATAAGTCCAGGTATGCACAATGAAAATAATTAAATGCATGGAAATAATTTTGTTTGAAGAGACACTGAGCCTGTTCTATTAAGAGAAGAGCCAAATAAGAAGGCATGCAAAAAAGACACTCAGAATAAATCACATAGAGAAGACAAATCATGCTCTCTTATTTCATAATACAAAAATATGAGGACATTTAATGGAATTGCAATGCAACAAATGTAAAACAAATACAAGGGAAGCCTATTTTGTGAAATGCATGATTTATATATGGAACTCATCGCCACCAGATGTCATTCAGGCCAAGAGCTTAGCAGGGATTCTAAAAAGATTTAGACATTTATATGAATAACGAGACCATCCACAATTACATTACACAGGCAGTCTAGTCAATGAGAGATGTAAACCCAAATACTTCTGGAATAAGTCAATCATGAACTGATGGGATTTGGGGGGAAATCCTTTATGGGCAGTTTAATCCATAATTGTCTGGACATTCATGTGAAGTGTCTAACAGTGTCCTCGGTAAGACAGGACTCTGCCACCTAGACCCTTGGTAGTTTCTATGCTCCTGTTTTCATATTTAACATCTAGTTAATAGTGGAAAAGTTATTTTCAGTTAAATTTAGTCCCAGCTTTAAAATGCAGCAGCTAATTCTTTTTTAGCTTCCTTTTCTAAATCTGTTACAGAGACTTTGAACAATAAGACTGAAATAACATTTCAAGTACATTACTGTGCCTAATGAATTACTGAGCTCTTGATTAATGGCACTTGTTCAACATCACAGTGACAGTAGTATGAAGTGTAAAAAAAATTGTGTTTCTGCCTGGTGTGTTTTCTCCTATGAGACAGAGCTGGCACCATCAGAAGTGATTTTTTTTATTACCTTTTATTCTGTTCATCTGCTGTTGTATTTTTCATTCTACAAGTGTGCACTTTAGTCTTGTGCTGGTGCTTGCTATCAGAGTAGTTATCATTCAAGAGGTTTGCTGCAGATTCTGCTGAAGCGTCACTACTGAGCATCAACTCTGCAATCACTAAACCTCAATCCTGTATCCTAATATGTAGCACACGGGGGGGGGGGGGGGGGGGAAGCTGGAGGCATATGCTCGTCAGAACCCTTAGCAAACAACTAGGCTGCAGGAATATCTATCATAATGACACTGGTGAATTGCAGTTGACTACAGACATACTTCACAGTGCTGGATCAGAGTTTATGTATTTTACTAACCTTATTTCACTGTACAGTTTTATAGGGCCCCCAAAGCTGCACTGGTTTGAAATAAATACCTTCTAAGCTGTATATCAGAGAGTGACACTGGTTCTTGGACCATCCCTGTATGTACAGTTGTTGCTTGTATTTCTTCTACTGCTTGCGGACTAAAGAGGTCACTCTCCTGTGTGCTGAGAAGCATGAAGCAGGCAGTGAGACCAAGATACAACAGTCGATTTTGCCTTTTGTTAGCTCCTCGCAAGTTACCCGGTCCACTGGTGATTGGAATGTTCAACACCATTGTCAGCTATCTCTGCTTTCCAGCTTTCCTCCTTCCTAGCAGGAAGATCTGTAACACAGATTTTACAAACAGCAAAGACAAGCCTACCTTCTTTCTCAGAATTTTTTTGTTCATTATTATGTTCTCGTGGCCAATGAACACAATTGATCTCTACAGGGAAATGTTGCCAACATGAATGGGTCCAATCCCGATCTCTTTATACTCACTCCCTAGTCACACCAAACTCCCGTTGAAGGCTGCGTCTATGCCTGAGTAAGAAGTGTTGAGTAGGAACTTGTATGAATAAAAATAGTATCTGAAGTTATGCTGACTAGGATTTTTTTAAAAAAACCCAAACATAAGGGCAATCTGTCTTCATACTTTGATATATAAGCTGCAGAAAGAGATTTCTCCCCCATGGTACAGTAATGTAAAGTTAGGCATACTACTGGGAGATTAGTGGCAGGGTACTAAAAGGACCACTGGTTTCTTTTACTTTGGTAATGCATTTAGACTTTAAAAAATGATTTTCAGTATAATAAAGCTCTCTCTGTTAACACGGGGCTAATTAATTTGTAAAATCTTCTCTAGCAATATCTTCAGAGGCTATTTCCTCAGTTAAAACACAGAGATGCCTCTGTAGATGCAAAATTTGGGACAGAGTTAATAGTTAAATATCTAAAGGGTGATGTGTGCCTAACATTAATTGTGATTTTTATGTCTGCAAAAATAAAGGCATTGCTAAAAAGCAAAGCCATAATGCCCAAGGACATTGTGGAGAGACCCCTTAGAATATAGACCAGACTGTTATCTTGTGCTCCTTAGTGAGCAGATGTGGCTTAAATGTTAGAGCAGGGAACTGGAGATCAAGACACCTGAGTTTCTATGCTCAGTTCTGCCAAAAAGTTTCTGTGTGGCTTTTACTAATCACATAACTGCTGCCTCCCTCTGTTTTACAAATGGGAGTCCAATGCTTACTTTCCTCAAAATGGGGGGGGGGGGGTTCATTAATGCTTGTAAAGCCCGTTGAGATCCTTGGGTTAGAGATGCCATAAAAATGCATATTATTAGAATTGAAATATTTGTAATGAGTGGACCAAGAATATATAAACTTTGTGGCCAAAGGAGACACATATGTTTACTATGCTAATCTTTTACAGCGTCTTATGATTTCTCTATGAGGAAAAAACAACAAGGAGTCCTTGTGACACCTTAGAGACTACCAAATTTATTTGGGCATAACTTTTTGTGGGCTAAAACCCTCTTCATCAGATGCATGGAGTGGAAAATACAGTAGCGAGGTATAATTACACAGCATTTGAAAATCTAGGAGTTGCCTTACCACGTGGGGACTCAGTGTTAATGAACCAATTAAATTAAGGTGGAAGTGGGCTATTTTCAACAGTTGACAAGTAGGGAAGAAAATCACTTTTGTAGTGCTAATGAGGCCAATGCAATCAAGGTGTCCCATTTCAAGCAGTTGACAAGAAGGCTTGTGAGTATCAACAAGGGGAAATTGATTTTTGTAGTGACCCATCCACTCCCAGTCTTTATTCAGGCCTAATTTAATGGTGTCCAGTTTGCAAATTAATTCCAGTTCTGCAGTTTCTCCTCGGCGTTTGTTTTTGAAGTTTTTTGTTAAAGAATGGTCACTTTTAAGTCTGTTATTGAGTGTCCAGGGAGACTGAAGTGTTCTTCTACTGGTTTTTAAATGTTATCGTTCTTAATGTCTGATTTGTGTCCATTTATTTGTGTTCATTTATTATTCTTATTTTGCATAGAGATTTTCTGGTTTGGCCAATGTATATGGCAGAGGGGCATTACTGGCACATGATGGCGTATATCACATTGGTAGATGTGCAGGTGAATGAGCACCTAATCATGTGGCTGATGTGGTTAGGTCCTACGATGGTGACCCTTGAATAGATATGCGGACAGAGTTGGCACCGAGGTTTGTTGCAGGGCTTGGTTCCTGGGTTAATGTTTTTGTTGTGTAGTGTGTGGTTGCTGGTGAGTATTTGCTTCAGGTTAGGGGGGCCTGTCTGTAAGCAAGGACTGGCCTGTCTCTCAGGGTCTGTGAGAGTGAGGGCTCGTCCTTCAGGATAGGTTGTAGATCCTTGATGATGCACTGGAGAGGGTTTAGTTGGGGGCTGTAGGTGACGGCTAGCAGCTTTCTTTGCTGAGCCTGTCCTTTAGTAGGTGATTTCTGGGGACAATCTGTTGAAATTGTATAAACTTACCTCCCTTTCCATTTAGACATATAGCTCAGAGATTGAGAGCAAGATCAGGATTTCATATTTTTTATTAAAAGCATTTTTCTTCTGGACGTGCCAAACTGGTGCCAATTTATGCCATGATCCTATGCCTCACTTGGATTCTGCCAACCACTAGCTGGAATTAGTCTGGCTCACCTGTGTATTAGCTTTGTTAAAATAGGTCTTAGAGTTCTAAAAACAGAATGCTTGTAAATTGCTGGATGCATTAATCTCACGTATAATATCTGTATCCCACATTATAAGGTAATATTTAAGTTTTTGCTCTGTAACTGGTAAATCACCAGACAGGGGAGAAGCACTAACAAGTGTGAAATACTAATTTCTAAAAGGAGGTGTTTGTCCTGCCCTACTAAGAAGGCCCATCAACACCAAATGAACTATTGTGGAGCATCAGCCGACAAAAGACCTTATAGATTGCTCTTCTCCCCTCCCTGCCCAATAGGAGACATGCAAGTAAATTCCTCCCAACAGCTGAATTTGCAACTCAAAGCAGAAGGAGGGAAAGGGATAAAAGGCCCAAAAAGGAGGGACTGTATCTTTTATGCTGCTTAGACTCCAGAAACCTAGGGGGTCCAGGACTGCTAAGCATAAGCAAAAGATTCCCAGTGCTTGGCCTGGGTTCGCCCTAAAGGACATATAGAAATTGCTTATTATAGAAGCTTCTATTACATTTTGAAATTGAAAATTGGAACTATTTGTGTGTATATATGTTTACCTGCTTTAACCATGTAAATAATTATTTTATTACCTTTTCCTAATTAATAAATCGTTAGATAGTTTAACATAGGATTAGCTATGAGTGTTGACAAAGAGTCCTGTGGCACCTTAAAGACTAACTAAAGTATTGAAGCATAAGCTTTCATGGGCTAATACCCACTTCGTCGGATGCATGCAGTACTTGTTCGAGTGTTGTCTTTGGTATGAGATCTAAGATAAAATTGATTTGGAGTAAAGTACGGTCATAACCTAAATATTGGTGTGATCTTTGATGTGAGGGAACATCTATCACAAAGAGAAATTTGACTAGGTAACAAACTAGGAGTACCTAAGGTGACTGTGTGTGACCCCATGGTAAGGCTGTTATAGCACCTGAGGAGTTTACACTTGATACTTGGCTAGTGAAATCTAAGCATAGAACTCACAGTCAGTTTGGGGGGTTTGTGTTTTCTTAACAATCTGCCCTGAGGTTAGTACTCATGCTCTTGAGCCCCTGCAGGACATCTTGACTCTGTGTGCCATCAGTTTAATCATCTGACCCACCATAACATACTTGGGGTGATGCCAGTGGATGGGCAGACTGAAAGAATTAAACCTTTGCACATAGAGATTCCGAAATAGGAGGATCAAGACTTAGAATTGGATCAGTTAAATAAGTAGCAAACTGAACTGATATTGCATGAGGAATACACGAAGCACCTGTGATATTGCAGTGTAATATATGAAGCAACTGTGAGATATATTCTCCATTAAAGAGAAAGGTCATTGTGGGCTAGGCAAGCTTCAGCTTCTGGGTTGTTTCCATTGTCATCTCTAGATAGAAATTGTCACAGCAGTCCTGTCTAGATGCAACAAAAGCATGGATCATAATGTCCAGATAGATGTCTGAAAGAAGTGGGAGCATTTGTCCTGCCATCAGAGATAGAAAGATTTGTTTCTGATTAACCCTGCAACTAAGGCATCCAGTCGAAAGTATGAAAGGCTCTGAACCTAGAACATCCCACAGGTACTTAACATTTTCTTCTTCTTTTCTCTCTAATGCTACAATTGCTACCTACTCATCTCTATTTCTACAGTGTTTTTGATCTGTCACCAGAGTAACTTTCTAAACTACTTTTGTCATCTTTAGATACTTCTTTGGTTTCTCTTGGAAAATGTTTGTTAATACTACCTGTAAGGAGCTCATCATTGGGTTTTGTTTGTTTGTTTTCCCAATGTTATTTCAAGTTTCTTGCCTTCCAATAATGGCTGATAAGGCATGAATCTGATTGAAATACTCTGAGCATCGGATACGGTATTCAACATTCACAGCTGTCTTACTGTCATTGTGCTCGACGATTGCCCTGCCTACTTGCATCACAGCAGAGCCCACTGTAGATTTACCCACGCCAAACTGATTTGCGACTGACCGGTAGCAGTTTGGCGTTGCAAGCTTCCAGAGGGCTACCGCCACTCGCTTCTCAACTGTGAGGGCCGCCCTCATTCTGGTATTCTTGCGCTGGAGGGCCGGGGAAAGCAAGTCACAAAGTTCCATGAACGTGCCCTTACGCATGCGAAAGTTTCTCAGCCACTGGGAGTCATCCCAGACCCACAGCACTATGCGATCCCACCAGTCAGTGCTTGTTTCCCTGGCCCAGAATCGGCGTTCCATGGCATAAGCCTGCCCCATTGCCACCAAATTTGCCAGATTGTCGGTTGCCCTACTTCCAAAAACCGCAGTGTCCCTGTCCCTGCTGTGCACGTCCAGGTCCAGGTCCTCCTCCTCCTCACCATCATCAGCTTCCGGAAAGCGCAGTTGTCTCCGGATCGCATTCCTCTGCAGACGATGCAGCATAAAATCCAGAACAAGGTGGGAGGTCTTCACAACGGCCAGTGCTGCAGCGATGGCATCTGCGGGCTCCATGCTTGCACTGCTATGGCGTTAGCGCAGCGCGGGGATGGGGCTCAAATAATGGGATGCCTACCCACAGTGAGTGCACAGCTCGAAATGGTGTCGGCGGCGCGAAAAAAAGGGCGCCGGATGATGACATGCCTACCCACAGTGCAGCACTCGAAATGGTGTCGGCGTCACAAAAAAAGGGCGTGGAATGATGACATGCCTCCCCACAGTGCAGCACTCGAAATGGTGCCTGCTGGGGGCTCCGGGAACTGTGGGATAGGTACCCATAGTGCAATGCTCGCTATGTCGACGCTTGCAAAAGTTGTAAGGACAGACACTGTCGACTTGCTGTGCTTTGTGGGGACGCACTAAATCGACTTTATACAGTCTGCTTTAGAAAATCAAATTAAAGGAAATTGAACTAATGCTGTAGTGAAGACATACCCGTAGAAAGTATCTATCCCTGAACTTGGGAGCACATTTACTTCAAGGATAGGACTGAAGCTACTCCTTTGCATGATCCCAGGAAGGCTGGTGGAGATGGCCTATGGGCTATTTGGGTTTCTTTAATTTTTTGAGAAAAAGGTGTATGTGAGTGAGTTGTGCTGGTGAAATGGAATGGGGGAGGGGGAGGAGATTGCCTGATTGCTGGAGAATGTGCACAAGGATGAATGCTTTCTTCCCCATCATCAGAGCCCAAGGAGGACCCCATGATCTTCTGCACCCTGTGACCTCTTTTTTAATGTTTGTTGAGATGAGTCTTCATCTTCATGTTGATAGGTCCTTTCCATCCTGACCTATCAAATATAGAGCTTGGAGCCACAGAGTACCATACAAATCTGTGCCACGGAACCTGTACAATTTTTCAGTGGCTGACTGAGATTCAGAGCAGAATCTTCCCTAGTCCTAGGACATCAGGAAGATACAGAGCATACAGCTGTAGAGGGAATCAGGATCTAATTTTCAGTTCCTTTTTCAGAATAAGAGCAATTTGAGATATAAAGAAGAAATCGATAGCTCCTGTATACACATACATAATGCTCATTTGTGAAGCACGGCTACCTACAGTAGGCATTAATTGGAGCTAACAGAAAACAAGCTTCATACTTACTGCAGAGTGGCAAATTCTATGTTTGTGTTGGATTCACAAAAAGGAAAAAAAAAACACTTCTATTTCTTCTGATCAGTTCTGCTTTTCTTTTTTTCCACCATTAGTGAAGCACATTTTTCACCAGTGAAGACGCTTTGTGCTCAGCAAAAACTAAAATTTACACATGTGACTGGCTAATGACTGCTGAAGTTCTGAGAGCTAATTCCAGTTGCCATGACATTTCTTTGCAGGTTGCTCTTTAGCAGCATCCAAGATTAGGAGTATTCAGACAGGAGAGAGCCGTAGAGGGAGATATGCCTGGCGTTTCTGGAGGAAAAATAGCTCAAGGACCCTTCCGATAATCCTGCCTAAGAAGCAAAACCAGCTAAATGCTTTATACTTTGGAATTAATTGTATTATTCTTCCTTGGCAAAGCTATAAAGTAGAAGAAATAAATGATGGAGAAGAGGGTTATTACATGGGGAAATTTTTCTTAAGGATCATATTTTTCTTGTTTTACCAAAAGATTTCTTAAAACTCTAGCCTGAAAATAGCAAAGGTGAAGGAGCTGTGGCAGTCCTCACCAACCATTTTTTGTTTGGAAACTTTATTAAGGCCAGGTTATAATAAAAGTTAACCTACTATATCATACATTATGTATTACTTATTTAGGAAGAGGTTAATATTCAAAGAACCGGACTAAAGATTCTGGCTTGCTAACTGGGGAGCCCTCCATCTCTGAGCATGCAGAAAATGGTAACCTAAGTTTTAAATACCTATCCACTTTTTGGCATTTCTCTCCTATACATACTTGGTGCAAAAGCTTTTGAACTGAATGAGTCAGCAAATGGTGTTAGCAAATGGCAAACAAATGCCTAAATGTGACAGGTTCAAAAATAGCAGCCGTGTTAGTCTGTATCCGTAAAGAAAGCAAGGAATACTTGTAGCACCTTAGAGACTAACTAGTTTATTTCAGGATAAGCTTATAGCTCACGAAAGCTTATGCTGAAATAAACAAGTTAGTCTCTAAGGTGCTACAAGTATTCCTCGCTTTCTTTACAAATGCCTAAATGACACATTGCCTCAGTGAATTTACACAGGAAAATGATGAAAAGGCAAAAACACCATTTCACCTATGGGTGAGCACTTTTCACAAAGCAATCACTCTGTAGCTGACCTATCAGGCCTCATCCTCGAAGGAAACCTGCACAACACTTTCAAAAGATGAGCCTGAGAGCTTAAATTCATAACGTTGCTAGACATGATAAATCAGGGACTGAAGAGAGACACTGGATTTATGGCTCATTAGAAAATTCTATAACTCACTAGCAACTCCCCTTCCCATTGCCCCGCCCGCTTCCTTTCCCCTTTGTGACTGGAGGGATGTTAACTGGCCACGTCACCTTCAATGGTCCCTTGAACTATGTGTTAACTACTTATGCTAACAGTCTGTTCCATCTTGTATTTAGCTGTGACCATCTGAGTACCATTCCCAGACCTGAAGAAGAGTTCTGTGGGGCTTGAATGCTTGTCTTTCTCACTAACAGAAATTGGTTCTGTCAAACATATTGTCTCACTCACCTTGTCTCTCTAGCATTCCCTTCTAATCTAGTTCTTTAGTGAAAGAGCTACAAGAGGCATAGCTCAGGAGGTAGCTGGAAAGCGTGTGCCACTAGGTCCCACAGAGGTAATTCCCTGAAACACGCAAAACTGTAGCCCTTGGCACAGCTGTGTACTCCACAGGCTCTATCTATGACTGACTTTACTAGCAGCACCAGGACCACATGCTTTGGCTCACAATACTTGTGGAGGAGGGGAGAATTAGTTGGTATTTTGTTCCAGCCCTAGGCCCTATTGCACCTTCCCATGTATACAAGAAGCAAAAGCAGTTAAAAAGAGTAAATCTAAAATCTGTGCCATTTTTCAAAGAAATAGCAGTAAGATCCTTTCTCTCAGCCATGCCCTTGACACTGTAGGAAAGAGAGCATTAGGATATGGTGGTCATGGAGCTTTCTATGGGGTCAGTACTGGGGTTGGAGTCTAAAGCTTTGCCTCCATTCTTATTCTTCTCTAACAATTGGGTGATTTCTGAAAGCACAGTAGCAACTCATGATTTTTCCATGAGTCTCATGATAATTACTGTTTTCCTTAAAGCCCCAGCTCCTGGAGTCAAGTGGATGTGTGATGATTTCAGCCTTCATTCTTAAAGAAAAAGTTTCTCGCACTCGAGCCTGTGGAGAAAGCACCCTAAAGTCTCAAAAAGAAGATGGTAAATAAACCCCCCCCCCTATTATTTTTACATAATCTCAAGATTTTAAAGCCAATCAAATGATTATTGATGAGTCTGATCCATGATCTAGGAACATTTGGGGTTGGCAATACTGTCGAAGTTCCAGCATTGCATTTATCTCCCAGAATCTCCTGAGCTGCTTCTTATGGCTCTTCATTAAAAAGAATGGACTAAGACGTCATCAAGTACAGTGGGTTATTTTAAAGTGCTAGTGAGGTGCTCAGGTAGAGTGAACAGTGGCATTTAGAAAAGCCTATAAACAACTAAACAAATCCCAATATAACTCTCACTGCCAAGAAGTTTATCATGGTGTCTTTTTCCCATTTCTTGATTCCTAGTTATGTCCTCTTTCTCCATTGTAGATCATTCCTCTTTCTCTTCTGAAGTTTATTAGCACATTGTTATTATGTCCTCTTGAGTTGTCACTTACCTATACTATACAGATTTAGCTCTTTTCATCATTCCTTTTAATCACTTCCATTCCCAGTTAATTTTTGTTCCTCCTCTCTCAGCAAGACTGTAAAATGTCAGTTTCTGTCTGGTCCTGTGGTTCACAGAACAGAACAGACTATTCCAAGAGCAGTCACACACAAGCCATACTGAAAGGAGCTATTGCTTCCCTGCTCTGTGATGTGATGCCTCCGCATAGCTCTCTGTCTATTTTTAGCTCATCAGTCGCCATGGCACTTAGGCACCAAACATAAGAATTTCAAGGCTCAGCCTTGCCAGCTCCACCTTCATTGAGGTTGTATTCCACTGGTGTTCTTCAGAATAGGAAGATCATTCTCCAGCCATTGCCTCCCTTGGGCTGTTCAAAAAGTTGTGTCCTGCAGTTTTTAAGGAGGGACAATACAATCTCATCTCAGTCTTCTGCCATCAGGATTTCTATGGCCAGGCTCCTTTCACCGAAAATGCTTTGCATCCAGCTCTGAGGAGCTTTCTCCTGGGTACTGTCAGTGGCATCATCCTTCTTGGTCAGCATTGTCGAATGCTGCAGAAGGAGAGGTGATCAGACTTTAACCCATTGAAGCTTCAAAGATGGGGATGAGATGTGAGATTCTCAGACCTAGGCTGGCGCATTGTACAGGGACTTTAAAAGGATTCTCTCAGCATGGGGATTGAGAAAGATGGCTGTAGGGTGTTGCCTGAGGGCCCTTCACAAGTGATGGCAAAGTGGGTATGCTGGAGGTGAGATGCATGTTGGGTGTGTGGCCACAGCAAGTGGCACAGCAGAGATTCTAGGCAGTGCTGCCTTCAATAGCAAGCTAGGAATAGGCTGCCCTAGGACTCTCTAAATTATGCCAGGCCCTATGCTGGTCCTGGATCAGCCTAGAATCTGGAGGGCACACATATGGCTTAAAGCCAACTTTGCTCACCCTCCCCTGGGCTACAAGTTCTGGAACGCACCTCTTGGATCCAGACCCAGGGTTTTAAATTGGAACGGTGACCTTGAATGGTGAGGTCCGTGTAGTGCAGTGAATGCTGCTTTCATATGGTCTTGCCTAACTGATCTATTTAGGAGATGAACTGCTGAGTGTTGCATCAGCTGCAGCTCTTCAAAAGCCAGCACCAATACAATTTTTATGTTTTGCAAAATAGTGGTGAAAATTAGACCAATTTAGCACAAAAATAAATTAATAAATAAATTTAAAAAAAACCTCAGAATGATGTCTGGTGAGGGAAACACTATGAAACTGCACAAAAAAATTATATTTGGTGATATCACCACACAATGGCAATATTGCTGGATTTTGTTAAACTCACCATGCTGGATTCTCCATTTCTGCTGTGGTCAGGTAAGCCAGGACTGTTCCCAGGAGCCATCACTGTCCAGTGAAGATTCGAGACAGTCTACACCTTTCTCCACTGTGTGAAAAGTTTGTCAAGAGCACATTGTCAGTAACATGAATAGCGATATCAGTATTTTCTAAACGTACTCCTGCTGCTGCTAAATGGACTGTTTTACAAAGCAGAGGGAGTTAGCAGGTGTCTCCTCTACAACAGCAATAGCAGCAGCAGTTAGTAGTAGTACAATACCTGACTTTAGAAGGCCCCATCTATTCTAAAAATATAACCTCGTCAGGGGACTAAGTTACAATATGTTTGTCCCTTGACTGAAACATAACATGATTCTATTTTGTAGTGTTGATGTGACCATAACTACATTCCACAGCAAGACTTAAAGGTTACGGTTACTATCTGTACTATACAATGGAACTGTGTGGTCACGGAATCCCCTGACACAGTTGCATTTGTAGTATATAAGAGGCTTATATATGCTAGATGCCATAGATCTCTGTCTCTGTCTCTCTCCTTCCTTCCCTCCTTAACTCCTCCCCTCCCCCCACAGGAAAACTCATATATACATGCTTGCTTCCTGCAGGGTATCTCCAGTCCAGAGAACTATGCTTCTCTATTTACTGTAATAGGAAGTGCTTTGATTTAATGATAGGGTCATTGTCTGTCAAAATCAGGAGATCAGAAGATTCACAGTTAACTAGCAACAACAAGTAGTCAAAATGCTTTATAGTGCAATTTGAATGACCCAGGTCCTTCATCTCATTAGGCACTGATAAAGAAATATGTTTTTATTGTACCATCCATAAGTGTAGTTTCTATTTTGATGTTTTTAGGTTCCTTCATCTTACGATGCTTAACTCCATGCAAATACACAAAGTGTTGCCAATTTTATCAAAGAATAGCTGGAAATCTGATAAGAACAAGAAGTGTGACCTTGTTCAATGCCTGTCAATATTTTAACAGATACTTTTCAGTCCTTCCCTACTTCCATGCAGAGTAATGACTGTAAGGCAAGGAGCAGAGAGAGAAAGATGGGAGTTATACTACAAATGATAACTCTCTAGTGATCTGAACTCTGTTAGTATGATCATGTTACAGAAATAAATGCCAATTGAAGCCTTACTGTTTTATATCAGTGTAGTTTTTGCACATCATAGTGTGATGTATTTTAAAGAGAGCATTTAAGAAGGAAAGCTACTGCAGAGTGAGAATATTAGAAATCAAAAGTCTATTTAATTTAAAGATTAAGGTTCTGTTTCATGGCATATGCACTTCAGTATCTCCCTGCCTCCTTTAGCATCTATTTTTAGGACCTCCAGTCTGAATTAGCATCTTCATGCTGACAACACCACATCAAGCCCTTGTCTGCACCATCAGCTGATCTGGATGGAAGTTACAGTTCTGCTATTATTACCCCTGAAGTGCAAAGGTGGATGTCATGGAATTTTTCAAAAATAAATGTTGAAATGTTGAAAATTGGCTCCCCTCATTTATTAAAATCTGCTCTGGACTTTAAGGGAAGTTTCCCCCCCACTTCCTGGGCACTAATCAGATCATCCCTTCCAAAATTAATATCTTTAATGTTAGATGATGTACTAGGCATGTGGGGACAATAGCTTGTCGCCTTAGGCACCTGGTGTTTCATAATGTGGTGGTAGAAATTGCTGCTGAAGAACATGCATGGCCCAACAGTAGCGAAGGAGCTGATCATGTTGTTTGTTTCTGCTCTTTTTAAATAGCTACCTAAGAAATAATAGTGGAGTGGGATCATTTTTAATTCCAAGTGGTGCTGCATGCTTCCTTCACTTGTCAGAACATTTAACTCTGCCAGTCTGTTTCCATAGTAAGATTCTATGGCACCTGCAAAGGTTGCAGAATCCCCTTACATGGACACTTCCCACGTCCAGGGCTGATTTATCCCAACACATTACTCCTATGCAGTCCTCAAGAGAGCAAAAACCAAGGCAACTCTTGCTGCTCTGGAATGGCAAATGAAGGGATTGTGGAGTAAAAACTAAGGATCCACACCTGAAACAACTGAGTCTGAGAATACAGCCCTATAGGGTGCTGACTTTAATTGTTATGTGGCACTAAAAAATCTTGCTGGTAAGTGTGTTAGAAAAACCTTGAATGAATAGGTAGATGGAGAACAAAATACTTAGGGCCTGATCCAAAGCCTAGACTTCAGTTAAAGTTAAGTATGCGCTCAAGTGCTTTGCTGAATGGAGTCTTAGAGCTGTGTCCACTATAGGTCAGCCCTGTGGAAAAGTGAAATGAGAAGACAGGAGCATCTCAAAAACCCTGGAAAAATTCTGGAACTCAGTTTCTGCCACAGGAAGCAGTGCTACCCTTCAGCTCTCCTGACCTCCTGCTCTCTTTGATTCCTGCCGTCCCTGAGGCGCATCACTAACTGGCTGTGTTTCAGGTTTTAATGTTTCTCAGGGTTTGGGGGTTCTGTTTTTAAGGAAGTTAGTTAAACTAGCCTCTTTTTAATTATTATTTTTTTAAATAACCATATGACAAGGTGCAACAAGATAGGAAATCCTGCTTGCTTCCTTTCCTGCCCTTTCTCTGCTATAATATTAGAACAAGTAGGGTAGCCCCATCATTGTACAATGAATCACAAGAGAGGGTCAGAGAATGGTGACCAAGCACCTCTTCCCACATGCTGCCTGTATGGACAGAACCAGGGGCCTACTCAGAACCCCCACTGACTTCAGTGAGGCCCCAGGGAGCTTCAGAGACTCATCCACAACACAACTTGCAAGATCAAGTCAAATAATTTGGAGGCACTTTTTAAAGGCTCGTGCTATTTTATGAACATTAAAAATATGTGTAGCTAGGTAAACTAAGAATAAAAGCTAATCACATCTCCTACTTCAGGGCAGGTCAAAGAGGTATTCCACTCCTCTTTGCTCCCAAATGCGTGTGCGCTCTCTCTCTCTCTCTTGCTCTCTCTCTCTCTCTCTCTCTCTCTCTCTCTCTCCAAAGAGAATATTAAAGAATTGGAATGGTACATTATATATTTTTTATCCTGTTCTGAAGCATGAAGCGTTGGCCACCTCTTATGTAGCACGTTTCATGTAGAGATCTCAAAGTGCCTTACGAAGGAGATCAGTGTAATTATCTCAATTTTACAGATGAGGAAATTAAGGCCACAGAGAGGCCACTGAAAGAGAGTGAGAATAGAATGCTGGCCTCCTGAGGTGTGCTCAAGTACTTTAACCATTGGACCACACTTAATAAAGGATCTGGGTTTCCAGGAAAAGAATATTCAGTTTTAGGTCTGAAAAAAATCGGCCAGCCAGCTTCAACTTTGCAAATTATTCATTTTAAGTGATCCAAAGAATATCAGATCCCTCTCTTGTTTTCTTTCTGATTAACCATTTTTTATTATTTTTCTTAACCCAATAACACACAGAACAAAAACACCATGTATAATAAACATGTTGATTTAAGTTATAAAATTAGCATAGTACCTCCTGGAATGTTAAATGAATAAAATATTAGTTAGTAGTAGGGTGACCAGACAGCAAGCATGAAAAATCGGGACAGGGGTGGAGGGCAATAGGAGTCTATATAAGAAAAAGACCCAAAAATCGGGACTGTCCCTATAAAATTGGGACATCTGGTCATCCTAGTTAGTAGTATGGTATGTGCCTTTCTGTTAGTAGTAAAGATGCTATCAGTCCTAATGTAATATATTTTCATCAGAAGCTGTGACAGTACCCCAAAAGCAATGATAGTTACTGACAGATGTTGGACCTTTTGAGGTTTTTGAAGACTTCAAGGACCCAGTGCTGCAAAGCACTTAAGCCTGTGCTCAACTTTAAGCATGTGAGTAATCGTATTAAAACCAATGGACTACTCACATGTTTAAGTGCTTTGCTTAATCAGGACCATGGACTGTTGTTAATTTCCACAGTACAAATAGCAGACTCAACCACATCATCAAATGATGGGTCAAATTAAGACCAATAAATAATCTTTTGGAGAGAGAGGAAGAAGGAGGAACAGAGGGGGAGAGGAGAAGGGGGAATGGATGAAATCCTGGCCTTGTTGAAATCAATGGGAGTAGTGCCATTGACATCAATAATCAATCAATCATAAACTATCAATCTAGGATTGAACAAGGATCTTGAATGGCTTGCTAATTACAAAAACAGCTTCTCCTCTCTCCGAGTTCACACTTGCAATTCAGCTGTTAGAAGAATACCCCACCCTCCCTGATTTGAGTTAACAAGCTGGTTCAGCCTGATTGGACTAACCTTGTTACCTCCTACCTGGTTCTTGCCTACTTATCTATACCTGCCCCTGGACACTTCCACTGCTTGCATCCGATGAAGTGGGTATTAGCCCACGAAAGCTTATGCTTCAAAACTTTATAGTTAGTCTTTAAGGTGCCACAGGACTCTTTGTTACATTGACATCAATGGAATCGGAACGTCACCCAGTTTATCATAAATCATAGAATATCAGGGTTGGAAGGGACCTCAGGGGGTCATTTAGTTCAACCGCCTGCTCAAAGCGAGCCCAAGCCCAATTAAATCATCCCAGTCAGAGCTTTGTCTAAAAGTAGGGCCAAAGTCAAAGATAGCTTCTTGAATATATGTGAAAAGAAACTTTCAGCATAGCAACAGTCTATTACTGAGACCAGTGAGCTGCTGAGAACTGGGATGGGATCATCTGGGGTTTCCATTTTTGGAATGACTCTTCTGGCAATTAGTAAATCACTAAGCATGGGCCTCCCTTGCCATTTAGGTAATTTAATAATATTAAATGTTTCTAAAATAAGAAATGGGTTATAAAGTATATCATTTAACTTAAGAGTAATTGTTCAGTTGCTTAAATTGACCCCAAGGATTTTATCATGGTACAGTCTTACAGTATAGCTATAGTAATAGTGTGCCCGTAAGACTTGAGGCTTTAATTCTAGAAGATGCCATAATAGTCTCTCATCTTAATTTTTCCCATTTCTAGCTAATGGATTTATTTTCTCCATATGTATATGGCAAGTCTTTGTAATATGTAGATTCTGGAGTTCACTTTTATCATCTCGGTAAGTATTACTTGAAGGCATGTTGCTAGAGAGTAACTGCTTCCTGCTTGCAGCCCCATTTGCATGGGATAAACTCCTTATTAGAATCCTTAAAGCCACTACCATTGCCTTCCCCTTCCTCTGCTGTATCTCACTGAGATGTACAGCACAAAGTCTACCCGCTGGCTCTAGATGCTACTGTAATACTACTTGATTAATAATTAGTGGCTTTGCTCCCAAGGTTTCAAACTTATTCCTAAATTATTATAAAAAAGCTGTTCTGAGTCTTCACCCAATTACACTAGTCCAGGATATGCTCTTGTCAGATGTCATCAACTAAGCTGCATCTAGGATAGGAGATCTCCTGGTGTTGTTACAAGTTAGTGAGTCCATACATGGTGTGCTCCCCTTTTGAGTCAGTAGTGACTAGGTAGTGTGGGCTTGCCATAGGACTGGACATGCCCAGTGTTCCCTCTAATTTTTGACAGGACGTGTGTGTAAAAAAATTCTTCTGTGCAAATTTTTGTGTGCAGTGTTTTGCCGTAGGCGGGGGTTTAGGATCTGTGTGCGCGTGTCCAGGCACACAGCTTAGAGGGAACAGTGGACATGCCCCCTTTCAGGTGAAAAGTAATACTAAGACCCTGATCACTAATGGAATTAAAAATCTTATGGCACTATACATATGGGTAGGTTAATCTTCATGTCCTGGCTAAACTTCCCAGGTAACTGAATTTAATCTACCTGAAATATTCCCAGTTAGACATTTTTCCCTCCTAAAGATAGTAGTGGTACCAGTTCAGAGGGGCTGACACCCTCTAGCATAAAGATGGCTGCACATCAGCCATGACTACATTGTCCTGGTATATATTTTGGGCGTGGGACCCTTTGAAAGAAAAATGACCTTGGGCTTGTCTTCACTACAGCGGGAAGTGATTGATCTTTTGACGATTGATTTATCGTGTCTCATCAAGACACGATAAATCGATCGCCAGCAGCACCCCCGTCAACTCCGGAACTCCAGCTCGCCAAAAGGACAGCAGGTAAGTCGGCTGTAGGGACGCCGACTTCAGCTACATTATTAACGTAGCTGAAGTTGTATCCAGAGCCAATCCACGCCCCTAGTGAAGACCAGCCCATATACACATGGGGTGAATTCCTGGCCCTGCTGAAATCAGTGAGAGTTTTGCCATTCATGGGACCAGAATTTCACCCATGAGATATTACTAAGTTGTACACATTGTATCCATCATTAAAACAACAAAATTTAAGATTACAGTATTTTGTGTTTAACTTTTTATGTTTCAGTGCTAATGTTCATTTCATATTGGTAGTGAAGCACCCTGGGATATGTTACCTGAAATGAAAAAATAGCAGTATATGTATTTTTAAATAAACTACTGGCTACATATGCTACACCTAAGGAGATAACTGTTCTGCTTCCTCCTCTGTGATCTTGAGGGATGGCCCTCCCAGAGGATACATTCTCCCTTTGTACTTTTCTCCACCAGGTACTCCACTACAACTGCAATAGCTGCATGTTTTAGAGCTACCAACAATACATCAAACCCTGAGTGTGCCCAAGGAATTAAATAGCGTTGCTGGGATTTTAAAATACTCTGGAAAAACTACCAGCAGGCAATTACAATATTCCATTTCCTCAAGAACTTACTACTTTTCTACAATGTGGTGCAATGTAAACCAAATGTTTATTTTGTTGAAAAGTAAAGCTTGTTCTTTCCAGCTTATCATAGCCATGGCCAGGGCCGGCGACAGAAATTTGGAGGCCCCCTACTCTGATAGTTTGGGGGGGCCCCCAGCCCAGCCAGGCCCCCTCCAGCCCAGCCGACAGTGGCTGGGGGCCCTCCCAACCCAGCCGCCCCCCCCCCCCGCCCAGCCGACAGCAGCTGGGCCCCCCCCCAGCCCAGCCGGGCCCCCCCCCATCCGGCGCTCCCCCGCCCATCCGGCGCTCCGCCCCCCCCCCCAGCTGACAGCTGGCCGCAGCGGGAGTGAGAGCCCGGGAGCGGCATGAGCCGCCCTTGCTGCTCCCCACCCCCCCCCCCCCGCCGCCCTTTCTCCCCCGGACTGAGCTGCTGCCGACGGCCGGGCTCACTGCTCGGCCGGGGACACGCGCGCTCCTCCGGAGGAGAGCCGCGCCGGATGACTACGGGTAGAGCTGTACCGGGGCCCCCCTAAAGTGTGGGGCCCGGTACAGCTCTACCCGTAGTACCCCCTTGTCGCCGGCCCTGGCCATGGCTAGAGCTATCACAAAATTCCTGGCTCCAGGAAACATTTTTCCTTATGCAATACCAATTATCACTATCATCCTCTTCTGTCTGTCCATTTTTTCTCTTCTCCATTCTTTCCTAGTTGTATGTTCCTTTATGCCTGTCATTCTCATCTTTCCTCTTCTCTCCATCCCTATCCTTTCCAGGTTAAGATTTTTATATTTTTAAATGTAAGTGTGAGAAGACCAGGGGAAACAACAAGCAATATGTAATACAGTAGACATATGCTCAGAAATAGACACATATATATCACATGTGCAAGGGATATCATGTCACAAATTGAGGAGTCAAGTGCTAAATGCATCCCTTTGGAATCAATGAGACTCAACAACAACAAAAATCCTCTGAAAATCAGGTCAGTTACACCCTGAATCACCAAAGTGATTTATTGAGTAAGGGTTGCTTTAATCATGTACTTAAAGTTGAACATGTGCTTAAGTGCTATGCTGAGTACATATGAATTTTAGATACCTAGGCATCCAAGTTTCAGAATTTAAGCCTCATTTCACTAATTCGCTATCATCAACATTTTAAAATGAATTGAATGTACCTGTTTTTCACCAAATCAAAACCAGTAGTTTTGGATATGCAGACTTTTAATTCAGTATTGCTAAGTGCAAGCATTCAAAAATCACGAGCAAAGAAAAGAAAAGAAATTCAGGAGGGGAAATAAATCTTATATGTTTGGGGGGCTTTTAAAATTATTTTTGATGTTGTTGTTTTGCCTTCTGGTGCTTAAGTTCTCAGGGTTCATGTTTTCAGGCTTTTCTCTGGAACTCCGAATGCTACACCCCTTACTTTATTTTAATGAAAGGTGAGACTCTTATATTGCACATGACTCCAGGAGCTGAGGCTTTAAGACAAACACCAAATAACATTAGACACATGATAAAATCATGATAAAATCATGAGTTGGCAACACTGTTAGTCTTTGAATATAATTGCAACTCTGCCTTATTCTTATTTATGTCCCATTCCATTGATGAGTTTGGATCATTTTATATTTGTACTATTAAGCTTGTACTACAGTTTTGACTAGCTCTGTAATCAGATTTTTATTTTGTTTTATTTTATTTTATTTTATTTTTATTTTATTTAATCACTTTTTATTTTGGGATACACTTCTTTGAAACTAGACTTCTCTCAAAAGTATCAACATCAGTTATTTTTTTTAACATATACACTATACGATATGGATTGACCAATATTGGTTCCAATTTATAAAATATGAATAGTTTATTTTATGTACAATATAATTTTATTATAAATACTTGTCAATTCATAACTAATTAGTCACAATTTAATACATTTCACATTTTAATATAGATGATATTGCCATGTGACATCTTGTGGTTACATATTCCTATTACCATGATTTTATGTTAAGCTGAAATTTATCATTTCAATCTCTTTATTCAATGTTATTTCCAAACGGATTTTACTTTTATAGAGTTTTTTACTGGAGACAATATACTTGAGTTTTCTTTATGTTAATGATATTAATTATTGTGTATGCAATAATTATTTTTCTCTATGGAATCTTAAAAATCAAATGTATTAACACAGATTTATATAACAATTAGCTTAGAATTCATGCTAAAAAAATTTCTTTGAAGAGTCAGTGCTTGTCCTTTCAAGTTCCTTTTCATTCATGTAGATTTTAATTTCCTAATAATGCTTTTTTCCTTAAGTTCTCTCTTCTTTTATCCATTGAAATATAACTTATTATGAGTAATTTTAGCTTTTTATTATGATTATTAGAAACATCCCTTCCATCTATAGTCCAAGCGCAGTTACTTATTCCACAAACTCATTGACAAGTTTGTGGTTACAAAGCTAGTTTTCTGATCTTCTGGTCCTCCGTGATTTATTTTGGTGAAATATGCTAAAACTGCTCCTTTTCATTTCTGTATTTAACTTAAACTTGAAATATTCTATCTGTACATCTTCTGGGTTTGTTTTTCTTCACATATTCTGGTGTAAATCTATAGGACATCTGTGATGCTACACCAGCATAATACTGATTTGAGAGGAGACCTAATATTTCTAAATAATCTTTAACACATTAGATGTTATATTGCCAGTTTATTTTTACTCCATCAGTGTTCTGTATTCTATAAGCATTTACAAACAGGACAGAGGCGGTGGAAGCTCCCTTTGAATTGGGGGGTGAGGGAAGCAAATATCTGAAGCACAGGGAGCAGGGAGAGCTAGGGGCTGAGTGGTGAAGGAAGGGTGTTTAGGGAAGTCGGGGTGAGTGCTATGCATGGAAGCAGAGGGAGTTAGGTCAGACATCAGGATGGTTTCTCTGCATAGGGGGTGGGGAACAGTCAGGTATAGGATGGTGAACAGGGTGGGTTCTCTGCATTGGGAGTGATGGGAGCTACTGAGACTTGGTGGGGAGCAGCTGGCTCCAGGCTGGGAAAAGTCTCTCGCATGATGGGGAGTTGCAGACAGTTCCCCAGTTCCTACCTGTGCCCCAGCCCAATCCTGGGTGACACAGTTACCTCCTCAGCTGCTCTGGGTCCCGCTCTCACCTCCATCTCCAGCAGCCACAGAGCCCCTCCTGGGCAAGTGAAACACTTAAGAATAACCCGGGGAGGAGGGCACAGATGAGCCCTGACAAAATTTCCACTGAAGAGGTAGTAGCTCCTCTCCCCACCTAGTTCCAGCACCCTGAAACAGGCATTAATTAATGTCTGCTTAATATTAATATAGTCCACACTTTATGGGCTGCTCCAATCTACTCCATCCTCTTCTCATCCAACTGCTCCTTAAGATTCAGGGCTGGATTCTCCAATGGGTGTTAATCAGCATAGAACTCCATCAAAGTCAGTTTTCACCCAGCAGAGAATCTGACCTTCAGTTCTCCAAAAAGATCACAAATATTGATCCATGTAAATAAAATAATCTCTGCCTCTCAACACTTTATGAAGGGAACTGAAAATAACATTTTAAAAAAAGAAATTCTAAATTAATGCCGTCTCCTGTAGCTTCCCTTGCACTTTATTTTCTCGGTGTCCACCTTAGACTGTAGAGCAAGGACTGCCTTTATTTGTGACTTCTGCAGTGCCGAATATATCAGCAGCATTTAACAGATAATGAGCAACATCGGGAATAATAATCATATACTTAAAAAGAGGATCCAATTTGTGACATTTTCTGTTGTTTTTATTGGGGAAGAAGGGTGGTGGTAACATTTTTGGAGTCCTGCAGTTTCACTCTGAGTTAAACATCCCTTTCTAGGGGCAATGAGGGATCTCTTACCCAGCTCACTAAATAGCCAAGGGATATATCAGGACTAGAAGAGTTTCTGCCACAAATACACTACTGGAAGTGGGGGTTGGCATATACTGCTTACCTAGAACACTTTTTAGAATAGAGGAGAAAGGGGCCAGATGAAGAGTCTGGTTCGAGAGGTTACCCAGTGTCCCTCAGTGACTTAGGAAGGTAGCAGTGTCCCTGTGGTCCCAAGAACAGAATGCGGGGAGAAATGAAGAACCTCAAGGACATCAAAGGTAAAATACGCATGGAGGGATGGAGTGAAGAGAGTGGCTAGGGAGTTGGAGAGCTATGAAAGCATGCCCTTGGAGCTTTAGGTTCAACTCCCATGTGAAGGATCCAATACCTTTACTACAGACTGCACATCAATTTTAATTTCTTTAGCTGATTTCCAGGTTTGTAGAATTAACTTTTTCCCAATTAGACTAGCCCTTAAAATAAAATGCCCTTGATCTTTGCTAATATTTGTAATGGAATCCAAATCCCCAAGGATAAAGATAGTAGGATTCAGAGGCAAGTCTATGCTCATTTTTGTATTTACTTTTCTATTACTTTTCATCAGAATTAAAACATGTCTGGGCCCTGATTCACTGCTGGAAACCCACATGAACCATCCAAAGAAGTCACCAGACCCCATGCTGAGAAGGCCACAACCTCTGTTCTCAGGGCCGGCAACAGGGGGGTACTACGGGTACAGCTGTACCGGGCCCCCCCGACTTTAGGGGGGCCCCGGTACACCACTGTACTCGCTGTCGTCCCCCCTTGTTGCCGGACCTGGAGAGCGGGGAGGCGGCGCGGCTCTCCCCCGACAAGCGAGCCTGGCCCCGGCAGGAGCAGAGCCCGGCCGGCGGCAGCAGCGGAGGGGGGGGGGGAGAAAGGGCGGCTCATGCTGCTCTCGCTGCCCGGGGGAGGGGGGGAGCGCCGGCTGGGCTGGGGGGGGGGCCGGCTGGGCTGGGGGGGCCCCCAAACTATCAAAGTAGGGGGGGCCCAAATTTCTGTCGCCAGCCCTGTCTGTTCTACCAGGGGGGCTTAGAGGGGGAAATTCTGCATGCAGAAGACCTATGAACAGGGTCTGATTCAACACATGGGCTCCTATCGAGCTTCAACCCTGAATTAAAATTGCTTTCCCAGAAATAAACACAGTAGAAACTTGTTAGTGAACTTGGACACTTTCACCATATCTCCTGAATTATTTTCCTCAAAATTTACCTTGTCAAATCCTCAGTCCTGCACAACAGCACACATTCCACCATTGTATTTTATTTAGGTTCTTATAATGTGATCAGCAGTGTAGGATCTGGGCATCTTCCAGTAGTGGATGAGGTACTGTGACTAACCACTGTCACATATTATCTGTTCTCTCATTCTCTCCCCAGTGGGATAAGCGTGTGCAGTGGAGTGTTTTGTTTTGGTAAGGTTTGGCTTTTTGTTGTTTTTTTGAAAGATGTGTTGCACAAATGGCTCGTTTCCTTTGGAGGTTACCCAATTTACCATCAAAGAACAGGCAGGCCCTGGAGAAAGCTTGAATGCAAAGTTTATTCGCTAGCGAAGTGAAGCCACAGAGAGAGCTCTCAAATTATGGCTTCCCCTCATACATCATTACAAGACTTTTTATATGGTTCTTTACATGGAGGAGGAGGCAAGAAGGGCCTCATGCAAATTAACCGGTGAAAAACATGACGTTGCTTCCTATCTATTTACTTATTTGTCTGGAAAGAACAAGACATACAAACACAAAAATTTCCTATCATGAAATGGTACATATGGGGTAAGAATACATGCAGATATGAGCTAAAACATATGAGGTAAGACAAACATATAAAATGTACAGGACAAGATAGGAGTTTGAACCCTGTGAGGCCCAGTAGTGCCTCCAGGAATGCATAACACAAGATAAGAATTTAAAGCAGCCCAGAGCTAGTTACACAGCTTCAGTAAGACATTTTCCTATATTTTAACCTTTTCTTACAGATGTAGTGGCTGTTCTGTGAAGTTGTAATGACTCACAAATTATGCTGGGAGCTGGACAGGCACCTGATGAGGAGCAGAATTAGGGAGATTAAAAAATTGTTTAAGTTGCCTTTGCCTCTACCCCATCTCCAGCACCCAGGATAGAAAAGCATGCCTTTCCATACCTTCTCCAGAACTTCTGAGAGACAGGCACCTCCCATGCTCAAGTTGTCCCTAAAAAGTTTTCAACTGCTTTTATTACTAAGGGTTAGTCTTTACTAGAGTAGAAAAGGGTATTTGGGGGGATGTGTTAGGTAGCACATTCTAACTGACACACCTTAAATTTCTAATGTAGCCCAGGCAAGTTGTACTAGAGATGGGGCTGGCTGGTCAAGTTGAAGCCTATAATCCAGGAGGTGGCTGGAGTCTTTTAACATTTTTTTTAACCCCTGACTGTCCCTGCCTTTTGGAGTTCCTAATAATGTATACAAATGAATGGGTATGATGGTACCATCCCCTTCATTACAATGCTCCTGAGCTGGAACTGAAGGGTGCTCAGTGGAGATCCAGATGTTAAGGTATCCTTATGCCACTTTTATACTCCCACAATAGTTGGGCAGTTTTATAGCCAGGCCAGGCCATTCCTGCACACAAACCAAAGCAGCCTGACGGTTGTTCTAATTTGCACTGGTTACATACAGCCCCATAGGGCTAATCTGACAACTAGGGATCACAACAGGTAGAGAATTGTATCGTACCATCTTTCCCCCAGCCATATCCCCCTTTGCCAGCAACCAAGAGAAGGGCTGATATGGAAATCACTTTGGTGAGTCTCTGCCACCCAGGGATTCCCCTATATAGGATGTTTCTCACTAGCCAAATGAGCTGGTTTTAGGGCAGATTTACACCACTGGACCAGTCTAAATATGTTCCATTGCAGGGGAAGGCTGAGGCCTAAATACCCACAGTTTGTTAATCTCGTAACTCACTCCCAGTTGATACGAAGGGAAAGAACTGCTAATTAATGGCAACACATGTCCAACTCCCTTCACATAATCAGGTTCGGCTCTATGATTTTTGCCGCCCCAAGCATGGCAGTAAGGCGGCCTTCGGCGGCACACCTGCAGGAGGGCCGCTGGTTCCGCACATTCGGCGGTGTTTCTGAGGAAGGTCCGGCAGTCCCATGGCATCAGCTTACCCACCGCTGAAATGCCGCCGAATCCGCGGGACCGACATGCTGCTGAAGGCCGCCTGACTTCCACCCTGAAAGCAACTGTAAGCCGCCCCCCGGGACTTGCCGCCCCAGGCACGCGCTTCCTGCACTGGTGCCTGCAGCTGCCCCTGCACATAATCATCCTGATTCTTCACAGCAAAAGTGTGGAGTATTGTGTGTATAAAGTGAAGGTTAAAAAGTAATGTGCAGGACAGGGGGTAAATGGGAATTAGATTAAATCTCATCTAAGAGGCCTGCAAGCACAAACCCGTTCTCCAGCCACATCTTATTTATTCTATCCCCTTCTAAGTAAGAAAACAGACATGTAGGGGGCTTGAAACTACCACTCCATATGGATAATAATGCCTAGGGTTCAACTCTGTTGCACCCAAACATAACCTCCATTTGGGCTGAAGTGTAACCACTTTACACAAGCTGCTGGGTACAATGCACGGATCCTTGCAAGCAAGATGAAGCCCAATATGGAAATAGCAACGTTCCCCTGTTGCTTCCCTGTCATTGCTGAGACCACTGGCAATAATTCTCTGCCCTTTCACCTCTGTGTAGTGGTCATATTCACTGGGGATCTGGTTTAATGAGTGATACTTAGTATGTACACAGGCTTTCTGTCATTCCCTCCTGCCTATCTCCCGTTCTGATTTTTTCAGGCACCAACATCCAGTGCGTCAGAGTAGATTTCACAAAAGGTTGCACACATGGCAAGGAAAAGGTAATGATCTGTGTTTGTTTGTGAGAGCATTCACATTCCAAATGCACTTATAATTCTAATAAATTAAAGGAGTGTTCAACCATAACAAAAGTAAAATAAAATGAAAGGCTAAAACTGCAGAACAAATAAAACTGTCATTAGGCATAACCTAAGCAGGCTGTACAAGTTAAATGAAGTTACACATATTGGCCAATAAACAATGAAGTATGGTCAAATACTTTAACTAAAAGGGTTTTCATGCATGTGCAAAGCACTGAAGTCACAGCAAAATCCCAGATGCTTTCTGTATAATAGAAAGTTCTGAGACAGCGCAGTGCCAGAAAATTAGTATTTGTTGCTTTTTCAATTAGCTGGATGAGGCAAGTTCCACTAGAACAGTGCATTCAATGGCTCTTTTGACTAGTGACCTAAAAATGCACTTACACCAATTTATGTGAAAATTTTCACAGTCCATAAATATGGTATTTTTGCTATGGAAATACAGTATCGGGTTCTCCATCCCACTGAGGTTCTTTTGTGCTTCTCTGGTGTAATAAAGCCTTAAGACCATCTTGATTGGCCACTTGAGACTTTTCCATGCCCTAGGAAATCCTCAGTGGTCTTAGAACCAGTATATCAGCTCCTTTGCCATCCCAAGGAATGGCTGGGGAAAAACTGGGTGTGGCTAGATTGTCTTTGCTGCTGGAATGGCACCTTGAGACTACGGCCAGCTTCTGTTATATAGACTGTCCTTCTGAGATTATGTAAATTGTTCAACATCACAAAGAAAATCTGTGGCACAGCTGGAACAAATCTGAATCCCAGTCCAGTGCCTGAACCTCAAAGACATTCTTCCTCTACAATAGCATTATAATATTTTTAACAATCATTCTCTACTCCTTTTAATATACCCCAGCATTTCAAAAGGATTTTTAAGTGCTGCTGGGAACTAAGCAGATGTCTTCATTGTTGTCTTGGGTTGTCCTTGTGTTTTCCCCCTCGCTGGTCTTTTATGTCACATTTACATGACAAGAAAATCCTATATTATAAAAGACAAGCGAACGGTGTGTGAAGCCGTCATGCGCAGTAGAGACGGCCCAGACGAACGGCATGCTGGGAGGTGTAGTTCGGAGGCACAAAATGGCGGCCGCGTGTCCGCCGCCGTGGGCCGTAGAGACGGCCCGGTCCAGGTCCAGCTACCTTCCCTCCCCCTCCCCCCTGTATTTAGTCCTGAGACACAAGGTGGCTGAGGTACCATTTAATAGTATTCACTTCTGTATTTATCCATGACATTTATTTCCACTTCAGAACCAGAAAAGGAGGCGCCTGTCCCAAGCTGCCCCTGCTCTCCATACAAAACACAGCTGGACTCAGTGAGGGGGCCAGCGCCCCACTGGCACACACAGCCCCGAGCCAAGTGATTTAAGAACAGATCAAGTCTCCCTTCCCACAAGCACCCATGTTTGGCTGGAGCCTCATTCCTAGAGCCCTCGGGCCAACAGCACCAGTTCTCCCAGTGCATCCCCCTCCGGACCACTCCCTGGGGCTCTCCGCCAGCCTTCTCAGGGCCAGCTCCCCGGGGAGGAAGCGGGGACACGGGTCTGGGAGTGACTCACGCCACGGGAGGAGAAGTGGGGAAACTCCAGAGGCTCTGCTGGGTCCAGCGTGAGTGGCAAGGCTCATGTGCGCTCGCTCCCTGCCTCCCTCCCCCTCGCTCGCTCTCCCTGCCAGCTGAGTGCTGAAGTTGGGCGGATTGCAGCAAACCAGCTCCGCTAGGGACCACCTACACAAGCCCTTCCCCGGGATCACTCAGTGCCAAGCATACACAGCCAGGTGGGGGTGGGTAAGCCAGACCGCTTGGGGGACGGGGGTTGGTGGTGGTTCTTCTTATTATTTTGAACCTGAGGGAGGGAGCTGAGCGAGGGGGGGTCATTGGGGGGGGAGCTGAGTGGGGGGGGTCATTGGGGGGGAGGGAGCTGAGCGGGGGGGGCGTTGGGGGGAGGGAGGGAGATGGGAGTGGGGTGGGGAGGGAGGGAGCTGGGCGGGGGGGGGTGTGTGCATTGGGGAGGGGGGAGGCGTTGGAGTGGGGGGGAGGAGGGAGAGAGCTTAGCGAGTGGGGGAGCCGCGAGCCTTTTCCATTGGCCCGTGTCCATGGGCTTTTACACTAGTACTCAATAATTTACCTAAAGAGTGGGAATAAAGTTTCTTTCTCTTCTCCCTATGGGCCATGGCTCAAACTCTTAAAAGTGACTTTTTTTACCCTGGACAACCCTACTAACTGCCTTCTCTCTTCTCTGCTTACACAAGGGTTTAACCCATCTTCCTCTGTCCATTTGAGTTATGTTTATCTGGGTTGGCCACAGGAGTTATTGTGTGGGAAAAATCTTGGTGCTTGCAACTGAAAATCAAAAAGGCAAAAAATCTTTCCTTGCAGTCTGACTAACTGAAATGTATAAAGGAGTCCTGTGGGGAGACAGTGATTCAACAGCCCTAGTTCCCGGGGCACTGTAGGGGACAATAAGAAGTGGATCCAGGAGGTATCCTCAGAAGCAAAAGCTGGCACTGTACAGACAGCCCCCATAAAGCAGAACTCTACCACATTCGGGAGCTGCACACCTTCTATGTGGGTTCCCTTAATCCTGCCCTCTCCTCACACATTGGAACTATACTAGTTCCATTGCATCTGGGAAACCCTGTGCCTCTGGAGAAGAAGGCAGGATTTATCCTTTAATAGAAAAGCTCACATATTAGGGGTAAAACATCCATCATAGACTATTAATAGACTAGTCAGTAAGGGCTTTTTATGCAGTATAGTGAAATTCTCCCCACTGCAGAGGGCTAGCACAAGAATGGTGTACCATTTAAAGCCTTCTTAAATTTCCAAAATAGAGATTAACTGCTGCATAGGCTTCCTGCTGGCCCACTGCACAAGGGTGAATATCACCCTACGAGAACAAGAATCTGTGAACCTTTCCAAACTATTGCTTAAACAGTTAGGGCAGCAATTAAATATTCCAAATTCATGTAACTGATCTCTTGGTTTGTCAGCCTTCATGTTGCCGATTTTGTAACATATGTCTGTGGGTCCAATTGACCTTCAAGCTAGAGTCTGAATATCCTAGGCTGCATGTCACCTTTTCTAGAGCTTTATCTCCTATTAGAAAGAGAAATATAATTATTAGCACATTGTTCTGCTCAGCTGACATAGGAGCTGATATTTTAGAAATGCTTTTGAGATGCCCAAATTGCTTTGGTAGTGTGAACAGAAAGATGCAGCATCCTTAAAGCATTAGTAATTAAAAGGAATAAGAGGTGCAGTTTGATCAGCGTGATGCTATAGCTGAAATAAAACACCTTAAGACGATGAATCTAATAGCTAATGAAAGAAATGATGGCACATGAGATGTACACTGAATGATTGGCCAACTCTCTCCTTGACAGAGACAATTTAATTACATTTCATTATGATAGCATCACCACTTGCAAGACTGTAGGGGTCTGTCAGTTTCCATTTTAAAACATGATTTTTGAGGTTTAAAATGTTGGCCCATTCCAAATCTCAACAGGCTCAGACCTGACATATCATATAAAATACCAGCTAAGTGAAATCTTTTTTTTTCAAGGGAAAAATATTGTAATCCTCAGCGCCATTATTAAACTTCATAGAAAGTGCACTATTGTCAACCCCAAACAACCAAAAAATAGCTCTCCAAAAATTGTGAGATTATCTTGAAAACCGTGAGATTTCTAAGACTAACAAATTTGCAGTACTTTTTGTTTGCCATCTTGATTTGTGAGCCTTTTGGGTCCACTCGCTGTATTTTCAGGCTTTTCCCACACCCCCGAGGCTGAGAACTTTACATGTTTTTCTTCCCTTAGTGCAAGCTGAGATTCTTAGCTCCAAGTTCTTGGGCTTTAAGAAAAACAGTAAATGTGGTGAGTCTCATGATAAAATTCACAGTTGGCAACACACAACTTTCAAACTGTTTCAGATACTTTATTGCCAACTTCCAGGCTGAATAGTGGTCAGTAATGATTATAATGTTAGCTCCCATACAGGTGCATAAAGGCAATGCTAGTCACGGGACTGGGAGATACCCTTAGAAACATTTCCAAAAAGAGACCACTGTCCCTTGAAAGAATTCGAACGCACATGCTCACATCCACACTGAAAAGTACCTGCAAAATAACTGGTAAAACAATAGTAAGAGTCTGACAAGATGAGATTAGAGTCTAGACTGGCAGCCAGGATTCTTAGGCTCTTTTCCTCCCGACATAACTGACTTGCTTTGTGACATTGAGCAAGTCTTTTAACCTCCTAATCTAGCTACTTGAACAAAGATATGACAATATTTGCCTGCCTCACAGGAGTGCTGTGAGGTTTAATTGGTTCACTAATGTTTGTAAAGCACTTTGAGAACCTTGGATTAAAATGACATATGCTCTTAGTGGAACTCACCCATGGGCAGAAAGCCAGTGCAAGCCCCTCCTCATTCTGCCGGGGCACCCTGGGCACAGCGGATAATCAGGTATACCTAAGTACTGGATCAAGGTTGTCATTCTGGCCCCACATAGGTTAACACACAAAGGGGACGGGCACACAGAGGATCTCTGGGTTCAAATTTACATAGTTCCAGTTACTCAAAATCCTTTGCAAATGGAGCAGGGAGGCTGAAATGCTGTGGGCTGGAACAGAGGTTGCAGGGGAACTGCCTAACCCTGGCCCAGTTTTCATTTCCCCACCTTCTCTGAAGTGAACCCATATGTAGCTCAAGTACTCTGGCTTGCCTTATGTGGGTGTATGGTATTATTACAAAGGTAAGGAAACTAAGTTAAAGGCTACTGCATTGTATGAAGTCTTTCCTCTGGGACTCTGGAAGCAATTGTTGATTTTTCATAGCTACCACAAGAACAGCAAGATTTGAAAGAATATATGAGTTAAAGATAACAGACCAACCACAGGATTGACTGTACTTCTCTACAGTATATTTTGTGGACATCAGCCCATAATGTGGTGCTAACTGGGAGCAGGGACTTGCAGGAGCTCCCATCTATTTTAATCCCACTTTTAAGGTTTCATGTAGTTATTTAAAATAGGGTAATATGAAATGCAATGCGATAATTGTTATTTTCATGTTCATTGCTAAAGATAAAGGCTTCATGTTTCTCACTTAGAGTTGGTTGGAAAAATTCCATTAAAATGAAATTTCAAGAAAAAACAGCAAAAAATATTTTAGCAAAGATTTCAGTGAACATTTCCCTCCATTTTCTGACCAGCTCTAGTGTCCCTGAAACATGAGTTTTATTTTCCCTTGAATAGTTTTAAAAATGATCATCTTCTACTGAATTCCTACCACTTGGACATTTTAGTCCTTTAAGCAATGATACAGGTTATTATTGCAGCGTAAATTCCAATAAGCATTTGGATCTTTATTTTGTTCTAATCCACATTGTACAGCTTTCCTCATTTCATAATCCACGTTTACCTCAGTCAGGTCTTTAGAAACCGTATGTGTTGCAGAAGATAACTAACTAAACCCGCTCAAAGTCGTCGAAAAAATCATAAGAAAATAAAACACCATAGCAACGATATCTACTTTAAAGCTTGACCATCAATTCTTTATGTACCTGCAGCTGTTGCTACAGCTGTTAATAATGATGGACTTAATAATGACATGTAAATAATTGGTATTATGGTTACAGTTACTTGGGTCACATAAGGAAAGCAAGACCAAGCAGAAACTTCAGTATTTCTAACAAGAACAAGACATAAATTTTTTGTCCTGCTTGGGTTTTCTTTTACAACATTCCTAATGTTTTACACATTCATACTGCAAATCTTATGTGACTGTCAGTATCAACATGTAACATATTTCTAGGCTTTTGAGAAATTCAAGGTCCATTATATAATCAATATATGAACACACCTAAAGCTAGGAGTTGTAAAAAAAAAAAAAAAAAAACTAAATATTATCTGAGTCAACATAGAGCAAATTACTGACAAATTCTGCCTCCAATATAATGGACACACTGTTGTTTTATTATTCACTGAATGTTTTTTTTATTTTCCAGTACAAAGTACCAAAAAAAAATATATCTTGGTAGTAAAATCTTAGTCCGTAATAGTGGACTAACCACCACCTCATTACCCAGTGTTGGTAACAATGCAGTGAGAACATAAAATTTGCCATCTCAAAAGAATACTCTTTTCATGGAATGCTCCCTTAAGCAGCACATCCAGGGGTGCTAAAAACGAATATGCTTAAGATGATGACAGTGGTACTAAGCTTTCATGCCTGCCTATCTGTCTGCCTCCTATATGACCCTAAATTAGGCCTCAGAAGGTATAGTTTTTAATACAGATACTGGGTACAATGTACCTTCTCACAATTAGTAGAAAGTGCTGTTTTGTAATTAAAGGGTGAAGTGGGGCATGATGAACATATGGAAAAGGAGACCCTTAATAAGTGATGGAGCCTTCAAAAGAAATTGCTAATTAGTATGCATTTGATGTGTACTATCCCAATTTTAAGACTTTGCCTTGAATAAATTGCTATGTTGGGTGTTCGAAGGAGTGGTGAGATTAGCATTTACAAAGGGGGCAATTTTCTGTCTTCTTGACTCTGTTAAATGGAGGAAATAACTTCCAAGACTGAAGCAGTAGTTAGCCCATCAATCATTCTCACAGCTGGAAACTGGGGATCCCAAATGCTGAGATGAGTTAATCCGTCAGTTAATAAGTTCATAGTGGCACCATATGGCGCTGGGCCACTCCACACTGGGACAAGGACAGAACTGTTTACACAGGCATGCTGCTTTCTCAGGTACCTCCCTGCTGACAGAACCCTTTGTTCTGAAGGATCAATTTACTTTGCACAGTAAATTGACTGAATTGATCAGTTCAGAACATATAATTGTTGGCTAATCCTGTGGAATCATGTCCTATCCATATGGAAGGGACAAAAGGTGCGGAGTAGTCTAGTTTCTTGCTCCATCTCTGAGGCTATTTTCTCTGGACATGATGGACACTGATTAAAGCTGCCAGTAGGTGGATACACAGCCTGTATTGACTTTAATTGACAGAGGTAATAGGAGGCCCAGCTTCCTCCAGCAAGGCCATTTTATGTGTCTTTACTCTACCCCTATCATTACTTTTCTTAGGACAAAAAACACCATAAAGGTCGATCACATCAATTTAAATGCTGGACCACTTAACTCATATACCTGTCTTAATCATAAAAGGGCATGCTTTTACAAATCTCCAAATCCAACTAGTCAATCCATAGCTTCTTGTTTTAAATTAAGACAGTACAAAAACCACATTAAAGTACTTAAGCCCACAAAACCAAGGAAATTTAATATTAAGGCAGGAAGGTGGCATATGTCCAATAGTTAGGCATCTTCCTCAGGTGGTTAAACCTACACTCAGTTGTATCTAGATATTTCAGAACATATCACTTTTCAGCTTTAATTCTAAATTTCTTCACTTCTGTAAGTCCCCTGAAACCCTTATTTTCAATTCAGGGTGTATACATGCAGGATGTACACTCTGATTTGGGTTTCATTATTTTTCTTAGTACCAGATAAAAGCAACGTGCAAGTGTAAAAGACATAAAATTAAATTATACTATCATCTCTTGAATCAGTAGTTTCTTTTCCATGTCAGCGAGTCTAGAATTATTTCAGTTAAGGTTTTGATAGACAATGGTACTGTTCATGAGAAAATGCCATTTACTTACCAAAAATGTTTAAATAATTGCTTCAAAATACCAAAAGGTAAGTTGTTTGGAAACTGCAATGGTTCTTTAAACACAACACTGTTGTAGTGCTGTGTTGTTCATCAACTTTACAAATCATATTTGTTAGGATATTTTGCTTTTTCTATGTACCTAGATACTTGTCATTGTATAATCTGAGCATCTTCTTTTGATTACTCCACATTACAGACTGGATTTAACACTCATTGAAGTCATTGGATTCACTTCAATAGATGCCGGATCTGGCCCCATAAAGGAACATTTCCTAGGGGGAAAATGTAACCTGTTTGAGCAAACATGGGTGAATGATTAGAGACAAATGACAGTTCACCCAACTTTGTCTCATCTTTCAGACCTTGGAATATAATTATGTTGTAAGTATTATTTTAATTATTTTGCATGCATTTTTTATATGTACCCTATGCTCAATATATAGAAATATAAGATCTCTCTCTCCATTTTTTTATGTTATTCAAGAAACTTTAAAGGTTTAAACCCCTCTGTCCAAATGTTAACAGCCTCAGCAAGTGGCTAAAAGCTACTTTTTATGCAGCCAAAATATTAAATATTTTGCTTGCATCAGCAACTTATCTCCTCAAATGCAGATGTTCTTCCTTTTTAACTCTGTAGAGGGTTTAATTTCTAGCCCATTAACATTTTCACAAATTCCCTACGCATTCTGGAACTGCAGATCCAAAATAGTTTTGTCTCTATGCTGGATTTTGTTTTGTCCACTCCCGCAGGGACTGCCATCCTAAGAATTAAATGAAATATGAAAAGTGTGATACAGAAAAACAAAGAAAAAATGTTAGGAGTTTTCTTAATGTGCTCTCTGACTCCAAAAAAAATGGAGGATCTGAAATTTTTAGCTGCAGAATACAAACTTCAGAAACCAGGACCAGAGGAGGAATATGGAAGAGGATACTTTGAAAAAAAGGACCCCATTTGGCTGGGCCCTTAGGAATAAGTTGTAATTTGCTTTAATTCCCTTCCACCAGTTACTAGCAGACCATACAGTATTAATGTGAAATTCCTGATAACAAATTCAGCCCCCTCAGCAGAGATGTACTGGAGGGAAATCTTATGGGCTTTCAGTAGCTTTTCATCAAAATTCTCCCAACAAATTGAAGGGAAAATTTAGTTCACCTCCTCTAAGTGTGCAGCTAAATCCCCAATGTCAGAGATGGATCACCCCTAGAGCTCATAAAAATACTTCTCAGGAGCAATTTAGAATGAATGAGAGTGCACCAAATGGCAGATATCTTCAAAAAACCAGGAGAGGTACAGTACTCTTGGCTCCCAATTCGAATTTTACAGGTAACAGACTGTCCTACTGATAGGCTTCAGTATTTCCCAAAGTGGAAAGTGGGCTCCCTTTGGAATCCAGACTAGTTCACTTTGTCGGTTAAGTGGCAGCTCCTTCTTTGTTTTAGTTAGAAAGAGCTTTTGTGTAAACCGGAAATAAATGAAGACATCTCACAGTCCCACCTTGCTCCGCTCTACAAAATATATTTCAGATTTGTAAGAACCCTAAAAAACTGGCATTTGGTATTTTCATGCCTACATGTGCAGGCATTGTTATATTTTTATCCAAAGAAAGGGTATGTCTGGATTTGCTGTTTTACATCTGATGCCAGCCAATGCCATGCCTGCCACTGCCACCTTCTAGTGTTGCATTTTCTTTGCTATCACATATTCCATGGTACCACTGTGTTTGGCACCACCAGGATATGGGAGAAATATAGAACTCTGAGAGCTTGTTTTTTGCAAGACGAGTGCAGCTGATTAATTCACCATGTATATTTGAAACGTCTAAATAAATTTGAGCAACTAGATAATACTGTGTATTAGACAGTATTACCTCCAAGAAAGGAGTTTAATGAGCAGATGAGTATGTTTTAATTTAGACCTACAATAGAGGTCTCTTGAAAGAATTCCCATTTCAAAGATAAACCAAATGCTCTGAGGCGCTAATTTGTATGTTTACATTTTAAATGTGTTTAAATCTATTCCTGTTCAAAGTTTAAAGTTAAGTATGTGCTTAAGTGCTTTGTTGAATCAGACCCTTAGAACTCCATTCTGCATGGTACTGAACAATCTGGTTTTGATGCCTCAAAGCACTTAAGGATATAGATAAATTTAAGCAGGAGCTTAAATTGCATCATGGCTACTCTTTGTGATTTTTCTTCAGGTGAACCCTGAATGTCCAAGTAATCCATTTTGTCAGTGTAGGAAACAAAGGATATTATCCTAAAGGGTATGACTAAATCCTTTGAATCATGATTCTCTAATTAAGTAGATTTCACCCTAACCTTTTACATATTTGGGGGAAGGCTAGTTCTGTACACAAATATTTGCGAAGGAAAGAGAAAAATTAGGACTCTCTTTCTGATTCAGCTCAAGCAGCAGTGTGAGTGCGCAAGATGCACTGGAGTAAACTTTGACAGCATAGCTAGTAAAAGATGATCATTTTCATCTTTAGAACAAAAGAGTGGATTTAAGAAATGCACCATTGTGTGGCTATGAAATAAGTTTTAAAAATGACAAAATTTTACATAACATGGCTCACAGTCACAGTCAAGTCTATCTTTATTCATACCATAAAGTCCAGAGGGCTTATCAACCTCTGTGGCCCAGACCCCACCAGTGGGGACAGAGTGGACATGGCTGCACCCAGGACCTCCTAGTGCATGGATAAGGAAGGGGGTGCAGAAGGCTGCCTGGCATGAATGAGATATTCTTGAATTCCCTATTCTTGGGTTGCTTGGTTTTTGGTGTTTGGTTTAGTTTGCACTAAAAACCTAATGCTAATTTTTTGTTTAGATTATTCTTGTTTTATAAGGGTAAACCAACTAGTAAAAAAATCTTTAGATTAATTAATATATAAATTGTTCTGAAAGTAAAACGTAAAAGGTAGCATTTTTTTAAAAAAAAATTATGTAGCCAAGAGTTAAGAAAGGCTTTAAGCCTAGTGGCAAATATGCTAGTAAGATCCAGGCATTTTATATGGTTTAAAAAAAAATGTGAGCAGGATCTTCTGGTACAAATCAGCATTGTTCTATCTACTTCAGTTTACACCAGCTGAGGCTCTGGCTGTGTATTAATTTATCAGGAGACATGTTGTGAGCATAAGCAGTAATATTTTCTTTTTCACTTCGATATTAGGTATAACTTCATTTTCAAATTGCCAGAAAAAAGTGGTCTATAATACAGCTCATCTTCACTTGCCCAATTTTTTACTTCTTAAAATCAAAAGCTTTTGATTTACAGAAGACCCGAAGCATCTTACAATAAACACACACACACACACACACTTGCATTCCTAACTAAAATAAGGCCAAAACAAAACACACACACACACACTTGCATTCCTAACTAAAATAAGGCCAAAACAACCTGCTTCCATTAAAACATACTATAGTATTCTACATCCTAGATGTGGCAGAAGCACTGTTATAAAATGTAGTGATTGGACTGTTACTTTAGAAAAATGTAGAACATTTGTATATATACGGTATTGCTGGTTTGAGCCAAGAGTCAGCTGAAAGCAACTTTTTATAGGTGAATTACACAAACCTCTCAAAAGCAGGCTTTCTAATGGAAATGCTGACACACACTCATATAGAAGGACATGAAAATCATGGCTGTAACAAAATAATATGAGCTTTATTATTTTTTTCTGAAGGATGTGTGATTTGGAAATTTATGGAGACATTGCACAAGAACTACAACTTCTAGTGTATGGACTGGCAACTTGCACTGCTCTTGTTTGACCTAGATACAGCTAAAAAGAATGTGTAGGGGGAGGGGAAATCTGCTGCACACTATTACTCTCGGACCATCAGCACTCCCTGTAACACTGCCAATAACAAATTCTATGGATAATGTGTTTAATATAACTCTCCTAAATGCAAAGAAAAAATGTATAAAGCTGTCTCTGAGTTTATTAACCTACACATACAACATGTGATAGGACAATTTTTTCTAAATTCAGAGAGTACTTCTGAAGGTAATCTTAACATCAGCATTAGTGTGTTCGGACAGACATTGGCAGCAAATCATTGCCTTCTGTGCAGATAAAATACTAATACACATTCTAATGGTTAAAGCAAACAGACTGATTCCACATTCTAGAATTTTTCTTCTTTTACTGTTGCAATTCACTGACCTATTCCAAATACTCTAGAAAGTAGCAGCATATTTTCCCTATCTGGAAGGCATTATTATTTATTTACTTGTGTAACACACTGGCCAAGTGTACGTGTGTCCTGCCTTTATCTGATTGATTCTCGAGGCTAGGCCTGCTGCTGTCCCATCTAATGCCCCCAGATTTTATCCCTGCTGATGACCAAGTCATATTACTGTAGTACCCAGGGCCCCAATCAGAATCTGAGCTCTCTAGTCTTACAAATATATAGTAAGAGACAGTCCCTGTTTCAAGGAGTTAAATATATATTTTGGTCATAAAACTTTAAAATTGTAAATTTAAAACTGAGAACAAAACAAAACATCATCACAGAATAAAATAGAGGAACCAGTTCTGGGCTGTGCTCCAGGTACTTTGCATTGCTGCTGGTGCAACCCAAACTTAACCCTGGTGAGCACAACCTCCAAAGTGTTTCTCCTGCATAGACTGTTCCTTGTGTGTATTCCTTCACCCCCACCCCCAGGTCTTGTCATAAGGGGCCTGGCCACCTAGCCAAAGCTCATCGGAGATCCTGGCTGCCAAAGCAGCCTATATAAATCTGAAGGTCTAAACAATTTAATTCTGAGAGAGTTTATGCCGGAAAAGCCTGTCGCGTAATGGCTCATGGCAGACTGCACTCTCAAATCTTCTTGCAATATTCCAGTATTTTCTCCCCTTTGTTAAAGTCCTTGGAAGAGAATGATCTTGCAGTAAATGTCTGACCTTATTCAAAATATGGTTGTTATGTAAAGTCCAGGACAGCGATATTGAGAAGGAGCAAAGGAAGCAACATTCTCTGATCGATTCACCCTTTATCTTTGGAAGGTACCTGAATGTCAATTTCCAGCTTAGTATGCATATAAGACTTAGAACCAGCATCTATATGCATTCCCACGATAAAAGGTGACAGCCAGAGGGTCACAGTCGTAAGGAACTAGAGTGGAAGCAGCAAAACCTGAAGGATATAGTTTGTCAGTAAAACTGTTAAGAAAATGAGTCTCTTCTGCCCTTTTGTTTGCCAGCCCTCATTTTCAAAAGCAGGGCTCCTGTAAGAATAAACTCCATGGATAGCACTTATCTGCTGGAGTCTCAGACTCTGATTGACTGAAGTACTATAAAACAGCAAGGTTGTATAAACAATAGACCTATGTGATCTGTAGTGTCCTTGGTGGATCGTCTAATCCAATTTCTCTGTTTCCCATATTTTTAGATTTACAGATGTTTCTTAGGAACCTTCAAAATCAATGTGCCTGTATTAATGCATAATTTACAGACAATAACTCACAGGCTGCTTACTGCAGATCCTGTAGGGCAAATTCTGCTCTTGCTTATATCAATATAAAATCACAGTAATTCCCATTGACTTCCATACTTCAATTGTTTTCAGTTGTGTCAATGTGAAATTTGAGGCACTTCAGTGATTGCAATGGAGTTACTCCAGTGTAACTGAGAGCAATGGAAACACTCAGATCAAAGGAGTTACTTCAATTACACTGGTTACATTACAGACCCGAATTTAGCCTGGAGCTGTCAGGATTTACACCAGCTGACGATCTGGCCCTAGGTGCTAATATGATGTCTGTAAACACCTCTATTGAGGTCACTGAGATTTTTGCCTGAATAGTGCCCTATGCTGAAAAGGTGTTAATCTGTAATAATTTAATTCTCTGTGTGCTTTTGTCACTGACACACAGACAGACACCCTCTGATTATTGCTTGTAAGATCTTCACTTTCAGAATTGGATCATTCCCACTTTTCCCCGTGGAGATTTGAAAATACAAAATGTATCGTACCATTTTGATAAGCTCCAAGGAACCATCCAGTTTGCATAGTACATAGCAACAAGTGACCTGTTAAATGATGACAAATCCTTTAGCTTCTGGCTTTAGACCTTTGACCTCTTGACATTAGGCTGTATCCAGGGAGCAGTCTTGAGAGAAGAATGCAATAAACTGCTTGTAATCTAGTGGCCTCAAAAGAAATTACATCAAAACCAGCTGCTACACCTCTAGTCATTAAAGACTGCCAACTTGTTAACTAAAATAGGGCCATTATATTGTGAAAGACGGTTTTTTTGCAGTAGCTAAAGACCCATCTCTTTCCCCCTTTCAGGAACCCCAGCAAATGCCTTTGCAAGTAAACATGTCTATTCATCATGTAAAGGTATGTAAGTGAACTGTGGTTGACTGCAGCATCACCATTTGATTTTTGATATGTTGAGTCATGCTAATTAATCTGCTATGAATTTTTGATCTATGCAGAAATACTGTGATTACTCACACTGTGTGATTCCGCATTTCCAATTTCATCTGAATTGATATCTAGTATTGAAAGCGAGGAATACTTGTAGCACCTTAGAGACTAACTAGTTTGTTTCAGCATAAGCTTTCGTGGGCTATAGCTCACTTCATCGAATGCATAGAATGGAACAGAAATAAGATGCAGTTATACACACAGAAAGAAAGAAAAAAAATATTGTACATTAGCATACCAATTCTAAGAGGGCTGTTAAATGTAGAAGGGCCATTATCAGTAGGAGAAAAAATACCTTTTGAAATGGATTTCTCTGTCAGGTAAATTAACTCAGGAAATACAATCAGTTAGTGTAATGAGAGAACCATTCACAAGTCCTATTTAGCCCCAGGTTAATTGTATCCAATTTGAAAATGAATTCCAGTTCTAGTATTATTCACTTTGATTTTGAAGCAATGAACAAGATTTCCATTTTTTTTTCTTCTTTTAAAACCGGTAGAAGTAGATGTGAGGGTTTTATCATGAAATAGAATCTACATTTGCTATTTGGATGCTTCTTTGTGCTAGAACTTGCTAAGGATTTGAGCCACAAGCTGCGGCAGAATGTGCCTTATAGCAGGACCGGCTCCAGGCACCAGCGGAGGAAGCAAGTGCCTGCGGCAGCACATGCTAAGGGGCCGCATTCTGTCCATTGTTAGGGCGACAGCAGTCTGAGAGGTTTTTGTTTGTTTGTTTGTTTTTTTGCTGGGGGTGGCAAAAATAGTAGACCCGGCACTGCCTGACAGTGGATATGCCAAAGCTTTGCTATGGGACACTTAAAATACAACATACATCTTTCTAGGGAGTCCATCCATCCACACAAGCATTTGAAATACAGCAAACATCACTACTAGGGAGGAAAGTGAATGTAGGTGCATGGCGAGCACATCAGTGGTTGAAAAACATGTGATGACTCTATTCTGCTAAGTGCCTCTCAGGAACACAGCCGGTATAAAGGCAACAGTGCTGAGACCATCCACAGAAGCAACTGGAATTACCACCATCTGGGAAATATATCACTTGAAAAAGGAGAGAAAAAGAGAAATGTCAACACCTATTAATGTTGCAGGAAATTGGGAGTCGATGATATCAAAACTAATTATCTACAGCCCAGCTCACCAATGGCATAGGTAAAGAGGAGGAAAGCTGAGGAAAGGCAAGAAGGTTAAGCCTTCATGGTAGGTCAATAATAGTTGGCTGGAGGGACCCTTCTCTACTTTACTCTGTTGTTAAGATGTCTCTGAATATGATCATTGTCTCTATTTTGGTTCCCAGCTTTACACCACAGGTAAAATCCTGGCCCCATTGAAGTTGATGGGAGTTTTGCCATTGACTTCAAGGGGGCCGGGATTTCACTTTGAATCTTATTAAGATATAATAATAATGATTAATACTCTTTAGTTCATGCAGCTGTTCAGCTTCCAAATGGATGTTGTGAAAAGGGGAAATGTATGTTTCCTGCTGATGCAGGTAAGAAATTTATAAAAACTGAGAGTACCTAATGAAATGATGCAAAAATATTGAGCTACTATGAGGTCAAACATTATTCCTGAAAAGCAGGTGAGGTTTTCTGGAAGTCAGTTTGCCCCTGTGTATTAAGGAAGATTGGCCTCATAGAAAAAGCTTGCAGCGATTGAGTGTGAAAGTCACTAAGCATGTGTGTAGGTGGAAGACATGCAAGACAGGGAGGTGGCAAAACATCAGAGAAAATTATCAGCAGAGAAAATTATCAGTCCCAGGTGCAAAACACCCAACTACTGGTTGTCAAAAAATAAGGTAGTGTTATTATGCAAGTTAATACTTTAATATTGCACTAGCTCAAAGTGGAAAGAACTTTTCAGTGACTGTACATAGGAGTAAGAGTTTTTCCAGAGAAGCATTTTTCTGTTGCAGATTTGTTCAGCATTTGTTTTAGGAACTGCTTATGGTTATGTTCATATGTGGCCACTTGAGATCTATTTTACCGCCATGCTACTCTCAAAATTTCCTATGGACCAGTGACATGATGAGTAGTTCAGGCCTTACAATGCCCTTATGAGTCACTACTCCAGAGGGGATGGAACAGACGAAAAGCCATTGTTTGGTTGTTTAAAGCACCAAATTGTTTTTCTCAATATTTTCCCATGTTACTTAACAAGATAATATGTTCAACTGTTGTATAAAGAAAACCTTTCTTTCTGAAAAGCCTCATAACAATTCATTTGGATGAGTGTTCATCAGCCAACTTGGCTTTTATTGGGGATCTAATACTTATGGTTCCTATTAAATATCTTGGAGATTATATTCAGATGGTCAGGAAGTTATAATGGCCAAAGTGCTTCTTGAGCAGAACAGTACTTCACAGAAGGTTGCAACTATTCCTTCTGCTGCAGAAGTGGAATAGAACTTTAGGTTCATAAAAGACTTTGTTGTATTGAACTCTTGGGATTAATACTTAAAATTACTTTGGAAAAAATTTGCTTGTGAAGTCCTATGAACTAAATGATATTCTACCTTTCTATTATGTATTAATTTTGTATTTTTAATACCTATTTCCTGGGATGAAGGATGCTCTCTAGTTGTCCATGAACATATCTGTATAAAAAAACAGATTTATATTGTCTTCGTGCTACAGATTAATTTTGCACAGCAGTGCAGTAAAGGGAGGTGTATTTCTCATTGTAAAGGAATGGGCATAAAGACTGGTACTGTTAGGTGTCATTACTGAGATCCTTGTATTTCAGTGTTGCACTTTAGCTTAGAGCAGTCTCATAGATGTCTTAGTTTACACAGCCATTTAAACCAATTTTATCTAACACCCAGACAGAGAATATGCCTTATGTCAATTTTTGCGCATTGGAATTTTGGAATTTACACATCTGTTCACAGAGCCAGCCAGCAAACGTGCAACTACATCTGTGCAAGAGAAGAATCATTTCAAGGGTGCAGAGTGGCTGGTGTCCAACTTTACACAGGTGTTAGGTGTTTCCTGTATATTTGATACAACTGGTAGATAATTGAACCCTCTGTATAAGTGAGCAAAGCATGACCCTAATGCTAGCCAATGTTATCAGCGTTTTGATTTCATTAATAAATTCATCCTGTGTCTAATGCTCATTTACACTAAGATCCCTTTACATCACTGTGACAGTATAAAAGAGCCTTAAGTGTGTACAAATAAGGCCCTTTTCTGGTTCTAGTGGTGGAAAGGAGTCTTAGTGCAAATGAAAATCAGGATTTAAAATACAGAATTTGAATGGAGTTTTAAAATTCTTTCCTTTATATTTCTGAAGTAACTTGTTTTGTTTCACTTTAGATGGCTATCTTTTATTTGTTAGGACTTCAGCTGCACATGAAGCTCAGACTCTGGGCAGCATTTTTACTTACCATACTGTATTTTGTGAAACCCTGGCAGGGCCCTCTGTTGCTCTGTGAAGATTTATTTTATAGACTGAAATGTATGTTTTAGGGACCAATGATGTAGAAACTGACAGCCTTCACGGTGTAGTCATCTTTGTCTGAGTCACTTGTAAACTGCTGCAACCAAATGACAGTTTACCAGCATGCAAAGCCATTAGAAATGCACAGCTAACTGTGAATGTATTGGAACAATAACTGATCTCATTTGTTGTTTTGTTGTACATGCTTAAGTTTATCAATCAAAGCCTACAAGCAGGGAACAAAATACAGTTATCTGATTGAAATCAGACTTCAGTCCTCTGTCCAATACAGCACATAATAAAGTGTAGACAATATCTCATATAATGTAGATTATAAAGCCTGCACACCAGCTGTTAAAACCTGAGCATTCCACAGTGGTTAGCAGGCTACCTCTCAAGGCAAACTAGAGAGAAATATAACTGCAGACCATATATATAGAAATATAAATATTAGATTACATACAGAGGGTCTGACTCCTTTCTCACTTGCATTGGTTTTACACCAGCATATCTTCATTAAAGTCAGAAGAGCTACTATGGATTTACCAGAGTGTGAAAGAAGAATCAGACCCTGAATCTACAAACTCTGTACCTAAATAGGTTTCATTCTTGAGCAAACAGGTTTTGAAAAACCAAGTCTCATCTGCTCTCCTGCCTCTTTTATTTGAAATTGCCTCGCAATACTCTGGAATGTATCCACTGAATAATTTCTGTAACAAAGGGTATGTCTTCACTACCCGCCAAATCGGCGGGTGGCGATCGATCTTCTGGCGATCGATTTCTCGCGTCTTATGAAGATGCAAGAAATCGATCACTCGCGGCGCCCCCGTCTACTGCGGAACTCCAGCTTGCTGGGAGGCGCAAGCTGGAGTCGACGGGGGAGCGCGTCACTGACTGCCGCCGCCATGAGGACGAACGGTAAGTTGGCTGCAGATACGCAAACTTCAGCTACGTGATTCACGTAGCTGAAGTTGCGTATCTGCAGTCGATTCCCCCGTCCCCCTTCCTTCCCTTCTTCCCCCCCTCCCCTCCCCGTAGTGGAGACCAGCCCTAAGTAGCTGAGTTCGGGAATATCTGAGATCTTGTTAGAAGTCACAGCTGAATTTTTTATTTTTTATTGGTTCAATCCAAATCTCACTGAAGTCAACAGAAAAACTTCCATTGAGTTTAATGGAAGGTGAACTTGGGCCTAAGCAGTTTAAAGTTTCTTTTAAAAGAAAGCATGGAAACCTACAGGTTTGTAAAATAGTTTGTGTTTTGTTTATATTCAATATAGCCATTGTTCATATTTGGCATAAACCATTTTGCCTAGTATACACCCTCTACTCTGGCTCAATGGTGGTGTTAATATTGACTAATGTGATAGTTTCCATTTTCTTGCTGCATTTAATCTACTCATCAATTTTCCATTAAATTTGTAATTCTTTTTATAGCCTGCTTCACACAGGCTGTATACATTTTTTCCATACTGAAATAATTTTGATTTGCTTGCCATTTAAAGTGTTATCCACAGCTGTTAAACTATTAGTAGATGGCATGTTTTGTTGCATTTACTGAAAAATAAAAAAGCAAATTTTTAGAAATGCTTTTGTGATAAATGTGAACACCACCTCCAGAGCTTTCATCTACTGTTTTGACAGCTCATTGAATACTCTCTCAACTTTTCCTATATGGTAATATCTCCCATTAATTAATACCTTTTCTCTGCTCCCAGTTTTGATAGATTTGCAGGAATTGTTAACACAACACTCACAATGACAATTGTTTGGATATGTTTTGTCGGTGTGTGTAAAGATCTTGAATAGTAAATGTTGTCTAAAGAGGAAATTACTGTGAATATTGGAAGAGAAATGAATTTTATTAAAGTTTTGTAGAAAGAAACAGCCCCAGTTTACATTTCATTATTATTTCTCCAGCTTTGTAGAAAACTTTAGTGAAACATTTTTTTTCTTTGCATGAATCAGCTGAGATGGTAGAATTTTTTTATGAATCCAGAGAAGCAGTTTAACTAGTTTGCTTCTCGCACTTTTTTGTTAAGTTGTCTAGGGATGGAACCTCCCTCCCACACACAAATTTCAGGTGTCAGCCATATTTTTCTAAAGGAGACAGGTACCGCGTGTGTGTTTGCAACACACTTAAAATAAAGAGTGAGGGTGAAATCCTACCCTTAGTGATGTCAGTGGAAAAACTTCCATTACCTTAAATGGTCAATGTGTGACTTGGGTCCTATATCCATTTCTGCTTCCCTACTGCCACCCCTGTGATATTTATCAACAGGGGATTGCAAAAGTGCACCAAACTAGCAAAATAATTCAAGTCTGAAATCTGCAGTGAAACAAGTTGTGGATGGAGCTTGGAAAGGACTTTATCATTTCATCTCCAAACAACACATATGTGGGAAGCAGCTACTCATCCATCTTAACGAGGTGTCCAGGACCAAACAAATAATATTTTCAAGTGATCAAATTGTGAATGTAAGTAATGTGCATGTACCCAAACACAATTGGTAATTCACATATGAAAATCAGTTAAATTCACACCCAAATGTGTGCTTCATTACTTATTGATGCGTGTAAGTGAGGATTTTGTGCACTCACAGGGTGAAGTATTTTCTGTGGGCACAACTAAGATATACATGAAAATTTTGCCATAAAATTTTAAGACTATTCTGTTGCTTCTCTCCAGAATAAACCTGCCTCTTCTGATGTCACCCTATGAGGAATGTCCCGATTCCCTGATCCACCATTGACTTCCTTGGACAAATTCCTTAGGCCTTTTCTACACAGGGGAAATTCACAGGCATAGCTATAATCATTATTATTATTTGGATAATCGTAGTGCATACAAGCCCCGTCCTGGACCTGGATCATGTTGCGCCAAACTATTCTGGACTAATGTATTTATTACAGAATAACTGCCCAATATGGACACACTATTCTGAAACACAAAAGTTATTTTCGACTGATTGTCTGAAACTGCGTCAGCTGGTTGGGGAAAGACAGAGTAAGGGCTGGTCTCCACTATGGGGGGGGGGGGGGGCGGGGATTGACTGCAGAAATGCAACTTCAGCTACGTGAATCACGTAGCTGAAGTTTGCGTATCTGCAGCCGACTTACCGCTCGTCCTCATGGCGGCGGCGCGCTCCCCCGTCGACTCCAGCTTGCTCCTCCCGGCAAGCTGGAGTTCCGCAGTCGACGGGGGCGCCGCACGCGATCGATTTCTCGTGTCTTCATAAGACGCGAGAAATCGATCACCAGAAGATCGATGGCTACCCACCGATTTGGCAGGTAGTGAAGATATATCCTAAGAGAGCTATGTCCTGTGAGTACTACACATAGCAGATATGCACTCTGGGCCTGAGCCAATGTCCACTAAAGTCAATGGAAAGATTCCTACTGACTTGACTGAGCTCCGGATCAGGTCCTATATGAGGAAACCTACAAATATAAAGTGATGCAAACAGTGTGAACTAGTGATAGCACCACTATCCCCTAATGAAAAAAGGTAGAAGACGTGCTATTAGATCTGACTTCTGGCATTATGACTTCTGACATTCTGGCCCATGTCTCCTGCCAGGTAGAAGACGTGCTATTAGATCTGACTTCTGGCTTTATGACTTCTGACATTCTGGCCCATGTCTCCTGCCACTGGAACCCAGAGAAGAATGAAACTAGCCAGTAAATATATTACACACTTGCTTACAAAAAATGAATGGGATGACAAAGGAATAATATGTGCCATACAGGCATCACGTCAGAGGTACTACCACCAAAAGTAACATTTCTAGGAATGATATCACCGCATCAATGAATACTTTCTTTCTCCCCTGGATACTGGATACATGCTTTCTCCCATGCCACCCTTCATGCTTGGGAGAAACTCCTCATAAACATCTGCAATCTAACAACATATCCTCCTTCAAAACCCTCCTTTGAACTCTACTTTGCCATGATGCCTACAAAAATATTGACAATGATTAGGCTGCTGGTGTGCTGAAACCACTTCCTCTCGTGCGACCAATACTGTCTCATTGGGTACATCAACAGTGGAATAAAAGACGCACAGCACGGCCATCATCAGGATCAGCAGACTCAGGCTCACGGTGCTCAGGCTGTGGGTCTAAATATTGCTGTGTAGACATTCAGGCTTAGACTGGAGCCCAGGCTTTGGTACTGTGCCCCCTCACAGAGTCTAGCCCAAACATCTACATAGCAATTTTACAGCCCCGTGAGCCTGAGTCAGCTGACATGGGCCAGCTGTGGGTGTTTAATTGCTGCATGGATGTACTGTAGGTTTCCTTGCACTCTCCCATCAGTCTGTATGTATTTATCTGTTGTCTTTTGTCTTATACTTACCTTGAAACCTCTTTGAGGCAGGGACTATCTTTTAGTTCTGTGTTTGTACAGGACCTAAAGGGGTTCCTAGGGCATGACTAGGGCTTCTAGCTACTATGATAATACATATAATAAATAATAATAATTAATAACGCTGGCAGCTATGCCAATGGAGTATTGCCAATTAGAATAATGTACATGCTTTTCAACTAACATGAGGAAATAATGCAGAAGTGAATGTCCCAAGCAGCATTTACTCATATTTACCTTGCATTTGTCACTCTTTTTCAGCAAAACCTAAGTTGTGTGCAAATAATTCCGACTGATTATGTGCCACAGCATCTGAAACCTGCCATTCCTGGTGGGAAACTGTAGGTGTTGCTGAAGCTGCATAGTTGGGAAGGAGAGACAGGTGGCCTAAAGGTCCCTTAAATTTATTGGTTGATATTTTTTAGTCTCGTCTCAGATATACTGTTTTCCTTTTTAGATGATATGCTTCATAATGTATTTGGATTTGATGCATTTCTCAGTTGTTTCGGTTTTTTAAAGTAAATTCCCCAGAAAACCAGGATGAGTGGATTTTAACTTGTTAGTGAAGCCTGCCCGAAGAGAAACTGTGTAAAGTAATGAACAGCCTGTGAGAGCTACAGATTATCTTTAAATTGAGAAAAGAAAGATCTGTAGAAATCTTATTGTGTTCCAGGGGACTTGAGAGTAAATGAAAGTGAGTCTCTTTATTACACTTTAAAGGGAAGTTGGTTAAAGAGACAATACTCTAAAGACAATACTTGAAGTTTAGCCTTCAAGTTCATCACTTTTTTTTCCTACTAACAAATTCTCTGAGCACAATCTGTTTCCAGTCTTTTTGTCGCCCGTGTGAAAAGGTCAGTGCCCTTTGACATGGCATGAGCCACTGAGTGAATCAAGGGAAATGACACCACCAGAAAGAAAGACAGAGAACAGAGCAGTGCTTAAAACAACTTCAGAATTGCATCAACCTCCATGCAAAGGAAGTTGTTCAGAGGTCCCAGGGAGTAAGGACATTGTTTAGCCCCTACCCTACCATCTTTAAGAATTTTGTACTGATAGGTCCACACACCCTATTGAGGCATTTCAGATTAGGATATCACAATGCCATTCTCATGAAGCATCTTTAAAACACTCTAAAAATAGGGGTGTCAACAGTACCACTTAGAGAATGGAAAAGTTCCATTAGTCTAACACAGATGAAGAAATAGACTTACACTCATCATAATGGGAGAAAACACAGAATGAATCATGAAAAAAGTTGGTATTTTCTAGACATAACTAGCAAAAGAATGACTATAATCTAGTTCCTTTATAGTAAAATAGCCTTACTCACCAAAACAAACTAAAACCACTTCCCTCCAAAGCATGGTTTGCTATGAGATAATGTATTTGTAACTTAGGGCAGATCTATACTTAAAATGCTGCACTAGTGCAGTTGCACCACTGTTGTGCTTAAGTGAAGGTGCTCCTACACTGACAGGAGAGCTTCTCTCATCTCCCGCCTCCTTGCGGGACAGTAGCTATGCCAACAGGAGAAGCTCTCGTGTCGTCACAGCACTGTCTACACAGGGGTTTAGGTCGGTATAACAACACCACTCAGGGATGTGGATTTTTCACACCCCTAAGCAACATAGTTACACCAATATAGGTCTGAAGTGTAGACCTGGCCTTAGATAAAAATTATATTTACAATATGAAGCAAAATTAGATGTATGCTCTTCAGTAGCTTTCTCCTTTCTGTATGTGAAGTTCCTTATGATAAAAGCTCAATAAAATAAGAATAGGGTGGGCTAAATTTATTCTACTAGTACACAGGTTATTATGGGGAGGAAGTGCATGGGATGTTAAGCAAGAGAAAGGCTAAATATTTCAGCATGTCTATGATAGGACAACTTGTTGACAATGAACCATTTTTCATCATCAAGGTCAACCAAGCAGAGTTGTTGGTTTTTCCATTTGATCAGTGCAGTGGGTGAGTTACTGAGCAGCCTCATTACTCCCCTCCAACCCTCCTATTTCCACCCCATTCCCAAAGGATGATGAACCCTGTTGTATTCTAGAAATCTGGAGACTAATACTGTCCTATCATTGTACCAGGCCTGGGGTGGCATTACAACAACTTGTGGTGTATGACCATGGATGCTATGGGCTCTCTATATATGCCACCTCCACCTGCATTACGCTCCCAGATTACTGTTATTTACTAATAGGCTGAAACAAATGCAGTGTGAAGGAAGAAGGACCAGACCTTCCCTGGCCTAAGCAAGTTCAACTCTTATGCTAAGAATGAATCTAGCTAATGAACAAGAGCATCAGTGAAAGAGGTCCAGTGCTAAAGCCTTTGGATTGCATCATAGATAGTTTGCCAAACCAAAGCCTTATCTGCAGTGAACACTAAAAGGTCATTCTTTTCCTTCACCAGAGTACCTTGTCTATAAAATCACAAGCAAACTATGCCAAGTGGTGAACTATCTGACTGACCCAGAATGATTTCATCACAGTAAAAAAGAGTGAAATGGTTTGTGATACAAGGAGTTTTCAATCAGTTTTGCAAATAAACATTTTGCAAAAGTTTCAGGGTAGTCTCTCTGATGCTATGGAAGGAATGTCAAAGCAGGAAGAAGAACGTGCACCATTTTCCCAGATTGAGTTTAATATATTTACATAGACAACGCTTCAAAATGCCGTAAGAAAGGTCCACTTGACCTTCTGTGAGATGGACCATTGCTCTGGCCTTCATGGGTGGTGGAATTCCTAGACCCTGAACTAATGGGGACCATTAATATCTATTTTATGGAGGTTTAGTGGTTATCAGTGCTTAAACATGCTGTGGTTCAGCCCTAGATACCAAAAAATAATTTAATATTAATGATCTCAGTAGTTACCTCCCTTTTCTGTGGAAGGCCATTGAAAAGATGGTTTAACTATAGTATACAGCACAGAACAATATTACAATTCTATATCTGCAGAGCTTCACTCTATTTCACCACATGCACCTCTGAAGATCTACCTCTGTTGGAGAAATTGTGGAGTCAAAGGCAATTCAGCATTTATTAACTGACACTGTCAGGGCCGGCGACAGGGTGGTACAACGGGTACAGCTGTACCGGGCCCCGGATTTCAGGAGGGCCCCCTGAAGTCCGGGGTGGGCCTGGTACGCAGCTGTACCCCCTTGTCGCCGGGCCTGCACAGCAAGGCGCGGCTCCGGGCAGCCGCTGCAGCGCTCGTCAGCCCCCTCCCCTGGCCCCCAGCAGTCTCCCCCCGCACCCCTTTGCTTCTCCCGGCCGGGCCACGCGGAGCCTCAGCGTGCGGCGGCTCTGCGCTCCCAGAGGGGGAGAGCGCATGCGGGGGGACGGGGGCATGACTGGAGCGGTGCATGTCCTGCCTCGGCCTGGGGCAGGTCCGCTATCCCACGTGGGGCAGGGAACAAGCCGGCCATGCTGCCGTGGGGCGGGGGGCACCGTGCCCCTTGCGTGCCACGGGGTCAGAACAGGGCCGGGGGGCGCGGGCGGCGGGAGACCAGCCGGGGGGAGACCGGCCGGGGGCCGCGGGCAGCAGGAGAGGCCCCGTGGGCGGCGGGACACCGGGCGGGGGGCAGGGCCCACAAACGATCAGCGTACGGGGCCCCAAAATTCCAGCTGCTGGGACCCGGGCAGCAGTGGGGAACCGTCAGCCAGCCTGCCTGCTGGCGGGACTCAGGCGGGAGCCGGGAGCCGGCAGCCCGCCCGCTGGCAGGACCCGGGCGGGACCCAGGAGGCAGCCCGCCCGCAGGCGGGAGCCGGCAGCCAGCCTGCCTGCTGCCTGGACCCGGGCGGCAGCCGGGAGCCGGCAGCCAGCCCGCCTGCTGCTGTGACCCGGGCGGTAGCCGGGAGCCGGCAGCCAGCCCGCCAGAAATGGATCAGGAATGCATCAGCTTGCTCAGAAATTTTGTCCGTTGCATCTGAAGTCCGTTAAATCGAGGGTTTACTGTATTAGCAAAAAAAAATTTAAGATAGATCATGTGTGGGGACTGAAATTCTAGAGTGTAGACACTCCTTTTAAGGCTTCCCAAAGTTTTAACTGAAGAGATTTAATACTTATCTTTCTTGCTATTCCTAGGAACACACTCTATGTGCAAGTGTGCAAATTTTACAGAGGTGATAATGAACAATATCAAATACCTGCTATTACACAAAGAGGTTAACATCAGCAATTAAAAGGATAATTATGTAACTACATGCTGCTCAAAGGCATGATTTAAATTATGACCTTATGTCTGATTCATATGTAATATAAATGCTTAACAAGAACCTAATAGTGTGTACTGAAGGAACAGCTGACATACAAATGTACTGCATTGTCAGTGATTTTTCTATTAATGATATCATGTCAATTTTCTGTGTACATATTTTTCTGAATAACAGGGCAATTAATAGTTGTTAAGGTTAGTTCTAGGCTCAAAAGTGACAATGTAAAAATGGCACTTTCTTACTCAACAGATTTGTTTCTATCTGCTGACCGTAATGGCTAACACATTTTTACTACTTTTTCTTCTTGTTACCCTGCGTAGTCAACACAACTAAAGAGAAAATAGTGAGCTGAATTTTATTCCTTCTTAGGCATCATAAACAGACTTACTAATGCAGTTTCAGTCAGATACACCTGTGCACTCCATTACACACTGAGGTTGTACCAGTGTAAATGAAGATATTAATTTGGCTTGCAAAACTTTTCCAAAAGGAAAGAACTTATCTTGACTGTCAGATCCAAGGTGGGATTTGCAGGGCTGGGAGTTAGAAACACGGTGCACATTCAATATAGAAATCATTGACAGATAATACATATGGAACTCTACAGAGCTATTTTTACTGTTGCTTTTTAACTTTAGTTATCCTATGTTTATACTACTGTTTATTGTTATGATGCGGTCAGAGCATAAAATACACATGAATGTACACCTGCAGTGGTGTCTTCCTCCAAAATGGTATTTTTTTATACAGGGCGTAATCACCCAAACAATGCATTCCTACACCTGTTCGCCACTCATTTTTCAATGCAGACACTAAAGAGTTGGTTTCCCTCTCCACTTTCCAACAGACAATGGATGTATCCTGCTCCTGTGTCCCTTGAAAACATAAAACAAAATCATTGGGTGAGTGAAATATTAGCCCAAAACAAAGCTTACCCTAAACCCTATAGAATGTAATACAAAATTAGATCTTTTTCTATTGTTTTTTTTTAATCCTATAGAATTCTATAACAGGTATATAATTATCTAAAAATTATATAGAAAAATTCAAAATACTCATAAGAAGACTTGCAATTTTCTAATATATTTGGTGGGACTTTTCAATAAAGCAATTGATTGTAAAACTTTAATAATCTCCCCCTTTTAAAAAAAGTTTGCGAATTAAGTGCCATAGAGAAGATAGATCACAAACATCCATTCGCCCTGTCTCATATTACTAGAATAAGAGACTATTAATGAAATTGAATAACTGGCAAATTCCAAAGTGATAAAATACTTTATATACATAAGGCACAGTTAGCCTGTGGAACTCACCTCCACATATACAATTATGAATAAAAGCTACCAGAATTCAAAAAAGTTATTGGACTTTACATGGATAACAAGATATCCAGTCATAATAGCAAATATTTAAAAAGAAGCATTCTGGGAGGGATAAAAACCCTCATGTGTCAATGCATAAATCAATCTTTAGCTATACAGTGTTAGGAGGAAACTTTCCCTTGGGGAGTGCTAGCTCATAACTGCCTCCTGCAGTGTTTCTTCCTTCTGCCCTCGAAGCAGTTGGTACTAGCCACTGTCAGATACTACAGTACATGAACCACTAGTCTGATCAAAAGTCTTCTGGGAGCACCAAACACTTCTGTGACCAGACCCTGTCCAACCGAATTGTGCCCTTTGACCTCTTCATCAAAGTTCCAAGTATTAACAGGACCCGGTGGCAGTGAGAGTTTTGTTGGACTGAGGCAAACAGGTTGAAGAGAGCAGCTTGCTGACACTCACTTGGCCACCAGTGAGTCTCAGGTAGATCTACACTTACGGCAGCTTGTAGAGTACCAGGGGCCCCACCTCCCACTCACTACATTTCCCCTCCCTCGGTGGCTCGCTCTCCCCAACCCTCACTCACTTTCACTGGGTTGGGGCAAGTGGTTGGGGGTGAAAGAGGAGGTAAGGGCTCAAACTGGGGGTGAGGACTCTGAGGTGGGGCCAGAAATGAGGGGTTCAGGGAATGGGAGGAGGGTCTGGGAAGGGGCAGGGAGGTGGAGTGGAGTGAGGGTTCTGGCGGGTGTGTGTGTGCGGGCTCTGTGGTGGGGCTGGGGATGAGGGGTTTGGAGTACAGGAGGGGGCTCCAGGCTGGAGGGTGGGGCTGAGGGATTTAGAATGTGGGAAGGGGCTGCAGGTTGAGGTGGGAGCTGGGGCGTGTGAGGGGGTAAAGGCTCTGGGGTGGGGCCACGGATGAGGATTTGGGGTGGAGAAGAGGGATTCAGGTTTGGGGGGCTCAGGGCTGGGGCTGGGGCAGGGGTTTGGGGTTGGGGCATGGGCTTACCTTGGGCGGCTCCTGATCAGCGACGCAGCAGGGCTCAGGCAGGCTCCCCGCCTGTCTTGGTACTATACTGTGCACAGAAGCAGCCAGGAGAAGGTCCAGCTCCTAGGTGTGGGAGGTGGGGGCCGGAGGCTCCATGCGCTGCTCTCGCCTGCAGGCACTGACCCCCCCCCCCCAACTCCCATTAGCCGTGGTGGAGCCGGTGCTTGGGGAGGGGGCAGCGTGCGGAGCCCCATGCCTCTTTCCCTCCACCCCACCTAGGAGCTGGACCTGCTGGCTGTTTCCGGGGCACAGCATGGTGCCAGAACATGTAGGGAGCCTGCCTTAGCCCTGCAACACCACCAACCAGACTTTTAACAGCCCAGCCAACGGTGCTGACCAGGGCCGCCAGGGCCCTTTTTGATTTGGCCTTCTGGGCGAAAACTGAATACCTGGCAACCCTAAGTGTCCCGCTGCCTCCTCACTGCTGAAGCCTTTCCCTGCCACACAGAAAGACTGCCAGAGCCTTTTCCAACTGCCTCCCCGTTACCTGAGTCTTTCACTGCCATAGGTAGCTATACCCCACAGTGTGGATGCAGCCTGCTTTCACTGAGGCATCTAGCTATGTGTACCCTGAAGGCACCCGCAGGTGTAGACAAGGCTTAATTGGATTAGCAAATGAAGTGTTAGGTGGTTGGTGACTGTCTGGTAACAAGAGCCCTTGGCCTCAGCAAGCCACAGTGTTGTTAACTCTCACAATTTTGTCATGCATGTACTGATATTTGATGTTTTACTTAGAGCCCCAGCAGCTGGAGACAAGAGATTACATGAGAATCTCAGGTATGATTCAAAAGAAATAGATTTCTAGCCTTCATGGTTTGTGGAGGAAAGCTTGAAAATGTCACCTGAATGCACCAAAACCAAAAGGCAAATAAAAAAAACACAAAGTATATATTTTTTAAATCTCAAGATTTTTAAATCAATCCTCGTGATTTTGAGGGCCTAACTCACGGTTTTTTGAACACTTGAGATTGGCAGTGCTGAAGCCAGGCAATTAGTAACGGGGACTCTGGGGTTCACCATACCTCTCAGATACTGTTTGGGTTTTCCTAATTTATATACATATATTTTATATCAATATATAATTATTGTTTCTCCCAAACTTGTAGTTTCATTCTCCCAAGAACTTCAAGTGCTTGCAAGTTGGGAACAAATATCCATGAACCTTGATTACACATCTAAAATCTGGAGGTGGATAAGATTTTAGATGGGCACACAAGATAATTATTTTATTTATTTTAAAAGAGGCCAATAAACATCATTGATTTACTGCTGCTAAAAAGACCTGGCGGAAGGGTTACATACTAATATGGAAAATGCCAGTGTGGGATATATTTATGTTTGCACTTCACTCATAATGCTATGGGAATCATAACTGCTTGAGACTTCATTGCCTGTGTGTTAGGAATCCCCCATATTCACCCCTGCACCCTGAAGCAGTTAGAGCGAACATAGCATCACACTGCTCTCCATCCTCCCCATAAGTACATAACACATGTTAAACACAAAATAACCCAGAAATTAAAGTAACACATTGACATGCAGTAGAAACAGAGATAACACACCTTTCAAGTACAGACCTATATTTATATACTCACACGTGAGGCAGAATGCCAAGAATCTCCACAATTCACACAGAAAAACATTTTGGAGCAGCACTTATTTGTAGTTAAAATTGATGCCACTGAGGGAAGGAACAATGAGTGGCATGTCAGGAGAGAGCCCACAATGTGCTCCAAGGGTTTCAAAAGAACCCCATGATCCGTTAGCATCAAAAACCTGCAACGAGGATCAAGAAGAATTAAAACTGATGGTGTGACAGAAGTAATCCATCTTGCAGCATAAGGTCATTACACCCAGTGCCCCTATTGAAGTCATCTCAGTTCTGAGGCCTGATCTGAAGCTTTATAGCCTGAAAAATGCTTTTAATTAGTGTATTATCCTGAAGATGAATCAGACCTGAATTTACCGCAACATAAGTATTGCCGGGACATTTGCAGAGCAGGTTGTAAGTTCAGAAGTTCCTTGTCATGAGTGCTGTGACTCAGATTTTCAACAACCCCTTAACTTAATTCTCACTCAAAAAATCTTGTTTAACTGAGAGCCCTATTCTGGTCTCACACTGTAAGTCAGGTATAATTTTATTGAATTCAATAGAATTACATCAGCGTGAGGTTAGATTTAAGACCAGATTAGCTAAAGGAAATCATATAGCAAAATATATAACTATAGAGTAAAAAACAACCCAAGTATCAAAAGACTGGAACTGACCAGTTAAATTAGCTTAGATTAAAAAAATATATTAGTTCATATATTCAGTTAATAATGATGGTAATGACATGTGAAAATCCACTTTACACTCTCCAATAACAGCCTTGTTTGGCCCATAAGACACATTTACAAACTCTGCCAACATATACCTGACTAACTTTTGTATATAATTGTTGATGCATATGTTGAAACTAGGGCTGTCAAGCGATTCAAAAAAATAACTGTCATTAATCGCACAATTAAAACAATTAATTTTGATTAATCACACTGTTAAACAATAATAGAATACCATTTATTTAAATATTATTGGATAGTTTCTAAATTTTCAAATATATTGCTTTCAATTACAACACAGAATACAAAGTGTTCAGTGCTCACTTTATATTTATTTTTATTACAAATATGTGTGCTGTAAAAATAAAAGAAATAGTATTTTTCAATTCACCTCATACAAATACTGTAATGCAATCTCTTTATCATGAAAGTTGAACTTACACATGTAGAATTATGTCCAAAAATAACTGCATTCAAAAATAAAACAATGTAAAACTTTAGTGCCTATAAGTCCACTCAGTCCTACTTCTTGTTCATCCAGTCACTCAGACAAACAAGTTTGTTTACATTTTCAGGAGATAATGGTGCCTACTTCTTGTTTACAATGTCACAAGAAAGTAAAAAGAGGCATTGGCATGGCACTGTTGTAGTTGGCATTGCGAGATATATACATGTTCGATTCACGAAAGATTCATATGTCCGTTCATGCTTTAACCACCACTCCAAGGATGGGTGCTGCTCAATAACAAGCCAAAGTGGTGTGGACCGATGCATGGTCCTTTTCATTATCTGAGTCAGATGCCGCTAGCAGAAGGTTGATTTTCTTATTTGATGGTTCGGGTTCTGTAGTTTCTGCATCAGAATGTTGCTCTTTTAATCCTTCTGAAAGCATGCTCCATAACTTGTCCTTCTCAGATTTTGGAAGGCACTTCAGATTGTGAAACCTTGAGTCAAGTGCTGTAGCTATCTCTAGAAATCTCACATTGGTACTTCTTTGCATTTGTAAAATCTGTAGTGATAGTGTTCTTAAAACAAACAACATGTGCTGGGTCATCATCCGAGACTGCTATAATATGAATTACATTGTAGAATGTGGGTAAAACAGAGCTGGAGACATACTATTCTCCACTAAGGAGTTCAGTCAAAATTTAATTAATGCATTTTTTTTAATGAGCATCATCAGTATGGAAACATGTCCTCTAGAATGGTAGCCAAAGCGTGAAGGGGCATGCAAATGTTTAGCAGATCTGGCACGTAAGTATCTTGAGACATCGGCTACAAAAGTGCCATGTGAATACCTGTTCTCATTTCAGGGGACATTGTAAATAAGAAGCTGGCAGCATTATCTCCCGTAAATGTAAACAAACTTGTTTGTCTCAGCAATTGGCTAAGAATAAGAAGTAGGATTGAGTGGACTTGTAGGCTCTAAACTTTTATATTGTTTTGTTTTTTAATGCAGTTATGTAACAAAAAAAATCTTCATTTCTAAATTGCACTTGCACGATAAACAGGTTGCACTATCGTACTTGTTTAACAATGTAATTAAAACAGCCATTAATTGTGATTATTTTTTTTAGATAATCATGTGTTAACTGCTTTTAAATCAACAGCCCTAGTTGAAACCATTGATAAATTGGTATAGGAGCTAATGCAGAATCAGGATGTTATTGCAAGGAGAATTATGCATAGAAGTGTTTTACTTGTTCCAGCTTCCTAACTTGAGCACCTGCTAAAGTGCACGAGAAAGAAGCACCATTGCTGCGCATGTCTCAAAAATGCAGCAATGGAGCTCCTTTCCTGTTGCCATGCCTGGCACCTAAGAATCCCCAACTACCCAACTACCATGAATCCCCAACTACCATGTAAGCGCCACAAGAAAGGAACTCATTTTCACACTCTTTAGGAGGTGCCACTGTGCAAGATGCCTGCCCTGTTTTGCTCCAAACTCTATTGAAGCAGAGACTGTGCTTCTGCAGTGAGCGCAGTCTTCTGGCCTAGAATCTTGGCCAATTTCAGCTCCCCCTCACCTGCCTCTATTTGTCAAATGACTTCACATATAAGATTCTATGTGTCATTTTATCACCACAAATGTAAAATGTTGGCAGTTGATGACTATTATATTTTCTGGTTGGTCTCTGTGATGGAGATGGGATAGGTAACTAGGAATAATGCTTATAACAGCTGGTTCAAAAATTGAAAACATTTTGGGGGAAAATTTCAAAATCAATTTTATTTTGCAGATTCCAAAACAAATTTAATTCAAAATTTAACACAAATATTTTTCTATTTTCACCTATAGACAAGACAATGAAGGCTACTTAAGCAGAATCAAAATTGCTGCAATTTTCAACTATGTAGGAACTCAGACAGACATTAATGACTTGATTCTCTTTTAAAGTAAGGCCCTTTCACTCCACTCTCGTATAACAAAGCATCCCTAGCATAAATGAGAATCAGGCCAGCTCAAAAGCAGTGCTTACGAGTGATTAGAGGTGGGTTTTAGAAAATTTGGGAAATAGTAAATTTGCCACAAATGCATTTTTCTAGGCACTGAAACTATTTGTAAATATGGGTTGAAATTGGCAAACAGATTGGCAGGAAAAAAAATAAAACAAAATTTTAAAAAATGTCAACATGAACTGTTTTGAACTGGCATTTCAAATCAACATCTCATTTCAAAACAACATTTTGAAGGGACATTTGAAATATTTTGTGGTCCCAAACAAAATTCTCATTTTGGTTGATAAAAAATGGGGGAAAAAACAGTTTCAGTTTGAAACAAATCAAATTATTTATTTATTTTTGTTTGCCCTTTGAATTGAAGAATCAAGTATTCACTCATTTCTCTGCATGACCACCATGACTATTCTTCAGTCCCTTACATTTATTTCATATCAATATAGCTTTACTGAAATTAGTGGATTTATACCAATGTAAAACTGGAGTTACACAGTAGAATTATATTTTGCAGGCACCAAAATGGCTATTGTGAGAGATTTAAATTGTGAACGCTTGAAATATACAAGCAAGAATGAAATGTTGTTGAGTCAGGTCTAGAGAGAACACTCTACCAGCAGGAGGTATTTGGAGGAGCATTTCCCCATTGAGTTCTTTTTTTCAGTCTTCTTAACAAAAAAATATTATCACCAAAATGCTGAAGTTCCTCTTCAGTGCCTCTAACAGACATATATAGTAAGATGCAAAATGCTGTAAATTAATCTAAATAAAAATGCTGGGTTTTCTTTCCCCTCACCATTTGCAACTGTATTGGAGAACTAGTTGTCCCTAGCTTCTGTGTTTGATACACAACACAATGGTGTGTATAAAAGACAGATAAACTGCTTCAGAAAAAGAGCATATTGGCCAAAAATTCATTATTAAGAGGATCCAAACCAAATTCCATCTTTAAAAAAAAGGTTCAGATAAGTTCAACATGAAAATAACAACTTATTAATTAAGTTTTAAACATATTTTTGGCTATTCACTCTCCTTTGCAGAGTCAGCTGCTATATGATATATCTATTACTCTTTTCCTCAGGAAGAGTGCTGCATTTGGAGTAATGTTCTTTAATATCAAAGGCAAATTAGAGATAACAACTGCAGTTAATAAGTAGATGCCATCTAAGCTAATTCAGTGTATCACAAATGTCTTAGCTAAGGGGAAGCATATTAAACTGAGGCTACACCCCCAGTTGGTTTGCGAGGATGCACAAATCACCAAAATGCAGTGACTGCAAAGACCCACAGGGAGAAAGTGAAGTAGAGGAAAGGAGAAGCTCTGCTCCCTCTTCCTCCTATTTCTGACAATCAGCCCTTGCCCTGCTGCCCCCACCCAACACAAAATTTCTCATTCTTCCTTCTCTCTTGCACCTGCCTGCATTGTAGCCAATATTATTGACAATGCTTGGTCAGATCCTAAGCACGTTGAAGTGATATTTCACTTGTGTAGAGTGTTGTGCAGCATGGGGGAGGAAAGGAGGAAGCAAAAAGCACCTCTAATCCTACTGATATCAACTCAGCAGCCGCCTTGAGTTTGTTTAATTGGATTAAGTAAGTCATAGGGCTTGTCTACACTTACCGGGGGATCAACATGTGGTGATCAATGTATTAGTGGTCAATTTAGTGGGTCTAGAGAAGACCCACTAAATTCACTGCAGATTGCTCTCTTGTCGACTCCTGTACTCCACTTGAACAAGAAGCACAAGGGGAGTTGATGGGAGAGCATCTCCCATTGATATAGCTTAGTGTGGACCTCTCTGTAAGTATGACAACTTCAGCTACGTTATTCATGTAGCTGAAGTTGTGTAACATAGATTGATCTCCCCCCATATTGTAGACAAAGCCTGAGAATTCACATCCTACTTTATTATTCTGTGCCCTCTCCCGAAACCATCCTTCCATGGTGTAATAGTTATTACAACTGCATGCACTATCTTGGGGGGGACAGACGTATTTTATTAAGTTAAAGTATCACTGAGGCCCAGGGAATGTACACATAACTGTTCTATTCCATGGAGGAAGGTTACCACAGCTCTTTCAGGAACTAAAGACAGGGAGGTATGATTAAGGTAAATCACTCACTTTGTAAATCTTTCCAGAGAGAGAACACCTCCTGGGGAGGTTTACACAGACTGGTTTAAAGTGGGTTTCCAGAGACTAGGAAAACAAGGAAAGGGCTTTGGATTTTAAAAGGCTGTGGTTAAACTGACTCAGGGTTTTCTTTCTAAGGCCTTGGTTACACTGGCACTTTATAGTGCTATAAAGCCTCCAGGAGCGCTATAACTCTGTACCCGAACACACTGGCAAGGCACATATTGCGCTAAAAGTCCGAGCTTATAGCGCTACTGGTAAACCACATAAACCCGAGGAGTAAGGGCTGTTGTGTATTCCCTGTAGTGTGTTATGGCAAGTGTAATCAGTCATTATGCTATAAGGGATCTCTGGCACACCTCTGAGCCATTTAAAGCAATTGATGAGCCATTTAAGGCAATTGACATCTCTGTGTTGTTTTGAAAATGGCAAGAGGAATGTGGAAGTACCTTTTCAGAGTTTCTCTTTTAACTCAGTAGATAAGCAGTGAAAATGTTTACGGACGGAGCTGTGTGACTGAAATTCAGAGCCTGATAGTTTTCTCTAAGACCTTGGTTACACTGCACTTTATAGCTCTATAAAGCCTCCAGGAGCGCTATAACTCTGTACCCGAACACACTAGCAAGGCACATATTGCGCTATAAGTCCGAGCTTATCGCGCTACTGGTAAACCACATAAACCCGAGGAGTAAGGGCTGTTGTGTATTCCCTGTAGTGTGTTATGGCAAGTGTAATCAGTCATTACGCTGCAAGGGATCTCTGGCACGCCTCCGAGCCATTTAAGGCAATTGACGAGCCATTTAAGGCAATTGATGCCTCTGTGTTGTTTTGAAAATGGCAGGAGGAATGCGGAAGTACCTTTTCAGAGTTTCTCTTTTAACTCAGGAGATAAGCAGTGAAAATGTTTACGGACAGAGCTGTGTGACTGAAATTCAGAGCCTGCTACTTTTCTCTAGAGAAAACTCACTGACAGCATGACGTTCCCTCCCTCCGCATACACACACCACCTTCCCCCTCACCCCCCTCATTTGGAAAGCACGTTGCACCCAGCTGAATGCTGGGATAGCTGCCCATAATGCACCACTCCCTGTGCCACGGCAAGTGCCGCAAATGTGGCCATGCCATCCCCAGCTATAGTGCTACACCTATTGCTGTATATGGATACAGCTATAACCAAAAGCGCTATAATCCTGTAAGTGTAACCAAAGCCTAAGCCAGCAAACAGACAGGACCATCTGTCCAAGGGCTCCAAATCTTGTAGAAGGGTTGGAAATACTTTAGCTGACTAGGGCCCCATCAGACTGAGGATGACCTCGAGTAAGCTTTTAGCATGTGAATAGGAATTTTTAAATGTCTTCACTTTAATCCTTTCACTTTAAGAATAAGGTACTTGCTTAGAAAGAGTTGTGTGGTAGCTTGTAACTGCTGACAATACACTGACCATAGACCTTGGACAGAAAGCAATGCACAGTGCTAGCCGTTAGGCAGACTGGATTGCTGAGGATATCACAATGTGAAGTGAGGAACTGTGCAGCCTTAAAAACCCCTGGTCAGAAGGAGAGAGACATGGGTCTCCACCCACAAGCAGGGACAGCTGGGAGCTAAAAACTTAAATTGGTGCCCTCGGAGTGGGAATATAGTTGCTGTTATTCTGAAATTGTGTCCTATTTTATTACAAATTTTCCCTGCCATTCTCAACAGTGCTTTACATTATCAGAACAAACTGTTACGGAAAGATCTGTTATACCTATGGGCTAGACAATGTAACTTTTGTAACTTGTAACTTTTGATGGCTAGCTACTTTTTCATGGAGGTCACAATGTCTGCTTTCATCATGATTCCTTCCCACTTCTCCCCTACATTTTGTCCCATCCAGAGATCTTCCTTTTTCTTTAATCCAGTTATTACAGAATCTAGACACTAGTACTAACAGTCAGTGTCTTTGGATAGTGCATAGGCATCCAAATGTGGTAACTCTTCCATACTACAAGGTGTACCCCATGAGACCTCACATATGTTAAGGAAGCAAAAGAGGATGGAGAATTTCCAAGTAAGGATGATAGGTAGGAGAAGCTGACCATGGACAGCTGAATTAAAATTAGGGGACACGCTTTCTGAATCAGAATGGTGGATGGGTAAAAGGACTGGAACATAATCAGACTGCTAGTAATTGCCTTAGAACTGGAAAGAGAAGTGATTAAGTCAGAAGTAACTACTGTGTGTCTGTAGATAGGGAAATGACTTTTGATCTGATGCAAGTAGATACAGCATAAGTTGCAGAAATACAAATAACTCAGATAAGGAACTGAGGGAATCAGAAGTAAGTTCATGCAAAATAAGAAAATGATGTGAAAACCAACCAGCTGAAGAAATAAAATTAGTGAGAGGCCCCCAAAGAAAATCACTAAATAATGCATGCGTCTCTTGAAATGTGTTCATCCTGAAATGTGTTAGAGAGATCGAATCAATGAAAATATGAAAACCTTATATTCATTAGCAAATGTATTTGAAGACAAAACATTGTGAATTGAGACATCAACAACTGTTAAAAGCTGGGAAAAATAAATCACTAAGTCAGGCAAGAAATCTCTAATAAAAACATGTGTAAGCTTTGTTGGGCAACATATAATCACAAGAGCAAAAGAGAGACAAGAAGAACAGATCAAAGTATATTTCTCAAATTTCAAAGGTAGGGAAACTGGGTCCCAGTCTCACATGAATGAAAGACGCACACAGTTCCACCACACCTGCATTTAGTTCTTTTGATGAAAAAATGGAATGGGAACTAGTCTCCAACGAAAAGGACACACAAAATTCTACTAGCCACATTTCTGAAATCCCACTTGTAATTAAATTCAACTCTGATATTACATAACATTGGAGTGGGTGTGGTTTAGAAATGATAAAATACCTAGACATTCACAATGCCCATTCAATTTACAGTAATCTTATTCAATAAATAAAATGTATTTATCTTAATACACTTCTATTGGGTGAGATGCTGGCAGATACTTAGTGACCTTTTTGCTACAGCCCGAAGGTCCATAATAGGAGCTGTCCATGAGTTATGTAACACATTACAGGGTGGGTGAATTTTGCATGTCTATTTCAGTCTTTTACAAAGTGTTGCAAGCAGTGGTTGAGTCTTGAAAATCAGCAAAAAATTTGTTATGCAATTTATGAACAGCCTTTTGGAGTTTAAAATTGCCTATACTACAGAAGCTCATTTTGGTGATACCATAGCAATGGGAAATGGAGAAGAAATCAAGATTGCAATGCCGTTAAAGATTCTACAGAACAAGACATTTATCATAGACTCACAGACTCAAATGCTGAATTATGAATTTCCTACATTAAAATATAAAATAAAAATAATAAAATCATGACATCCTCTCTACTGGAATCTGACCTGCTCACACTTGACTACAAACACTTAAGTCTGTCTGCTGGCTAACTGAACAATATCATAGTATAATAAAAGCAAAAAAACATTTTAAAGCTAAAGGCCAGATAAAGGCACAGACCAGAATTAGTAGATACTGCTGAGCTAGTTTGGGATAAACCATAATTGGTAGCAAGAGGCATCTAAACCCAGATGTTCTCACTTTTTCTCAAAATTATCCCCTGAGCTGTTTACATTTCTCCTCAGAAGTGGCATCCAGGCCTCTAGGACATATGGTAAGGTTCCAACTATTATTAATAATGTTAATGAAAATTGCTGGCTGTTTTCCCCTGTGAACTTCCAATAGATAAACCATTTGCCCTAGCAGCTGACAGAGCTTTCTTCTGCTGAAACTCAGTAGATTTCTATGGCATGAAGCTTTTTGATGCACTTTGGGTAACCCTTTCCAGCCCTTTAGAAAACTTCCCATGCAAATAGCAATTTTCAGATACTTATAGCACAGACAAATGGGGGTGAATTTTCATGCGGATGGCTCAAGACACATTTTTTTACAAACTAGCCTGGTTTCCCACCAGCTTGCCTGGCAGGCTGTTGGGGAGTTTGCTTCCAGAGTTTGTGACACTAGTGCAAGCCCACCCTGAGGAGAGTCCCAAGGTGGGGAAACCTGGGTTTTCATGGACTCCAGGCTTCAGTCAAGAATCCCTGAGAGCCCCATATTCATCTGGGGGGACTCTCCAAACTGCTAGGCTCTCTGCTCTGTGGCAGGGAGCATGGGATCCCTGGCTAAAGCCCAGGAAGCCCCACAGAGTAAAGGACAACGCTGGGTGCAATTATTTCAGCAAACAGTAAATTCCCCAAAACCACATTTTTTTAGGGCACTGAAACAATTTGTGAATTCTGTGAGTAGCTCCAGCTGAAAAAACTGAAAATACATTTGGGAAACGTCAAAATGCTTTGTTTTGAAATGTTTCAACATTTTGTTTTGAAATGACATCTCAAAACAAAATGAATTTCAATTCACCATTCCAAATGCTTTCTTTGACCTGAAGGAACATTCCCCCCCATTTTTTGTTTAATTGAGAAAAACAGAAAAATTCAGTTTTTGTTTTAAACAAAAACCAAAAATCAATTATTTGCTCAGCTCTAGTCAGAGGTGGCCAGGAGTTTCCATTGAGTCAAGGCAGCTGGCTTCTCTGTTTTATTTAGAAAAAAAAAATCAAACCAAAACCAAAGTTTCTGGATTTTCCTTCTGTGGGACGTTTTGAAATGTCATGTTTTTGTTTCAATTCAGACTGAAAACTTTCTTGAAATGTCAGAATTTCCCAAGGAATTCCAAGAATTCTGAGTTCCAATCAGTTTTACCAGCAGCCACACTCTGCAGCTGAGTCCGTTACATTATTCCCTCCTAACATCCTTCTCAGAAACAGCTGAAATATTTTTTCTGAAACTTTCCACCTGAGGCAGATGCACAACATAGAAGATTTCATCCCAAATACAGAGACGACCCGTACCTGCTGATAGTGGGAAAGGGCACAATGTAAAGGTTCAGCCATCCCCAGAACAGCTTGAGTCATGGCCCCACTACCTCCTCAGTTTCCCCTTTCAGAAAGCAGCAGTCCTGCCCTGCAGCAACCAAGGGGCCTGGCTGCACCATGTGATCAAGTTGGGCCAGCAAACTCTGGCAGATATCTGGAAGACACCGGCCAGTTGTCTCCCCGACATGTTGCTTCTGCCCAAATAGTTAAAGACTGGGAAAGTTATGAGCCAATAGAAAACATGGTCGTATAATAAAAAGTATCAGGCAAACTTAGCCATGGGCGGTGCTGCAATCTCTGTCAGATACCAACAGGCCAGAGCTTCAGCTGGAGTAAATCAGCATAGTTCCACTGAATTCAATGTAGCTATGCTGATTTGCACCAGGTGAAAATTTGGCTCAGTAGCCCCCCAGAAGACTCATGTTTATTTATCATTCCAGAACACAAAGCACAGGATGCTAAATAGCTACAAGAAAACTGCATCTACTTTGGTCACTGCGTGCTCTGAAAGTTCACATGGTGAGAAGCATTTGTCATCTTCCAGAAGCTGTGAACTGTAGTTGAAAATATCTTTTTAATTTAAAACTGGCACTTCTGAGCCTTTTCTGTTATCAGCTACCATCTTGCTGACTATTCACATAATTTGTGACTGTAGCAGAATGAGAGTCCAATATCAGAAATTATAAATCCACTTTCATCCTGCTTTAACTGCTTCACTGCTGGACCTTCGTTGCACTGTCACTACCTGAACAGCATGCATTCACCTCCATTGCACAGCAGGGAGATTACATATGCTAATGTAGCACTAATTTTGCTGGTAGTTAGTTCCAAATGCTAACCCTGCCCTTGAAGTGGAGAAATCTCATGCAGCCCCAAGATCTTGAGTGTAGTTGCCCACCATTGGGCCCTGGATGGAAGCCTGGGGGAGAGGGTGGGAATGGGTTCCTCTACTAATTCCTAAAGAGGAAACAACAATAGGAGTTTATTCCTCAGTGTGGGACCAGGTGGGGAAGGCTCCAAATGTAGAAGGGTGCAGAGCCTAAGTCCCTTGCCTAAGAAAAAGCCCTGAAGCCCCTGCAGGCATCTGAAGACTTTCCCATTCTTGGACTCTTTTTGTATATACTCCTCAGTGAGTGGATTGGAACATGTGACCTGGCTGGAGGGCTGAGTTGCCAACGAAGGGACAAACCACCACAGGGCAGAGCTATGGTAAAAAAAAAAAAAAGTGCCCATACGAGAGGAAGGCAACCTGCTGCACCACTGCCTGGCCACTAGGCAGCAGTGACAGTGAGTGTTCCCCTTCAGAAGTCCTTGTGAGGTAGGATGTATGGGAGTCTTAGGCAGCCTGCCACAAATTATTGCTCAGGAAGGTTTGAAAGCTGAGGGTTAGGATGGAAATCTCAGGAGAGTTTCATCATCCAGAAGGGAGATGAATTGGCTGTTTTGAGTGGGGTAGGAAAAGTTATAGGGAAGGGGGGTTGATTCTGAAGAGTCACAGTCCAAAATGGTGTGGAGGACAATAAGCATGGTCTGGGAGAGAATGGTGGTAAAAGGAGGTCCTCGAAAGTGTAGGGCCCTGTGTAATTGCACATTAGAACATGCCTAGGGCTTGCTCTGGACAACAGTGAAGTAGTTAGTACAGGTTTCAAAGACCTTACCGGTTAATATTTAAATAAATGTTTAAACATTTATGTTCTTCTAGCTGATAGACCCATCTTGGATCAGGCTGGAAGATTTACAGCCTCCCTGAAATTGTGCACTCACTGTTGTATGATCATAATAATTTGTACTTTTCCAGCATATTTCATCTGAAGATCTCAAAGCACTTTACAAATATACAGCAGTTAGTAAAGCCTCACAACATCCCTGATGTTCAGGGACTATATTATTATATTCATTTAATAGCTGTTAAAAACAGAGCACAAAAGATCTTAATACTGTCCCTAATGTCAAGTAGAGTGGAGTCTGTGGTGTCCCCCAGCCAGGGCCACGATAAAAGGGGCCCATGTCATTACACGAACAGAGCCTTATTCTCATCCAGCATCTTAAAATCTACATCATGCAGGGCTGATGTCAGAGCAGTAAACTACTACCATTTCAGTTTGAGCCTGCCTCCTTCAATTCCAGTGTGGATGGAAAGTGTTTGTGTACTAATCCCACTGATGCAAAGTCCTCCCACTTCCATCCTACAGCACCCCCATTAGGGCTTAGTATCTGGTCTAATTTCTGAATGCTACTGCATAGTGAGTCTAGTTTGCTGGAAGCCACTTACCTTTACAAACAGTGTTGCATGTACCATGGATCTCTTTCAATGGCTATTTTGCCAGCTGCATCTTCTTCTCCAGTGATCTACTTTATTCAGATCAAGCACATCTCAAACAATCCTCTCATCCTTTCCTTCAAAAAGCACATTTCTCTATTTTTTTGGGTCCCTTTGCACAAAGATACTTTTGAGTTTTGCCTCCAGTAAATAAGCATAGTTAGTCCAAATGAATATAAGAACGGCCATACTGGGTCACACCAAAGGTCCATCAAGCCCAGTATCCAGTCTTCCAACAGTGGCCAATGCCACGTGACCGAAAAGGAATGAACAGAACAGGTAATCACCAAATGATCTATCCCCTGTCACCCATTCCCAGCTTCTGGTAAATGAATTGCTCATTGCAGTAATAATTCAGGAACTGCAGCTCTCAATCTCTGCCTCTCCCTGGGTATTGCCAGAACAACCTCTACACCACTTCAGAAACCTTATGGCTACTTCTCAAATCTCCAGCAAAAAGCTTTCTTGCTGATCAAGGAGTGAGAGCTGAACAGTCTCCTTGGTCTCTAATCCCTGAAAAGGACTAGGAAGTGGCACAAATTTCCAGTTTCCCAAGGGAATTAGGGAATTTTATTCTCTTCTCCTACAGCCCCTCCAGACTTCTATAAAGGCCTTTCCAAATCTACAGTAAGCCACTGCTTCAAGGAACTGTGAAGGGAACTGTAATAGATACTCAGACGAGAGTGTAGCTCCAAGAGTACATTAAAGAGCAAGTGTGAATGCAAGGCGAAACTGCACCTGAAACAGCATAGCTAATATAGATATACTGCTCTGATGCTTTTCCACCAGTTCATTTACCAATGCTTCAGTTCTCTGGTGTAAAAACAGACCGGGAAAAAGCTCTGTTTTAATCTTTTTTATATCAATATGGCTGAAGGCAAAAGAATCAGAAACTTTAAAAAGGTATTTGTCTTCCCTTCTTAAATAATTAAATTTCTAAAAGCAATAAAATCTTTTATCTACTGGATAAGGACTTTGCAGTCCATTAAATGCCTTAGGCCCTTAATCTCCCAAATGTGCCCCGAATCATGGAGTTTGTGAAGTTAAAGTTGGAAAACACCTAGGTCATCTAGTTTATCTTCTTGCCAAATGCAGGATTATTCTCCAGAGTATATTTTGTAGTGCTATTTCCAGGCTAACTTCAAATGTATAAAGTGATAGGGCTTTCACTACTTTGCTGAGAAAATTATTATGCAATCTAAGAGACAGCTCCATTAGGAGTTTTTCCTGATATCTATCCTACATTTAACTTTTCTTCCTTTCATCCCATCACTTCTGGTTATGTCCTCTTGTTCTATCCTAAGCAATGGCCCTGCCTACTGTTATTTACAGTTATCGCATGTCCCACCTTAGTCACTTGCTTACCCAAGTGAATAATAACAGATTACCTCAGTTGGTCGTTATTGCTCTTCTTGATATTGAAAACTAGGCTATAACGTGTTACTTCTGCATGCACAGTACTGAAAAGTGAGATGCAAATTTTGAAATGGGCAAGAAGAACATTAATGCACAAATAAAATAAGAAGCGTTTTGTCACGTTCTATTAGTAGTTTTCATGCTAACATCATTTTGTATTAGTCTTTGTTTTCATTAATCTGATATGAAAAGTGCTGAAATGATTGCATGGTCATATCTTGTTAAGGCAATCAAATGCTAAAATCCTATGATATTAATATAAGATGATAGAAAATCGCTAATACTATAGAAAGTTGCTAATATGTTACGATAGGTCACCCAGGAAAAGTTTATGTTGCTTTCATGTACTTTATCTGAACTACTTTTACTCCTACTTACAGAAGGAATATAAGATTACATGGAGATGAGAATGAAGAGCGTGCTGCTAGCCCTATATTAGATTCTCTTATGACTCCAATGGTTTGGGGTTGCTCTGATCCAAAGTCCATTGAATTCAGTGGCAGTCTTTCTGTAGTCTTTCCATTAACTTCAAAATGTCTGCATTTTTCTATGAAAAATATAACAGTCATATATTTCCCCCTGAATACACTGTTATGCTGCTATTGGCTCCATCATGATATTAAAAGCTTTTTTAAGTTGAAAGATATAGGTGCTTTGCTACCCAGTGTTGGTATATATTGGGAAGCAAACAACATAATCATGACTTCAGCTTTTAAGAACAGGTAATTCTTGTTCTGATTTGCAGGAACCTTCAGCAGTGACAGAAAGGTTGGTGTACAGCACTGACATTCTCCATCAGTACAACTTTCCATTCTTGCTTTCAAGTCTGACTTGCTTTTGGCATGATGAAGCAGAGAAATGTTTCTATCCAACCAAGTTTTGATTTTCTAGTCATCAGAAATTCAGACACAGTACAATTTTTCTTAATCCATGATTCATTGATTTTTATAAAAGCTATTTCAGGCCAACCTGGCAAACCAAAGTTTAGTTAAGAGATACATCAATTTTGCAACCAGCTCTGGTGCTGCCAAATGAGTTGTCTAATGATTTCAAGTGTTTGGGTGGAATGTTGATTTAATCTGTTTCATTTATGATGTCTCTGTTAACAGTCAACCTGAAGTTTTTTAGATTGGCCTGTGAAATTATTATGTCCCCATGAAAAGTGTTTTGGGGGTTAAATTTAAAATTGAATGTTAACTGCCCTTGAATTTGGAGATCACAAAAATGGAACTTACCCTTCTGCCATTGCCATTTTTTGCTGGACCTCTAAGGCCTTCAATCTGATGTTTCAGACTTTATTCATGTGAATAGTCTGATTAAAATCAAAGGAGTTAATCAGGATTTACACAAATGTAATTAAAATTTAAAAGTTGTATTTCATCCTTGACTCTAGGCCTTCTTGGGTTTGCTCCCGTGGATTCCTTCTTCTAATATTGTTAGTTTGTCTAAATTTATTTGTGAAAGGAAGATTCTGTAAGAGAACTGAAAGTGAAATACAGCTTTTTTCTTTTTATAACACTCTTGAAAAAAAAAAAAGAAAACATTCTGGCATGTATTAGCAGGAGTGTTGTAAGCAAGACACAAGAAGAAATTCTTCCACTCTGCTCTGCACCAATTAGGCCTCAACTGGAGTATTGTGTACATTTCTGGGCACCACATTTCAGGAAAGATGTGGAAAAAGTCCAGAGACGAGCAACAAAAATGATGAAAGGTCTAGAAAACATGAACTTTGAGGGAAGATTTAAAAAGTTGGGTGTGTTTAGTCTGGAGAAGAGAAGACTGAGAAGAGACACGATAACAGTTCTCAAAAAATTGTTCTCCGTAACCTCTGAGGATAGGACAAGAAGCATGGGCTAAAATTGCAGCAAGAGCAGGTGAGACTGGACATTAGGAAAAACTTCCTAAATGTCAGGGTGGTTAAGCACTGGAATAAATTGCCTACAGAAGTTGTGGAATCTCTGTCATTGGAGATTTTTAAGAGCAAGTTAGACAAACACTTGACAGGATGGTCTAGACAGGGGTGTAAGTAAAATGGAACTCTTGCTGGTATAGGGGCCGCCTCCAGCCCCCTGGAAGGGGTGGGGCCTGAGACACAAGGGAAGGGGCTGGGGATCATCGTCCCCCAGCCAGCCCCGCGCTGCCTGGCACTCAGCTGCCTGGGACAAAGATATTCAGTGCTTTAAACAGGGTCCTTAAAGAGCTGCAGCAGAAGCATTTTAAAGTCAGCTGTACAGGTTGGTATCGGTGGCCACTTTTTACCAGTACGCCGTACCAGCCCGTACCACCTTACTTTCACCCCGGGTCTATAATACTTAGTCTTGCCATGAGTGCAGGGGCCTGGACCAGATGACCTCTTGAGATCCCTTCCAGTCCTTTCTTCTGTGATTCTCTGAATGTTAGATTGTCAAAAGTTGAGGGTGATAGAAACAGGCAGGGTGAAGATTAATTATATACACTGAATACACACAAATGATACTTAGGCACCTAATTCTCATTGCAAGTCAATGGGAATTAGGGACCTAACTGCCATTGTACTTTGAAAATCTCCCCCAGGCACATTTTTATGCAAAATGTCAAGCCTTCCCAGCCTATGTACAGATATATCATAAACCATGATCATTTTCAACATAAACTGAGGTATATGTTTGATAATAGAATTCAAACAACACCCATAATCCAGAATCCTTTCCTGTTAATGGGCTCTGTGTTCATTAATTACCACTTCTCTCAGGCCCTACTTCCCTAATGGACACTGGCAAAAACAGAAACCTATGTACTGAGAGAGGGGAAAAAATGCTTTAAAACCATCAGATTAGCAGGGGTGGGGTATCACCTTCCTTTGCTGCATGGTTTGTCTGCTGGGATTATCACATTTTAAAATGCCTAAAATAATTGATTTTTAAAAGTGTTATTTATGTCTTTTTAAAAAGATGCTTAGTTTAAATCCCTGAAAGATTTTTTAAAAAAGATTCTATTCAAATTAGGTATGCAAAATTCTAATGTTTATCTTAATATAACATTTTGAAGACTGAAGAAATCTTTTTACTCCAAGAAAACATTATCTATCATTTACAAAATGATTATGATGATTGCTTGGAGGGTTTGGTTTAGGAAATCTAGCCCTGACACCCTTTACTTTTGTAGAAAACTAAATTTATCTCAATTGGTTCTTAATGTTATCTGAAGAAGGGAACTATTTAAAATTAGCTGCCAGAAACAGAAATAATCTTAGTTGAAATTAGAATATATTTCATGGACTGGCTAACCTGACTATTGGATACTACAAATATTATAACTCAATTTACTAGTACCTGAAATATATTTTAGATTGGGATTTAGAGAAAGCTATGTGTTCTTTTCATGTATTCAGTACAATGTTCCAATAATCTGAAAACATTTTTAGAAAACAAGATATATGATACTGCTAACTTTTGTAGGGCCCTTTGGAGTGCTTTTCAGGATTAGTAAAACAAATGAACTTGAATAACAGCTGGACTAATCATGTGCAAGTTTAAAAAGCTGAGACTTGTGTTTAGGTTTTTAAAATGCCAGTGGACTCAGCTAATTACCACATGCTGTCACAGTTAGAGCAGCCAGGTCATGTTATCAAGACCTTTGTTGTCCAACGGCAAAGAAAACAATGGGAGGAAAATACTCGATACCTGAAATAAAGATTTTGGGCAGCAGATGCCAAATCCAGCCCCTTTCCCTCTTGAGTGCCAATCTGAGTACAGTTTATTCAGATGTGACAATTAAGCCTCAGGCATTTAAAAGAGACTATCAATTTGAATTAATTTGTATTCAGTTTTTAAAGTATTTCCATCTTAGAGTGAAGGACTGTGCAACATGCTTCCATGAGACATTCGCTTTACTCCTTCATTCAATTTAGAGCATTTGAGCTTCTCTGTAGTAGGATTCCTGGATTTTCAGCATATGTAACTACTAGGCCAAATTCTGCTTTTGATTTCTCTATCACTTCCATAGGTGTAAATCTAGAGTAATTGTTCTGAAGTCAATGCTGTTACACCAAGTTAATTGATATCTGAGATCAGAACCAGTCCCTGGTCGAGAAAACTCAAAATGGGTTGCATGCGATGTAAGTGAGAGAATAGGCCCAGAATATTAAGAAAAAATCAATGTCAGAAAATGACAACAGTTTTATCTACCTGGGGGGGGGGGTTAATTGTAATTTTAAAAGATTTTCATTTGTCTCTGTTATTTTTCCAAATTTGTCAAAATAATTATGTATTACTGAAATGCAGAATTTAAGGGGACTTTTTTGGGTGGGAGTTAAGAAAAAAATTAACTCACTGGATCAACGTATTTAAAATTCCATGTTCTGAACACTTAGGATGAAGTGATGTACCCTGCCTTGGTTTTGCCACATAGGTCCTGGTGTAGACAGATCACAGCCTTTAAATTTACACAATCACATGCTTCATTATCAACCACAAAAACAGCAGGGCAAATTCAAAATAAGACTGCTTGGTTCCACCTAGAATCTCACTAATATCCCTTATAAGTCAGTATCATTTATATGGCTTTTGCTCTCTAGCTCTGCATAAAGCATTGACCAGTCACACTACTTTCTTGCTGCTTTCTATTTGAAGAGTTATGCTGCCTTTTTTTTAAGAAAGAAAAATATGGGTTATGAATATTGACACAGAAGCTATTCTTTGTTTATTGAAGTCTTGTTTACATAAAAGCTCTTCATGGGCTACCCCCTAAGTCTAGAGGTCCTAAACTAGTGTCAGGGAGCTGTCTGGGTATTTTTTCCCACGTATTGCACTGCTAGTCTGCCAACAAAAGAGGCCCATTAACGTTTGGCCCTTCAAGTTAGAGCAGCCCAAGCCTCAGTGGCAGGACGTCTGCCCAATATGTAAAATAATGGAATGAATGGATTCCTTGGAAACAATGATAACAAGACCTGGCTGAGCTAACTGTGACAGCATGTGGTAATTTTCCAGCCCGCTGACCCTGCAAAAAGAGCTTGAACACAAAGCTTAGACTGCAGGGCGGGTTGGCCTGAATAGCTGCAAACAAGTGCAGAATATCTGATGATGTCATACACACAATTTGACATATGGGGTCGGATTTTTTAAAACTTGCATTTAACTATTTATTTTCCAGTATGTTCGTCCCTGAGCTCAGCCCCGTAATCATCACCTGCTTTACAAATACAAAAAACTGTGTTAGAGTCAAGTAACAGCCTAATTTCATGACAAAAAATTATATCCATTACTAGTGAGGTGAATGCTTAGGGAAGGGCAGCAGAGAATTGCTGTAGACTAATGCATTATCTCTGCATTCAGTCCGGGGGCCAGGTTTTGAATCTAGCTCCTTCTGAATTCTAATACACACTTTGAATAGCATAAAGAAGTATTGTCATTGCCTCAGTCTAGTCATTACATCAGAGAAAACAGACAACCAAAGTTATCTAAACTGATTACTAATTGAGTTTTGGTGTCTGGGAATTTAAAACAAGTTTGTTTGTTTAGCATTTGAAAATTTGTGTCTCTCTGAGTATATGAGCGATTGTAAGTACACCTGTGTCTATCTGCATAACTTAAATGGCCATATTCGTGATCAGTGTGAAACTGTGAATTAGAAAGAAGTACTTTTACTATGTCTAAAACTGAAATGGACTTCCTAAGTGCATCCCCTGTAGTATACTACATATAAGATTTGTATATATTTTACTTCTCCCTTCCTCTCCTTCACCCTTCTAGTGCTGTTAATCTTTTAGATTGTGAGCATTTGGGGACCATGCTAGGCATATTGTGAAATAGTAATAATAGAAGTGTGTAAGTGTGTGTGTGTGCGTGTGTGTATAAACATATATGCTTTAAAAAATAAGAAATGTATATCATTTATCTCTAATTTCCCCCTAAACTATGCATCATTAGTTGGTCAAACTTAGGACAAATAATGACAAAAATTATAAAAATGAAAGAGAAGGTTGAATTAAAAAAGAAAATCATGGGGCCAAATTCTGAGCCCGTTACATAGTTTTGACTTGGTTCTTAATTACATTCAGTACAGCATATCAATCATACAAACTATTGGTGTCAACATTTTTCTCAAAAATACAAGCTCTGTTAAGCCCCATACATCCGGTGTCACAGAAAAGCGAGAATGATTGTTTTTATTTTTTAGGACCAGTAAAAGGAGTTAGATTGCTCTATGCATATCCTAAAATGTGAGGCAATTTTATTGCCTTTTCTCTCCGGTGTAATGCATCCCATTAGAAATATAAACTTACATTTTTTGCCCTCAACAAGGTTGTGCCATTTGACAGGGAAAAAAGACTGGCTTCTCTTACACATCCATTTTGGTTGATCCATTGAGTGGTCACTTAAAGGTGATTTGCAAATGAAAAACAAATAGAATTTTGCCCATTTTTGCTTCTTGCAGATGCATAAAGGTGGTTTGAATATTTGGGGGAGAGGTCAAAAGGTTTTTATGAATTGTTTTTTTTAAAAAAAGCAATTTAGAAATGTGGGTCTTCTCTGCCCATGAAGACCCTGTGGTGAGTGGAAAACTAGTAAAATGATGATATCATAAACACGAGTCAAAGGAATTAACATTGAGCAGCTGAAAGGTGGAGAGATTTCTAATCCAATTATTTAATGCCCTTTGTTTTCTGTTTGGTTTTGTTAACACCAATTAACTTCAATGACCAAATTAACATTTTGGAGAAAAGAAGTCTGTGTTATAGATTCAACAGCTTCACCCAATCAATTTAGCATATAGGAGCACATAATATACACATCTCTGACTTCCAAAAGGTCCTGTACCAAGAACATATGTGGCATTCTTGATATTGCTGAAGAATATGCAGCAGAATAGGTTGGGAATAATTATTTTTTCTGGTAAAGAACTCTTATAACCACCTTGTAATGAGAATGAGCCAACAAAATAGAACTGTGGAAACAGATGACTCCGAATTTCTAATTTTGGTTACTATAAAGGAGGTCTGCCAAGGAGTTCAGTCTGCCTGCAATTTTGCTGAGCAAAACACATTGTACTTTGACTTATGGGACATTGACTGCATCCTACAATTAATCAAGAAAACATTTGCAATGGGGCAGAAAATGGCCCATCAAACCATGGTTGATGACTTTTTAATTTAAAAAAACAATTTTAAAATGTCTACATTTTAAAAAATGAGTAAATGCATCAAGTGCATAATTTTTAATTGAATAAATGAATTGTCTGCATCATTATTATTATGAATTAAGGCCCACTAAGTAACTTTTTAATGCAAATAATTAAGTAAAAGATCACATATCAGATAATTAAATAATGCAAATGGTTTCTTTTTAAAAAAAAGTGGTGAAAAATTAAGTCAAGAATTGTACATTGTAATATAAGGTATAATTTGGAATTAATGTACAGTTCAATGTGATACCGTGTTTCAGATGTGTATCCACATTATATGTTCAAATAAAATGTGTCTAAGTACATATGACCTGGATTTTTCTAAAATAATTTTGTACAACTGGTCATTGTTTGTTTTTTCTCCAGCATAGCACATAGTGATTCCTATTCATTACTATTTATTGTTATGTACTTCTGAATAAGGAAACTTAGATTAGTATAAAGATAATAGGCTAAGATAAGTTACTCACATGGATAAAGGTCAAGTATAAATGTGTGTGCGCTATGTAAATCACGCAGTATTACAGTGAAACCTCGATATAACGGACTAATTTGGGCGAGGGGGTGTCCGTTAAAGCCGAAAGTCCGTTATTTAATAATTTTTTAAAATTATTAAAATAATGGACTTTCGGCTGACAATGGACACCCCCCTCGCCCGAATTAGTCCGTTATGTCCAGGTTTTACTTTTATCACCGCCGGGAGCCTGGCTGCTGGGACCCTGGCGGGAGCCGTCAACCCACCCGCCCGGGTCCCGGCTGGGGTGTGTGTGTGTTTGACAGCTCCCGCCGGGCTCCCCGCTGAGGAGCCGGGTGTGGGGGGGAGTTGACAGCTCCCGCCAGGCTCCCCGCTGTGGGGAGCCCGGCGGGAGCTGTCAACTCGCCCGCCCGGCTCCCCGCAGCAGGGAGCCGGGCGGGGGGGGGGGTTGACAGCTCCCGCCCGGCTCCCCGCAGCGGGGAGCCCGGCGGGAGCTGTCAACCCCCCCCCGACCCGGCTCCCCGCAGGGAGCCGGGTGGGGGGGGCAGTTGACAGCTCCCGCTGGGTTCCCCGCTGTGGGGAGCCCGGCGGGAACTGTCAACCCCCCGCCGCCCAGCTCCCTCAGCTGTCAACCTCTGCGGGGAGTGACAGCTCCTGCCCGGCTCCCCGTGGCGGGAGCCGGCAGCCCCCAAATAACGGATTTCGGATGCATCGGAAATTTTGTCCGTTGCATCCGAAGTCCGTTAAATCGGGGTCCGTTAAATCGAGGGTTTACTGTATTAAAATATTTCAGATATGTATGTCAAAATGTTTAACATAAGAAAATAAGAGAGGCCGTATTGGTCAGACCAACGGTCCATCTAGCCCAGTATCCTGTCTACCGACAGTGGCCAATGCCAGGTGCCCCGGAGTGATTGAACCTAACAGGTGATCTATCTCCTGCCGTCCATCACCCCCCTCTGACAAACAGAGGCTAGGGACACCATTTCTTACCCATCCTGGTTAATAGCCATTAATGGACTTAACCTCCATGAATTTATCCAGTTCTCTTTTAAACCCTGTTATAGACCTATAGCGAGTTTCTCTCGCTCGTTCTGTGTATGTGTATTTCTCTCTCTCTCTCTTTGGGTGTGTACTAGCAAGAGTAGTGTACATATTTATTTATCTTAAACAGTAGCTTTTTTCTCCCCCTTCCCTGCAATTGCCAGTGCTATAGGAGACTGTAGCTCTCTGCTACGAACATGATTAAACCATAAGATCTGACAAGTTGATTGTGTTACAAAAGGTCAGGATCTGCTGTAGTTATGCTTTAGCTTCATCATGTGTCACAGGTTGGTGTCTTTTCCATAGTCATTCACTTTGTTGTCAGCACCTGTACTCTTCACATTTAAGGAGGGGAGTCAAATTCCAACATACATTTTAGGAATCCCTGTTGATTTCATTCTTTTAATAAAATATTCTTTTTTCCACCAAAGCTCTGATTTCAAGAAAAAAAGATTGATAATTCTGACAATGGGGTTGGCATATGCCCATAGCAACATATTCATTTTTAATTTTATTTTGTTGTCATAGTTCCTTGGACAAAACCTCCACTAGCAGAAATTCCCTGGAGGGAGAGGAAAGGGTAGAACTAAAGCAGGGTGCACATACACACACAGCTTCCCTCCTCCATGTAGCCAAGATGGCTATAAAACTGATTGAAGATGTCACTAAGTGGATGGGAGCCTGGGTAGGATTTCTAAGACATGCATTGATCCATGGTAGATCTGTAGTGGAAAGACAGAATGTTCTTCCTGGGAGTGAATCTTCCCCACCCCTCAGCCTTCAGAGCTCTACAGACCTCACTGAAGAAGTGGAGAAAAATCTTTCCTAGTGGCTATGTAAAAGTGCAAATTAGAAATGTCATGGACATGGACTCAAAGATTTTTCATGCTTACAAATATAAAATACTTCTTACCAGAGTAAGAGATAACCTTAATTGAAGTAATGGCCATGTGGGTGACGTACTAGGAAACCAAAGTCAGGCCTAATTTGCAAGACATATATACAGGATTTTAATCACAGAGAAATGCTCCAATGTGGTTTTTTTTTATTTGTAGAGGACTTTACATACATAAAGTGCTTTAAAAATGCAAATAAAACTTTGCATTTCTGTAGGGTTCAACATTTTCAAAGCTCTTTATTTATAAGTCTCACCAAATTAAACCTAACAGCTTCCAAGCAAGGTAAGTAATTACTATTATCCCCATTTTACAGAGTAGAAAAATACAGTGGAGGTATAAATTGACCTGTCCAACATCACACAAAGATGCTGCTGGAATAGGGATAAAACTAAAGTATCACAATTTTGTTCTTTAACCATCTTCCAAAATCTACTAATTCAGTAATAAAAAATAAAATTATGCTTAGATTATCCAGATGCTTACTTTTAAAAAAAGTTCTAGCATTTGCTTGATAGGTATCTCTATATTGTAGAATAGGATACATAGATTCAGGAAACTGTGTTCTGCTTTAATGAGACTATATTGATGTGGTTTTGATTCTGCAAAACCAATCCAGGGATGGTTTGGATGGGGGAATCTCTGGTGAGCTTATTAGCAGGTGTGTGAGTTCTTTTATGGTTTTAATAAGGTTTTTCTGTATTGCATTTAGCTTAACAATTATTTGTGAGATTTAGATAAAAAGGTTTTAATTTGGAATATATATTTAGAAGTACATAATTTATAATAACAGTTAAAATAACCATGTAACCCAAAAAGTTTTTCATTTAGCGGTACCAAATTCCAAGTTAGAATGAATGTTTCAAGCTACAAAGAATGGGGGGTGAGAGGCAGAGGGAGAGGGAAGGGGGACCAGAAGAAAGCATGGATGGCATTATCTATATACAGAGTTAGTTTTAAATCACTTAAATTAAATTGATGCAAACCTCCATGTGGACATACTTAAATTGCAGAAGTGACAAAGAGTCCTGTGGCACCTTAAAGACTAACTAAAGTATTGAAGCATAAGCTTTCATGGGCTAATACCCACTTCGTCGGAGGCATGCTTCCAACGAAGTGGATATTAGCCCACGAAAGCTTATGCTTCAATACTTTAGTTAGCCTTTAAGGTGCCACAGGACTCTTTGTCACTTCTGCAATTCCAGACTAACACGGCTACCTCTCTGATACTTAAATTGGTTTGCACTTGGCTTATCCTAATTTTGTTTAATTCAATTTTCATTAAAGCAATGCAAAACTGACGTTGGTCTTTCAGAACAAAACTTTTTCATAGTTGACAAAGGGGAGATGTTTTCATTGTCTGAAAATTCCAAAGGCGGCTTTGAGGCATCATTTTTACTAATACCATAATTAATATATCTTTTGATTACTTAAGCACTGGTTCTAAGTGCTAAATAGTCAAAAATGAAAGGCCATGGTCCAAAGTGACCAGGTGCAGGATAATCATGAGAGTGAAGATTGTGATGTTTCATAGACTCCTAGAAGAAAGAGGTTGGCTGGACTCATAGTAGGTCACCCAGTCATTTTGAGAGGGATTTTTTTTCTTTAAGGATTCTAATCTCTCTATATTATCTGCACTTGACTATGCAGTTTTGCTTTGTCCTTTTTCAGAAATTAGGCTCATTTCCTAGGACCCAGGATTAGCCTTTTTTTCCTGCTGTTTAAAACAAGTATTTCTTGTTTCATTGTAAATTCTTGATTTCTTGCCTTATCTCCACTAATTAATGATACCAACGGAAAAACCCTGAGATGTTTGTATAGCTTTATTCATCTTGTATTCACTTCCCTGTGTTGTGCATTATCTACATTGGGGGATGGATCCTGGAAAGTGCTAATACTGTACTCAGCTTTGTCAGCTCCTGTTAAAGAAAATGGATGTCAAGTGCACTCAGCAACTCCAGCAGATGCTCAGCACTTCACAGTATTGAGCTATGGTGCTTACTGCGTGCTCTTAAAAAGAAAAAAAAATGAATAAAAGACAGATTTCAAACAATTTCTTACTATTCTGAACCTTCCTGCATGCTTATTTTCTGTAATGTTCTGTTCCTCAGAGAAATAGATTAACCAAAAGACAAATACTTTTAAAACATTTTTTTTAAAAAACCATAAAGGTTTCAGGCCAGCAAAGGACTGCATGAAATGTCAGGTCTTGTGAGCACCACAAACTTTTAGAAATGTTTTACAACTTTACAAAACACATTCAAGTTTTGTGAAACCATTTTCTATACATCATATTAAAGAGAGATTCAGCATAACAAACTATCTTTTTCCAGTTTGGAATACCTGTGCTATGTAAAGAGTGAAGAAAATCACAGAAGGGTGGTGTCATTAATTCTATCCAGAAATGGAAATAACCGGACTAGTGAGCAGTTACCTTTGACATGGAATACTTTGGCCTTGTCTAGATGAAGAGTTAGACCTGGTAAACGGGTATAAATCTACAGCATGCTATCATGCCACACACTATCTGCCCGTATAGAACCTGCTATACTCCTCTAAAACTCTCTAATTCACATTGGCCTACTGTTTCAAAGCAGAGTAGAACAATGCTCACTAAGGAACTTTTACTGCACAGCAGCGGGATCCACACAGACAGTTATCGCCCGGCACACTAGAGTGCTGTTGATTTAAACTACAGCTTGCTGGGTACTAACTGACAAAGAGTCCCATGGCACCTTAAAGACTAACAAAAGTATTGAAGTGTAAGCTTTCATGGACTAGTACCCACTTTGTCGGATGCATCCACGAAAGCTTACACTTCAGTACTTTTGTTAGTCTTTAAGGTGCCACAGGACTCTTTGTTGCTTCTCCAAATCCAGACTAACATGGCTACCTCTCTGATTCTGGGTACTAACTGTTCATCTAGACAAGCCCCTAGATGGTAAACTCAGGGAAGAACTTTTTGTTCTGTGTTTAGACAACATACTGCCACATGCAAAAACAAAGGACAGAGCATAAGCAAACAGTATAACACATCGTAGAGGACGAACCAATTGAAAAGGTAAAGCATCATCGGCTTTATACATAAGCATTTATATTTGTACAACCAGCTTGTATGTTAAATACATACTAGGCTATGTGATGCAAGGTGGGATCGTACTCATGAAATAAAAAAACTTAAAGAAAAGAAATAACTTCAATATATTTAAAGCATATTATTTAACTAATCCTAACTCTGTTTTACCATAACTTTCTTGTTCTGTATTATACAGACTAGAAGCAAGTGTAGCAGCGGGAGTCTGCTCTTACTCTTATAGATTTTGCCAAAATGGTTTTTGTTAGTTAGAACATTTTCACTAGCCCACATTCTAGGCTGAAGATCCAAAAGATAAATCCGATATGAACAGTATACAACATCTTGATGACCTCTCTATATGCCAAATGTAAGCTCAATGTTGGTTTATCTTTCAGAATTTTGAGATTATTTTCTGATGTCTTACAATACTGATGTCAGCGAGGGATAATGTGCCTAGTGTGACAGCTCTTTGAAATTTTATCCAAGCCACATTAAAAGCTACAGTATTCAAACTTTCTTTCTCTTCTTTTATGATCAAATTTAAACCGGGTAACACTTATGCCTTCTTGTTGGCTGAATAAAGAGTGACATCTCCTTCTTCAAAGAGAGTGTGGCAAAAATAGATGAAAAATACTAATTTTGTAGGTATAAAAAACATTTTACTGGAACCCTGAGTCTTTAGAGAAGGTATAATCGTCACAGATGGCCCACTTAAGGCTGTTAATGTATAAAGTATTGCCTGCTGTGCATTACAAGGCTATAATTTTCATCTCGGGGTTCCTCAATTGAGCTCTTTTGGTTTATGACATCAGAGGAATCCTCAGTGAAATTATAACCTTGGGAATTCCCTGCAGATGCTTTTATTTCTACTGCAGACTCTGGAAAGACTTACATATCACTGCAGAGAAGTTAACCGTAAGCAATAATATAGTGTAATGTTAATTAATGTACAAGATCTGCTGCTTTGGGTTATATCATGTGAGTATCAAAATAATGGCTTTAAAAATAGTGTGTGTGTGTGTGTGTGTGGTTTATAGTGGGTTGAGCAATTTCTTTAGAAAAACATTCATTATGGTCTAGATTGTAGGACTGTAGTTTTCCCTGAGGAAGGAATAGTGTGCAGTTGTGCCACCACAGGAGTGGACCAGGCACTAAGTAATGGGCTTGATTCTCTTCTGTGCCAAAGCTGATCTTGGCTCAAGAAATAAGGGACCATCAGGTGGCCAGTTACAGCTACCCGACGGCTCCCTCACCTCAACAATGCTTAAAGTTGCTGCCTGGAAGCTTTATGTTCGGCCATTGTCTTGGAACCTTAATAGACTATGCCAATGGAAGGAAGGTGTGACAGAGCTCTATTGCCCCTGCTTCCTGCCAATCCCCTATTGCCCCAGACACCCTCCTATGACTTGGAAATTCTAGCTGAACTGTGGCCCTGGAGAGAATCTCACCTGGTGACACAATGAGTCATAATTCAACCCCTGGTTCCTCCCTTGCTTCAGGGGGAATTAATCTGTTCCAGTCTTTTACATGGTTCAGGTTACTGCCCCCACTGCAGCTGCACTGGTTCAGCTGCACCAATTTATGTGTGGAACATGGAAGAGTCCAAAGCGCCACCACCCTCACCCCCCACCCACAATTCCTGTATACTCACACCTGCACAGGAGGAGGAACAGATGACCTATGAAGGCTGCTCCCTCCACCTCCACCCCCACCAACACACACACACACACACACACACACACAGCATAAAGGAGAGTAAAGCAAATCATAATCTTGCTCTAGAATTTTGCTTCTTTTTCGGTTACCAAAGCATTTGTGAACCAAGTCTAACTTCCATTAATACATGCAGTATTTGTAAGTATTCACTGAATAGTTTTGAAGCATAGTGTTCAATATATGGGTTCTTTGGAACCTGTTGCTGTTGACTATTTGGCAGTCAGTTTTTCTGAGTGATTTGCCACCTCAGTCACACGATATGGTTATATAATTGGATAACGGATACTTTTTTAACAGAACAATGTGCAAATGTTCCCATGAATACACATTTTTTGTGTGAAAAATCATTAAATATTTAGGATTCCCAAACACGTTCACAAAAACACTGTTGTATTCCACAGTATAAGTGTACAACAAATAATAATACCTGTAAATCACAGGGATTGGAACTCAGCCCTTTTATCTTTACAATTATTAATGAATCAGATTTGTGTGTGCGTATGTTTACCATCTGACCTGCTCTAATACTTTTGGGTGCATGGTATGCTTATGACCATTAATAAGTGAGAGAAAAGAAAAAGGTATATACCCGTGATAGTCCTAGAACCCCAAAGGAACACAATATTTTGAGTCATTACTTTCATTGTCTGGATAAAGTATTTTTGTTTAGCAGATATCATTATGTTCCATGACTATAAAGTTCTTGGGTGTACCTCAACCAACCAACACATTTTAAAACTTGACAACATTGTTTAAAAACAATTAGATAAAATGTGTTCACTTTTTAAAGCACATCCATATTTCCTATCCTACTAACCTCCAAGGGGAGTTCTTAGTCATTTTAAAGGGCAACACACACACAAAGAAACCACAAGGCATTCTCATATCTAGCCATAACAACCTTATCACATGTGGACATTGAAATCCCAGAGCATTTTTTCATAAGAGAAGGGATATTAATCCCAGTGTTCTGCAGAAATTGCTCTTCAGATAATTCTGCATGGCTAAATTCCCCCTGGAGATTTAATTGATTAATTTATTCTTCACTTTGTGTCTTAAAATGATTGTGCATGTTGCTAGGCATTTTTCATAAAATGCTGTGCTTCACCCCAGAAGTGGCAGCATTTTAATGGTGGAACCAACCATTAAGATGGAATCAGATACCATGCTGATGAGTATAGTATAAAACTTGAACTGAATATAATAAGATATATTTCTTGCACACAACATCACAAGGGTATTATGAAGCATATTAGGTATAAAATATTTTGAGATCATCTTTTTATGAGGCAGTATAGAAGTATATATTATTTATTATTATTAAAAACTCCATTCCATTTTTGTCAGCTATTTCAAGAACATTCTTCTATATAGATTTTATTACAGCTCCAAGTGATGTTGTTGATGACATCATTATTGTTATTATGCTTTAAATTATAAATGTTTTTGCTAACTTTATATTATCTTTCATTGTGATACAGGTACTGATTTGGATAAAGTGGAAAGCTGTATATGACTGTTCACTCTAAAGATCAGGCCAAACTTTTTAAAAAAATTGTTGAAGCCATTGAGCTCACTTTGCTTCCAGTTTTGCTTTTGCACTTCCCAATTCCTGCTTCTACAAGAAGTAGAGTATCAAAATTTAAAAGGCTATACATGGAACATTTCTAACAGGCAACCAATACTTAACAGAAATCTCACAGGAAAGACTGGTTTCTAAGTGAAAGAGGTTCCAAACACTCATCAAATAAGCCTGCAAACTTTTGGATGCCAATCTGAATTAATTCTCCAAACCTTCAGAAGTTCACCCATCACTTATTATTAGCATTTTCCTTATTATAGTTCCATTTTAGCTCTAGTCCAATCTCACTGTATTATTCAAGCTAAACTCTCTTGGATTCAACAGCAGTTGTGGTTTAGGCAGAGGCCCATGAAGAGGCCCTTTAATGTTATTTGATATTAAAATCGTTTGTATTCTACAGTGTTGCTTTATTTTTCTTTATTAGTTTTCTTTTATCTCATAGCATTCGCATATATCAGTATTTTGTAACATTGTTGCTCACACCAAACAGCCTTGTCACTGTTTCATTCATCATATCAATCATAAATCATGATTTTCGGGGGTTAATATTTCAACAGTTGTAAATCACATCTTGCTGAAATAAAACAGCCTAGATTTGACTATTTTTTTTCCTCCATAATTGGCTCTAACCCAGTAAATGCTTTTTGAATGATAAGACACCATTGTGAGGGTTGAAGAAAGCAAATAATGATAAATGTTGATGCAAATATGTAAAAATCAAAATATAAGATCTCCATTAAGGAAAATAATAGATAGTTATAGTTATTGTTTAATGTTAATGTCTATTTTAATAGGGTTATGAAAATGTTTTAAATCAATCATGTAACAGTTGGTTTTGCACAATCACTACCTCATCGAAGTAATATGCTGCTATTGCATGTTCTGTGCACAAGCAATGCAACAATCCTGCAAAAAGGGCGCGAAAATTCTGTCCAATCACGATGCTCCTACCACGTGCCTGCTCCACGTGCGTAGTCTAAATCTGCCTAGCAATATGGGATAGCCAATCATGTAACACATATAGAAACTGCGTAGTTAACCAAGACTATAAAACTGTAAGTTAAGCGTGGTTGGTGTGGCAGTTTCTTCACGCTTTTGGGCGGCTGCCACCTCGGCCGAATAAAGACGTTTTGTTTTGAGCCTCATTGGTCTCCTTGAACTTTATTACTGGTCTCCCTCAATAGCCTAGCGAACATCCCGCTACACCATAATGGCCAGTCAGTTCTTCAGAAAGTTGTTCTCGGGAATAATTCAAATAACTTCATTTTTCAAGGAAGTAAAGAAAGAGGAAATTGTGTTATAATTAAAATAGTATCAATTCTGATGGTGGCTAGAGAGATCGGTTGGTATTGTCAGCAAGATTAGGAAATTCCATTGCTCCAGAGTAGAAGCAAAAATGTTTAATTCTCTAATTGTAAAAAGCCTTCCCCATTAATAATTTCTCTTTGTTTTTAAAATCCTAAATGGACTTTCTCTGGTCTACCTCACTCTTTTCTATTCGGGTTCTTGTACCACACTCATCGCCATTGTGCCTGAGTGCCCCATTGACATTGTCCTGCTCTGTTCCCTTTCTCTTCCTTCCATTCATCCAGCAATGGCATCTTTCCACAACCTTACTCAACTCCCAACACCGTTAGTTTGAGAATCATCTTCTCTGCAACCTGCGCCATCAGGGGAACCCGTTACTGTATCACTAGGTCTCATCAGTGCTACAATTTGATTTCAAATCTCAGATGAGAGCATATATTTTGCCCTTTACAAATCTGAATTTCTCTCCTTCTGGTACTATTTAATTCTGTAAATTATTCTGAGACACCGTTTTTCTGAAAGACACTCTACACAGAAGACACCCACTCCTGCTGTATTCATGAAGGCCCCAAGCAGGCACCGTACCTTCTGTTGTGCAGGAGGAGCCAAGCTGCAGTTTAGCCCCTGACTGGTAGTCTCCATTTTCTACGTATGAAGTCAGATCTATTGGCAGGTAGAGCAAGTAGAGTAAATCTCCTCCAACTTTGGGCAGCATAAGACTCAGGAAATTCGTGTCCCATTGAAATCAGTAGCAAAGCTGTCACTGAGTTCAATGAGACCAGGATGGCAGCCACTGAGTCTGGCATTGTGAAGAGCTCAAGCTCTGTATTTGTGCCTTAACCCCTTCCCCCAGCCACCCACCCCATTTTACCTTGTCCCAGTTTTGTAGAGATGGCATTATCTGGCCCTAATTATCTGCTTAGTTAATGAACTTCAAAAATACATGTGTTAAGTATTAATAATAATTAAGAGAGCTAGTCAAAAAATTTCTCTGGATTTTATTTTTACAAAAAAGATTTTTTGAGAAAAATTTCAGGGGAGCAAATTAGTTTTTCAACCTGCTGTAATAAGTAATTGCAAACAATTGTGTATGTTGCTAACAGATTGTACATAGGATCTGTCAGATCATCTGTGCAGGAATGGGATCTGTAGAAATGAATCCCTTCTCAGGACCCTTTCATGTAACAGGTTGCAATTTGAATAAAAGGATTTTTTTTTTTGGTCTCAAGACTTTTTCTTTGGTTATTTTTCATCATGAAAAGTTTTTAAATGTTTTACCAAGACAACATTCTACTCCTCTTTCTTTCCCCTACAGATAAGCTTTGTGTAGGAATCCCAAATAGACCTAATAAATGCAGCTCATGAATTATTTTATGACCCCTCATATAACACTTCACATGACTGTTTAATTTCCTATTTAAAACAAATTAACTGTTGCATACTCTAATCAGGACACAAAAGAACCCAGACTTTGTCTGGAAGTATGTGGGGGTTACTCAGAGGTTGTCCAGATTGATGATTCCACTGGGTGCATGACCTTCAGATGAACTTTGACTAAACTTTGCTCTTTGTGCACTTGGCAGTCTGTATTTGGAAAGTGTCAATTGTCTATGGTCTGCATGTTAAATGTAAGGCATATGTTTGTATGGGTTTGGGGGCTTATTTGTTTTTACAGAAACCAAAAGCTTCCCCAGCCTCATTTATATACGTTTTATCAATAATTCCATAGCTAGTTCAGTCTCCTTTGTTATGCACTTATTTAATTAAAGAATATGTCAATCAGCTCTGATTTTCTCACCATTTCCTCTCCTTCCAAGAGGTGTATCATCATCATCAAGGCAAGTGTGATGAGCAGCAATTATGCCTTGACTGGTAAATTTCCATGAGTTTTTTCAAGGTTGCTTTATGACTAATGCACTGTTTTAATCAGAGCTGTTGCGGGAGTCAGGAATTCCATTTTATGGGATTTTTTAAACCATTTTGAGATTTTTGAATCTGAACCAGTTTCAAAGAGAACATTCAGTTCCGCCAACCTGAACAATGTTGTTTGCAGTGTTGTTGTCACAAAGTTCAACCATCAGCTTTGTCATGACATTATCTGACTGTAAAGGTACCAATGCCTGAGATGATGGGGCGTCCAGGGTTTCCAGGTTTATGAATCTTGGGTAGCAGATAGAATACACCGGGTTGAGGTTTTAGGTGTGTGCCTGTGCAAATTTGTGCTTTTTCAGGGAATTTCCTGAGCAGATGGTGTAGTTTCTTTCGGTAATTCTCAGTGGGAGCAGAGGATAATGGCCTGTAGAATGTGGTGTTAGAGAGCTGCCTAGCAGCCTCTTGTTCATAATCAACCCTATTCATGATGACGACAACTTCTTTTGTCCGAATAAATTTGTTAGTCTCTAAGGTTCCACAAGTACACCTCGTTCTTTTTGCTGAGACAGACTAACACGGCTACCACTCTGAAACCTGTCATAATGATTGACTTTTCCTAAACATTGCCATGAGGAAATCAGACTTTTTTATTAAAGAATATGGCATCACCATTGATGTGTATGCCAATATGTGTGATGTCAGAACAGAGAATTGTAATAAATTCACAAAAGTAGACCTCAGAAGGAGTGATCAAAATTATTTCAAACAAAAAAAGCTTTTTGACCAAAATGAAAACTTTGCTTTGGTCAACATTTTCTGTTTTCCCCCAGCAAAAAAAATTACTGGACATTAAAATGTTTACCAAGATATTTTTTGAAATCAGAAAATGTTTTCATTTTCAGTTTGCTTCCTTGTGAAAATTTTCAGAGGAAGTTTTAATTTTTTTTATATTTCCCATGAAAAATAATTGCCATTTTAAAATCTTCTGTAACCTGAACTCACATAAGTAATTCTCAAAAATATTGTTCCTGTAATGATTATTCACATACCGTATTTTTCGTCTTATAGGATGCTCCGGCCTATAAGACGTCCCCTCGTTTTTTAATAAAAAATCCGGAGGGAAAAAAAAAAAAAAAAAAAAAAAAGCGCCTCGCTCTCCCGTCCCCGCCGTGCGGGCGGGCTGCCGAGGTTCCACCCTCCCCGCCGCAGGCGGGCTGCTGGGAGCGCGCCCGCGGTGGGGAGGGGAGAACCGGGACGCTCCCGGCAGCCCGCCCGCGCGGCGGGGACGGGAGAGCGAGGCGCTTTTTTTTTTTTTTTCTTCTTTTTTTTTTTTTTGGTCCGGCGGGGAGGGGGGAACCCCGGCAGCCCGCCCGCGGCGGGGAGGGGGGAACCCCGGCAGCCCGCCCGCGGCGGGGAGGGGGGAACCTCGGCAGCCCGCCCGCGCGGCGGGGACGGGAGAGCGAGGCGCTTTTTTTTTTTTTTTTGCATTCGCCCTATAAGATGCACCAACTTTTTCCCCCCCGTTTTGGGGAAGAAAAAGTGCGTCTTATAGGGCGAAAAATACGGTAATTCTATTTGAGACTCTACTTACATAAAGGGGGAAAATAACTTTTCTAATCTTTGGGCCTGATTGTCACTACTGTGTACTGCTGTGCAGTCAATAAATGAGAAATTGAATGCAAAGTGCCTATCAAAGACTGAAGTTCTGATTTGGACTACACAAAGTGTCAGGCAGAGAAAAATCAGATTAACTGAGAGTTTACTCCGTTCCCAAAAGTAGGAACATAAAAATGGCCCTACTGGGTCAGACCGATGATCTACCTAGTCCAGTATCCTATCTTCTGACAGTGGCCAATGCCAAATGCTTCAAAGGGAATGAACAAAATAAAGCAATTATCAAGTGATCCATCTCCTGTCATCGAGTCCCAGCATCTAGCAATGAGAGGCTTAGGGACACACAGGAACTGGTGGTGTATCCCTGACCTTCCTGGCTAATTGCCATTGATGGACCTATCTTCCATGAACTTATCTAATTCTTTTTTGAACCCAGTTATAGTTTTGGCCTTCACAATATCCCCTGGCCACAAATTCCATGGGTTGACTGTGCATTGTGTGAAGACATACTTCCTTTTGTTTAGTTTAAACTTGCTCTGTATTAATTTCATTGGGTGACCCTTGGGTCTTGTGTTATATGAACAAGTAAGTAAGCTTCCCTATTCATTTTCTCCACACTATTCATGACTTTATAGACCTGTATCATATCCATCCTTAGTCATCTCTTTTCCATGCTGAACAGTGCCAGTCTTTTTAATCTCTCCTCAGATGGAAGCTGTGCCATGCCCTTGATCATTTTTGTTGCCGTTCTCCGTGCCTTTTCCAATTCCAATATATCTTCTTTGAGATGGGAGCGACCACTTCCGCACACTGTAGTCAAGCTGTGGGCGTACCATGGATTTATATAGTGGCATTAGGATCTTTACTGTCTTATTATCTATCCCTTTCCTAATGGTTTCTAACATTCTGTTCATTTTTTTGACTGCTGCTGCCTAGTAAGCGGATATTTTCAGAGAATCATTCACAATGACTCCAAGATCTCTTTCTTGCGTGGTAACAGCTAATTTTGCCCCCACCATGTTGCATGCATAATTGAGATTATGTTTTTCAATGTGCATCACTTTGCATTTATCAACATTGAATTTAGGCATCGCAGGATCTACTCTTTGCCTTCAGATGGGCATATGCAGTGGAAGCAGATGATCACTTAAGAAGCCATACTTTTTGTACAAATATCTAGAGTAATAAAAGATTAGAGGAGAGAATTTTTAAAAACCCACATCTATGATATATAAGTAAGAATGTTTCCAAGCACGTCTGCCACAGTTTTTTGTATGAGATGTCACAACTCTTTAAGGGTCATTTCAAATCACACCAGGAGTCCGTAACTTGGCACCATAGGCTGTAAATCTGGAAGTAATTTTCAAAGCGTTGTTATCAGCTATTTGCCAGAGCTATGAACTCTGGTTAAAAAATAAAAGAAAGAAAGAAAAGTAAAGAAAATCAAGCATCTTAACACACAAGCATCAACTCACAAATTTGTTGCCCTCTGCCTGGGTAGCCTCACTCTTTACTGCAGATCTGAATATCTAGGCTTGCCCCGCTTAACTTTGAAGAATGAGTCTAATTAAAAACATTTTGAGGAATGAACCCAATTAAAAACATAGAAATATTTAAAGCTCCAGCACCACCACAATAAAATCCTGAAGGGATTCTAGTGAATTCTCAGAGGCTATATCCATGTTAGGAAACTATACCAATTTTTCAGTCACATTGCAGCTAAAAATGATGCTAAGAACAATATATAGGCAAGTGTAGGCTAGTTCAGATATTTCTGGCAAATTCCTGAGCTCCTCTCTGCCTTACCACTTACACAATGTGTTCACAAAGGTATAGTTGCATCATTGTTGGAAAACAGATATACAGAAAAAGCCAGAGAGAACTGAGAAAGCTCTACATGGATAGCACCCTTTTCCAGTCTTCAACCATCAAAAGAGCCAAAGGGAGATAGACCTACAGCCTCAAAGGGTCTGTCTACACTGCAGTAAAACACTCACAGCTGGCCCATGTCAGATGACTCAGGCTGCAGGGCTCAGGCGATGGGGCTGTCAAATTGTAAGGTTCAGACTTGAGCTGGAGCCCGGGCTCTTGGGCTCTCCCGGGTCAGCTGTGTCAGATCTGGGGTTCCAGAACCCGAGCTCCAGCCCTAATGTCCCCACTGCAATGTGATAGCCCTTCAACCTGAACCCTATAAGCACAAGTCAGCTGATATAGGCCAACTGCAAGTGGTTTGCTGAAGTGTATATATACCCAAAGGGATTTAGAAAGTCAATTGGAGTTATAGTGCTAGCTGTGGCTATTGAGAGCCACTGTGTAGATGGGCCATTGGGGAGAAATATAAAAGCTCTAGGCTGGCATTTGACAGGATCTGGGAACCTAACTCCTGTAGGTGTCTTTGTAAATCCCAGCCTTTAATCTCCCTGTGACGGGTTGAGATCACAGAAACCCCTTAGGAGCTGCCACCTGATGTGCCAAGGCTACTCCTGCCTCAGTTTTCCTGCCCCAACAGCTTAGGACCTCAGTACCCTGCCCGGTCTGAGCCATGTCCCCTAACAGCTGTGGGCTTTCCTGGAAACAGGCAGGAAGTATTCTTACCTCTGGAACTCAGATGCTCAACTCCCAATGGGGTCAAACCCTGAATAAAATTTGTTTTGCCTTATATAAAGCTTATACAGGGCAAAGTCATAGATTGTTCGCCGTCTATAACAATGATAGAGAGATATGCACAGCTGTTTGCCCCCCCCCCCCCAGGTACCAACACGTACTCCAGGTTAATTAATAAGTAAAAAGTGATTTTAATAAACACAGGAAATAGGATTTAAGTGGTTCAAAGTAGTAACAGACAGAATAAAGTGAATTAACAAACAGAATAAACAGAACACGCAAATCTAACACTATTGCAGCAAAAAGCCTCACCCTCAGTGAATTCCTTCTTTCAGGCTAACCTCTGTTAGCCTGGGTCCAGCAGTCACTCGCACACACACACACACCCGCAGTCACAGTCCTCTGTTCCAGTTTCTTCCAAAAATCCTTGGGGAGTGGAGGGCTGTTGTTTGAGCCAGCTGAGAACAAAATAGAGAGGTCTCTCCCAGGTTTATATAGACTTCCTCCTGTGGGTGGAGAGCCCCTCCTCCTTATCCAGAGTCCACATGGACTCTCAGAGCACATGGACAAAGTTGCAGGTTTGAACCAGACTCCACTCATTACCAGGGAGGCTGCATTCCTGAGGAAGCTCGGGTGTGGACGGGAGTCTACAAAGTTCATTGTTTGCTTGATTGGTTCTCAATTGGGCTTAACTGAGACTAGTCTTTTCCCAGAGAGCTGCTCAGCTGCTTTCCAAAGTCCACATACAACCAACCAAGCGCATAGCTAATATTCATAACTCTGAATACAAAACAGACACATACATACAAATAGGATGAACAGATCCAGTGGATCATTACCTTCACAGAGATATGTTACATGGCATATGTAGCAAAACCATATTCCAGTAATATCATACATATATTTACAGGCACACACCCCCATAAAGCCTTATGGGGTACACGTCACACTCCCTTACTCTATAAACCATACCATACCTCTGTGGTATATGGACTATACAGCATTCTGTGTTCCACAGTTAGGTGTCTTCAGGGCATGCCATCTTATTTATTGTTAAGATAGCTTAGGAGAGAGATCCATCATAATGAGAAAGTTCACAGAACAATTAGGAAACACTTTATCATGTAACAAAGCATGTGCAGAAACAGAGTCCCATAAAGAAAGGCATAAAATACTTACCGGAAGCTGGAATTCATAGTTTTTAGCATAGAGACATTTTCTACAACCTGTTTCAAGATGCTATTTTTTTTATTAAGAACTGTTTTAATATAAATATATAGAAATTGGCAATAGTCTATCAAGCACAGGGATTCTTTAACCTTTATTAATCATTCTGCAGTGATTATCTGTTAGCCATAGAATTCAGCTTTACTAATAAGTTTTTGTCCTAAATCTCAATAGCTACATTATACTCCATAGCTCTACTATACTGGTTTTCTTAATCTGTGTCTATGTGCCCAGGCAAGAATTGAGATCCAGATCATCCCCTTTGTGATACCTTTTGCACCTTTTCCAATTTCCAAACATAGAGCATTCTCCCAGTGAAGTCAGTGGTCAAACTTCCAGAAACTGTCAGACTTCAGTGGAAGCAGAACTAGACTCCCAGAATAGCGCATATTTGGTAAAATGCCCTACACATCCATGTAAACAAATGAAACAAAATGGGGATTTAGTATTCCCACTGCATGAGAAATTCTCTTATCAATCATTTGCTTCCCCATTGACTAGATAATCAGGCCAATAGATGTCAAGCAAGCCTCAAAGTCTGGGATATTATTTCAGAAATGTGACATCCATGTAATTATTTTGCTTTAGCTAGGCAACCCTTGAGGAAATTTCTCTTATCTTCTATGATATTCTAGGTTCCTCTTTTATAGTGTATATCTCTGTCCTTATGAAGTTCTTAGTTTCTTTACCAGCCCTAGCACATTCTTTGAGTGGCCCCCATTTAACTTCATACCTGAGTTCTGAGGTCACTTCAGTTCAGTTTTGCACACTCGCTGAATAGCAATTCTTTCTCCTCTTCCCAGTATACTTCCCTATTCATATTTGAATACACTTCCAAAGATTTCTATACTAAAACTTTAAACCAATGTTGAAAACATCTATTTCCATCTCACTTCTTCCAGCTAGAGAAGTATCGAAATGACAGCCAAATCAATATATTATGATCCCTGAGACTTTTCATCATTAATAAAAGCTGAACTTTCCTGGGCCTTCTCTCTAAATTCTTCTGGTGGAGTAGCAAAATTCTCTGTGATTAGGTCTACTAAGTTTTCAGCAGTTGTCTGGTTAATACTAGTATCTCACTAGAATCCTTGAATTTCTTAAGATTCACTCTAGTAAGTACAGTAGTTCCACTCATGGAGAGTGTCTTTTTCCTCACAATAAAGACAAAGTGAATTTCCAGGTCCATATTATTGTAACTTTCAAAATCTTATAATTCTATCATCTTTTACTTGCTGGGAAGGGGGATTTCTCCTGAAGAATCTTAGGCCTTGTTTCAAACCAAGGTAGATTGTACCACTACAAATCGTGCTGCAATCGGGTTGCAGCTACACCAATGGATAGGCTGACCATACGTCCTGTTTTGAACGGGACAGTCCCGTTTTTTACATATTTTTGGACCGTCCCGTCTTTTTGACAAAAATATCAATTTTGTCCCGTTTTGGGGGCAGGTCCCAAGCTGCTTTCTAGGGGGAGGTTCTTTCTTTGCAGGACTCGCAAGAGCTCAGGGGAAGAATCTTGCTACCTAAGGACAAGTATCAGATGTCAAAATCTCCGATGAGCAAACTGCGCTCATCGGAGATTTTGACATCTGATACTAGTCCTTAGGTAGGGAGAGGAGGCAGCGGACGGAGGGAGAGAGCAGGGAGGAAGGGAGGGATGGAGAAGGGGGATGGAGAGAAGGGAGGGATGGAGAAGGGGGATGGAGAGAAGGGAGGGATGGAGAGAAGGAGGGAAGAAGGAGGAATAGTAAGAAGAGGAGGCAGCGGGCGGCGGGCTGAAGCCAACGGCGGAGCGGAGCTGTCCGGAGCCGCAGCCGGGGGCCGAGCGCGCCGGCGGGGGGGCTGCCAGCCGGGTTTTATGAGCACATAATCACATAAATTCAGTTATGTGATTATGTCTCATAAAACCCAGCCGGCAGCCCCCTCCCCCCCCGCCGGCGCGCTCGGCCCCCGGCTGCGGCTCCGGACAGCTCCGCTCCGCCGTCGGCTTCAGCCCGCCGCCCGCTGCCTCCTCTTCTCACTATTCCTCCTTCTTCCCTCCCTTCTCTCTCTCCCTCCGTCCACTGCCTCCTCTTCCATCTCCCTTATCTCCATCCCTCCTTCTCGCTGTCCCTTGCCTCCTCCATCCCCCCTGCTCCCTACCCCCATCTCTTCTCTCATCCATCCATCCTCTCCCTTCTCACTTTCGTGCCTTCTCTCCCTCCGTCCCCTCCATCCTCTTCATCCCTCATCCCCCCTTCTCTCTCTCCCTCCATCCTCTTCATCCCCCATCCCTGTTCTGCTTATTCCTCCATCCATCCCCCCCCCCAGTTCCCCCTCTGCCTCCCCCCCCCCGCCCGGCGCTGGGGGGCCCAGGTGGGGCCATGGCGCTGGTCACCTCGCCCACCGAGCTGGAGTGCCTGGCCAAGCCGCTGTTCTGCCGCAAGGGGGCGCTGCGCCAGAAGGTGATCCATGTGGTCAAGAGCCACAAAGTCACCGCACGCTTGTGCAAGCAGCCCACGTTATGCAGCCACTGCACCAACCTCATCCGGTGAGACCCCCCTAGAGCCCCCCCAGCGCCCCTCAGCCCACATTCTGCAGCCACTGCACTGACTTCATCTGGTGAGACCCCCCTGGGACCTAGAGCTCCTCCAGACTGCCCAGAGCCCCCCTAGAGCCCCCCCAGAGCCCCCAACCACCCCCCCCCCAGCGCCCCTCAGCCCAGGTTCTGCAGCCACTGCACCAATTTCATCTGGTGAGACCCCCCCCCCCCAACCCCATCCCGTTTTTGCCATCCCAAATGTCCCATTTTTGTCTCAAGGAAATATGGTCAGCCTACCAATGGATGAAATCCCAGTGCAGACAAGGCCTAAGATAACTCTCTCTATCCAGCTACCTTCTAGAATATACATTCTTCTCATGCCAATATAACAACTAGGGGGATGTCTACACTACAGCAGCTACAGCAGCATCGCCACAGTGCTGTAGTTGTGCCACTGTAGCACCGTAGTGTAGACACTTCCTACAGTAACAGAAGGGTTTTTCCATTGATGTACCACCTCCATGAGGTGGTAGCTAGGTGGATGGAAGAATTCTTCTGTTGATCTAGCTGGCTCTGTAGTGGGCTTAGATTGACCTAACTATGTCACATATGGCGCAAAATGTTTTGCAACCCTGGGTGATAGCTAGGTGATCTAATTTTTAGGCATAGACCAGGCTAGATAAGAAGCATTACAGTTTGTGGCCAGTAATAAAACCTAATTTAATTTAAAAAATGATTTGCCAAGATAGCAATGACAAATAAAGGCTTCAAATAGGTGTCTTTAAAATGTAATAAGATACAATTATTTGCCATTTCATTAGCATATAAAAAATAAGACGATGTTTGAAGTTTAAAAAATAAGTGAGAAAACTCCCAAGTCTATCTAATAGATAATTCACTTTGTGTGAATCTATTCACCACTCATTTTCTTGTAAGCCCTTTTTTGGAGGATGGGAGGAGTGATTCCACAATGTCTACTCAAAGGTACTGTATTTAGAGGAGAGGATTGTTCAAACTCTTTATCTAAAATGTTCCTTTTCGTCACCCTCATAAAAGAACAGTCAGTTATTAATCTGCAGGCATAAGAGCAACCTGTTATTTTAGCACCGGGACTTTGACTTGCTGGGACTGAAGCTCTAGAATTTAGGAGTACGATTATTTAGTACTCTCCTATAATTGTAAATTTGGTACATTAGAGTTCTGTAAGACAACTGATGCATAATACTGTACCCCTCTGAATCAGCAATGCTGTAGCTCTGTTGCTTAGTTGCAAATGCCTGAGTGTAAGGAAGAAACTTTCATGGCCCTTAGACAACATGTTATTGAATTTCAAAAGATTTAGAAAGTACTCCATAGTAGAGGCCCTGATCCAAAACTCATTGATTTCATTGGGAATCTTTTCACTGGTGTCACTGATAGTAGATCAAGCTCTAAATCTGCAATTCAGTAAACATTTATGGAACTCATACTCCCATTCTGAGTTTTCAATCAATTTATGGAATATTTTCAGTCAAGCGCTAAAAAAATTATAATAATTCATATACTGGAGTAATACCTAATGGTATTTAATTTTAAGTTGGCTGAACATAGGAGATGAGACCACTATGTTGCCTTAAACAGCATTGCTTGCAATGGTTCTCCGATGAAATTTTGCTGTGGCTGCATGTGCAACTACCGCACATTTGCAGTAGCCGCACTTTTGACAGTTAAAATATTATCCTAGTGACAGTGTAGTCGCATGGCTGTTTGAAAGTGTCCTGTAAATAAAATAATAAATCTTGTCAAGGTAAAGAATAATATGCACTATAATAATAGCACACAAGCTACATGGTTATGACTCACTATTATCATTTTTTAAAAGTTTGTTGTAACAAAATTTCTAAGATTTTTTGTAGCCAAATAGTTGTATATATGAATGAGCTTTTATTTCAAAAGGGTCTTGAAAGGGAACTGTTCAACACTTCAACTTCCAGTGCAGGTTCTGGTGGCTGCATGCCCACCAAAAGTCATGGTGTCTGCAAATTAAATCCCCTGGTGGCCATATCCAGTCAGCATGACCACACCTGAGAATCACTAGAGAGCCTGAACTGCAAGCTGGTCACTGACCGACTAGCTACTGCCTCAGGTAAGTGTAGTTAGTATCTAAATAAATAAAATAAAAAAATAAATAAATGGAGATATACCAATCTCCTAGAACTGGAAAGACCTTGAAGGTCATCGAGTCCAGTCCCCTGCCTACACTAGCAGGATCCCCCTGCCTACACTAGCAGGATTTTTGCCCCAGATCCCTAAATGGCCCCCTCAAGGATTGAACTCACAACCCTGGGTTTAGCAGGCCAACGCTCAAACCACTGAGCTATCCCCCCACCCCTCTTGGATGAGAATGTTATTTGGTATGTTTACTCTAAAATGTTACTGTGATTTATTCACTCAGCCTCCTGTGATATGGTTTGTAACGATTAGGTTGTAATTCTTTAAATAAATGGCATCTATGATCTTGAGCATAAATATTTTCCTGGTTAATACAAAAGTATTAGAAATGTATTATTCAAACGTTTTTGTACCAAGAATTAGCAACATGAACTTGAGAGAAGGAAGAGGTTCTCCAGTATGAGGGAGAGATAATGGTGATCACATAAGGATAATTCCTGGTCTTGAAAAAACACTGTAGAATAAGACATTTTGGACCAAACTCAGAGGCTACATAAATGATGATTAACACTTCAGTAAGTGGGTGTGAGTGTGAGTAAGCATAAGTAGATGTATCTTACAAGCCAAGAGGATTCATACTCATTTTAAGGTTTTTATGAGGATTTTAAGGTCAAAAGGAACTGTTCTAATAACCTAGCCCAATGATTTGTTGTTGAACTAGAGCATACATTTTAGAAAGACATCCAATTTTGACTTATAGACTCAAAGCAGAAGTGTCCCTCCCCAGTTTTTTGTTTGTTTGTTTGTTTCGTCCTCAGGTTGGTTGCTTTTCCTGCTATATTAACTTAAAGCCTACCCTAGCCCCAACAACTAATTTTACATGGTTAAGAACTTGCAATATGTAAACATAAAATATGCAATCTGTCCTTGATTTGAGTCATGATACTGCTTTGCTTTGAAATCATGGCTGTATTACAAAACTGACAGTTTTAATGGAAAAAGGGGGTTTCAAAAGCTGCTGTCGAAAACACACTGAATAATTCCCCAGATCGTTAATATTTTACTACCCCAGTAAGATGACAGTAAGAAACACAGCATTACTTTATCCTCCATGTTTTGGGAGAGAGAGAAAAACTCAATAGTGATCAAATATGCATTTGCTATACAGTAAAATCTATGCCTGAGAAGCGGTCTCTTGTAATCTCTTATTTTAAGAGATCACTCCAAAAGATAACATTATTTGGACCCTTTAAGGGGATCTGGAAGGTTGAATCCTTTTTTCCTTTCTTTCTGATATATAGAAAAGATATATAAGGTCTTTAGAAGGGAAAAATAAGTGGTTAATAGTTTTTCCTTCCTCACCAACCCCTTAAAAATATGATGGATTCGAAATCTGGCCTTCATATTTTTCCAGGAGGTCTTAGAGGGTACCTCTATACTGCAGCTGGAAAGGAATTTCCATGTGAGCAGGCAGACACACACTAGCTCTATTTGAGCTAGTAGGCTAAAAATAGCAGTGTAGCAGTAGTAGGATGGGCAGTAACTGAAGCTAGCGACCAAGTACATAGTGAAAGATTTGTGTTCATGCTGCTAGCCCATTCTATCTGGCTACACTGCTATTTTTGCACACTAGCTCAAGCAGAGCTACCACATGTCCACCTATCACAGAAAAGTAGGTGCTTTTCCATTTTCATTGGGTAAAAACAAATGCATTAGTGAATAATTCATTTGTGAAACATCTCTAAGAGGTTGTATGCTTACAGTGTTGAAAATGAGCCAAGATGTACAACCATCATTTGCAACAGCATGGATTTTTTTAAGTCAAATGCAAAATGTTTAGGTAGTGAAACATTAGATTCACCTATAAGCAGGCAGCAAATTACTGAAGGCCCCATTGTGGTTTTACATAAAATGGGATGTATTATACTGACTGCACACAGTGCATGCAGCCTGCAAGTATGAATAAGTCAGAGATAGGCTCTTATAGCCCAATCTTACCCATAGCATTCCAATATTTCATTAAAATGTCAATTGGTAAGGCATTGGTTTCCGCTACGACAAATTAAGGAGGAGGCAGAAGAAGGAAGATGGGACAACCTTATGGTATGAGAGCCCTTCCCTGGTTCCATAACAAGAGTGAAAGGCATCCACTAAAGAGGATAATTTTTCCATTGACTATGAGGATCCTGGTACCAAAACATTGTCTTCATATTCCTCTCAGAAGTATTTCTTGGTGCCAACTCCCCTGTCAGCTCTGAAACTCCAAAACATATTACAGATCAACCTAGGAACATAATGTAGGATCTGTCATACCAGATCAAACCAGTGGCCCAGCTAATCTGATATCCTGCCTCAGACAGAAGCCCTAAGAAATGCTTACAGGCATAAGAAAACCTGTCATGGAATAACCAGCCTTGAGAGAAGTGTTTTCCTCACTTCCATTAGTTTACTTGGTTGGTTGAGTGGTGAATCTGGTATTGGTGGAGTACTAGCCCAAGTGGTGATCTCCCTCTAGCATTAAGTAGGGATAAGTGACAAACATCTGCTGTAAGTGGAATACTGTGACCCTAAGAACTCCTCAGTGCCAACTGGCAAAGGGTTCACTGTTCTGTAACAAGAACATCTGACAAGCTTGACAAACTCACTACACCCCACACATTGCGTTCATAGTATTTACTGAAGAGGGTCAAGTGAGGTATCTAATAAAAACATATGTCACACTGACCCTCAATCATTGTAAGATGTGTACAAAATAATATTTAAGAAATTGTGTATGTGTTCTGGAAATATGTTTTGAAATTGTGTCTAAGGCAGAGTGGACAAAGAGCTTTTGGATCAGAAAAAGGATGTTGATTCACCTGTCTCTCTGTCATCCATGTAGATAAAGCATTGTAGGACAACACAATGGAAGCCCCATTTACAACCAAGTCAACAGGGGAAAGGGAAATCAACACCAGATAATAAACCCCCAGGGACCATTCTTACTCTGGGAACACAACTATGAACCTTGAAGGCATGGGAAGAAGGCATAAAGACACCATTCTATCTTTCACAGAGGACGCAAAAATGGGCAGCGCTTTTTCTATTCATGAAAGGAGGATCCTAGCCATGTTGGTTGGAGATACTGAAGATTGCTTTAGGTGAGGTAAGATACTTTAGACAAATGTTTTTAGCTTGTTAAAGTTAAGTTTTGAATCTAAGAAGTGTGTTATACTTGTTTTATATGTGACCATTTCTGTTTCCATCATTATCCTTATCACTATCTCTTAACCTTCAATATAATCATAGAATCATAGAATATTAGGGTTGGAAGGGACCTCTGGAGGTCAACTAGTCCAACCCCCTGCTTAAAGCAGGACCAATCCCCAACTAAATCATCCCAGCCAGGGCTTTGTCAAGCCTGACCTTAAAAACCTCTAAGGAAGGTGATTCTACACCTCCCGAAGACTGCTTCATGCTAAGGACAGGTAGTGGTGAGATGGTTCACAACCATTGGTATTCCTGTAGTGTCACAGATACCATTGAACTCAGTCTTTTTACCAGATCCTCCCAAAGTCGCAAGATATTCTGAATTGCTCTCTCCAATAGTACATTCACCCGACGAAGAAGTGGAGGGGCCTGAAAGCACTGAGCTTGGACTCATCCTGTTTTCCAAAATCTTGGAATTCTGCCAGATGCTGCCAAACTAGGACCCTGTGATTTTTTTCTAGAGGAAAGCTGAAATGAGAAAAGATTTTTTAAAAAAAATTCTGACTTGTTGAGTTGTAAGTCTAGTGAGAGAGAGATGCTGTACAATCCTAGAAAATGGCTACCAGAGAGGTATGACTCTGGTGTGTGTACTGTCTCTTTGGGAATAGTTTACCCGGTAATTTCTCTGAGTGTCCAGGGGTTAAGGGATGAACATTTCAGGGGAGTGTTCCAAGGACCTGGGGGTTGGTGTGTGTATCACTAGACTACACAGAGAGGGGAAATTTTGCGAGGACCTGGAAGGCAGTGCTTGTGTGACCAATGGCTGTTGGTTTCAGGTTGATGAGTTATAGCAGGCACAGAGAAGACTGCTTCATGCTAAGGACAGGTAGTGGTGAGATGGTTCACAACCATTGGTATTCCTGTAGTGTCACAGATACCATTGAACTCAGTCTTTTTACCAGATCCTCCCAAAGTCACAAGATATTGATTTATATGGGGTCACAGAACATAACCAAAAACCCTTTGGACCCCAGGGTGCCAAGGGAATTGCAAACATTATGCTGTAAATGATAGTTAGATTTCCTAAAATAACATTTAGTACTTCTGATTACAACCATCTAAATATGTTGATTTTTTAGCTTAATCCATAGTGAGATACAGATTGGTTGATTGCTCCACCATCAATTTGGTGGAGCAAGGAAATGTCATCTTATATAACCTCAAGTTGAATACTCGTTGCCATGAGAGAGATTGGGAGGCCCTCAAATAAAAGCAACTTTACTAGAGGGCTCCAAGTTCAATACAAACGGTGCATGAGCACTCAATAGTTGGGATCTATACTGACAATAGTTGAAGGACCTTTGGTTTACATTTCTTCAAACTCATCTACATCAAAGTAGAAACAGGTCTATGCTGAAATACTGGAAAGTTAAATTCTCCTTTTGCCAAGAGAAACTCTACCCCGACATCAGCAGCTATCCAATTAAAATCATGTTAAACCATGAGCTTGCACGTGAAGGCTTTCCTGAAATGTTTAAAACCTGCAGTTGGCTTGAGAGTCTGGACATGGTCTTATACAGAACTGAACACTTCCTACATCCCCTCAGTAACACTGACATACCCAGCTAGTTAACTGTTTTCATCTTGTCTATCCTTATGAGAACAGTCCCAACTTGATATAATGCTTGACAGAGGGGATGGCATGTTCGTAAGGCACACACACCACAAGCCAATGCTGCTACAGTATTTGCTGGTGTCAATTCAGAGTATAAATTTGTGATAGCAAATTGCCAGCATGCAACCTGACTCCAAAGCTCATGTTTTAATAGGATTGGGTAATGATCCTTTGTCCAAAGAAGGCGATTGATGATTAATAAATAAGGTGCAGCATCATGCTCCGAATGGTAGGGTGATAGTGTATCGCACTGATGGGGGTAGAAAATGGCTAGTATTCCTTTTGCTCTTTTCCATGCATCCTGAGACAGGGTCCCCTACCTCTGAAGCTTAGGCTTTAGAAACACAAGTAAGTTAATCACATAATCCTCTAGTTTTATCTATAAATCTGTATGTCCCAATAGTATTGATTAATAGCTTGAAGTGAAAAGTTTTTTTTTGGAACTAAGTGGCAGGTGGTACAATCTGCCTCTACACACCATCTCCCTGCAGGGAAAGTGATTCTTACAAACAACAGATGGGTGGTACAATGGAGATAGTCCAGTGACTGAAGCTGCACTACAATCAGAGGGTTTTTGTTTTGTTTTGTTTTGTTTTAATTTAATAGTGTGATAGGCTAATGAAATCAGTGGGGAAAATCCTTTGGTGGCATTGGTGGGGGTGTTACAGCATGTCATTCAATCTGGCAGTCACTGTAAACTGGAACTTTAGTCAGCGTCGTTTATTAACACAGAATGAGATGGAACAAATGTTCTGTGGTTAATTCAGATACTCCTTGAAGTAGGCATATTTTTCTAGAGTCAGACACAGAGACAAATGTATCATGTGACCCTCAGAACTGAACTACTGAATGAATGCATTAGCAAAGGGTGGTAACTATTCAAATATATTTGTAGACTACAGATTGATGGAAAGTCATGGGAAGACAAGAAAAATGGTTGGGTTTTGTGTTTTTCTGAGAAACATTTGCCTGGCATTTGTCTGCCTGCGTCATCAACTGTGGTATCTCATTCTGCTGTGACCCAGATTCCCATTCACTGGTTTGTTTAACCTCGAAGTGGGAAAGTAACTAACACAAATACATTCATTGTCCTTGCTCTGGTAGAATTAAGATTCAGAATACACCCTCTGCATTTTAATGAGATTTGTTATGCACGGTGTTGTGTGGCTGTCCTATTTCTCCTGAAGCCTTTCCTAAGAATGGTAAAAATGCAAGATGAGAATTATTATGCCCATATATACAATGTGCACTGTGTTTAAGTAATGCTAGGATTGTGACAGAAATGGACAAATCCCATGAAACTCACAGTTCAAACTGACACTCCATCCTCACTGATGCTATTGTGAATAAAAAGGAAAAAAAATGGGACATTGTGTTTCTAAATTGTGTACCCTACCTAACAGACTGGAGAAGCTGCGTGTGTTGAGCCAATATGGTATGTGTTTTAACAATGCAAAGCATTTACCCAGTAGAGAGAAAAAGTGGAGCTATTCGACTTTACAATGGGTAGATTTAAAAAAATGGGTAATTTTATAACTACTCTGTTTTAAAATGAATGGCGTTAACTTGATTGCCCACAACAGCTTCGAATCCCAAACATTTGTGTGCTGTATCATACTGCTTCCTGACATGGATTGCCAGGATGTATTTTTTTAAAAAGACAGATATGAAAGACGTCACAGTCCAATAGAAAATTGTATGCTCAAAGGCAAGGGCAGGAATTCCTGGCTCTTCCTTATGATTTGCTATCTAGCTTTTGTCTTCTTACAATTCTTATTGCTCAAAAAATAGTGCATACTGATACTTTAGCAAATTGTTCAGGGAAGATGATCAGGATACCAAGGGTGCAATTCTGGCCCCACTGAAGACAATTCACTATGCTGGGACTGAAGAGACCAATTCTTGCTCCACCATCTATTTCCTGTGTGACATTGGCCAAATCACTTAGGACCTATCCATACGCTGCCAGCAAAGCACATAAGAGGAAAGTGATTTGTAAAGTGCTTTAACATGTTGCACTCTAATTGCCTCAAGACCTTGCTGGTATGTTCTAAAAGGTACCTTGTTCACATTAATGTAGTTCTCAGGGCTACGTTAATGTGAAATAGGTACCTTTTAGATTAGAGCACCCCGGCCAGGTTTACACAGCACAGTCAGAAAGCAGACCATTAGTGAGCTTTGTCACTCCACAGACAAGACCTTGGACTCTCTGTGCCTCAGATCCCCATTTGTAAAATGGGGATAACAGAACACCCAACCTCACAGGGCTTTTGTGAGGATAAATATATTATTAAATATTGTGAAGATCCTATGCTTATGAGGGCATATAAGTACTTTAGATAGATAAATGTAGCTATTGTCTGTGAAAAGCCATGGGATGAAAACAATTATAAATCACTGTGGATTTGGCTGCAATACAACCAATAAAAGTAGAATGCTCTGTACTTCACCACCAATACCCCTGAGAGAATTCCAATTGGAACCTCTGTAACTTAAAAGTGTTGCAGCCTTGTTCAGAAAAGACCATGTGGTTCTACCAAATTCAGGCTAAGAATTGTAGCTCAAATCCCTGGTTGTTTACTACAAACCTGAAGTCTTTAAATAATCTCCTGAAAGTTCTTATAATCCTCATCTTTTACTTGGAAGCTGTCAAGCATATGGCATGCCACGTTGGCACCCAACGTGATGGGCTGATATCCCAACTTAGAGCAGTTTAATGTAAGATGTACTATTAGACCCCCCGAAGATGCTGAAGTTAATATTAGTTGTATTTTTCATGATGTCTGGGCACATAGCCATAAATTGGCAACCTGAGACTATTTAATTTTCATGCAAGTACTTAAATGTTTACTAAAGATTAGCATTTTAATTAGTCTATATTTTCCCTAGGACAATTGGCATTTACTGTTGCCTGATTGAAAAGACATAGGGGCAAATCCTGCTCATTTACTTCACTAGGATTAACTCAGATAAATAGAGTGAGCAGGATATGCTCCACAAAGTAAAATAATTTGGGATTGTGAAATTGCGTTAAGCAAAATGAGTCAGTCAACTCTTCAATTTAAAGTAAGAGGAAGCCGTGTTTAGCCCCTTTTTAAATCTCAAGAGCCAGTAAATAAAACCCTTACAGCCTCTGCCTTATCCATTTGGATTCATGCTTATTTTAGTTGTGCCTGGTATATTAACGAATCCGTCATGCTGACTCTTTTATACTATGTGTATTGATTTCTGAATATGATCAAAAGAAATAAAGCAAGAAACTGCAAAACAGTTCAGAGGCTTGTATTTGTAGTTCGGTAACATGGTGATTATAAACTCTTTATAAGTGATCTCTCATACGCACACTTCAAATATACCTCAGCCCAGCCTCAGGAGTTGCACCTGCAATTTTATATCTACAATTATTGTTGCCTGCAATTTTGCAAATGACAAATAATGGAATGAAGACATCTACTTCATTAGCAGGAATAATTGGGTAATTCAATCTACATTCTATTATTTGCATTCATAATTGATTGCACTTGCAGCATTATGAGTGCAAATAATTGCTGGTGCAAAATTCTGGGTTCAGATTTAAAGACTTTTTTTTTTAATTTGGCAAGATTGTGGCACAAACATACCAATCAGTGCAAGCCTGATGAAAATGATGTCTGGCATGCTGGCATTAACTCTTCTAGAGAAACATATAACAGATACTTTGCTGATCTAAGAACCTAACAATGATTATAGAATATCAGGGTTGGAAGGGACCTCAGGAGGTCCAACCCCCTGCCCAAAGCAGGACCAAATCCCAACTAAATCATCCCAGTGAGAGCTTTGTCAAGCCAGACTTTAATAATCTCCAAGGAAGGAGATTCCACCACCTCCTTAGGTAACCCATTCCAATGCTTCACCACCCTCCTAGTGAAAAAGGTTTTCCTAATATCCAACCTAAACCTCCCCCACTGCAACTTGAGACCATTTTTCCTTGTTCTGTCATCTAATACCATTGAGAACAGTTTAGATCAGCGGTCGCCAACCGGTGGTCTGCGGACCACTGGTGGTCCGCGAGAAAAATTGGGTGGTCCGTGGAGCCGTAGCCGGAGGAGAGGGGCGGGGTCAGTAAGAGGCAGGGGGGGAGAAGAGCGGAGGCGGAGCCGGGGCAGGAGGCGAGGCGAGGCAAGGCAAGCCGAGCGGGGGAGGAGAGCGCGGCAGGAGCGGGGGGCGAGAGGGAAGAACAGAGAACGCGGCAGGAGCAGGGGGGCGAGAGGGAAGAACAGAGAACGCGGCAGGAGCGGGGGGGCGAGAGGGAAGAACAGAGAACGCGGCAGGAGCGGGGGGGCAAGAGGGAAGAACAGAGAACGCGGCAGGAGCGGGGGGGGCGAGAGGGAAGAACAGAGAACGCGGCAGGAGCGGGGGGGGCGAGAGGGAAGAACAGAGAACGCGGCAGGAGCGGGGGGGGCGAGAGGGAAGAACAGAGAACGCGGCAGGAGCGGGGGGGGAGGGAAGAACAGCGAGAACGCGGCAGGAGCGGGGGGGGGCGAGAGGGAAGAACAGAGAACGCGGCAGGAGCGGGGGGGAGAGGGAAGAACAGCGAGAACGTGGCAGGAGCGGGCGGGGGCGAGAGGGAAGAAGAGCGAGAACGCGGCTGGAGCCGGGGGGGGGGAGCCCGAGCTGCGCCGCGCTGCTGGAGCCGGGGCGAGCCGCGCCGCTGGAGGGGGGGGGGGGGTGAGCCGCGCTGCTGGAGCCGGGGGGGGGCCGAGCCACGCTGCTGAGGCCGGGGGGGGGGCCCGAGTCGAGCGGGGGGGGGGCAGTCGAGCCGGGGGGGGGGGCCGCGCCAAGCAACTTTAGTGGTCCGTGAGGACCAAAAGGTTGGCGACCACTGGTTTAGATCCATCCTCTTTGGAACCCCCTTTCATGTAGTTGAAAGCAGCTACTAAATCCTCCCTCATTCTTCTCTTCTGCAGAGTAAATAATCCCAGTTCCCTCAGCCTCTCCTCATAAATCATGTGCTCCAGGTCCGTAATCATTTTTGTTGCCTTCTGTTTCTTGTAGAGTGGGGCCCAAAACTGGACACAGTACTCCAGATGAGGCCTCACCTGTGCCGAATAGAGGGGAATGATCACGGCCCTCGATCTGCTGGCTTTATACTCAGAATGATATTTAAATGAATGGGATTGAGCCTATGTAGATTGCTTCTTTTCAGGAGCTCTGATATTACAGTGATATGGAGGAGTAAACCCCCTGAATATAGGAATGGGACCTTAGTTATGAATGGAAACAATTATTTTAAATGTTTTTTATACTCAAGTGGAAGATGGTTGAATTGATTGTGAATACCCTTATACTTAGGTTTAGGACAAATTTCACTCTGGAGTGGTTTTTTATTAATGAGTTCTAAATCCCTGAAAACTAAGGGACTGTGATGCAAAAGATCAAAAATATAAAGTGTATTATTAATCTATTTCCACATAATAGACCCTTTAATTCTATTAAAATCTGTTGTTCAGTAAAGAGAAGGTGAGACAACCTCAACTATAATAGCACTAGCAGGTACTGGTATCATAAATCTGCTATAGACCAATGTAAACTTTGATGTCCTGGAATGGGGAAGATAGATCATGACCTGGCTGGAGAGCCAACTCACAAAGAGGAGACTGCAGTGCCCAGAGTGAGAGAGAGGCTACAGAGAAAGAGAGTGTGGCAGCAGGGCATGCAGCAAACAACAGAGGAGGGCCTGAGACCTGGAAAGAGCTAAACCCCAGACCAGCCAGGATAAGGTGGAGTGAGTGGATTCTATGACAGAGGGTCATATGAATTGGCCTATGAAGGGACTTTGGTTTGATGGATATTATTTTTACCTTACTGTATTTAAGTAGAATTTTGTTCTATATGTCATAGGATGAGTTAGGAGAATATCACAGATTGGTCACCAAAAGATTCAGTGATATGTCTTCAGCTTATTGGAAGATAAGAACTATGGTATGAATCACCTAATGGTATTCAAGCATCTAATTCTCATATTTCAATGAGAGCTAGGCACCTTAATACCTTTGAAGATCTGGACCTATTTCCAGATGGGAGGATTTGGCTCCTCAGGGAACATCTGATTTGTTTGGAAGGAATACTAGGACTGTATTAAAGAGCTGGATGTGATCTGGACTACAGAAACATCAACTGATACAGAGCTCTGATCAAGACTCAGCAGGCTGAGAAGCAAACCAAAGCCCTAGGTCGAGATTTTCAAATACACAAGATAATGTTAGCTTCTGAATCCATAGCATCTGAATGACTGGCCTGATTATCAACAGTGCTGAGCACCCAAGAGCTCTGAAAGAAGCCAATGGGAACTGCAGGATCATTAGGTCTTTGAAGCAGAGAGGTGAACCCTTGGTTCCATAGAAGTCAATGGCAAAACTTTCAATGGCTTCAGTGGGGCCAGAATTTCACTCGAGGTCACTCACTTAGCTGCAAAATATGGCCTTACACTACTAACTTTAGGCACCCCTCTTTTGAAAATCTTGGAGGTAACATTTGATTACAATTGTAAATTATATGGTTCTGCTTTATATAACTGGATTATGGGTCCCAAATGATGACAGGCATCAATTCATTGTTGTCCCATTAAGGTATGTAATAATAAGTTGCAGTGGAAGGCTAGTTGGGTAATCTAATTGAGAATGTTCAACTTGGTGAAGAAATAAAAACTTGATGTTGACACAAATCTAAACTGTTTTTTCAATGGTTGAAAATCTTATTCTCTGTGAATTACAGCCCTGCCATACTTTGGCTTTGGAAGGCATTCCTTACTGCTGTCAAGGCAAGGATGAAATTGATGCCTAGTCTTGGTATTGCTTTAGCCTGCTATGCTGAAGTTTTACTGTAGAGGTTATTATTAGTTTTTGTTTTCCCTTGCAGGTTATAGTGTTTTAGGATATAAAACCACCAAAATCAGCTGATTTACAATCCACACAGTCCTTTGGATTTCAAAAGGGTTGAACAGGATATAAAATTAGAGCCATATTTAGCCTTGAGAATGTGAAAAATTATTTGCTATTCAGTTTCCACAACAATCCTGAATCTCAGTCCAGTTCCTGATTTTAAACAAACCAGAGCCCGTTTTAAGGTTCAGATTGGTCCAGGGAAGGGGAAATTATTAAATTAACAATTCTTCTGTGAAGATACCGTCCAGTAGGGTTCTCACTGCCAGATTTTAACTCCTGAGCACAAGAGAGGCAAAACTCCTCTAGCTCTTTAGCTGTTAAAAGTTTCACAACCCTTAATGGCAAGGAAAGGAAGGTAGGATGTGAGCTGGCTCTTGTGACACACTACATTCAGATGATAAATGCTGTCCTCAAAAAAAGCACCTCAAAAAGGGGAGAGAAGTCATTGAGACTCCTGCAAATAACAGCTAAGTAATTTCCCCATCTCTTAAGATTCCATCCATGCAGGACTCTCCATCCTGGAGAGTAAGAAGCTTGAAGAATAACACAAAAGGAAAGCACTGCTATAATGAGCAGCAACAACATGGCTAATGTCAGTGTGAACAAGAAGGTTTGGGGTTTTTTGTGTCTCTCCATTATATAAAGGTATCACTAGATCTCAAACTCAATACTAGGTGCAACAAAGTCGGCAGAGTAAGCTCACAGCTATAGGAGGGAGAAATTGGCCACTGAAAATAAAGACCATCCCAACATAAAACAAAACTGCACTGTGTGGTTGAGAGAGTTTGCCTCCCTTACCTTGGATATAAGTTCTAGAGCACAGAGGGTTTGAGCCTGGATTCTATCCGAAAGGCTGAACCCAAGCAATAAGGATGCCTCATATACTTATGGAGAGAGACACCCACATAGCTGCTTTTCATATTTTTGTGATGGAAATATCTTGAGGCAGGCAGAAATAGCCACCTTGCCTTAAATGAGCCTTGATATGGCTTTTTAGTTTTTAGTAGGCCAGGTCATAACACTGTGAAATGCAGAGATCCATTGAGATATAGCCTTGCTGGAAACAGCATTGCCCAGTGCATTGGTATCAAAGACACAACATTGTGTGGACAGTCTCAGGGCTTGTGTGCTTGCAAAGTAAAATCCCAGGGACACTTTATCTAGAGCTGGTTAAAATGTTTCAAATTTTGAAAAATTTCAGTTATGATAAACCAGTAAAAAAGAAAGAAAAGAAAAAAAGAAATGCTGGCAACATTTTAACTGAGTTTTTTTAACCAGCTCCTCTTGAACATCAAATGTATAGAGCAGGATCTCACCAGGATGGGCATACAGACACAGGAAAAATATCAACAGGTTAAAAGTTCATGAAGGTGTTTCTTTGCACCTAACTTCTGAAGAGAAATTTGAAACAAATCTCCTGCATCACCTTATCCTTGTAAAGTCAGGCATGAGGTGAATCAGGCATTACCATTTGAAGTTCACTCACTCTGTGCTAATATCACTGCTACCAAGACCATCTCTTAACCAAAGCGTGCAAGAATGAGTGATTTAAAGGAGCTGTTTTCTAAATGGTTCATTTTCATTTACAAAAATTTCAGTTTTGATGTAGTCAATAAAAATTAGGCAGGGGGAGAGAAATCACAAAAAAAGTTAAAATAAAATCATAGAATCATAGAAATCTAAACCTGAAATGGACCTCTAAAGGTCACCTAGTTCAAAATCATTCCTCCTCCTCCCCCATACACTGAAGTGGGATTAAGTATACCATCATTGGCAGGTTTTTGTCTAACCCATTCTTAAAAATCTCAACTATGAGGATTCCAGAACCTCCCTAGGTCACTTGTTTTAAGTCTTAACTATCTTTATAGTTAGAAAGTTTTTTTTCCCTAATATCTAACCTATATTTCTCTTGCCGCAAAGTAAGCCAGTTACTTCAGCTTGCCCTCTCTGAATATGAAGAACAATTGATCACTGTCATCTTTATAACAGCCTTTTCATTTTGGAAGACTGTAATGTCTCACTTCAATCTTCTCTTTTCTGGACTAAAAGTGGCCAAATTCTTTCAACCTTTCCTTGTAGGTCTTGTTTTCTAAACCTCTTATTTCTGTTGCTCTCCCCTGGACTCTCCCCAGTTTGTCCACATCTTTCTGAAAATGGGTCTGTTTCAAACATCTTGAAATGAAAATAGCTTTGAAATATTTTGCAAAAATAGCTATTTGACCAGTGCTAATCACCAACCACTTATATTTGAGAGAAGATGACTAAATGGTCCCTTACTCCCATGCAAAATCATCTTAATGAGGTCATTTTATACTGTAATTTATAACTGCTTTGTTATGTAAAGGCTCTGTATTATAGTTTTACCTCGGATATAAAACTGTGTATTCTGGTTCTCAGTTCATCTGAAGTCTACTTTAAGTTCTAATATATATTAATACGACACACACAGAGAGAAAGAGAGGGAGAGAGAGAGAGAGAGAGTTTATGTCTCCCAAGAAAAGCCTTATTAGAATGGAAACAATTTATACTGCATGTTTAGGTGTGTGGAGTAGAAAGACTTAAAGTGGTATGTGGGCATCATGGCAAGAAAACAAATTGCTGCTGTTTACTGTTTCTTCTTCTAATTTAAATTCTGTAGCTACGCAATGCTGATGTCAAAATGAACATGGAAGAGCATGCAGCATTCTTCCTTATAGATTTTGACTTCATGAAGATAGAGCTAGACAGCAATCTACTTTATTACCAAAATCCGTGGCGGATAAGTGAGTGGGCAAACTGTAACTGAGGAAAGGTCTGGGTCTTGATAATGGGAGTGATAACGACAGGATTACAACATTATTTCTTCGGAAAGCTCACTATAAGCATTTGAAAGCCTGCACAGACTGTGAGGAACTTAGAGAGCTGCAAAGTTTGCTTGAGATTTAGGCCATTTTTTTTCATATAATGGAAAAAAAAAATCTTGGTCTTTACTCACTCCCACTCCTGTGTCATTCCAGATTAGTTTATTTCACACATACAAGCTGACAATCAGATCTCACAGATGAAAATCTGTTGGGATGTGGTACACTGCTGCAGATGTTCACAAACCACATTTCATGAAATTGTCATGCAAGATATTGAAATAATTATTTGGTAACAGAAGAAAAGAAAATATCAGTATAGGAAGTGACAGTGCACCGACAAGTTATCATATGGGAAACTGATGATTTTGGGGGTGATCTGTAGCTTGCCAGAGGCTATACGTGGGGTGTCTGCTAGCTATGCATAAAGCTGCCAGTAAAATACCTCCTTGCCTAGTCCATCCTAACTATTTTGGTGGATTGTGGGAGAGGTCAATATATTTGTGAAAATATATCCTTAGTAACATTTTATCACTCAGTAGCCTTATATCCTATTGATATAAAATACCAGCAGGGTTTGGTTTTGGTGGGGGGGGGGGTTGGAAGGTGGAGAGTGTTTTACTTGAAGATGCTCCCCAATGTCCATTCTGAGCCCAGGCAGGAAGTGAAACTTACTGGATTCATGATCTCTCGAGAGCTGCTCACTGCCCATATTGAGGAGAGAACATATCAGAATGGAGTAGTGAGGGATGGACATTACAGAGTGGCTGGGAAGTATGGGTGAAGGGAACCAATAAAAAAACAGGATGATGAAAAGCATAAGCAGCAGGGGAACACCACAAGGAAGGAGAACTCTGGGCCAGATTCAGTTATTCTTTACCACCATGTAATCCCATTAAAGCATATAGATAATGTTGGTGGGAATGTGTTCCCCAGGATGGTGAGAGGGATAATTGATATCAATTGGAGTTGAAGAGAGAACTCCAACTGAAGAGTTAGGGAGAAAGAGGTAAATCAGGATGGAGCCTCCACTAAATCTCCATCTCCTGACAGGCTGGTTGTGACTATTAATTATTTTTTGTAAAGTACTATATACATATACAAACTCAGCAGAGTATGCACAGTTCTCCAGAAATTGGAGGTCTAAGGCTCCCCACAGCCTCCTCACTCATTTGGACAATGGGTGCTTGTGAAATGTTAAATAGCATTGGTAAATCTTCAGAAGAACCAGCACAAGACATTTAGGGCTTGGGTACACTGGCACTTTATAGCGCTATAAAGTCTCCAGGAGCACTATAACTCCCTACCCGTCCAGACTGGCAAGGCACGTAGAGTGCTATAAACCCACAGTTATACCGGTCCTGGTAATCCTCTCTTCCCCGAGGATTAACGGCTACTTGCGTATTCACTGCTCCGTATTATCTCCAGTCTGAATGGATATTAACACTACAAGGGCTTTGAGTGATCTCTGGAGACACTTCTGAGCCATTAAAGGCAATTGATGTCTCTTCCCTTTGTTTTGAACTTGGCTGGAGGAATGTGGAAGTACCTTTTCAGAGTTTCTCTCTAAACTCGGCTATTCAGCAATGTAAATGTTTACGAAGTGAGCCTGTGTGAAAGAGCAAGCTAGCAGGCTCTGAATTTCAAAGAAAATTTGTCTCAGCAGCCGAAAATCCACTTGCTCTCTCCATCCACATACACACAACACGTTCCCCTCACCCCTCCCCCCCCCGCCCTGTTTGAAAAGCACGTTGCACCCAGATGAATGCTGGGATATCTGCCCATAATACACCACTCCCCGTGCTGCTGCAAGTGCCGAAAATGTGGCCACGCTGTACCGCTGGTGGGGCTCAGTGTGGACACGCTCTAGCGCTATCCCTATAGCTGTATATGAGGGCAGGTATAACCAAAACTGCTATAAAGCTGTAAGTGTAACTAAGCCGTTAATTCCCCTAGTGCAGCCTTAATCTACAGAGTTGGGAGTAGTACCTTAAGAGCCTAACACAAACAGTGGGGGCATCGCCAAACCATTCATCTCAGTAACAAGCTGGCTTTTTGCCCATGGTGCAGTTATGATGGTCAGCAGTTGGTTGCCTTTTGGTGGGTTGGCAAAAAAAAATAATTGCTGGTCCATCCAGAAACACTAAGGCTATGTCTACACTACAAAGTTGAAGTTAGTTATGATGGTATACAGCTGCCACACACATACATCCCTTGTATGTGTGCACACTGTACTCCTTGTGTCAGTGTCCTCACCGGGAGTGCTTGTATCAATGCTGAGTCTGCCCTTAAGGGGCCAGAATACCTTGATGGTAGCCGTAGCGGAAGGGAATGATGATTCACATCCTCTGGGTCTCAGTTTCCATCCTGCCCACTCTTTTCCCTGGCCTGCCCAGGCTCTACCCCTCCTCCAGCATGGACCCTAAACTATGTAGGCAAGTCTTTGCAGTGTACGGAGCTGGGGTAAAGTGGAGTCAGCTGAGCCACCTTACTGGATGAAGGGAGGCAATCTACACGTGAAGGTTTCCCTTTATATGAAGATCTGTGCCCTGGGTCTAGTGGCTAACAGTGCACTAATGGGAACATTAGCTCTTGGAATCAGATTCCTTGGGGAACTGTTTAATTCCATCTGGGTTAATATGTCTGAACTATATAGCATTGAGCTGTTATTAGAGCCAGGTGAAACTCTGCCATTTCACTTCACTGATGGTTTCACAAATTATTTTTTGTGGGTTTTGAACCCCAGGTGCAATATTACAGGTTTTCTATGCTCCAAACACCAATTGGGGCCCTGAATTTTGTTCAGGGTTTCCAGTTCAAAGGGGGAATTAAATTGGCTCAAAAGGTTTATAAACGTGGCAATCATTTCAGTAAACCTAGATGAGTTTGGGTTCCTATGAACATGAAAACTGGTGAAGTTTGCCTGTTGTGGGGTTTGTTCTGAAACAGTTACAACTACAGGTGACTGAGTGAACCTAACAGAGGTGCACAAGAAGACAGCAATTATTCATTTCAGATCAAATTTAGCCCAATGTTGAAATTGTACCCACAGCACCCACAGAATGGGTGGGGAAGGAGGTGTCGTAGATACTGGGGCATTTTGGTGGGAGGGGGCCCAGGGTGAGTGGCAGGGTGTGGGGGTGGTCAGGATCATTTGTGCACTTCAACTATTCCTTAGCTGCCACAGGGCTCATATAAGCTTTGGGAAACTGGGCGCAACTCAAAGACAGCCTTGTATGATGCTCCTAAGTAATAAAAGGGGCTGAACTGGTCCACAGCAACTACAGGACAAGAGGAATGTAAGCCATGTCTTCCATCTCTTTGCTGAGCTGTGCATTGGTGCAGGGATGAATTCAGACTGGTATGCCTGTAGTGAACACCAATTCAAGTGTTGCAGCTAGATACATTATTTTTATTCCAAATGTGCACTTTTTAAAAATTCACATCCAAAACTAGCAAATGTTGTCTAAAGCCAAATTTGTTGTTTGACGAGTATCTCAGATCTAGTATCTATTTCCTACCTCCCAATGCATTTCACAGGCAGTCATGTTTCTATGACTAGGCTGTGCCGTGCCTGCCCTCCCAAAGAGCCTTTGTAACATCAGAAACTGTTGATATGTTAGGTGACTTACAGATCAGTAGCTTGGAAGTGGATACTTTGGGAGACCTGTACACTAAACATCATCTCCATTGTGTTTTTGTCATACATAATCCTTGAATTTTATATCCATTTCACAAAAAACTTCAATCAAGACTATTTTTTCCAAAAAGAAAGCAATACATGTTTTACAAACTACTGCCCACAAGGATCCTCAGAAATTCAGAATGTGATAGTTTAGTTCAAACCTACATCCCATAGCCTCAGCAACAGAAACCCTCTGGTGCACAGGTCAGTTGATGGCAGCTTTAATGAGAACACCCTCCGTGGGTGGTCTAGGTTTTACTCCTATTTGTACTTTTGTGATGCTTTGATACAAAACATACAAATGTTTCTTTTCTTATCCTGTGCTACTTTCGATTTCAAACTTGCCTGAAAGACTCTGGACACAGGACCCCTGCTTTCTAAAATACTTCAGATTCTTGTAAAGCCAAATGTATTCTGCTGCTGGTTCTTTTTAGAATACAGTTGATTCCAGGGGTAAGATCACCCTTTGGTCATTTACCAGCCAGACTGTACATTGCATTAATGCTTTTCAGCCTTGACACCTTCCTATAATCACCATGGTATTCTGTATTAGCAATATTTACCATCTTGTCAGCCAGTGAGTGGCAATAGGCTTCATGAAATGGTTTGTCATTCAGTACAAACCATAGTCATAAAGGGTATGTCTTCACTACAGGACTAGGTCAATTTCCCTTAATTCGATTTTCTAAATTCGATTTTAGAAAATCGAATCAGTGTGTCCCCACCAGGAAAGCAGGTTGACAGTGGTCGACACTGTCTGTCCTAGAACTTTTGCAGGGGTCGACATAGCCCGCATTGCACTTTGGGTAGGTAGCCCACAGTGCAATGCGTGCCAGACTCCCCCCCCCCCCAAGCAGCCCCGCGGACCCTCCCGCCCACCTGAACAGCCCCCCCGCCGGACCCCCCCACCCGAGGGGGGGGGGAACCGGCACGGGGCTGCTTGAGCGAGCGGGTCAGCTGCCTAGTCAATTTCACCTGAAATTGACCAAGCAGCTGACCCGCTCGCTCAAGCAGCCCCGCCGGACCCCCGCCCCCCGCCCGAGCAGCCCTGTGCCCCCCCCTCCCACCCGAACAGCAACCCCGCCGGACCCCCCCCCCCCGCCTGAGGGGGGGGGGAGCCGGCGCGGGGCTGCTTGAGCGAGCGGGTCAGCTGCCTAGTCAATTTCACCTGAAATTGACCAAGCAGCTGACTGGCTCGCTCAAGCAGCCCCGCGCGCGGCTCACCCCCCCCCCCTCGGGCAGGCGGGGGGTCAGGCGGGGGGGCTGTTCGGGTGGGCGGGGCTGCTCGGAGGTCGGAGGCTTAACTTCAGATGCCTCTTCACTTACTCACAGTGGACATAGAGAAGTTGATTTTAGCCTTACTTCTCTCATCAGGCAGGAGTTACAAATTCGATTTTGAGGGCCCTTTAAATCGACTTTAAGGGCATGTATGTGAAGACAGGTACACGTTTAATTCGACCTAACGTCGTTAAGGTCGAATTAAAGTGGTAGTGAAGACATGCCCAAAGATATCAACCTAAGAGAATCTTATTTATTGTACTTTTATTATCAAACTGTATAAATGCTTAAAAAAACCTGTAGAATGGATGAGTCTGAACAATGACTATTTGCTGGGGGGAAAAATACTGAGCATGGCTTGTATTGACACTAAAGCTCTTTACACCATTCTGGCAGCGTAAAGATGCCTTGAAATGGGAGTAAATGTAATTAGTTTACTCTCACTTTAAGGCCCTTTTATACACCAGAGTGGTGTAAATGGGCCATAGTGTAAATAAGAATCAGGCCCAAGCATGTTTTCTAACTGCCTTCATGTCAGTAGTGATAAAATTAGATCAATTCAGTATGGACTGGACGGTGAACATAATTTCACACTATTGCTGTTGCAAATCTAAAAATGATTTGAGTGCCACGATTTCTAGAAATAGCACTGACAACAAATGCAATCAGGAGGGTAAACTGCTTTGTTCTCTTGTTGAATACTAACATCTCTAGTAGGACCTATCTAAAATGAGATACCTTCTTCTGCCACTACCTCCCAGCTCTTTTTTTGGATTGCAGGAGATGCCGGTGATAAGCACAGCATGACTTTTCAAAGGATTCTCTCCAGCTTCTATGTTCTAAAGCACTGGAAGAATTCAATGAAAGTTCTAATGTTTGACAAAACATCTGTTTGAGGGTTTGTTTTTCCAGAGAAATCAGTCAAAAGGAGGTGAGAAAAAGTTACTGTTACTTTATACTTCTGGAATGAGAACAGATTCAGTAAATAAAATTTTACATACAGTGACAAATACAAATATACAGTAGCTTTACTAGCTACTGCATACTGTCACTTAAAAAAAAAAAAAAGACTACTACATTCTTACCCACTCCCCTGACTGCTTTGTACTGCTCCCTGAATTATCCTTTCCCCTGGCAGAGGAATCACAGAGCTACCATGTAGTCTATACCATCAACTCTACTGGTCAATAGGGTATGGCAGGGGTTCCCTGGCTGCAGGAAAGATCCTTGGGGGCCAGCTAAAGTTAAATCAGCCATAAGGTTTCTCTCATTTGTGCAAGGAGAAGCCCCAGGATTGGAGAAGTAGAAAATGCCTCTAGTCACCATTACATCCCCCTCCATAGCTGTGCAAAGTGAAACTTGACCTCTGCTTAAGTTATGGACCTCTACCTATAGTTGGATCAATCTCTTGAGATTAGATTCCTTTATTTTGCTCTACACAGACAGAAATCAAGTAAAGAAATAATATTTAAATGTAGTTTCTAACATGGTTGAGTTGACCAGTATGGACAAAGTCAAATTAACATGTTTTTAAATGTCCTAGTTTAGAGCTAAACTGAGACCACCTTTTCTGTTCCCTCCCCCATCCTCTCTCTTTCACTCCCTGTCACTGTTTATACACATACATTTCTCTCTTTCTGATCTCCCCCCCTCACCCCCGCCCCTTTTCTTTGCCAAGTCGCTCCCAATCCAACACTGCTATTGTTCTCCTAACTCTCTGCTTGGTTCTCCCTAGCCCTGACACCTATTCATACTGCACACCTATGGTGAAGCTGCCTATGAGAAAGATGGGGGTGCTAACTATCCTGCAACTAGAATGAGCTGGGCCAGCCTCCGTGCAACTTACCTACATGATCTTCAAGCACCATCCCTTTAGTTAGGGAATCTTTCAAAAAGCTATTTTCATGAGTGCATTTTGAACTCACCAATTTTGCATGATGTGAAAATGCGCGCCTGAATGTATTCTCCTGTTGCTAGTGATTATCCATTTGCAGCATGCTGCAGGCTACAAATCCCGTGCAAATAGCTTCCAGAATTCAGCTTTGGTGAAAACTGAGACATTGGACACTTGGGACCATCAAAAAAAAATAATCCTTACATATAATGTTTTTTAAATGAAGATATTATGCGTGGAGGCAGTTAGGGGCATTATTATTTCTTAAATTAGCAGGAGAGATGAATTGCAAATTTAGTCTAAATCTTCTGCAAATGAAAAACTGCATTGCTTGCTTGTTAGCATGAATGTATTGCATGATAACGCTCTGCTGTATGCTATGTAGCATAAGGAGTTGCTAGGTTACACAGAGCATCAGGAATTCAGGGAACAATGTACTTATATCTTTTTCAATTTTGAAAAATAAAATAGGTATTGACATAAAATACAGTGTGGCACTGAAGTAATTTTGTAGTAGAGAGATCAGAGGAAGGCGGCCTTTCATCTCAGTGACAGCAGTTTACTTCTTGTTGTGACTTACAGAGGGCAATGGCGGGACAGCCCACCAGGATGTCAGTCTGAAGGGGAATGTTTACAGCTCCTGTACCCCAGCAACTGTTTCTTGAGGCAGGCTCTCCAAAGCCATTGAGCAGCTGCTGTTCTGAGCCATGTCAACTGGTCCTACAGAAACCCATGACAGCTCCAATGATGTATGGGCCTGGAATGGAAAAACCAAGCCTTTCATGTTCAAAGCATATCTGACAGGTCTACTGGAAGCTCTCAGCCTACTGGTGCTGTGCCTTGAGTTTTATTATTGTTGTTATTATCTTTCTGCTCATAGATAATGTAATAATTTACAGTCGGGCATTGTATGACCTGAATGATTGATGTCACTTGGGCATGAATAACCATTTCTGTAGGTTTAATAATGAACCTCTAGCAAGACGCAGCATGGGGGAAAACTCACACATAAAAGCAGCCTCTCTTTTGATATCCTGCTCAAGATGGTAAGCTAAAGTTTCAAGAACCTGTGGCTCATGTGTTCTGGGTATGCTAAAATTCTCCCTTGATGTACAGGGGAAATATGGACTAGTGCACAGACTCACTAGTGAAAACTAATGTCATGCTCCCTTATTTCAAACCTAGGAACAAGAGTCATGGTAGATGGGGACATGAGCATGGCCCCTCTTTATTATTAGCAGCAGCACGTTGACTTGTTTTTGTAAGTAAGCATGTTCTCACTGTTTTACATTTATACTAAGGGTGGAAGGACATTCTAATATTCTGGACAGTAAGAGGACATTAAGGCGATTATATCAACGTGAGCTGTGATCCACTAGTAGGTTATTGCCTTACAAAGATCCCCTGGACTCTACATAATATACACCGCACTCACTTTTAATATTGCTGTTGCCCCACTCCCAGCACTCCATAGAAAAACCCAAAGAGAATAACTGTTCAGGTCAGTGTGATTCTTAAGGCTTGGACACTGCGTGCTTTTAAAATGTCTCATTTGTCTGAAATCTTTTTTTCTCAGTAAATAACAGCATTTCTGTACTGTTGATGCTTTTCAAATCCCTCTTTTCAAATTACCAGCAGGTTTTAATTTTTTTTTTTAAAGTATAGAACAAAGCTTGCATTTTTGTTGATGTTTTCTTATGACACTATAAATTACAAGGGCAGTTCTTGAAAATTTTGCAAATTCTACAAGAACCCTAGAGTAAAATGCTGTTTTATAATTAGTGATGGGTGAATTTCAAAAGGATCAGGAGTTGGGTTCAGTTCAGTGAAGCACTGAAAAGTTGATGCTTCTCCAAAGCTAACCTGAACTACCAGCAATCATTAGGTTTATAAATCTCACACAACAAGGATTTCTGAAGAGGTTTGGTTACTTCCAGCATCCAATTAAGCTGTAAATACTCTTCTTCTGCAGGTGCAAATCAACATAGCAAAGTCAACAGAGCTATACTGATTTAGATCAGCTGAGGATCTGGCCCTAGAACAGCATTTCTTATCCTGTTTTACCACACGCTGCTTAAGATGGAATCTATAAATGCAACAGTAGACAGTGAGGGGAAAATAAAAAAGATCTGGATTAGGATCACTATAAGTGTTAAATATGGCTGTCTGGATGCAGAGTTATTTTGTTGCCTTTCTACTTACAATCAGCAAGATTGTCCTTTCCCCTATACCTCGTAAATCCCCCGTGCATGCTACATGCCCAGCAGATCCCAGTATTAAAGGGAAGAACAGCCCATACAGGTGACCAGGGACTGGACACAGACCCCACTCCAATATGCCAATCCCATGGTTCAGTAAGCATGGAGGGAGATGTCATGTATTGGTATAGACCAGTAAAAAATTAACAAGAGGAACGCCAAATAAGTCAGAGTTCCCCCGCAGAGAGTCTGCTCCTAACTCAAGGCAGTCTAAATTTAGAACTTAGCCCAATTTTAGCAGTTTAGACTATTTCTACTATATAATGCTTGAGTACCAAACAACATCAATGACATCCAGTGAAAACATGCACATTTTATATCCAGTGTATAACTTACTGTCTTTCTTCCTGCACTGACTTAATTTTTCTGTTCATCTGATAAAAGGTCATTTGAAAATGTTTTCTAGAATATAGAACATCAAATAATAGCCTGGAGAACATATAATCTAACTATTTTTAATTTTCAAATACTTAAGAACACAAATTATTTCCCAGCATTAAACTTTCAGTAAGACAGTAGTATTTCAAACTTAAGTAGTAACAGAAAATGACATTGTGTTGCTTGGTTTCCAGGGTATTTTTGCTATGTTTTAAAGTGCTTTTCTACTCTGAGAGGAGAATTTGTAAAAATGGTATCTTGGAGTGTATATTTTTCCATCTCTCAAAGACTTCCAGATCCAAATCTGAACACTTTACAAGTAAAGAGATTTTTTTTTCTAACTCCTATCAGACTTATTTGTTATGTTCCTTCTCTGCAAAGGGCTTGACATGTTCTCTGCAATATAGATTTTATTCAAGGAGGCTGAAGTAAAGTTAGCTGTATGAATGTATTTAATCTGTGCTATGTGTATAGACACAACACACTTACCACTTTTGTAGCTAAGCTTTGGTACTTAAGATTTCTATGAAGAGGAATACTTAGGTAAAAGGTGAAGGATCTGCACTAGCTGAAGAATAATCGGCCTATGTGCTGGGGTAGGAGTCAGGGGGTAGCACCATTCACAATCCTATGGGTCAATGTAATATCTTCTGTTAGAGACAATGGGCCAGAATTTTTTTCCCTCTACTAAGGAAAGCATGGGCAGCGGAGGAGAGATAATAGATCTATACATTCCCCTGAGACTGAAGCAGTTAGAAATGGGCTTCTCTCTGTTTTGCCTGCTGTAGCAGTCCCTTAGGCACTAGTGTGTTTCTTTCTTAACATACAAAGCCGGATTGTGAAACATGTTCGAGTGGATGTGGAGTGGGAAGAGGTTTCAGTGACCTGCCCCTCTCCTTCCAGTCTGTCACAACAGCAAACATTGTGCTAACTGTATTGGTTACAAAGCCACACTAACACAACTTTTTCATGCAGACAAGCCTTCAGCCACACTCCAAGCTGAAGTCACATGAGCCCAGGTCTCAGCCCAAATAATTAGGGAGTGGGCTGGACACATACTAGACTTTGGGCAGAAAGTCTGTGGAGACACCATCTCTTGTAGACCCTCCTCCTACCACCACCACAACCACCAGTGACAGAAAAGATAACAGAAAGATCCATGCATCAGGAGATCCTCCATCCCCAGCCACCCATGACCCTTCCCCAACCCTCTGTGTGGTACCATGCCGGGAGAATACTCAAAGCATAGTTCTGCCATGCAGAAAGTATGCACCCCTTGCCTGGGTCCCCAAATTCTGACTGTCCTTGTGCAGCAGAACTGCACAGTTTCCACAGTCCGAGACCCTCAGTAGCTGTGGAAGCAGGGGCAGGATTGGTCTCATAACAATAGTCCTGCAGAATCCTGAAACAATTTGTTTTGGAGCTGGGCAGATGCCGAGTTGAAAAACTGGAAGGTTGTCTAATATGCTGTAACAGGAATATAATTAACCCCCTGACACCTAGTTCATAGGGATGTAATGTACACACCACAATGCACAGAATCTGACCAGTTTAAAAATGTAGATTTCTAATTGAGTTACTGAGGGTGTTTGCCTTGCAATTCTACCTTCCCAAACAGGTCAACGATTCACACTTTTATTTACCTACCAGTGATAGACATACTGTAAATACTCAAATCAATCTGGATTTGGCCTTTCTGAAGTAAACTATTATACTATTTTAGATTATAATGCATGACACTCACCAGATTGACAGATGTGCCCTATCTAAGGTAACATACATACTTGCATATACCTGACTAACTACACAGAGTGTATATAAAGAGTTTGCTTTTTCATTTCAGCTGGAAAGGTGGCTTTATAAAGTTATTCATCAATTCCTCTAATCCCTTTCCAGTCAGGGTAGCAGCACATTGTTCCTACGTTTGAGAAGCATATATCTGAGCCATAACTGAGCTAGCATTACAGTAATACCAGATCCTTGAAATAGGCTTAAAAACCAAGAAAAATGTGGGGAAAAATTATATGTAAAGATGGAATACATAATGCAGACCTCCTGCAGTGAATTTATTAGGTTTTTAGAAAGAAATAGAAGATACAGGATAATAGATGGCCCCAGAGTGACTACAAAAGCAATAATCCGTGTGAGGGGCTCTGCTGATGTCATGAGCAGTGAAAGTGCAGGTCAAGGGGTTTTTGGACAGTGGTAGAGCTTTGTGAGTGAATTCAACCATGTGGCCATTCAAGCCAAGATCATCTAGTGGATTTTTCAAATTACATTCACTTCTCTCTTTCTTTATTTGAATTATGCGGAGAAATCCAGAACATGGAGCAAGAGAAAAATGTACATAAAGAAATGTAAATAGAAAAAAATAAAACCACTGTGCTATTTTCTTCCTTCTCGTGCCGATACACCATGATGTACATGTACCTTAGTGCCACAGCTTAGCAGCTACTCTACGTGAAATCAAAGCACTTGGCCATACTCCAGAAGCAAATCTATATGATCTGAATCACCTGAACAACCTCATTGACTTATACAATTTAGGACTGATTCATCCCTTCTGGCAGAAGGAGGTGGAATTTGTTAATAGTGGGTAGTGCAGATAAGGGGAGGGGGGGACATAAGTACTATTGATATTATATTGTGTTTAAGGCTCCATAGGCCCCTCTATGGGAAACTGCCTGGGGATTCACTGAATCAGCACATCCTTGGACATACACACTCCACCCTCTGCCCAGCACTCTTTCATGACTGTGCTGGTTGACTGCCATGCTTCCTTCCCAGAAAATCAACTTGAGGACATTACATAACTTCACACTTTCTCTGGGCAGACTTTTTGCCATCAGGAGCCCTTCCATTTTGGTTATCCGGCTTCTGCCAGAGTAACTTGGGGCTGCATCTAACCCACAGTTCTCTAAATTAGGACCTTTAAAGTCACAGTTTAAGAGAGTCATGTGATCTGCATGCCTATAGTTGGAGATACTCGTCTAACTTGCCTGCCTCTGTAGGAACACAACTGTAGTCTTCTTAGAGAAAACCATTACTTAGCTCATAACACAAGTGCATTGTATCACACATACCTATTATGCTAACTCCAACATGCTATCACACATTCCACCTGTAAAAGATAAGACAAGAACAGTAACGATTTCTGGCAGAAGCCAGTAATTTTAATACCATGAGATGGGTCCATATGTTAAAATACAAGGATCAATTCACTTCCTTTGGGATTTGCAATCCCCCTTGAGTAAGGAGCACAGGAGAGACTGACTGACTCAGAGTCACAATTTAGTCTTTGTACCCTTATTGCTTCACCATGAAAGTCAGCTGTGTCAGCCCTTTTCCTGGCACAGCTTACTGTGCTGGTTGTGGGGGTGAAGCCAAGGATCTGACCACTCCCTGAAGGTGTCCCACCTACTTTCCAACCATCTGTGTGGAAGGGAAATAGTAGCCTATGGGCTCTCCCTTCTATACTGTGACATATGAGGTAGATACCTGTGCAGAGGAGTCAGGGGCACCATATACACTCCCTTATGCAGATGCAGAGACTGGTCATAAGTGAGCCTTTATGCATCAGTGATCCACAAAAAATAGGCAATAAATTTTATTTAGGGCTAGAATAAAACAGTCCCATAAAAGATCTGGCAGACAGGCATATACTGCGCCCTGTGCTTCATGTGCAGTTTCACATTTGACGACCATTGGTTTATTCCGGTCATCTGGACAGTTCAGCTGGTTGAAAAAAGGCAAATGATTTCCCCCAAAAAAATATGAAAATTGTTTCCATTTTTCCAGGTTCAAAATGAACCCATTTGACATTTTTGGTTACATTTTCTGAGATATTTTTAAACCAAAACATTAAGATTTTTTTTGTCCCAATGCTATTTTTGACTAAAAACTTTTACACCCCACTCCTTCTTGTGGGCAGGGAGTAGATTATTACTGTTGTGGTTGCAGGGCAACTTAGGAAAGAGAAAGAGAACCGGGGTTTGGCTTATTAATGCCTTAATACAGCAGTTTTATTACCAAATGTATGTACTTCTTTGGGAGACGTAAACACCGAGACAGGGCTTTTCAAAACAGTCTACGTACTTTAGACAAGGATCTTCCCCTTAAATTAACAGAATATTTTTGTTAATCACTTACTGCTTTGAAAGGCTCAGGCTGAAAGCCATACCCATCTATCAGTCTTTTCATGCACATTTGAACACAATTGGAAGGTCACGATTTGGTGGATATGAAGCACTTGTTTTAATGTATAAATATTTCTATAATTTTTCTAGAAAAGGCTCATCCTCCCACCGACACACAGAAAGCCCCATGGTAGGAATAATGGAAGTATTAAAATAGTTGTGGAAGAAGGGAGGAACAGCCTGAAAGACATCCTCATTTAGGAATAGTGGACTACAATACCATTCACTAATCAAAATTTCCCAATAAGCAAATCATGCACCAACATTGCTAAACATAAAAGATCACTGTATTAAACCAACACATCCACATGGCAAAAAAAGTCATCACTACCAAAACCAGGCAACTGACACTGCAAAACAAAATATAATTCACCATATTAAAAGTCTAATTCCACATGGATGAACATCCACCAAAGGTAATGCTGAAGGAATGGTTAGCAAAGTAAGATAAACAAGAGAAGACAGGGCTGGGGTGAGAATCTGTCCCAGAGTCATGAAAGATTAAGAAAGAGGATCTCAAGAAGACGTGTATGGTCAATGTCACGTATAATAGAAAGATCAAGGACAAAGTTTCTTTATCAAATCTAAGATTTCACACAATCATTAATGACTTTTGTAAGGGCAATTTCCATGGTATGGAAAGGATGAAAGCCAGACTGGCGGGACCCAAAGAAATGGTTGGAGGTGAAGAAGTCTGGGCAATAGGAGTAGAAACCACTTTCCAGGAGCTTGGAGACAAAGCAGTAGAAGGAGACAAGATGATAGAGACATGGACTTCAGTGAGGATATTTTTTAGAATACTGCAAACAGTCACATGTTTAAATGCAGAAGGGAAGAAGCCAGAGAAGAGGAGGATTGATAACAGAAAGGGAGGCGTGAGGAAGGAAACAGAGGAAGTTGGGAGACATGACTAGATGTGGGTCAAGTTGACAAGTGGAGAGACTTGAAGTAGACAGAATTTTGTAAACCTCAGACAAAGTCACAGTGTTAGAGAACAAGATTGAAAAGTGGGGAGGATGGTGACAAAAGAGGGATGGAGTGAAGGGAAGAAAAGGGGAATAAAAAAGGAAAGTTTGAGGGTTTAAACAAAGTAAAGGTGGTAAAAGAGTTTTTGAGGTTTAGAAGCCTGGGAACAGACAAGAGAGGGGAAATAGAATGACTTGGCCACAAATAGGGCAGCACTGAAAGACAAAAGGTCAGACTTACAGTTGAGAGTTGGCAAGATGTCACATTTTGCATCACTCACCACCAGACTGGCACCTCCTCTTGGCCATTCTGAGTATTAGTTCAAGGCCAACACTGCTACATGTTGCACACCATCATTCAATCTCCGCCTTCTACCAGCAGCTCTTCTTGCAGCCTCAGGAACTGTAGCATTCTCTTCATGGCTCAGCTCTCCAGCTGTGTCAGTATCTGTGTTCCCCACTTCCGGGGGAGTTTAGCTACTAGTCCAGCCACTTCCCCAGCAGCAACTGTAGTCAACTGTCCTGCCACTGTCCCAGTGGCAAGTGGGGGTAGGACCAAGGTCCACCCACTACTCCACATCCCAGCCAAGGGACCCTCCAGACTGCAGTCACTTACTACATTCCTTTGCCTCTACTATTACTATAGTTCCCCAGGCCACTTCTCCATGGCAACAGCACCCTCCTCAGTCCCAGCAGCTCATCCACAGCTGTCTGCATCCTGTCTGCACCATGCTGCCTAATGTGCTGGGGTGTTATAGCCTACTTCACACAGAGTCCTCCCTTCTCGAGCCCCAGAGAGCTACTGACCCTATGCTGCCCTGAGGTTCTTTTTATATGGGGCCTGATTGGCCACTCCTCACAGCTCCTCTTCTATTGGCTGCTTTTCCTCCAGCCTCCCTAGGGCTCTATTAACCCACTACTGGTCTGTGTGGAGCAGATGTCCTATTACACAAGGTCACACGGGACTTCCTGAAGATGCAGCAGAGCAAGAACAGGAGCAGATATAATGAAAGCCCAGAAAAAGTAAAGGACATGGATGCTACAGGGAGCTTCCCTCCCCACAAGCTTACTATTCCCCAAGGACCGCTGGGGCTTCTGGCCGCTCCAGGAGATCTGCATTTTGCCCTCCTCCTCTCACAATGGCAGTGGCAACAGAGGCACAATGAATGGCTCCGGGAATAAGTTACAAGGAAGTGGTCAGTGTGCTGTCTGTCTCCCCCATATACTAGGCAGCTGCTGACTGGAAAGGAAAGGAACCAGTGAAGGTCCTCAGAGGTGGCAGGGGAGAACCAGGGACTTCAAATTGTGAGGATATATTCTCCTTCTGAACCATTAAGTATTGTTTTGTCTTGATAAGGCAATAATTAATTAATAACTGATTATTATTATTATTATTGTTATTGCAGAAAGAATAACAAATATCAGAGCACACTAAACTAGGTGAAGGGAACAAATCAGACACCAGGAACATAGGTCCTAGTGATTAGCATCAGTCATCAGAAAAAGGAAAATCTTAAGTGTGTGATAACAGGGCATTAAGGCATGACCACTGCACTATATAGAGATTTTCTAAGAAACTCACACAGAACTCTGGCAGAAGGTCTTCCCCTCTCAGGCTAACAAGTTTTTCTTGGTTTGGTTCTTCTACAGGTGCAGAAGCATTGGAATAGCGGGAAATAATCTGCATTGTTATAGGCATTATATGCTATATGAATAAAAAAAACACCATGAAATCTAAAGAAAACTCCATCAACCTGTGTCAGTGTTAATTCTTAACCTCAGAATTACTGGGTCCTGACACTGTAAGTGTAACCAGTCCTAAAAACACTGGAATTCCACAACCTTCTGATCTGCCCTAGTGAGAGTTTTTGCTAAGCAGTTTGTGCCTTTATAAAAGTAACAAAAAGTGGCATGTTTTTAATGACTATTGAAATGGGGTATGCTGCTGGGGAGATGAACCTGTAGGTATTGATATCCACATTCCTGAGTTGATATTCGAGTAAACAGCAGAATTTCAGTCTTTTTTTTTTTATGTTAGTCACTGGGGATGGCTGTTGACATTTTACAAAGCAAACTCTAAATGTACTTAACCAGATGAGTAAAACATTAAAATTAAAAATCACCCCCTTTTTCTCCAAGTGCCTTTTTCAAATGGCACAGAGAACTTTACACAAGCTACAGGAACCTCTACATTTAATTCATAAGGGCAATGATATTCACCGGTGCACCTCGCAGTCTGGTCAGGTATTGCTGAGTCAACCCAGTTGTGGGATTTTCCTTACTTGCTAACACAGTGCACAGGCCTTGAGATGTCATTATTTCACTGTTATGATATGGCTTAAACTGCTGCTGGTTTATTGCAGCTTGAAGCAAAGGTTTAAAAATCCCTAGCATCATATTCACTATTTTTAAAATGCAAACCTGAAGTGCCAATTTTTTGAGGAAGTAGCTTCCCTTGCATGGTGAGGTATTTTTTTCTGTACGATGTAGTCATTTTCAGTTATGTAAAGATTCAAAGATACTGAATTTCATAAAACACTGAAATCTAATTTTGTTTTCTGCAGAGCAATTGCACAGAATATCTCAAGCATGATATGCTGATATTTACCACCACCCATTTTCTAAAAATGCCATGCTTATGTTGCAGAGAAATATATGATATAGATAGATGCCTTATCACTTCAGCACATTGGTTGAGTAAGTCTACCATCCTGCCACCAGCAGTGATCAATATTTGAAATTCTGGAAGATAGTGAAAAAAGCACCACCATCAGTTGTATCATAATTTACCTACTCAGTTGTGCAATGTTGTATATTGGCTAGTAAATAGTTTGTAAATAGTCATGCTTCCTGTTGTTGCCCTAATCTGAATAGAACAGTCTGCATAATTAGTGTGATTCATCTCCTATTATCCACCCACCAGATAAATATTCTGAAGTTCTAGTCAACCCAATTGTACGATTTAGACCATGGACAGAACTCCCAGGGGGAGTGAAAGATGCGAGTGTGGACTGAGGGAAGTACATGGCCCTGAATCGCACCTGTTCTCTCATCTTAATTTCTCTATTAAGAATAAAGTTTTTGTGTACATTTCCTAGAAATGGTTCTCTTCAGCTTTCGAAGACCAGTCCTTGCTGACAATGAATCCGACTCCTCCAACATTTCTAACACCATCTCCCTTTCCGAGCCTCACAGCGCTTCCATCCTTCCAGTTGACTTCTGATGCTTTCTTTTGTTGAGTTTTGCAGATATCAAGGATGTCACATCTTATCTTTTTCTTCTCCTCCATCAGATGGTTTAACATTTCTTCCCACACCAGCGACCTACAGTTGTAAGTACACACAGCAAGGTTGTCCTTTTCCATGGTGGCCTGGCACCTGCTATTTTTAGCAGCCTCTTGTTGCTCAATTTCCTCTTCACCACCGTAGAATGGTTTGATTGACGTGCAGGGAACTGAGGCCCATTTACTCATGTATGCCTGGACAGGCAGGCATACGTACCTCCTCAAGCTTAGCTAGCCTTCAACCTCTGAGGAGAAGGAAAAGCGCTCTCTCTCCTCTGAGGGAGCAATCCCCCTCCCTGGCTTGGATAGTCTGACACCTTTGTAGCATACTCTGCTACCATAGGCTTAAGACGGCTAGGGTCACAATGAGGCGCTGAGGTAGGATTTGCAGTGGTTTATTTATGCAAACTTTGACATCCATCTACAGAAATTACTTTCACACTGTAGTTATTGGAACTAGTCAGTGGGTACAGGAAAAGAGGGAATTAGAAGGCTCTGGAGTCTATTCCTGGCTCTATCATAGACCCACTGTGTGACCTTGTTCAAATCTCTTGCCAGCTCTTTGCCTCAGTTTCCACATCTGTCAAAGAGTGGTAAGAATTTATCTACCTAGTATGGGAGATGTGGAAGTTAATTCACCAATGTTAATGTGATTTGCTTAGAAATTATTGGGCGGAAGGGACTTATAGAAATGCAAAAGATTGTACTGTTTGGGAAGGCGAGGGACGAGGGGGAAGGACCTACTGTTGGAAGGGAGAGGCCAAGAATAACTTCACTGCGTTTCCAATATTTTAAAGCTGGGCCTGTTTCCAGTTTTTTCCTTAATCTTGTTTTTTATTAGTTTCTAAATTATTTCCCATGTACAGTATTCTCTGCTATTCCCCCATGTTTTGTTCATCTAGCTCCACAACCTGGCTGCTCCCGTCACCTCAGCCTGCTAGTCTCTTTGAAGCACTCACTGGCTCCAACACTGTTTGATGCCTGCTCCATATTCTTGTAGCTTAAAGATCCACATCCTTGATGTGCAAGGCAAACGCCCTGTAGCTGTGTGCCTACTAAACCAGCCATCATGCTCTTGCTTTCTGAACACCTAGAGTATATTGGTGTGCTAGGGAGAAATTAATCTGGTGTAACTGGGGGGGGGGGTGTCAAGATCACTTCAAAAGAAATCTGCATGCAGACACCTTCCCTGCAGCAGCAACAGCATCCTCCCTTTCCCCCCTTGCTCAGCAAGCCACAAACTTGACCTTCCAGAGCATTTCAAGGATAGCGACTCTCTAGCCCCCTCCATTCCCTTCCTATAGAGCTGTGCCTTCCTCCTTCGGGGAAATCAGCTCTGGCTGGAACCAGCCCTCCAAACCCCGCACGCTGAGACGGGCAGACACAGGCAAAGGAGGGAGGCGGCTCATGAGCATACACATGACATCCCCAACGCTGACCTAATCCGAAGGCAGCTGTGGCAGAAAGAAAAGGAGAGGAGGGGGGGGGGGAGCAGAGGGGCGGGTTACCGAATTCATGAGCTGGAGGGGTGATTTGCATCGCTTCTGATGATTGGCTGCCTGGTGGGGGCGTGTGAGGGAGCTTTTGTCTGACTGGCTCGCAGGGGAAGAAAGGGTGTGAATTGAGCGAGAGGACTGAATGGTGTGTGGGGAGGCGCGGGGGCAGGCAGTGCTGGCCAGGCCCACTAGGGGGAGCGGTGCCCCAGTTTTGCCCTGGATCTTTCGCCTCTCGCGCCCCCGCACTCCATCCCCACAGTGCCTGGAGTGCCGAGAAACCTGTGATCCTCTCCACCGCGGCTCTAACGCCCCCCCTCTCTCTCGGCTGCCTTCCTGGGGGATCCGCTCTCTTCATTACAGGTTATCACCTCCGCAAATAACCCGAGTTTAAAAAGAAAAGTATTTCGGCAAAAGGAAGGGCGGGGATATAAGGAGAGGGCGTGAAAGAGAATGTGGACGTCGAGAACACATATATACAATATAACCACACACACACACACACACACACCACTAATCCACTCATATACTTTTCATTGGCAGGACTAGCTTTACAAGTCTTCCTACTGTAAAAAAAGACACAATCCCCAGACTCCTAAGCAGCGACCCTACATCAAGCCTCGTGATCCGGCGTCTCGTGCCCAATAGCCCCACACAAATACACATCCACACACAAATAAGAACACGCCCGTGTACACACACAGGCAGTCGGACACACCATTCAGACGAGATAAAGAAACGGTATAAAGTAATTCACCTCATGCGAGTGCTGGGCTATTTCCGAAGGATGCTTGCCAGGATGCCTCTGAAAGCTTCACCTGAAAGGCAAAGCAGCCACTTTTTCAAAAAGCAAACCCAGCTTGTCTCATTCGGTAAAAGAGGAAAGAGTTGCTTGGGGGGGGGGGGGGAGAGAAAGAAGCTATAGGTGCACTGTTGTATGTTTTCCTGTGTCTTTGGGATACACAGCTCCTCAGAAGCCGCTTACTTAGCTTGCATGGACTGCACACAATAGGCATAATTAAACATTGCATAGAAGGAATTACCTCCGGATTTACTATTCTGTTCAAATATTTGTTCTCTTTCCTTCTTGACATTTTCATGGGGAGGGAGGGATGAGGGACACTTTCTAGGAATTTAGTAACGAGGAGAACAGGAGAGTGATGCTTCAGGTGTCTGCCCGCTTTTATAGTGCATGTTTCGTTTCGTTTGCTACAGTTAATGTATGAGATCATCACTATTCATCATCATTATGATGAGATCTTACAACCATATGTAGGAAAAAAGGGGTGGACTTCCAGGTCAAATATGATTCTTTACACGCAAAAGCGATCACTTCCCCAGAGACATCAAAATCATTACATCCTCCTTCACTTTTATTTGGTTCTCATAACTTATTTATAATTTATATTAAACTCGTTTTCTTCCACTATTTCATCAACATATATTAGTGAAGTAGTAAAATAGTAGTTAAATCAAGCTTTGAAATTGCATAGGTAAGTCATTTAATTACAAAAATAACCTACCAAGGAATGAATACTTTCATTGAAGCGATCATTTGGAACACTTTGTGGACAAATAAAAATGCTTCACATTTTAAAAAGTGTGAATACGTGTGTAAAGTGCTTTTACGTCCAACATCAAATATTAGTTCACGGGAATATATCCATAATGTAGCAGAATTATTCTCACGTTCCCATTATTATTATAAAAATAAGTAAGCAATTGTCAAGAGGAAAATGTAGAAAACTGAAATTGACACCTAAAGTGAATCAGGAGTGTGACAAACGGTTTATAAAGTGATTATTGCCTAGTTGTTACTTCGACGCTTTAAAGGAGAAAAGTGCAAAATACATCAGACTCCTACAAGAAAAAGAAAAGGAAAAGAAAGAAAAAATTCTAAATTATTCATTTAATTACTCTCTGGAATCCAGTTACCTAATATTTTAACAAGGCGCTATGTTTGTCCAGAAGCCGATCTAGAGTTTAAATAAGAGGATTTGAGAATAGTTAAACTTGGGAAATTTTCTTCTGTAGCCGCCCCTCTTCGTCCTCCAAAAAATAAAGATAAAATTCAGGACGCGTGGGGGGAACTACTGCTCTACTACGGAGGGGAAAATATGGCTCCAAATAACATGACTGCAGCCCCTTTATTGCGTTTTAGCCCTTTTATTGCCTTTTAATTTAGCAAAAACAAATCTCGGCAATCTTCTCTCCGATGTCTTGATTTGTACAGATTCAGAGTCACCAGCCAGCAAATGTCTCGGGTTACCCACCCACTAAACCTCATTCGCACATATGCAGACACGTAGGTCTATACTTTAAAGATTCCAGATGCATGGAAATAATTGTAGTAATTTCTAGGGGAATGGCACATGACAAGAGCCCATTGCGAGGTGTGGGTTTGGGTGCAGTAATCCAGGTTGCTGTTTTCCTTCTGTGGTGCTGAAGTCAATCATCCCACTGCAACACACACCTAAATGTGGGGTCTTTTTGTCCCTCTTCCAGGTGAAAATCAAGGAACCTAATAAGGGGTTAGGATTTCTGACTTTAAAAGTAACATTCTGTTTAATTAGAACTTCTCCGCAGTGAAGGGGAGGGAAATAGATCAGTGAAGGTGGGACTTAAATAAAACATCATCCTGCGGAGGCAGAGGGAAGCGGTCATGAGCTACCTTTAAAACAAACAACCCACCCCTTTATGTTTTGCTACTGCAGAAAACATCCGGGGGTAACGGAGGACACCCTCTGAGGTCTGCGATACTTTCTCGCTTCTCCCTCGGCTTCAGAGAGGGGTAGCTACAGACATTTTGTTAAACCCTGCAAAAGAATGAAAGCTACTTGGCATGCGTCCGCTGTCTCGTGCAGTGTGTTGGAGCCAATTATAAGCAATTGAAGCAATCATCGCTGTTACAGGAGGCGGGGGCGGGGGGAATTTCAAATAGGAATCCTATAGCTTTAGGACGCTAATTTGGGGAGGAGAAGCACCTACCGAGGTTGTACGGGGGGGGGGGGATCTATAGCATCAGTCCAACTTTGTTTACTTTCAAACCCCCAAATGCAGTTTAGCTGACACCCGCCGCCCCAAGTCCACTTCTTAGTTTGTCCCGTACAAGATTCAAATAAGGGCCAAAGGCTCGATCCATTAACCCAGGGGGTTCCTAACTGGGACTGGACCCCAGGAGCATGAGCAGAGGGGCTGTAGTTTCAAAGCACAGCTGCGAGGAATGGGGCTTACTGGGGCGGGGAGGGCCACACGTCTCCTAAATCAGAGAGGTGGTCTTTAAGGTGCCACAGGACTTTGTTACGTCTCCTAAAGGCTCGCTCGGACTGCGGCTGCTGCTGTTCTAGGAGCCCAGGATCATGGAGCCAGAGCGGGGGTCAAGGCAGGAAGACGAATAATGTGCCTACGATGTTCAAGAGGCTTCCCTGCCAAGAATTCTCCCCTTATTCCTCCTCTTCAGCTTGAGATGGGGGGGGGGGGAGAGGATTAAAGCACCGGTGTCTTTCCCCAAACAGTTTTTTAAAAAATTAGTTGCAGCAGAGGGAAATATGGAAGAGGGAGGAGGCGATGGCAATTGTCACAGCAGAGCTACAACCAGAACACGAACGTATGCAAGAATCAAAACAAGCCAGTTCCTGCCAGATCGGTATATTGCAAGCTACTACCAAATCCCCACCACCGCGACCCTGTCACCCTCTTCTTCCACTGCTAGGCGGAAAGGTCGCAAGGTTTGCCCGCCGCCCAGAAATTCCAAGTGCAATTCCTCCGCGCAGTGGGCCATCTGCGAATGCAACTGTTCAGGGGCTGATCCCCATCCCTTTGAACGCAAGGGCAGGCGCCTTTGACTCCACACGGCTAAAGATTAGGCCAAACATGCGCATTTAACCCTTCTTTTACTTCCCAGGAAAACTGCTCTGATTCTGTGAAACGTTTTTAGGTCCTACTCCATCCTCTGCACAAAATCTGCGACCCGGTGATGTCAGAAAAGAGTTGGGAGAGAATATTTTTAATCTGGTCTTTTAGAAGAACATTTAGGAGCTGATGGGGAGAAAAAGCACCCAGTAGCTGTTGAGAAAATACATTTCCTTACTCTTTCACTGTACAGAGTATGTTACATGACTAACATTTATGCTACCAGAAGGGAAATTGTACATTTCTCAGTGTGGAAACTGGCTATGTGGGATAAAGAAATAGCCTTTGGTTTCTGGGAAGGATCGCTTAACTCAAGGTATTTATGTTCCAAGCTAGCGAAAAAGTTGGGGGTTTAAGGTCTGTATTTTGGTGAGACAAAACATACATTGAATTACTTCTAGGCGGTGTACTAACTGAGACATATTAAATGGATACTTTGAGAGATTTAACATTTTTACCCTTATAAGGTGCAAAAATAGATCCAAAATTTGTATTTACAGCAATCTGATTGCAAAAAGATGACACGAAGTTGTTTTGTTTGTTTTCACAAAGAGATTTCACTTATGTTCTAACTTAATTTCAAATTAACTTTAAGTCTAACAGGCGGCATATTAAGGCTTTTATTTTTAAAGTGAAAGATCCTAATATCTGTAAATAGTACAATAAAAAGGATCTATTTTACCCTATAAAGGAGTTTCTTACATACACTTTTCAAGCTATTTGTACAGTGTCTGAATAATTGAACAGATAACTATGACGCCCAGTGCAAAGTTGTGCTTTGCTGGGTGATATTGAAAATCCATGCCAAATCACCTGTGTCTTGTTCTTCATAATTCTTTCAGTTTATGACTCCTGAAAACTGCGTAGCCCATAATTTGTCCAATATTTGCTGTGCTATTGTAAAAAAAAGCTCACTCCCAAATTTAAGTCTTGTAACAGTAAATATCATCTCATTGATATAAATGCTACAAGAAAGCCTGCAAGATTCCCCCCCATCCCTGAATTTTGAGACATCAATTCATTATATTTAAAAAGAATAAAAGATGTAAAATAAATTATGGCTAATATAAACTTTCACATAAAGCTGATCTGCTCCCCACACTGTACTTCAACTATATAATAACCCCTATAATTGTCATACTTTTCAAACTTTTTTATATTAAATCACATTTCCAAATGCATAATAGACATATGAGGGGCACATTTAGAAAGCAGCGAACAAAATGTTTAGCTTTATGATTGAAAATATTCCCAGAATAATTTGGAAAGTTTTTGAAGCACACAATAATTAGGTTGGCATAATAAACATTGTAATTTTTTTTTTAAAAAAGATGGTAGCAAAAGTACAGAATATTTTGCAAGAGTTACAATTACAAACTGGACAGCACAGGGTATGCAGGATTGTAAATGGGACCGCAAACTTAGTATTCAGTACTGAAAATTGTTCACGTTGTTGAAACTGCTATTCACAGATGAATTTCATAATCAATGCAATATTCAGAATAATTAGTGCTGAAGATGGCAAACATCTTCATTTAAATTAAAACATGTCAAATATGCAGACATTTTGCAAGTCACAAAGCACAAAATATTCAGTGTGTTTAAATTTTACTGTTCTTTGGTTTTGTTTTTGCAAAAGTTGTAATTGTTAATACAAAACAAATTAGAATCTAGAGATTTTTGTTAGCTCTTCTGTACCATTCAGAACACCTAGACTGTGTGTCTGCTGTAAATCATTGTTTCTCTCAAGTAAGATTTAACAAGCTAGTGTAGGAAAAGCTCTATTCACATCCAGCACTTCTAACAGGTATGGTAACTCCATCTCACATAGATGAACACTTCATGGAAAGTTTCTTTGTAGGACCCCAGACACTGTGTGAAGTAAAGGAGAGTTGTACTGGCTTCTCCATGCCTTTGGAAATGTTTTGTTACAGGAAACCTAAAGCTTGTGGAAGTTCATGGGAAAGGTCTGCCATGTCAGAATCATGTGCTTTTGGTATTGGCTTCAAAGTATTCAGTCAAGGAATACATGGCTGGTTGAGTTGAGTGCATTAATACCATTCATTATTTTGTAATTTTCTCTTGACAACAGATGGTTCATTTCACAAATTATGCAATCGAGGACTATCTAAGATGTGGGCTATGATAGTATCCTTGTGGTTGTCACTTTCCTCCTGTTGTCTCCATAACTACCATGATTCTTTTCACCCCTTCTTGCACACAAGTCATTTAATGAGTGACATTTTTAGGAGTAATTTGACTACAGTTTGTTTTCACTTCAGCCAAAATTCTGATAAATTCATTCTCAGGTTACTAGTGACATACACATCCATTGACAATAATAATGGCTCTTCTCCTCATGCAATATCTCAGAGTTCCATCGTAAGAACTAGAAGATTTTTTTCACCTAAAATAGAGCAGGAAATGTCAGTATACTGCCAGTCAACACATTGTTATTTCATCTGATTGCACACACTAACTGGAATCGGAGGTCAGCCATAGCTGGATGGGAGTCCTTCATTGGCAACCCAGAAAGCTGCAGGAAGTAGTTTAGAGATTCAGTAAGTGGCACTCTGGAACAGTACTGAATTAGTTCCCCATATGATGTAGCAGATATTGTGTTGCAATTGAGACCTCAAGTGAGGTCGTTACACTTGTAACTATTAAAAATTCCATGGCATTTTTCGCGAGGTAGGGGCAAATTTAAGTGAGAGTAATTACATTCTATCTTCAGTAGTAACAATTCCCTTTGCATATGATTGTTCTTCTGCAACAAACTGTTGCATACTGTGGTCATCTACTGTTACAAAATTGTTGTGTCCCAACACCACAGTGGTTGCATTTCAGTGGTCATTCCTTCCCTTCATCCTATATAGCTTGTGAAGTGCTCTGGGTGGAGAGAGCTATAACAATGTAATAAATACCAAACCTTCACAAGAATACTGAGGGCCAGACCTTAGGCCCCTTTTCCAGCTGCTTTGAACTGCTCAGGTATCACAAAAGCAACTGGAAATGCTGCAGATGGCAATTTTCTTAGCATAGTTGAATTCCTTTGGTGGTAAAAGCTGGTGTGCCCAGCTCTATGTCACCCATTCCCAACCCACCCAGGTAAAGAGAGCATGTTAGGGGTATGCTGAAACTATAGGGACCTGGCCAGTGCTCCTGGCACTCTGGCAATTCCTGGTCGGTCCAGGCTCCTCTAATTGACCCCTCCCTGTCCACCAGGTGTCCGCATCTTGAGGAAGTAGAAAAATGGCTTTGGGCCTGTGCTAAACATAACTTGGCTGGGTCCAAGAATCAGATTCAGGATATTTGTCATATAGCTGGGAATGAAAACCCTGTGTTTCATTAGGGGTTTTTATTATTAGTAGTAGTAGTAGTATTAGTAGTAGTAGTATATTCTGACGTGTTTTCAGTGGAAAGAGGCACACCGGAGAATGCAATACAAACTGGCTACTTTACTATTAAACTTGGGACATTTTACCATTTGAAATAAACAGACACCAACCTCAAAATACAGTAAAAGCCTTGATATCAGGCATGTTGAGGAAATGGGGGATGCCGGCTAGTCAAAAAATCTGGTTAACTAACAGTTATACTTACCAATTTTCAAAGAATTAGAATACAATAAAAATAAAGTATAAAATAGTATGCAGGTACTCACCAATCCAGTAGTAGCACTGCACTGTGGAGTGGTTGGTTTCTTGAAGCACTTAGGTGCAGGTAAAGGTAAAGGTAAAGTTTTCTATATAGTAGGTTGTCATATGACACTACATATCTCTATGGGTAGTGCATAGCATACATGCAGATCACTAAATGTACACTTAACACAAACTATTCAGAACAATTTAATCTTTCTTTAGTTTTTCGGAACCTACTTCAGGATCTTGCAGTGCCTCAGCATCATCATTATAAACACCAATCATCATTGTAGATGTAGAAGGTATAGGAGATTGGACTGAATCTGTAATGACCCCATGACAAACCCTGGAAACTGCCTTTTTGAATAAATCCCTGGTATCAGCTTGCTTACTTGTCTTCTGCCTCTTTTGCATAAAAGTAGAGTGCAGAATGTGCAATTGCATAACCTCCTGGGCAGTCCTAGTCCCAGTTACTAGATTGTATTGGGAGATACCAGAAATGCCAGTTAATATGGCTTTCCAGTCGATTAAGTGCCAGATAGCACAACTTTTAGTGTATATAGATGTTGAAATGAATATAAATATACAGCTTTTGGTACTGTAACATCAAGGAATGAAGGTAGCTAGTCAGAACGAGTAAACAAAGACAGCATTCTTAGCTGCTGGTGGCTATTAAAGAATGTTTACCACTCACATCAGAAGCTGCATCAAAGACAGCCAACACAATCTTGTGTTTGTTGCATGGGCCAAACACTTGTAAGCGTCTTATTACTACTTGTCTGAGGTTCTCTTCATTCAGTTGTGAAAAGCAAAGAGCTTTTATAAATTGTCCCATTACAGGAGCACCAAAATCTGTGCAAGATCTTTTCTTTCTAATATTGTTTTAGCTACAGTAAAAGAAAACTCCACTTTCCTTTAATGAGCTGATCTTGAAGCATCTCTGAAATTGTCTGAAGCATTTCATTTGGCATAGTGTTAAGCAGTGACAATTTCAGAAGTGGCAGTGCTACTTTGCATCATATCGCCTCATTTTTCCATAGAGATGTAACAATGGAGCACCCCAGGGACTTCTGGGGACCCTTTCTTAAATTTCCACAGACAGATTTAAGGGAAGGTTGGGCTGAGTTCCCTGCTTCCAATGGAATTCAGCTCAACTCTGGACTCTGCTAAATAATCCTTGCTAGAGATTAGTTTTATTCCTGGGGTTATAAAAATACTTCAGAACAAAAAAATATTTTCCTTGGGCATGCACAAGACTACAAAAATGACAAGTATTTTCTGAAAGTTCTCCAGTCCCTTTCCCCCTGGCCAACTAAGTTCTCCTCATGGAACATCACATGAATTCACTAGGGTTTTCAGGAACAAAGTAGAAACATTTCCAGTAAATGCACTTAATATTACCTGATTTACCATTTGATGCTGCTGCTGCTCCCTTACATTATGGGTATGAGGAAACATTTATGCATACAAGGGAAAACAAAAGAATATATTCCTCTGTCCCTCATTCCTCCACACAACAAGCACATTCACCCTTACCACAGCTTAAGTGGGGAGAGGGAATTTGTGAGGGACCCACTAGTCCAAATATTGGCATCATACTCTTGCCCTACAGTTCTGAGTGGCCCTTTGTATATATTAGTTACTTTTTGTACAGCTCCTTAAGCACCAAGTACTTACAAAGACCAATTCCCTTTTTCAAATTAATTCAGTACCCATGAAAGATACTAGGACTGACAGCTGTGTATTCAAACTGTTTATCCCCAGAATGGGTATACCACAGGCAGTGCAACATCCTTCCACAGCCTACCACTATGCCTGGTGTTTTGACCTGGGAGGAGTACCTCCAGAGATGAGGAGGTAGATTTAGACTCCATAGGCCAAATCCAATTGCTACTGAAGTCACCGAGCATTTCCACTGACTTCAAGTAGAGTTGATCATGCCCCATGTTCATTCAGTTCTTAGCCTTTGGGCTGAGACTTATATCGGTGCTGGTTATTGCCCAGATGTGGTATTTATTGTGATAAGGACACCCATTTCCTAGGAAATGAACTGAGTTCAACCAATGATCATTGAACAGGTATCAAATGGTGATAGCTGGGCTGCCCTGGGTTGGATTTGCACAGGCCATCGTGAGGCAAAAGGTGCTATATTACCAGCTCTCCAGGCCAACCAGTCACCTTGCCATTCTGAGAGAATCTGGAAATAAAATAATAAAATAATATATACCTATCTCAGAGCTGGAAGGAAGGTCATAGAGGAGTCCAGTTTCCTGCCCACACTAGCAGGACCAAGTACTGACAGATTTTTTTTTGACCCAGATCCCTAAATGGCCCCCTCAAGGATTGAACTCTCAACCCTAGGTTCAGCAGGCCAAGGCTCAAACCAGTGAGCTATCCCTCTCCACGCATAATTAAAGTTGAGGGAAAAGCAACCTTTCTATGCCTACCTCTGCTTCATGAAGTAGTTGCAGCATTCAGAGTTCCTGAGTGGATTCACTCACTTACATTCCTGACACAGCTCTTAAAAAAACCTTGCCACTTATTGCCTGACAGCAAATATGCCAACAGTCAGCTGATAAATAAGAACTTCTGTGAAGAGTGACAGGACACTAACCCTGTTGCAGATTGTCTGCCTGGCAGACAACAGTGAAGCATGTTTCTAGACAGAGGAATTGGAAGATTTATTTACTTTTTGAAAATCGTTGTTGTCTGGTTACCTGAATTCTGAACTAGAACAGACATTTGAAGGCTCTTTTCTAGTTAAGATTTGTATTTACAATTATTTTTAAAAACATGCTTACATACATAGTACAATGTAGTTAGCAGTACAACATTAAAAAAACAACTGTAAGCATATGAGTAATGTCATTGACTTCAGTGGAACACATGCATGTACCTACCTTCCTGAATAAAAGCCCATATTTCTAGGAAGAAAAACTAGATGAAGAGCAGAAAGTTGATAATGGGAGACAGACTTGTCTAGTGGCTAGAAGAGAAGAGTAGAGTTACACCGGCTGAAGATCTGACTCTAGGACTTAGAACTTTTTGTATCTACTTATAGCTATGTAGCTTGCAAACTTTGTCATCTTAAAAAAATATTTCTTAAGAAGAGATGTTTCAAAGGTTTAATCAATTTTGGGGTGTCTAATTTTAGACATTCAGATCCTGTTTTTTCACTTTTGTCAATCTCACTGATGTTAGTTGCAGTTGTGAGTGCTTAACACCTCTAAAAATCAGGTCCTGGGTGTCTAAAGTTGGGCATCCAAATAGAGGAGAATTTAAAAGTTTTTTTTTAAAAAAAAAACACACCTGCCTGTACCTCAGTTTATTCATTGGTAGACTCAAGGGCAAACAGCAGATGTCGTGAATACCTAGAGAAGGAAATACCTGATTGTATCACTTGGAGAACCTTGCAACTGAAGGAGGCACTTGCCAAATGAGGGGCAGGCCTCAGGGGCATCACTAGATGAAACAGGGGTCTTTCCAACAATAATGAAGGTGCCCAATCCGGAGACATTTCAGGTGAAAGAAACCAGGAAATGTAAAGAACACCTATTGTGATGTGGGATAAATTAGAGAAACAGACTGTTGATAGGAGAGAAAAGGTTTCCTTTAAAGGAAGAGAAAATGCCATTTGGCTAAAAGAAAAGGCTGTTGATGTTCAGGATGTAGATGGATTTAGAGACTCAAATAAAGACGAAAAATTGCTCTGACCCAGTGAAGGGAAGGAGCTGAACCAGGGATGTCTGATAGAACCTGAAGCCTGTAAAGAAATCAAGGGCCTTTGCCATTCTGGTGTCCAGTATTATCTCCAGGTGTGAAAGGACCTGAAAAGGGAAATAGATGAGAACTATCCTGATTGCAAAGCAAACTGGGACGCTTGATACTGCAGTATCTTGTCCTGCAACCATTTCAGTAAATCTGGATGAGGATGTGATTGCTTTAAGTAGGTCTGCACTTGTGGCAGTGTGTAGAATAGAGACCCTGCACACCCAGTTAGCATGGGTATAAATAGTGTGGATAATGAGGCATGACGTAGGTGAATAGAGCACTTTACATGCCTGAACTCCAGGGCATATGCCCTACACTGTTCTCTATACTGCTATTTTCAGTTGTGTAGTGTCCTGCTGCCTCCCCACTGCCAGAGCATTTCCCCACTTCAATGAAAGGCTCTGGCGGCAGGAAAAGCTCTGACAGAGGGGAGGCATTGAGGAGCCTTTCCCTACTACCTCCCACAACTGAAGCCTTTTGCTGCTGCATGTAGCTACGCATCTCAGTGACAAGAGAGGATAGAGCCCGCTTTACTATGCCCTGTAGCTTCCAATGCAGTACCTGTCTTCCTCATGTCACCATTTAATTGTGAACACAGTGTTAGGGACAGAGATCTATTTCCCTACCCACACTGATGAAGGTTGGCCACCAGAACCATTAGGACCTTCCTGAAGACAGGAAGGTCAGGCAAAAGACCGAAGGGAGCTATGACAATCTAACAGTGCTGTTTGGGAAACATGCCAACAGCCAAGTGGATGGGGATGTCCTGCAGCTCAGCTGAGGAAAGAAAGTTGCCTCATAAAACAGACAGGAGAATAAGCCCAAGGGATTCCATTTGAAAGCTGCATTTGCAGAAGTTCAGGAAACAGAGTCTGAGGATAGGCAAGTATGGTGTTGGGGACTGTGCCCTTAAGGGCTGAGCTTCCCAAAACAAGAGAATGGGCAGAGCCCTCTGAAGCTCGCTGTGCACAATTAATGGTAACCAGACAGAATAAAGCTGATCTCTTGCAAGCTCCATCAGTAATCACGGAGTAATCATGGCACACTATGTTGTGCCAAAACTCTCCCTGCTTCAGTGTCTTCCTTTCCAAGGGTTTATCATGTTTTTCTGTACTCCATTCTAACCTTGTTGACTTACTAGTCAGTCTCAGCACACTCAGATGTGATAAGACCCTCCTTCAGGATAGGCGGGGAAGAGGCTGCAATGTTAAAGTGTTGCCGCTGCAGCACCTTGAGGGTCCTTAAAACACTGCCATGGCAAATACCCATGAAAAGTGAATTTTAAGTACTCCCCCACAAATATTTATGCAAAGCGAGTTTTAATTCCACTTATCACAAAGCTTCATGCCAGTAATTTGATTATAGTTACATTTAGTCACTCAGAATACCACGTGATTTCAAACAGCAATCAGAGTAAATGATACTAATGACAAGCTGTTAAATAATTTTGAACAAATAAATCTAAGAAAATTGCAATTTGTTTGCAGAAAATAGCAAATTTAGAATAAAATATGTTAGGAATATTCCCTCTTCTACTTATGAGAAATATAGACACAAGTGGTAGTGTTTAAGACATACTGTATATAAGACATAGCTAACATTTCCTTCTGGTTTTGTGGGGATGCTTTATTTATTTTACTATAGAAAATGTCAATATCAATATAATCTTTCAACCAGTTCCTTCACTTTTGGCTTGGCTTCCACTCCTTTTCCAGGATGGGCAGCCATTTGCTGTCACTACCAAATGGACTGAAGCATTTTGAGAACTATTTTCATGTCATTCACAAAAAGGCAGTAGGGATGAATAGCCAGGAAAAGAGCTATGCACCCAAATCAAATAACTTATGCCAAAATAACACAAGGACAAGTGATGAAGGAAGGAGGTCCGAGTTTCTAAAGAACATCAATTTAAATTCACCAATTTATACAATGTAGTGATGATTTTATATAAAATATGTAAGGGCAAGTGAACTCGCGCCCATGTGATTTAGCTGCTACAAAGACTATGGATACTAAGGGGAGACAGACACTTTCAGGTGTCCTGACTCATTTTAAAAGGCACAGACTTTTCCAACACTAGCCAACAAAATGTCTCAAAGCCTTTAAAAACATGATAATTGGCTTTTGGAATATCAAAAGCTTTCTTCCTCTCTGAAGTAAGTGATTAATTGTTTTTAACCTGGCTAAACCCAACATCAAAATTAGGTTGACTTTATAACGATAGAGTTGGTAAGTATTTCCCCTCGCCCCAGGTCAGAATGATACCTGTGTGTCATGAAGGTACCCGCAAAGGGGATGGTCTTGACAAAGGAATTTTATGGGCAGGAACAGTCACAGCCAGCGCATGTAGAGAAGACAAACCTGGGAAGAATATGAGAGCATTTACAGGCTGTGAATATGACTGTACTAAAAGCTCAGCTGAACTGCTATAGCACTGCTTGAGTCAGTAACAAATTGAAGCACTTTATAAAATTTGTAGCTCTTCAATAATTTTGAATCACTCTAAAGTGCTCGTGCTCCAACCCATATACTCTTTTCTTAACCACTGCAAATATATAAAAAGCACATCATCAAGATGACACTAATCAGCCCATTCACTCTCAGGTGTGAAATTGTTCTGTATCCCCCCAACACACCTTGTTTTTATTATTTACCATGCGCAAAAAAATGGTCATAGGGCCACAAAGGAAAGATATATATTTTCTACATCCCCATGTAAGCAAAATTCTATAATGTTTTTAGATACAAATATTCTGAGCTATTTTATGCTGGGCTGGCTAAGCGAACATCTGATGGCCTTTTAAACAGTCATCCCATGAACAAGAGGAGAAACAGGAATGGGGTTAAATGAACCTGCAGGTGTATTCACTTTAATAGTATAAGTGTTTTGTGTGGGTAGTGAGGGCAAGAGAAAAGGTATTCATGGAACTGTAAAATGACTGTGTGTACTAAGACATACTAGTATATATTAAATCATTTCCCCATTACCCACACCACACAGCAGAGAGCAGTATTGAATTGTGTAGTACAGGTGTTCATAACATATACATATACATTTCTGCAGGTGTATATCCACCTTCTTCTGCATGCAGTTACTGTGCACATATATGCAATTCTGTCCTTTGTAAATGTTTGTTTTAAATTATTTGCATGTGCAGATGTGATACTTGTGCACTACACAAAGAAGCTGATGGACCTCAGTCCTTAATTTATGCATATCTAATTTTAATACAACTATTTTTCTTTTACTGAAAATGTATTCCTTTTCAAATTCATCAAACACACAAGTTCAAATTCAGATTTCTGTCACCAGTTGGAACAATCTATTCTGTCAGTCTGATCCCCAAACCCCTCAGTCTCTCATTGGCACACATTACAAAACCCCAGCACAGATTGACATACAAGTTTGTCTTTGCCCAGTGGCTCTGAAACAGAAATGGTTATTGAGCTGCCTTGCCAGAACCGCAGAAGAAACTTCTGACATAGTTCAAGTAATCAGATAAACTAGGTCAGCAAAAATGAGCAAGGTGAGCCAGTTGCAAACTAAATGGGCAGAACAGCAATAAGTAAGATCGCTTGGAGGGCATATGCACAAGAGTTCAAATCTCCAGGGAACAGCTTCATGCAGCTCTAATCAATTTTTAAATGTGCTTACTTTCATTTTTTGTAACTAAGTTCAAACCTAGTATTCCACAATAATTTTGTAACTATTTATTTGCATTGAAAGACACAATAAGCCTGTCATTAAATTGCCAACACTTCAATTAAGATTTCTCTTCCTTTATTAAAATTAATCAGACTCCTTTCCTTTTGATTCCAATGGGTCTATGCAGTCATGCATTGATGTGCATACCTGAACTGCCTGTTTATATTCCTGGGGTTCTGGGCACACAACAGTAAGAGGAAAAATCTCAAGTGCCAGAGAGATAGATAGAGTGAAAGCTGGTTTCAGATTGGTGTTCACATTACTATACATGCAAGTTAAAATGAAAAACAGGAGGAATAGGTGATCTGGGGAAGATGCTCCAAGATGAGGACTGGCAGCTCAAGCAAACAACATTCCACGGGCATCTGCAGGCAGTTTAGCAGCATCATTAAGGATTAACCCACAGGATTAAGGAATTACAATTCTCTCAAATCTGTATAAAGAAAATCCTAACAGCCTCAGAGGGGAAATGGGCAGGAAGGGGTTACTATGGTATGGAATAGCCATGCCATCCCAATTCTAATAATTCTTTATCTAAGTGGGAAAAGTATGTGCATTGGCCCAATGGAATGCATATATATTTGAAGAAGATCTTGGGGGGGGGGGGGGGAGAGGAGAAGACTAGTAGATTAGTGGAGAAGTCAACCAAAATAGAAATCAGTGAACATTCCATTTGCAGCCTGACTTCTCCTTCAGTCCAAGTCACTGGGGATGTGGCAAGTGAAAAAGCAAAAATTAGGAGGAAGAGGAATGTTCTCCCTTGCCTAAAATCAGTGTTTTAATGCATTTGGAGACCACTGTTTAGAGCACTTCCTACCAAAGGATGCTTCTTCTGTGTTCAGCTTTAGAACATTATGTGTTAATGTACATAAATTCCGTGTTAGTCCCAAAGGGACACTTACTTCATTTGAGCTGCTGTTCATGCTAACCTTTTTTTTGGGGGGGGGGGGGGCAAAGGAGGGACATGGGGAGGGAGAGCGTCCATTTGTCTGTCTCCTTCACTTGGAACTCTAACATAAACACATAAGAATTCAATGGTAGCTGTAACTGTTCAGCACCTTTGAAGTTCAGGTTACTTTTATAGATGCTCAAATATAGATTTAAGAGGCTAGGTTCAGATACCAAGGTTTGAAAATTTTGAGCTAAACCCCTCGCCACATGTTTCTCCAGCTATATAATCAGATACTGATATTTATCCACAAACCTAACACAATTTACATTTCTAATTCAGGGTCAGTACAATTCTGTCAGTTCAGCAGTGGAAACAATTTTAAACATTTTTTTAATTGACTGACCTGCTGGAAATATATTGAAGTGATTTCATTACTTTAAAACTTCCTTTAGAAAATTCATTTGTATGGTGATAACCACTCAGTTACAACAGCACTGGTCTATTTTCAGTGCTCACCTTTTACCATATTTTTTTCTCCTTCATTATCTTCCGGTTAACATTTTACACCAGGTAACAGCCAGCAAAAATTAGCCAATTATGGCTAGTTATTGTGTGCTCTTCATCCTTAAAGGGACACTGTCAACATGAAATCTAATCAATTTGTTTGAAACAAAGGTAAAAGGTTTCAGATTTTACACATGCCCATGAGTTCCACGGTCAGTCTGAGTTAAAAAAAACATTACCTTTTCCACCTGACAGGATATGAAATAGAGAAGAAGAAGATACGTGAGGTAATATTTTTTATTGGACCAACTCCTTTTGGTGAGAAAGGCAACTTTTGAGATTATACAGGGCTCTTCTTCAAGTCTGGCAAAGGTACTCGGAGAAGGAGAAAGTAAGGAATCATCTGCACCTCTCACACTCCAGAACAGACCACCTCCAACTAGAACTCATCACATACTCCCACACACTGGAAGGAGGGGGGGAAATATATATCAAGAAACCTACCTGAAGAGCATACAAGAAACCCAAAGCAACTATCAAAACCCTAACCACAGCTATCCAATGAAAAACAAGTAGAACCAACTACGACACCACACCTACAGAACACCTTTGTAGACAAATCATGGCACAAGGACCCACCATATGGACACTACATGACACCCCATCATCATCATTTACCGAAACTACTTTCCAAAGACAGAACTTCTGCCCCATCACAGAACCATATACCATACTAACATGTGGAGAATTAGAATTGTTTTGCTTACTCTGCTTCAAAGAATTCTTTCATAACTATTCACAGCTACCACATCCCCACTGACAATCATAAGAAAAAATGAATCCTCTTACTAGACACCCCAGAGTGGATGAAACCACACATTTGATCATTACATTGATTGACTGAAATTCTTAACCATACCCACCTCAGTCTCTTCACTACTGAGAAGATAGACGCAGGTATCATCAACATTGTGGATGAGTTAAAAAAGGCGACGATGGGGGTGGCTGGGTCACGTTCTTCGAATGAAAAACACCAGACACCCTAAGATAGCCCTGAGATGGACTCCACCTGGAAAGCGTAAGCAAGGCAGACCAATGGGTACCTGGAGAAGAACTGTGGAAGAGGAACTGAAGATGATGAACAAAACGTGGAACGAAATCAGCTGGCTTGCCCAAGATCGAGAGCCATGGAGGAGATTTGTTGGTGCCTTATACTCCAGCAGGAGTGAAGAGGATTGATGATGATGTACCCGAGATACAAAGATGATATTTTCATCCTCTGGACAGATGACCTAACCTCCCCTCATAGATTTCCACAACTTCAACTACCACTCATGCAAATTCTCACTAAAACATTCCTCACTAACATCAACTTCCTGGACCCCCCAATCAGCTTCAGCAATGACCCCTACTGACAACTATATGCAAGAAGCCTCTAGAACATCACATTATCTTTCACAAATCCAGTAGCCAGCCCAAACATACCAAGAAATCTATTATCTCCCGTCAGGCATTCAGATAACACAGAATATGCTCCAAGAAGAAAGTCTGGGTTATACACCTTAACACACAGTTAAAATCACCTTCACCAAACAAGGACACTCCATCAGAGAAGTAGATTGCATACTCTGAGAGAACCTGCTTAACTAGAGAAACCTGCCTCCTTCCCCATAGCTGTCACCTACCACCCCACACAGAACCCACAAGGGGTATCATTAAACAATTACAAACCAAACTCAGTGAGGACTATGACTTGAAATAATTTTTTTTTGAACCATCTCTTCTGGCCTTCAAACAACCTCCCAACTTTGCCAAACTCATCAGCAGAAGGAAGCTCCCCAAAGATGAGGACAAACCCAACTCAAAGCATCACTAGAACCTGCCAAAACAACAGATGCAAAACCTGTAAACATAGCTTCACTGCTACGATGATCAACACCCTCCACAACACACCTTTTAAGAGCCATGGATCTTACATGTAAACTTATTGGGATTTTTGGGCTGGCCCTTTCCGAATACCAGGAGAAAGGGAAGGGCTAAAGAGAATCCCGAGACTGATAGTCCTCAGGGCCAGTGGAGAGAGACCAGCACTCCAAGTCAGTCAAATTGACAGAGTAGGCAGGCCAAAGAGGGAGTCGAGCTCATCAAGGCCCATCCTTCATGTGAGCGGTGGCTGCCAGGGCAGATTAGAGCAGCGCAAAGGAAAATGCAGCAGGCCAGATCTAAGCTGGGAGGGAGAACAGAAGGCCAGAACCAGAGATGCCAAAGAAGCAGTTCAGAGGCGGAGCTGATCTGGAGGCAGAGAAGCTGCCTAGAGCTAGAGCACTGGAGACCAACAGCATCAATGGTGAGCCAGGACTGAGCTATGGGGGGGGGGGGGGGTGGGAGGAGAGACTAGTAGAGTGGTGGAAGGCTGGCCACGCCACAAGTAATACTGGAGTGGAGTGTGGTGAGCAACTGGGGACCCTGGGCAGAAAGGACCTCGTGCAGGGAGATATCACCAGACAAGAAAACCCTGAAGCCCAGACTTGGAGGGGCAGGAGTGCATGAACCTGCTGGGATGGTTGATACTGGGGAGAAGGGTTCTGCCACCTAGAAGCTGAGGACGTGCAGACACTACCAAAGCAGGTGCCTTACCCATAGTATCATTATAATACAGGCAGGTCCTCGGAAGGAGGCCTAGGGTATCTAAGGAATAGACTGTATTTTTCCCAAGCCCATAAGGTGGGGTTCCTTCTTTTAACCTTTTCCATTTTTCCTTTGTTGTGTTTTACAGTTGCTGTTTAATAAATTGTATTTGGTTTAAACTCAATGTAGTGATCACTTGGTCAGGGAAGTGGCCAGTGAGGAATGGGGACACACTAGCCCCTGTCCTTTGTGACCCGTGATGAGACTAGGAATCCTGTCCCCAGCCTTATTGGGGTTAGGATTTTGCCCCCACAAGAGTGTGGAAGAGGAGTTCTCAAGGTGAGGCATCTGGGTAAAGGGAGTTAGGGTGGGGAGTCAAATCCTTTTGCTGATTACATCAGGGTAATCAAGCAAATTCCCCCCAATAGTGGGACCATTCTCCCACTTACATACACATGCCTATCACAACAGATGATATACCTCATCCAGTGCACTAAATGCCCCAATAATAACTATGTGGTTGAAACAAGACAATCATTATGCTCTTGAATGAACTCCCACAGAAAAATGATAAAGGACAAAAACACCACATCACCCATGGGTGAATGCTTTGCACAGTGATCATTCCATATCTGACCTCTCAGTCCTCATCCATAAAGGCAATCTTCACATCTTTAAAAATGAGCCTGGGATCTTAAATATATTACTTTGCTAGATTCTAAATACCATGGGCCTAATAAAAACACTGGATTTATGGTTTATTACAGCAATCTACTAACCCCTCTTTTTTGTCTTGCAGAGGTGTTAACAGGCCATCTCACTATAGCCCACGAAACTTATGCTGAAATAAACTAGTTAGCCTCTAAGGTGCTACAAGTATTCCTGGCTTTCTTATAATACATGTTAACTACTTATGCTAAATAATTTGTTCCACCTTGTAATCATCTGGGACACTGGTTATCCTTCCCAGAGCTGTGAAAGTGCTCTGTGTAGCTGAAAACGTATCTATTTCTAGGACCAGAAGTTGGTCCTACAAAAAAGATATTACTTCATCCACCTTGTGTCTCTAATGTCCTGGAACCAGCACAGCTACAAAAACATTGCAAACAACCCCCACAAAATCAAAAATGAATCTGACCAACGATACAGTATCAACTGAGTGTACTGGGGGAACAGTGAAATGGACTGTACACAAATTACTGTTGAATACACACCAAATCTGATCTTGCAGTTGCAGTAATCATAAATGAAGTGACGACGAGTCCTGTGGCACCTTAAAGACTAAACAAAAGTACTGAAGCATAAGCTTTCGTGGGCTAGTACCCACTTCGTCGGATGCAAGTAATCTTAAATGTTACTTGTTACAATAGCAGGCACTGCACAGAACTAATTCTTGGGCTGACAGTTTCCCTTTAAATATAACATTTGGGCTGTTAAGAATATTATATGTAATTGTGATTGAAGGTACATGAGCTCTATATCACTGTCAAGCTGAGTGAGGCCTAGTTAGTGCTTGGGAGACCTCTATGAAAGGCCAAGGTGCCAGAGGGAGTAGAGTGTGGTATTCGGTAGACAGCACTCCTCCCTTTGGGTTACATTTGATACTGGGGGAGTGTAGGCTGTCAGTGCAAGCTTCTAGAGATGTAAAACAGCAATCCCAACAATTTAGTCATTAAAAAGCCTTTGTCACTTCCCATCAGAATATGGGTATTCAACTATGATGATGGGGCTAATTCCTATTTAGGCATCTGCATTCTGTTCTACTTCTCCCTGCAGCTTCAGTTACGTCCATTCTTCTTGCTCTTCCAGGTTGTACTACTGTGCATTGTTCCATCCAAAGACGTATGCATAATCTTGGCGGGGACATGATTCATATATGCGCACACAGGTAACTGCTCTGGGACCCTTTGGGATAAAAGGAACTTTATAAATCTATACCATCAGATAGACTTATACAAGGGACAAAATACATATAGTTTGGAACCAGGTTTCCAGTGACTCGGTTTATAACAGACTTGTGAAGCTGCTATATGTATCCTGATGCTGTTGCATTAACTGTTGGAACTGACTCTTAAGTGAAACCTCCTCCATATTATGGGGTTCTTTGTAGAAATAAAAATAATGTATAGGTTATACCTGAAGGTAATGTGTAATATGCTACAGGCTCTAATTCAGCAAGGTACTTGAGCACATGACTAATCTTAAGCACATCTTCCATCCTCTCCCCAACTTTATCTGATATTCCCCCCACCCCAACAGTGTTCAGGCTTTTACTACATTTAGCTTACAACAATATTAGAACAATTTTGCTTGTTGCTGCCTCTCAAATTTTGAGACTGATGCTGTCACTTGGCATTTTTATTTTTAAGTATAGAATATTAAACCATAAGCGAATAAGTGTTTTACATTTCACCATTCACACTTTCATACACAGCAGAATAAGCTTTAAAACAGATAACTGGCAGACAAAATTTATTTCAATATTTTGACTTTTTTTATTAAGAATATGGTATAAACCTTTCAAATACAAATGTTTCATAGTTATTTTCTCAGCATTTGATAACCCTATCACATAGAACACAGAAATAAACCCTCCACAATGTTTTACTCTGTTGATTTGGAAAAATCAGAAGATAGATGAAAATTAGGATTCTTGAAATAAACCATCTTTTGTCAAAATTTAATTCCATGTAAGCAATACACTAGCATGTAGATGTCCTGATCAGTTCAATACTTTTATTTCTCAATATTTCACAACTTCAGCAGCTTGACTTGAACTAATTTGGATATGAAATGGCAAGAAAAAAAATAAAAATGTTCAATATGAAGGAGAGCATATGTTTCTGTAACTTTTCCAAAGTACCACTATTCCAAGCCACTTTCAATTTTCATATGTTACAGAAGCTAGTTACTTGCAGTTTGTAATAAATATTTGATATTTTTAAAGAGATGAGTAATTAAGTGAACACAATAGATTCAGAACATTGCACAAAACAATCCATGAAGGCCAAGGAAACCATCTTTTCTAAACTGCATGAGGGGAGCAGAGGCGTTGGGGATCTGATTTTTTTTTTTTTTTCAAAAAATCCACCTCCAAACGTTGTAGAACGTAGTGGGAATTTGGAGATTTCTGCCAATACCAATATTGCTTGACCCTACAGAATTTTATTTTTCTACCCCCCTCTCTATATACTCGTGTAATGAATGAAACCATAGACTATAAAGTTCAGAGCTAATGTAATATTTGTGATTATGATTTCTCTCGAAGAAGACAAGACTGGGTCCCCTCATCTGATGGTAAGATTTTGGATTTTGATGTCTGGTTTATGTCTCCACATTTCCAACCATGGGAACCAACCATGGGAATGTTCCAATCAGTGTTTGCTTAAGCCTACTAAATAGTAGAGAAGTTAGACAAATGACTGATCTGTGTGACCTATCTTGGAGAAAAGCTTGCAACCCTGAGAGGAGGAGAACACCAGTGTTCAGGCCAGTGATTCTTTATAGGATGTCCAGGTGAGAGAACAGATTCACTGTGGAAGCACTGACCCACACATCAGATTAATACATCCCATAGGTTTATAAATATAACTGAATACAGAAGTGGATAGCTTATTGAAAGCTACCACCTCTCTTTACTGTCCTAAATTATAAGGGGTCATGTCAGATTCACGTTATGACCCCTATTAATCTCCCATTGCAACTAACGAGGGGAGAGACCAAATCTGACAAGATGCACTGAGACAACAATAAAATAAATTATATAAAATGTCCCTTTTCAGGGCTTCAGACAAAGATGGCACATTAAATCATCACTTTCAATGTGGAGGGATTCTCTGCAGGCTGACATTCTATCTGGCATGAAAGCAGATGATATGCACCTACAAGAGAGAGACAGAGATAGCACCAGACATCCCTGGCATGCATATCGCTGCAGACATAGCTAGCAACACCCATAGTAATGTGACACTTGTGCATGGCAAAAGACTGGTGAAAAGCACTGGTTGAACTGGACCAAATAGCAGTAGTTTCTGTTTAGAAACCACCAACCCAACAGTTTTCCTGGACAACCTACAGGGGACTTGCCTGTCATAAAGAACCACTCCCTGTCATAGGCAGCTTCAACAGTCAGCACCATCTGGGGATACCCAAAAAATGATGTGAGTAGGGAAGAAATAGAGAAGTGGGCAGCAAACAACTTGACCTCACATTGAGACTCCAAGGATATATGTACCTTCAAAAATGCAAGATGGAACAAGAGGAATTCAACTTTTGAAAGGCTGACTGGGAAAGCTTTACTGCTGAATGGGGTGGATCCACCTGTAGTATTACTCCGACTCATAAGTACTATAGAGAATGTCTCCCTGATTTGGAAGGCTGCCCAAAAGTACATCCCAAGGAGGTACCAGAGGTTGTGTGTACCTGGGCTTTAAGAACAAACAAGCTAACAATATAAAAGATATTCAGAATTGCTTGATTCAGATCCCTTCAGTGAAGAAATCACGGGGCTCAGGGAAATAATTATAAGAGAGATTGGAAATGTAGAGGGAGGTGATTGAAGCAACAATCTAGGCCATAATAGTTAAAAAGGTAAGAGCCACCATTCACAAGCTGAACCCTGATGGACAATGTTAGTATGTCGCTGCTATCTTTCCCAGCCAAGTCACACACCAGCTCATCCCATACAGCAAACCAGCTCACAAAGCAAAGTACAACATGAAGCAAGTTAAGCAGGAACTTCACTCACTCCTGAGAGGCAGCAAAGTCCACAATGAGCAACAAAACATTGAGGAGCTGACAATAGCCATAAAAAGCATGAAATGTGCCAAGAGAGCAAGCATAGAAGCGGTTTCTTGACTCCTTTAATTCTTGCATGGAGACAATGCAGATATTTACGCTGTGGAGACAAACAACTGGTTGCACTAGTCAAACCACACAAAGAACCCAACTTTGGAAAGAATTACTACCCCATATCCTTACTCTGCTCAGTTTTGCACAAATCTGCAGAACCAGTACAGTAAAACCTCCATTTAACGGACTAATTCGGGCGAGGGGGTGTCCGTTAAATCAAAAAGTCCGTTATTTAATAATTTTTTTTAAAATGAGCTGTCGGAGCAGCAGCCCGCCCGCCACAGGGTCAGGGCGGCAGCTCAGCAGCCCGCTTGCTGCTGGGACCAGGCCGGCAGCCGGGAGCCAGCCCACCCGCTTCCGGGACTCGGGCGGGAGCCGGCATTCCGCCCACTGGCGGGACTCAGGCAGGAGCCGGGAGCCCGCCCACCCGCTGCCTGGACCCGGGCGGCAGCCGGGAGCCGGCAGCCCGCCCGCCCGCTGTCGTGACCCGGGCGGCAGCCGGGAGCCGGCAGCCCGCCCGCCCGCTGTCGTGACCCGGGCGGCAGCCGGGAGCCGGCAGCCCGCCCGCCCGCTGTCGTGACCCGGGCGGCAGCCGGGAGCCGGCAGCCCGCCCGCCCGCTGTCGTGACCCGGGCGGCAGCCGGGAGCCGGCAGCCCGCCCGCCCGCTGTCGTGACCCGGGCGGCAGCCGGGAGCCGGCAGCCCGCCCGCCCGCTGTCGTGACCCGGGCGGCAGCCGGGAGCCGGCAGCCCGCCCGCCCGCTGTCGTGACCCGGGCGGCAGCCGGGAGCCGGCAGCCAGCCCGCCAGAAATGGATTAGGAATGCATCAGACTTGCTCAGAAATTTTGTCCGTTGCATCCGAAGTCCGTTAAATCGAGGGTTTACTGTAATCGTATTATTTTATAAATATACAAAAAAGATCACATTTAAGAATGAAAAACATTTATTGACCATTGGTTTTTAAATGTTGCCTTATTTCTGATTGGGGCGACACTGTATAAAATAATGGAAATTATACGGCAGCCCAATATATGTCATATAAACAAACAGTTTAAAAAGGTCAGGTACAGTGAATAAAAGCAAGACATATGCCGACTCAAGATTAGAACACTTCTATTACACTTAGCAAATTCTAACACACCAGCATTGCATCAGACTTTAAATCCCTCTTTTGAATTAAAGTTTTAGAAAGGCAAGAGATTAAGAACGTAAGAATGACCACAGTGGGTCAGACTAATGGGTCTGTCTAGCCCATCATCCCGTCTTCTAATAGTGGCCAGACGCCTCACACAGAATGAAGATAAGGTAATTTATTGACTGATCCACCCCCAAGACATCCTGTCCCTGTTTCTGGCAGTCACACACCCAGAGCATGAGGTTGGGTCCTTGACCATCTTGGCTATCAGCCATTAATAGACTTATCCTTATGAACTTAACCAATTTTTTTTTCAAACCCACTTACACTTTTGGCTTTCACAATACCCCTGGCAATGAAGATCCAAACACAACTGACTGAAGTGAGTCCTTGCATAGCAGTTTATCAGCAGCTTTCCCAGCAGTCACTGTGGTAACCCCACTAGCACTTTAGCCAGTATACATGCTCTTTTAGTACATAAGCTTACTTATGTATATCAACCACAAACAAATTAGAAATTTTCCACTGAACGATGACTGGGGAGCTCAAAAAGCATAATCTTTGTATTTCACAGAATTTTATTAAATTAACATCAAAATTTACAGTGAGCTTTATTACTATGTTCATCAACATTAGGAAAATGCTGCCTGACATAAGCTAACATTTCTCAAGCAAGACAGAAAACTCTTCTTTAATTCTCCAGATAAACCATTAGCAGCACTGAGCAATGTAATTTCTTACACACAGTGTAAAAAAACTAATGTATAGTACCTTACAAGGAATAAGTTTTCCCCAAACCATGTGCTATATATATTAAATATACTAATTGCTAAAGCCATTTTTTAGAGCTAAAAGCTCAACACACTTCCTTTGAGGAGTGCTTCCTTTGGTGCAGACTTAATTCAATGCAAACAGTTCAATTTACAAGCACTTTACATGTAACATGCAGAATAATTACCCCCAGACTAGGCATCTAATAAGAGTTTATTTCATCATTCTTTTTTCTGCTGAATCAGATCAATCATGTTTGATAGACTTTTTTAATCTTAAAATTTAAAGCATGCAAACCCACTGTCCTAACAAAAGCATTCAACAGTACATAAGGCTGCTATTAAAAATACAAAATTTAAGAAACTGTACAACAGTTAACACTGGTCTCCTGTTTTGGATCCATTATGTTCGGGCCCATATGCCCATGTAATTCCTGCTCTTTTGTATCCTAGATTTGATCTCATTAATGCTCAAATCCTGCAGAAACTTCCACACGTGCTAAACTTTAAGCCCATGCATAGTCCCATTGAGATCAAGTGAAATACACAAGTTTTTGCAGGACTGGAGCTTAAACTACAAACTTGTAGCAAAGCAGTTGTTACAAATGTCTTTCGAAGTCAACCGTTCCATTGCAGACAATTCCAACATTATAGAATTGGGATTTCTTTAATCTTAAGTATGGAAAAAGTGTAAAAGTGTACGAGGAAAAGGAGTTCTTACAAATACAGTAAAGGGAAGGCAGAATTCTTGGAATATTTATGTGATGAAAGCAAAATAAACTTATTGGAAATAAAAAAGTATAATTAAAATATTAGCCATGAGAATTTTTTTTCTGTATTAATCATCTATACATACATACACACACAAATTAGTTAAAATTAAATTCCCATGGCAAGTTTTACAAACTAGCTGATCTCCTTTTAAGGAAATGCAGGCCATCGTCTAGGTATGCATACCTACCAAGAGAATCACAAAGGTATGTGCACAGCTTTAGAAAATATCATTTCCTAATATCTGCTCTAGAATGTGCAGGTCCAGGCACTTTAGTAAAACCTCGCATGCACAGAAAATGGAATTTCTTGGTGTAATGTTGATGGTATTACTGTATCCTTATTCTGTTTATTTTTTTAAAAAATGTTTGCAACTTTGCCAATAAGCAGTTGGGTTCCATTATGTTAGCAACTTTTGGGAGCCCTCTGCCTGATTTTAAAGCACCACATGTAACTTTGCTCAGAGCAGGCCTAATCAATATAGCATTTTAAAAGAGTTATCACTAGCACACAATCAAATGAAGGTGCTTAATCTTGCCAAGACAGGGGAACTCAAAATGTAAGTGGGAAATATTTGAAAACCTACCTAGGAAGGGGGTCTTGGAAGTTTCCTGTAAGTTTTGACCTTCTCCATGGGCAAATATAGATTTTTTTCATCTCTTATTCAGTCTGTTATAGGTAATTTGCTTTGTGATCAAAGTTGGCAATGCCAGCATAGTTCTAGGAACACGATGTGTTGATCTATGTGTACCCTTTGCTAACAAAAGCTATCTCAGTAGCAACAGAGCAACAATTGTGAGGTTATACCTTAAAATTAAAGTTCCCAGTAACAATGATAGATTAACAAAATATTTACAGTCTGGAGACTTGTACAGTTTGAAATAATTTACCATTTACAACAGTTTAAACTTGAGTGAAATTCTGGGCCTAAACAATAGTATTTTTAAATACAAATATTTGCTTATAAACGGGAACGACATACTAGGATAAAAGCGGGTCTCCCCTCCCCATTTCTGCCACAGATAAATGTTTTCCCACTATTGTTCTTGAAAATGTTTATCTACTCAAATTATGCAAGAGTTAATAATGCAAGATAACTACTGTGGAATATGGGCATGATCTAAGAAAGGAAAGCTAGAGACAGGAGAAATAATGTTTTTGTTGGCACTCCATGTTTACACATATAATAATCAGAGTTACAAAATGGAATTTTTGGTACACTTTTCTTTGTTTTATCTTTTATGAAAAATATTGTGAATACCCATCTGCTTTTGAAATACTCAAGACAATAGTACATAAGAGGTAAACAAAGTTACAAAGAATACTGAAAATTAGGGCAAAGCCTGATTTTATAAGCATAAAATACCGTAAATCAGGTTTAAAAATACAGCAAAACTATCACACAAAGTAACTGAAAATGGCCAAACAGTAAGACTTTTCAAAAAGTTGCTTCTTTAAATGCTACAGAGGTTTTACTACTTGTGCTCCTGGAGTGATTCTGTGCCGCTGTGCACGTGTACAATTCATATCCTCCGCAAAAAAATGTTTTGCTTTCCTGCAGAAAAAATGACTTGACAGGGTAGCCAGAAGAGCAGTCACATGTCCCTCTCAGGCAGCCTAGGCATGTTGGCTCCGGTGCCTGGCGCAGCCAGTGGAGATGTAAATCACTGTGAGGGATGGAGGGGAGAGCTGAGTATGCATGCATGCAAGCTAAAGAGACTTTGTCCCATTCACTTGCTATTGTGGTGCGTCCCATCTGGAAGGATAGGGATTCTGGGAGTATGGAGGTATGTGTGAGGTAGACTTTGTCCCCTCAGAGCAGAAGGTAGCAGCTTGCCGGCTTAGTTGTTCCCATAGTAGTTAGTGAACTGAATTCCGACCAGGAGCATAAAATGGGCGTAAAAGTTTTAAGGCTCCTTTACATTGCCAGAATAGTGTAAAAGAGTCATACTGTCATTTACAGTAAGGCCTTATCAATGCTTATGGTGCTTTAGTGATTAGAACTGGTCTAAATTTTTGGACTGAAAAATTTTCCTATCAAAGTGTGCTCCAAGAACTATTTACCACCTGCCTATCTGAAAATGGTCAGTTGCCAATATAAATTGTGTGTTTAACTCCCCAGTCTTCACTTGCCTATGATGCAATACTGAGCATATGGATGCATACATTTGTTGATTAATAAATAACTAGGAATAAAGGGTCAAACCTAGCAACATACAATTAGACAAAGGGAATTTGGGGATTTCCTCCCAAACTCCCCACTCGCATTCTCCATGCACTGTATTATAGTTTAAGTAAATTATCAATATAATGGAAACTGGCATGGTTACATGGATTTTTGACAAAATATTCAGAATTTTAAAATATTCTGCACAGAATTTTTAAGCACAGAATCCCCCCATGAGTGTACTACCAAAGTAATGAACATACTGTGGTGTTAAGAGATATTGCAGATCTCAACTTCTTCCCTTTCCTGATTTTGAATAATAGGAATCTGAACCTAAACAACTGTTTGGTATTTACAGACGGATACCAACCTTGTACTTGTCATAATTTATACTTAAGTGTATATTTATTATATATTAATATCTATATTAATTACATACTTATTACACTTATACTTGTTATAACGTCATCAATCTGGGTTTCAAGTTTAAAAAAGAATCAACATGTAGAAACATCTGATCTAATTGGAGGCACTGACATGAATAAACATGAGGACACATTCCATGGCATCAGCATTACAAATGCTGTAAATTTAATTTTCATTAAAAACAATGTTACAACAAAGGTATAAAAATACATATATACTGGTTCTCAAAACAATGACCAGTTCATCATTATTCTCCTGACAACCAATAACGGGAGATTTAAAAAAAAAAAAAAAAAAAAAAAAAAAGAAGAAAAAAAAAGACGGTTTGTGGTTTACTTTTCTCTGGGCTTCAGCAAATCACCTCAAAACTTACACACAAAAGTGAAATTTGACTTCCTTGTTAAAAAAAAACCAAACAAAAAACCCAACAAAAAGCGATACGCAGACTGCCGTAAGGAAGCCTTCAAGCAAAATTCTGACTGAGTAGGGTAAGCTAATGAGGAGGAAACACTTAGGGAGGTTTTTCCCATCCACCCCACATCAGCAGGAGGACATTCCAACCTCACACTGGGAATAACGATTAGGTACCGCACCACACAGCGTTGCCGTTACTGGCAGGCATAATGTTTTTCTAAGGAGAAGCAACATGCATGTCACTGTACAGCATGATTGGCTGCCCTAAGCCATCTTGCCCAACAACAGGACAGATACACATGGGTAAAAGATAACTAGAAATGACTTAAGATGAAATACAAGATAGGTTATTCATTTGCTCATGAAGGTGCCATTCACCTATAGGTCAACAGAACTGTTTTATACCATACTCATCACTATAGTAATGTCCTTTTTTACATCGTCTTTGTCCATTTCTCCCATGTCACAAAGGTTTTGTACAACAAGATCCTGCACAATACAGGGGACTAAGTCACTGAAGGGAAAATATCTTACTCCCAAAGCCAACCTGAAATTTGCAGAACCAGAGCTGGCCGCAACATTCAAGAGGCAAGGGCTAGAAATAGTAATCAGAACAAAGAGAAAGACAATCAAGCTGTTTTTTGATGCATCAATGTCAGTTCTCCTAGTGTATCAGTTTGATTAGTCAGTAAGACATCAGACACTTACCTGCTCTAGCCACATTACTAATGGTCTTCTACAAGACACTTTTTTTAATATAAAAAAGTCTTATATAATCACTGTTAATTTTCATTTAGGAGCAGACAACAAATCTATGGAGATGGAAATTCCATTAGTGTATAGAAATTAAGATCTTCCCATGTATTAAGTATCCTTCAGAATCTAAATTTCATTGCTACTCTTCAGGTTGCAATAAGCTTCTTAATATAGTTTGATACAACTTCACATGCTGAGTTTGCAGTCAGAAAAAAACAACACTACTAAGATATTTCCCCCCCCTAAATGGAGCACTAATAGGGCCATACCAAATTCACGACCATGAAAAATGCACCACAGACCATGAAATCGGGTCTTCCCTTGTGAAATCTGGTCTTGTGTGTGCTTATACCCTATACTTACAAATTTCACAGGGGAGACTAGCATTTCTCAAATCAGGGGTCCAGATCCAAAAGGGAGTTATGGGGGAAGAGCACAAGGTTATTTGGGGTGGGGGGGTGGGGGTTGTGGTATTGCCACCCTTACTTCTGTGCTGCTCTCATATCTAGGCAGCTGGAGGGCAGCAGCTGTTAGCTGAGCACCAATTCTGAAGACAGTGCACAGCCACCAGCAGCACAGAAGTAAGGGTGGCAATACCATACCACACCATCCTTATTTCTGCGTTACTGCTGGTGGCAGCACTACCTGCATAGCTGGGCTCCTGGCCAGCAGCCTCCAGCGGCCCAGCTCTGAAGGAAGTGCCACCGCCAGCAGCAGGGCAGAAGTAACGGCAACTGTACGCAACTTTCTCCCCTCCCGACCTTACAATAACCTTCTGACCCTCTCACACAACTCCTTTATGAGTCATGACCCCTAAAATTACAACACCAAGGAATTTCAGATTTAAATAACTGAAATCACGAAATTTACAAGTTTTAAAATCCTAGGACTCTGAAACTGACCAAAATGCACTGTAAATTTGGTAGGACCTTAAGCATTAATCTTGGAAATCTAATTGTAACCACTTACAGGCTATCTTATTCTTTCCATTGCTAATCATATACAATATATACCAGCAAATGGGCCTGTCCAGTATTGCTGGACCTATCTGTCAATGATCTGAAAGGGCATTTCTCATAGGAATGTTTCAAGTTTTGAATCTATGAATTCAAATGTTCTTTAGGTCATTCAGATAGTGGATGCCACTATCACCTGTTAAAAATTAGGGTATAAGTGACATTTACAGCACTATTAGCTATAAAGTACCATACTCCTACAGTAACTGGCAGGATCTTAAGAGATTTTTCAGGTTATTTAAGAAGGTGTATGCCATTCGATGAAGAGAGAAGAACTGGTAACGATCTAAAATCCTTCATTTTCAGTATTCTTTGATACTTTGTTTTCCCATAGTACAGACTTACAACATTTAAATTAAGCATTTTATAGCAGTCTTTCCATTTCTGTTTACTATATTCCAGGCTTTACACAAATAATTCAAAGAAACCCCAAACTGTTACCAATATTTTCTATGTAGAGCTAATATTACTTTCTCATACTAAACACAGACATTTTTGTGCAGTGCACTTTTTTTTTTTTTTAGGTAACATTTTTTAAATGTTGCCCCACATTAATTCCCAATCCTGCATTTCTGATTACAGTATACAAGAAGCAACTGAAAAAAAGTTATTATTTTGTTCACAAAATACTCAATTTAGGATCTGTTAATCAAACTAAAAAGAACGTCCAATACTTTACTCCTCCTTACTATACATTTTAAAATTCACGTACAGAAAATATATTTCCGAGACTAAAAGATGTTCAATATTTCTACATCAGCAGGGTAACCTCACATTAGACTAACAAAGAAAGATCACACAGAGCAGGAAAGATAAAGAGTAATGACTTCTGGATGAATCTCTTTCAACAAAATTGAAAAGGTTCTTTAATAAAGTTAAGTACCTTTGTAGAGGCACCAAAAATGAATAGCCCTTTCAGCTGAACTTCAAACAAAAATTTAATTTTCATTCAGAGAGATCTTGAACTTATCAGGTACATATATGTTCCTGTCACACTGCCCTGTAACATACATTCAGCAACTTAAAGATTCAATATTTATTTTTATAGACTCCATATATATTATATATTTAATATATAATATATATTTATATATACTTACAGATACATACACACTCAGCAGCATAATAATTATTCTTTTTAAACCATTTGATCGGTGTTGATAATCTATTCCAAATATTTTGTGAATTCAACGGAATTTATCTATTACCTGGAAAAATTAAATTTAAAAGACCCAAATGGAATTTGTGGATCAATAGTAGCACCAATACCGTACTTGCAAGGGTTTATATAGCCATTCATTTCTTTAAAATGACTGCAGGGATTGAGACAATATATATATTTTAAAAATATTCTTACAACACAAGCATTCCTGCACTTATTCGGCAGCAATACTTGCAGAATCCATGCATTTTTTCTTACCTTAAATTCAACTATAACAGCTTTCTTTACTGTAATATACAGTATTTCTTCTGTCCTGTTGGATTTTTTGCTTTTCACAATGAAAAGTGATCAATATTGTTCCAACGGAAATTATTTTCCCTCCCCATTGTATGGCTCAGTTTTAAGATTGTTTAACTAGGCAGCCACCATTAGTGTAACCTGTACACCTCAATACCACTAAGAGTCATCCGTCAACGTCTGATGTAATTTAAAAAGTTTTGAGGGCAGCTTAGTGTTAATGGAAAGCAAGGTACTCACAGGTGCTACCCTTTTAATTAGCCCTCCAATATCAGCCACACAAAAAACTTAGTCACAGTTCCAATACACTAATTCAGCAGTTAGTTCCCTACCATTCGGTAGCAAAAGTTAAACCCACTTGTGATTTTAAACATAACAATATTCACCCTGAGAATACAGAGGAAGCATTTAAGAATAAAATTTGATATGTGTTTTTTCTTCACGTATGCATTCTTCCATTTTTTTCTTCAGCCCCTCTGGGGTAAATGGGTTTGAACCAAGAAGTTAACTTCATATATTTCCTTTGTGAGCTGATTGTTCATGCCACAGTCAGATACTGGTGATAGAAAAGCCCAAAAAGACTTGTGGAGAAGAGGCAAGCAGCAATCCACCAGGTGAGAAAAGACAGGAGTCCTCGGAATAGGAGAGGAGTGAAAATGTTCTTTAGGCTGCCCAATGCCATTGTTATTTGTACTACAGTTACCTTCATCTTTCCATCAGCAGATGGAGACTCAGAGTAAACTGAACCGGGGAATGGATTGCTCTCCATTGGAAAGTCAGAGCTAGATTCTTGATAGATGCCCCAGGAATAATTACCTGTTAAAAGATAAATGAAACAACTAGATTCCAACTCCTTTTGCTTCAATCAAGTCTATAAATATAGCAGCAGTACCCTCGACATATTAGAAATTAGAAAGTTATTTAGAAATAATTTTCTAAATATAAAATTGCAACATGCCTGATGTTGACTCCCTAATTTCACTACAGTAGATCCGGTAAGACAGTGGGCTTGTCTTCACTTGAGCCAGCAGGGATCAATCTTTTGGTGATCGATTTATCGCGTCTCGTTAAGATGCAATAAATCGATCACCAGCAGCTCCCCCGTCGACTCCGGAAGTCCAGCTCCTCAAGAGGCGCAAGCTGGAGTCGACGGGGGACCGCGCCGCCGACCGCCACGAGGATGGGAGGTAAGTCGGCTGTAGAGACGTCGATTTCAGCTACCTTATTAACGTAGCTGAAATTGCGTATCTACAGTCGATTTCCCCCCCTAGTGGAAACCAGCCCAGTGAAAGACCTATCCTTCATAATGGTCTGGTGTTGCTCTAGTCTTTTATTAATACTAGAACAAAACCCATGCCTCATTTACAAATAGTGTTCAAGAAGTCCATGAAATTTTCAGAATGTTTTGAGACAATGAAATCTTCTAAAATTAATACAACAGATTTCCATAAAATGATATACAGTAAAACCTCGATTTAACGGTCTGTTAAATCAAAATGTCCATTATTTAATAAAAAAACCCGAGCTGTCGGAGCAGCAGCCCACCCGCCACAGGGTCGGGGCAGCAGCTCCACAGCCCGTCCGCTGGCGGGACCGGGGCAGCGGCCAGGAACCGGCCAGCCCGCCTGCGGCCAGGGCGGCGGCCAGGACCGGGGCGGCAGCCGGGAGGCAGCCCGCCCGCTGCTGGGACCCGGCAGCCAGACCACCCGCTGCCGGGACCGGGGCAGGACCCGGCAGCCAGCCCGCCAGCGGCCGGGACCGGGGCAGCAGCCGGGAGCCGGCAGCCAGCCCGCCAGCGGCCGGGACCGGGGCAGCAGCCGGGAGCCGGCAGCCAGCCCGCCAGCGGCCGGGACCGGGGCAGCAGCCGGGAGCCGGCAGCCAGCCCGCCAGCGGCCGGGACCGGGGCAGCAGCCGGGAGCCGGCAGCCAGCCGCCTGCAAAGGGGACCGGGAGAGGTCGCGGTCGGATATGGATCAGAAATTTTGTCCATTGCATCCAAAGTCTGTTAAATCGAGGTTTTACTGTATGTGAAAAGCATAAATTGATTGTTTATAAAATGTAAAAATCTAACAAAGTTCCATGTGTCAATATATATAAAACATCTCAATTTGTGTGTTATACTAAATAGTTTGCTTGTTGGAATAACAATCACAAATGGGAATTAACATCTGGCTAACAGGTGTCTTAAAATCAGCAAGAAGACAGTGGCTTTAAAGTTACTGTTTTAAATGACAAGAAAACATCTGTGTATTATAGGTTACACATGCTTTCTTTTAATGGACAGATTATAAAATGATAAAAGCCTTCTATAATAGGACTAGATTTATTTATTTTTTATAAACATATGCACTATTTTCGTTTAGCAAATTTTGCTTACCAAGTGTTTTCAAAAGCAGAGTTGTATGAAGCAGCATTACCAGAGGTGCCATATATTGCAAGGCAATTACACAAAGGTAATAAAATACTCGGGCCACCTGAAACCAATAAAATCCCTATGAGTGACTTAGTGTGCAAAAAAATCATTCATAACATGTCAGCTATGTTGAGAACATAGCAAACATTTATATTGTCAGTAAAACAGAGCAGCTTAAAGAAACATGATCTTTATGAGAGAAGCGACATTCTAAAGATTTTTCCCACCAGATTTGTAGTGTCTAGAGTAGTCTTTAAAAATACTTTTCATGAAGAATTTCAGATAATAAAACTTTAATACTTAAAGATTTCATTACTTTCCTAGTTATTTCCTTACAAAAGGCATAATTAAAAAACTCATTCATCCCACTTTTTCTATAAAAAAAATGCTATCATTCAATAATCTGCTTTTCTATACAAGAAGTTTGTAAAAGTCTCAAAGCTAATATACTTTGGATAAAAAATTTCAAAAGTGCTGGAGTGACTCAGAAGCCTAAGTCTCATTTTCAAAAGTGACTTAGGCAAATGCTTAAGTCCTACTGTCTTTCAATAAGACTTTGGCTCCTAAGGGTCTAAGTCAGGGGTAGGCAAACTTTATGGCCTGAGGGCTGCATCTGGGTATGGAAATTGTATGGTGGGGCAATAACGCATGGTGGAGGAGGGGAGCTCTATGGGGTGTAGCATGTGGGGGGAGGGAGCCCTCTATAAGAGATGTTACCGAGATGGTGGGAGGAGGCACTCATGGGATGTGGCACAGAGGGAGGACTTTACAGGGGCAGTACCAGGGACTCCTAGGGGCCCTGCTGGCAGTGACACCAAGGCGGTCATATGAGGCACTGCCATGGATAGAAGCATCCTAGCTGGGATTGATGTCGTTCCTGGGCAGTTTTGAGGCTCTCGAGGATGGGGCTATACATCTTAAGTGAGAACAAAATATTAGCCTTGCATAGAGGATGAAAAGGCATGGAATTCTTTAAAATGAACTAAAAGGAGGGAAGAGTTTTGAGATGAAAAAGTGTCAAAAACAGTATGGTGAAGCATTCCAAAACACTTGTTACCAAAGAGGAAGTATGACGACCATGGAACCAAAGCACAATAAGATGGCTGCTCCACCTTTAATAGAACATGATCAAACAGAAAAGTAGCAACCAATAAAGGAAAAAGATTGGAAGTTCACTTCCTGTCACAGCAACAGAAGACTAAACAGAGAGGAGGTCATACACAAATAGTCAGATAAAACAAAAATTGATTTTGTTCAGTATCTTTGGACTGACTGAAAAGGAGGATTTTGGAAGACTGAAGTAGAGGGCATTGTATGGAACAGACTTTTGCTATATGAAAATTACAAAATTTATATTTAACTGAGATATTTAGAAGATGTTCTATTTTTCAGAGAACATGAGAAACATGGGTACAGAAGGATACTGATTAAAGAGAACACCAAGGTTCCTAGCAGCGACAAGTGATCTGATTCTGGAATTGACTGAGAAGAGTCCTTTGAATAAATCCATCTTAATCCTAAACCTCTCCATTAGTCACCATGGTTCTCACTAAAAAATATGGGCTAGAAATCCCCTTTGAAGCCCCTTTGCAGCCACTGCTTAATATTTTGCTGGTGACACAGATACTACACTAAGGGTCATAGTGATAAGTACTATTATTGAAAAACCTAAAATACACAAGAGCACTATATGGCACTCTCCATACCACATCTTCCATGGGACTGATTAACACATTGCAATCAGTACTTCTCTGCAAAATTAGCCTATTGCTTCCAAATAGTTGCACAGTGGCCCATCTACCCATTCGGCCATAGTAATTTGACTGCTAAAAGAAATAATTATTCAGTGTTATCATGGTAACAAGATGGACAAGTACTTGTACATCCAAGCTAATACATTTTTGTGACATTTTTACAAAATTGCCCCATCGTTCAGCTCTTGAAACTGAAAAAAAAAATCTCTTCCATTTTATACTATATATTTGTATATAGTTCCTTTCGCAGTTCAAGGATCTTCATACATTTAGCACGCTCTACAGCCATACAACTTTACCTTTGCCTCTGTGGAAGTGGGAATATAACAGCACCCTTGCTTCTCCTAGCAAAGCCACCCATTTCCTCTGTGCCCACCATAAGTCCAAATCACCTCTCATTCATACATTCCCCAGACCTTTGCAGAACTCTGTGTTGCACTATTCATCTGGGAAATACAGTAGCTGATTGCCAGAGATTATGCTGGACAAAAAGATTGAGATAGGTTTGGTACTGTGATTGCCTGCACGGACTCCTTAGGACATGGAGCAAAGGAAGCAGAGTTTAGCTTGTGTGGCTGTGGAAAATATCAGTTCAATTCTGCATTTCCTGGATTTGAGGGGCTTTCCCCCTGCAATGGGAGCCTTCTTGTAAAAGAACATACTCAGGAAATATCTCAGTTTACGAGTTTTGGGTGTGAATTCTGAGCCTGTGGAAATGTACAAGGACAGGGCAATGTGTTGTGTCCAATGTTAAAATTTGTGCGTGAATCACTTCATACATTTACCATTTTTGTTCCATTCTACTTACCATTTTCTGCAGATCAACTGTACTTATTCTGCCAGCCTCCTTTTTCATCTGATCCACACATTTCTGTGCTAAATTAAGGTAGGCTTGCAGGTGTTTGCGCATCATGGCCAACCGTAAAGCACACAATAGGATAATTATCCACAGTCGTACTGTATCAAATGTTGCTTCTGACATTCTGTGGATCAAAACAGTACAATATTCTTGAATGTCACCCTATACTTAATGCCATGCATCTGTTTACATTCTATGATCTGTACAAAAAACGTGACATATATTTAAGGAAATATTTAACACATTTATATAGCTTATGTGCAAACAATATACAATTTTCCCTTCTCCCTTAGTTCCTTACACTTCCCAAGCATGCCACAGCATTAGGCCTATATAAGTATCCAAGTGGCTGCAACAGGAAAAACTGGGAAGTTCTGTAAGTATTGAAGATTTGAAGCAACCTAGAATGATAAACAAGAACTAGGCATTTCAAATGCTTTCAGATTTAGAATCTTTACTATACAGCTAAAAAATATCAACTGAAGTATAACCTTATTTTATCTTTGGCCCTCTAGCCAGGTTAAATGCAAAGTTTTTTTCTAGTTTTAAAAAATACTAAAAAATACAGTACGAAAACTCAAACTAATTAAATTATTGAGTTCATTCCCAATGCAACTTTCTTTGGCATACAAAGTGGTCACAGCTATTAGACAGCTTTTATTTATAGAACAAAACAGTACAAATAAATTCAAACTGTTTTTACTGTGATTTTTTTAAAATTAAAACAATGAAAAGAAAGAATTACTTAACTTCAATAAACAAAGTGACTATGCAGACCCTCCCCAATACACTAATCAGGAAACATGCAGGGTATGTCTACCATGAAGACACAGCATAACCCATAGTGTAGATCACTGGTTCCCAAACTGGGGTTTGTGAACACCGGGGGTCACAAAATGTTACAGGGGATTCTTGGGAAAAAATTCCCTACTGGCAGACAAAGCTGTCCCTAGGGACACCAGGCATCACGGGGCCAGCAACCTGGAGCCCATGAACTTCCAAGAGCTAAGCAGATCAAAGAAAGCATATTTATCACACTGAGGAGATTTAAACTTAAAGACTCCGATAAGAAACAGAAAGGGATATTTTTGATGTTCTTAAAATTAAATAGTCAGCTAGTGTGGTCTTTAAAATTATTATGAAAAACAAGTTTAAGCTTTGCTGTAACATGCTTTGTTTGCTTGGACTGCTCAAGACCTGAATGCTTGTGTAGGAAGAACTCTAAGTTGGCTTCTTAAGTATCTTCCTGCGGTTTCACATCTGATACTCCTTGATGACACATAGGAGCCTTGTCTTATAACCGGCTTATTCAAAGCAATACAAGCTATGAAAGTGAGAACTTGGAAGAGTACAGTAAAACCTCGATTTAACAGACTAATGCGGGCGAGGGCGTGTCCGTTAAATCAGAAAGTCCGTTAATTAATAATAATAAAAAAACCCGAGCTGTCTGAGCAGCAGCCTGCCATGACCCGCCCGCTGCCGTGACCCGGGCGGCAGCCGGCAGCCAGCCCGCCCGCTGCCGTGACCCGGGCGGCAGCCGGCAGCCAGCCCGCCCGCTGCCGTGACCCGGGCGGCAGCCAGCCCGCCCGCTGCCGTGACCCGGGTGGCAGCCGGCAGCCAGCCCGCCCGCTGCCGTGACCCGGGTGGCAGCCGGGAGCCAGCAGCCAGCCCTCGACAAATGGATTTCGGATGCATCAGACTTGCTTAGAAATTTTGTCCGTTGCATCCGAAGTCCGTTAAATCGAGGTCCGTTAAATCAAGGGTTTACTGTATTGCCATTTTCATAAGGTAATAAAAATGCCATGATGATTAATAAAATAATAATAATAATAATGTGTAATAATCATGTCATAAAAGGAATTTTTGTATTTCCAAGACCACTGCTTTTATAATTTATACTCCGCTAATGGAGAAAATCCCTGGAAATATTCATTTTTATGAGGGGGTTCACAAGACTCGATATTTTTGTGAAAAGAGTTCACAGGCTGTTAAAGTTTGGGAACCACTGGTGTATATGCACTTCCTCTCCAAATGAAGTTAGCTACTCTACTGGCCACACAGCAAGACAACACACCCAGCTACAGAGAGTGATTTGATTAGCAGAATAGCGATTCTATTAGAGTGATTGGATTAGTATCTAATGAATTATGCTAACTCAGCTGCTGAATCACCACTACATTAGTAGCTCTCAGGTGTCAGCAACACTTGAGCTTCAACCCATACCCCATAATAGGCCAGTTTGTTCAAGCTTAAAGAACCACTTATAACTCAAGCTAGACACGTGTGTGTGTGTGTGTGTGTGTGTGTGCGCGCGCACGCACACACACACACACACACACACACACACACACACACACACACACACACAGAGTTGGGACAATGCTAGTTATATAGCTTGAGAAAAACTGCAGTGAAAAACAAGCTCGGCCTATGCTATAGCAGCTTCCTAGGGCTATGGTGGAATCTCTGTAGGGCCTATGTCAAGGATTCCTTCCATGGCCAAAACCAGGGATTTTAAGGCCCCTTTTTGCCACTTCACCCCCACTATGTTCCATTTATGCCATGTAAAAGGGCTGAAGAGTCTGATCCTTAAACTTCAGAACAAATGTTTAAAAGGAACCTTACAAAGGCACGCTCTCTTTGCCCAGAGGTGGGTTCATAATGTAGTCCTTGGTGATTGGTTTTACCCACAATAAAACCATAAGTAAAGGTGCCAAGAAATTTATATGCAGCAATGTTCTGAAAGAGAAAAGGAAAAATATATTTAATACATACAATCACAACACTGGTAATCCATGTTTTCCTACCTCCAAATTGTTGAAAATAATGAGGCTTGGCAGAATTTTTAAAAAATATATTTTGACAGATAATATCAGTTTAATTTTAAACACACTTCAATTTTTATAGATTTAATTTTTCACAGTGGCAGGAAATTATGAGGCGGGTCACACAATTATTTAATGCCACTAGACACAGAGTCAAAAAATTAAAGATTGATAACTGTGAAATACAAAGTTGTCAACATTACTTTGTATATTTTTACGTGTGAATATCCTTAAATAAAACAAACTCGGGAAGCACTTTTCTGACTTTACCTTTCTGTAAATTTCAATCAATCATTGATGGAAATATCTTTTCTTCAGTATGTATGTGTGCTGAAATAAATATTTATTGACAAACACCAATCAAATCCTTCCAAGCCAAAAAATAATGTAGGAGTTTCTCAATACCTGTATTAAAGTGGTGGAAATAGGGATTTTTTTTTTCTTTTCTTCGGCATGCTTACAGGATTTTAACAAAAGAATTAGCCAGTGCAATTTCATGATAATTAATGATTAGATACTGTGGTGAAAGGTGTACAACTTTGAATAAACTCCTATTTCGGTGTATTCTAATAAACAATAAGGAACCACATGTTACACACCAACACAGTAAGTGACAGCTGTTGTAAATATCTACATTGGTATAGTGTATGTTGAATCTAGGAACTCCATATCTCAAACTGATAATTAGGGGAAATATTCAATTCCACTAGTGGAAAGTGAGATAAATAATGTATATGAATATTTTTGTACTATCGAAAAGATTAGTTTTTGTTATTCACACAAAATCAGGGAAACATTTATTATTTCTGGCAAGTCAAATTTTCTAATTTTGTATAGATATTCTTAATTGGGAACCTTAACTAACCTCAAAGTGAAATCTGGTACTTGCATCCAATTATAGACGCTCGGAGAGAAAACATTACAAGATAGTAGATCATTTCTAGAATAGTTATTTTTAAAAGGTATTGGATTCACAGCAAATTAAATTGCATGGTTAAAATAAAAATCAAGTTGTGGGAGTTCAAAATAGGAATGAACTTTTTTTAAATGAAGCTGTGACCTGTGAAGATAAAGCCCATTCTTCTCAGTTCCTGTCATAAAGCTAATATCAGTACAACCTTAAAAGGGCTTGATTGTGCACCCATTAAAGTACAATGGAAATATTTCCATTGACTTCAGTGGGTACAGGATTAAGTGTTAGTGCCAGTGCACCATTGCAATATTAGCTGAGCCAGACTGCCCATACTCCCTTATCTCAAGGAAGTGCTACAATACTATAGGGGAGACAACCAGGTGAATAAAAAATTATCCTAATAATAACAGATGTCACTCAATTAAAACAACTATTAAGACTCTTAAAACCACCTGTATTTGTATTTTCAGAAGCATCTCATCATGCGGTCTGAGTAAACCACTGGTTCAGAAATAGAAAAGCAGTGCTAGCTATGCAGTGTTGCTAGGGAACACTACAGCATCAAGGAGCAGCTCAAAGCAGTTCAGTAGCTTGTGAAAGGCTTTTACCTGCTCTTCTGATTATTTAAGTCACACCATTAGGTTAGTGGACTAGAATGTGTATAGGGGTGGGAGGAATCCATTTTTGTCCATTGGAGTAGTATGAGAAAGCCTGAAAGCACTCAAAGCAACCCGTGGAAAAGGGATGGATGGATGACTACAGAAAACAGACACACACACACACACACACAAATGGTGCTGCTGAAAGAAAATTAAAAGGACTATCAAAATTAAACATTAAAAATAGCCACACAACAAGATTTTTATTCTATATAATGCATGACCAGGAACAAGTATAATTAAATATTAGGTCCGGACAGTACAGTCCAGGATTGTCAGTGAGGATTAGGTACTCAGAACCCTAAAGGGAAATTTAAGGTATTTTAAATAAAACATTTCTGAATTTGGGCCTCTAACTAGGTAAGAAGCTAGATTTCAGAATGTGGCTTTAATCTGGTGTCAACTCTCTTTCCCGAATTAAATATCTTTGATTATATAAATAGCATCATAAGTAATAGCCATTTACCTATTCAACCTTATTGAAAATGACCCTTGCATTTTATTCTTTTATCGTGTTAAAAGATGCCACTCTGTGCCTGCTGCAGTTTGAACTTGCTCTTCCTACATGGTTTCCTAATTGCAAAGTATTTAATGTGTAACAAATATAAAATGAAGTTGCCAAGTTTCAGTCAGAGGTTTAAAAGAGACTAAAAGAAAGTTAGGGTTATTTTTTTCTGCTTGAGTGTTTTGCTTTCTTTATTGCCCTCCTGAAAACACTTCTCTCCATGTTATTCTCTTTCAGTATTCTGCCCCTAATATTACAAGCAGTCAGTGAACTGTGTACGTCTGAAACTGGCAGCTGTGCCTCTTTCCTTCATTGTGATTTCCTAATCTGCCTAAAAATGTGACCAAAGTGGAGAATGAGAGTCAATCAGTGTGAAGCTCCTATACAAGAAAGGAAAAAAAGAACATTCCTTTATCGGCTCTCCAGTCATCTAGTGAAGGGTGGTACAGGTTGAGTAGGTAGGTCTGGGTAGTGCAAAGGAAGCTGACAGGCCTGTTGGAAGACTAGAGAAAGTAGGTGGAAAATGGCGGGAGAATGTCCTAGTGAATCACTAATTTCTCACTGGAAATGAATTGCATTACTTCTTTGTAAGTAAAAAAAGATATTCAAAAGACTGAACAGCATGCATGTATATATATTTTCTCTTACTGTGTTATTTTTCCTGTTGATAAATTCAGAGCATCCAGATGCATTTGAGCCAGTCGTAAGCCAGGGAATGTCAAAAAAGCACCAATAAGTGAACAAAGAACAGCCAGGAACAATTTGAAGGTTAGTTTAGACACAGGACCCCTAAAAAAAGGGGGGGAAATTTAGACATTTTTAAAGTTTTTTTTTCCCTTAACACTTCATCCCATCTCTCCAACAATTCACTATTAAAAAATACAAACAGCAAAAAGGCATTCATTCAAGATCTTGAAGAAAGCAGTTTAACTCCATCTTGCTAGGATGCCAAGAATTACAACAATAGACTCAGCAACGTAGAATAAAAACTGAGTAAGACCATGCAGACTGGTCATTTTTAAAAGGCCAGAAAAAACTTCTATGCAGAAAAATACAATCTATCTTCCAAAAAATATTTTTTGCAAGTTTGGCACTAGAGGAAAATAACCTATAAAAAAGCATTAACTGTAAAGCACACAAAAAATAATCCTGCATATTGAAGTCTAGTGAAGGTCAAGGAATAAAAACAGCTAGCAGAAATATTTAACAAACATCGAGAGAGAGATACCTGTAAGATCAAACTGATCAACATAGAAAAGCTGAAGTACATTACTCAATTTTAAATTATGCTATTGTGCTGGCATTTAACCTTTACCCACTAAGTAGCACTCAAATATATTAAACTACTGACACTCTGGTTACCTATCACTATTAGATAAATGGATAATTCTAATTCACTTATCTCCCAAGATGACCACTTTTTTATTATTGAACCATGCAATATTTTCATAAACGCATAATGGACTTAAAAAGCTAGAATCAAGTATTTGAACTTTTTACATCCCCGTCTTCTGGATTATGCAAGAATCAAAGACCTAAATGATGCAATACAAACAGAGATTACTATTAATAGGAGGCAACAAATAATAGAGTCTAGGGACCCATACAAGAAAATTTCGGTAGATGCATTCATAATCCATCTCATTCAACTCCCAAGAGATGCCATGACCATGCAATCACTGCCTGTAAATTACCAAGACATCGCAGTGAAGTTCAAAAGGGAATGAAGACAGACAGGCACTAACTGGAAAATTAATTAAAAAGTTAGCAAAGCACTATCAGAATAATTTACAAGGATGGATTGCAGGTTAGGAAATGCAAAATGTTCAGCAGAGGTTATTTTAAAGGTTGATTTAGTTAAGGCCCAGAGTCCTCAGGTACCCCCTTAGCAAAAATATAATATTAATATGGTAGTTTAGCATTAACATCCACAAGAAACACAAAGTCATGCTCCCACAACCATTACAGTTCACTTCATATAAGGGTAAGTGTTACTGACATCCTCTACATATCTTAAAAGCATAGATTAAAATATTACTTGCAAAAGGGACTATTTATAGTTATTGTGATAGAGTATGCAAGCAACATCACTGATTATAGTATATGCCTTTGTCAGTCACAAAACTTGAGGGTCCTGAGGCAGATGGATCCTATTTGCACAAGAAGCAGTATAAAATAACAGCTTGAACACAGAACTAGGAGCCAAAACTGACTTCTCCTCTCAACTCTACTACTGTAACCGCTGGCAAAGCGTTTTCCCTCAGTCCCCCTGTCTATACAGTGAGGACATTACTTATCCTCAGAGGTGTGTCGAGGTTTACATAATATGAAGATGAAGTGGTTGTATAAGAAATAGTAGGAGAAAAATGCTTATAATTTTGAACTGTATTTAATAGTTTAACCTAACATTGATTTGAATTAAAAAAAATAAAACTTAACAAAAAGCATTAGCCCAAGACATGCCAAATAATTTGAAAGTAGAGCTGGATTAGTCTCATTGATCCAGCTCTTTCACATTAATAAACACAGTACGAGAGCAAAGCACACAAGTGAATAATCAAATGACAAACGCTCACTACCAAAAAATAAGTGATACGGAAAAAAAGTTACATTAATGTAAAGCACACAGGTGTACTTTTCAGAAACTTACTGGGATTCCAAACCTTGCTTTTCAAGAAACTGCACAGCACTTTCCGAAAAATTTGAAAACCCTGCAGAGAGAAATAAACAGACACTATTTTAAAAAAAAATCATGGTGCAAACATGGAATATATCTGGAAAGAAAATACTAGAAAACAGGACATCTTTTAAATAAGTTTTCAGATGTCTGGTTTAGCTCTTTCATGTGCTAATTAGTATGCCACAATGCAATAAAACTTGATTATTAGCAGGAGCAGTCTTTGAAAACATCCCTTTGATATTTGTGCACTCCATGAACATGAATACAATTTACATTAATTCTTTAAGAATATAAGTATTTTTTTAGCATCAGAAGAGCCTTACTTAACTGTGTGAGGTTAAAAGGGGTTAAAAATAAAAAAGGTAAACAAATAGTTAACAAAAACAAACAACCTACACAGAAAAATACTCTAAAGTAAAGCAAGGCAATTACACAAGATGAACTTTTAATAAAAGATGTTTGGGAATAAAGATTCAAAAATGTATCTAAAATAGAATTGGTTTTAAAGCAGATACTCTAAAGAAGATATCTGAAGGTATAATATTGATACATGACATTAAAGTAAACAGAGTTCATAAATATTATAATAAAATTACCTGATTCAAGTCCAAATTCTAGATAATTTTCAGTTACAATAAGGATTGCCATAGCTTTAACAAAGAAAAAAAAGCCAAAGGTGACACAGAGAGACCTTTCTCCTCCATCTTCTACTTTGAAGTAGTGAGTGGTCAATGAGAACAGTATCTTGCTACATAAGAAAAGTCAAGGAAAAAGAATTCCGTAGAATAACAAGAATTATACCTTAAGTTGGCTCAGAAGTTATTACATGCATTTTAGGAACCAACACTGGGGCTTTGTTCTAGATGTGCAAATTGTAAACAATGCAATATTTTTATTAGACCAAATACAGACAGAATTACGCTTCATAATGTTGGAACATTTAGTATGCAACTAACATTTCATGACAAAATGGGATTTTTGAAAGATGCCATTTTATAATTGATTTGTTTTGACTTATGGCCATAAATATCCAATATAATATTCAATCTTTTTACAAACATTAAAATATTGTTCTATATTAAAGAACTTGTTACAAATTAATATTTCTAGGAAAAATGGAAGCTTCCAAAACAATGCACATTTTGCAAAAAAAAAAAGCAGAATATTTATCAAATGTTATAATTCAAGTTTTAATACGTTTAATGCTAATATTCAAAATAGCCAAGATTATGTCTATAAAGCAGCAAATGAATACATGCCATTCTAACTCCCAGTGGCAGTTGCACATCCCAGTCTCTGGCTTAAAGTTTAACTATGAAATTCTTAAATGGCAAAATTCTGACTATTGAAGTTAATGACAAGCTCCCTTTGATTTCAACAGGGTCAAAATTTAATGATTTATGGGAAGGAAATGGATTTGTGCCCACTTTTTGCTAATTCTTTAGATAGGGAAAAAAACTCAGAAGTTTAATTCATCCCTTGCCTGTTTTTTACTTCAGAGAAATCAAGATGTCTAGTTTAGTCTTTTCCTGGATGTCTTTTTTTTTTTTTTTTTGGAGGACTCAGGAGGTATGGATTGGGAGCTTTCTCTATCCTTAACTGGAAAGAGGAATGTTGAATATTTAGCACAAAAGCTTTTCCTCAGATGTTTGTTAAGCCTTTGAGTTACACAAGTGTCAAAAAAGTTTAAGTAGTCTTAGTAAAATATCATGTCCCCTCTCAACCAGGCTTCACTTTCTTGGTATTTATGAGGACAAACCCTACTTATTTCCAATAAATTTCCATTTTTATAAAATGAGTAAAGTAAATTCTATGAAATGCAGTGACCTATATACAGTCTTTTGGGGAAAAAAAAATCAGGGTAAACAATACAAATATTTCTTGAGAAAACTTTTTGTACTTTAAAAATGCTGACCATCCGGACAGTACATAACAGCATTCAATTAACTATAACTTTATACATAAGGAGCAAGCATTTTTATTACTACAGTAGACTCTCGATTATCCAGGATGAAAAAATTAATCCTGGTTAATAAAATCCCAGATAATCACCATCCATAGGAAATATGGGGGGAGAGGGGGACTTGGTTCACCAGCCACCCTCCGCTGAGGGCAGAGGGTGTTGGTTCACTGGCTGCCCTGCGCCCTGGTGGGGGTTTTTTTTGTGTGCGCGCACGTGCTTGGGGTGGCAACAAAGCCAGAGCCAGCCCTGCGAGTTGTGTATTTTTTGACATTCTGGTTAATCCACATCCTGGTTAACTCAATTCTGGATAACTGAGAGTCTACTGTATGCAGTTTATCATCAAGTGTTTGGAAGTTATCAACTACAGAAGTTAATAGCAAACTAAAAGCAAAGTCAGTAATACCTAGAAGAGAATTTCAAAAGGGAGAGGTAGAGAGATTCTAGGTACCTTCTGCACTCTGGTAAAGTTCTTTCATATAACCAACCAGCCACAAATATAAACATCTGAGAGGTCACCTGATCTTTTATCTGAAGGTATAAAACTTTTAAACTTTCATTGACTCCTCCTTTTTAAATGCATTTCTAAATATAATTAGATACATAACTGCACCACAGATTAAGATCAGTATTTCACAATACATCTTCAGCTCTTATTACTACAAGTTGCAGTATATTATAATTGAATTTATTTTTAAAGTGCAGGAGATATCAAATCCATATTCAAATAAAATAGTTGTGTCAATAAGTCCACACTACACATTTAGAACAGAAAAGGGCCAGACAAAAAAATAAACGTAAACCATAATCCATTTTTCCATTACACAACACCATAACCATATTAGTACAATATTTTTAGGATTATAAAAGCATTTTTAAGAACAATCTATTTAATTCATTTTAGTGAAACCTTTTGAATAGCATATGCACTTCTGGGTGAAGATACATACTTTTTCAGAACAGATAATGGAGGATTCAGTGAGGTGTTGCACTTCACTACTCATCTCAATGCATGTTTCACTGCATTTCACTGACATGTATAACACTAGAATAATATACCCTTTAAAATTTCACTGACAAATGTTTGGGTGAGATTTTAAGATCACTTGTATGTGTGCGCATGTAAATACCCTATATGAGAAAAAAATTATCTTGAAATTTTAAATTTAAAAGTCACACCTACTGGATTATTAAACAACACTTAATACCTATACGGTGGTATTTACCTACATATTTTGAAGTGCTTTATGTAGACTGGCAAATGTCACTGACATTTTAGCCTGGAAAACTGAGGCACAGTGTGAAGTAGTAGTAAATGGCAGACTAATGAATAAAACCCAGACCTCCCGACTCCCACTTCCATACTCAAGTTACTGAATGACAAATGCTAATATCGCACAATGCATCAGTCACCTGTGGTAATTTGTATTTTCTTCATTTTGTGCAGTTTTGATAAGATTTTTTTAAATTACTTAGTTTGGGTCACATGGAGTATTAAAAACTTGTAAAATCTGTGCAATATACTCTATTAAAGTAGGACTGAAGGGGCTTAAGTAAATAGCAATTCAGGAATTCCTTCACACTAACTACCTACATTGCTATGATACCACAGTTAATCGACACCTTACATAGAACACAAAAATACATTTATTTTGCTGAAATATCTGCACATGTACTCTAAAAATGAAAAGCAGAAGAGCAAACTAGACATTGCATCCTATATCTATTCTGAAATTACTTCTTGCTCAAAGAGTAAATTTAAGGTCTATGAAAGGTGACTGGCATCAATTAGGTCTTAACTGAAGTTGACCCATTCCACCACCCACTCAAGTTAGAGAGATAACAGAAGAAAAATCCATCCATAAAGTAATGAGTCACCTGTCTTGCTCCTGAATTCTCATAGCCCCCAACAAAATCCAAAAATGTATTTATAAGGGAAATGGTTTTTCTTAAAGGGTTAGGAAATTTAAATTACGTAAAAGGCCATCTTTTACGGTTGTACAGATGAAGACAAGCGGCTTCCAAAATGCAAAATACCTATTCTTGACCACGCAGCTAACTACCACTGCAACAGTCAGGATCATGTGTGGGACCCTATTTAAAAGCAGGTTCCCCAGGGAAAAACAGAAAACATGCTAAAGTAACCTGTGTATTGTAAAAAAATGTATTTGTCTTAAGAAGACCCAATCAGTTCTTACCATATCAGATGTTTTTCGGAATTTCCTTATTAATTTTAAATTGAGACACATTCACTGTCCCAATAGATGCTACTGCTGAAAGATCATTTCCCCAATTTTCTCCCTCTCTTGTGCCACCCCTCTTTTTTCCCCAGCCCATTGCTAGGGATTCAGTTCTAAGTTTGTAGGATCTGTAAGTACATTGGCTATAAATTGCTACATCTAAACTGTCATCAAGTGTCTAGCCTTGGGTTTTTCTTTTTCTTTTCTTTTTTTAAAGGCAGTATGAATAGCGGTGTTGAGAATCATGAAATTCATCACTCTAACCTACAACCAGTGGTATGCCAAGATTTGAAACACAATACAGTAACAATTTGAACAGGGGATTGGACCAGATGACCTTCTGAAGTCTCTTCCAACCCTAATACTCTATGATTCTATAAACAAAATCACACTACTCAAAACATATTGTTTTAACAATGATAAAAATGTTACTGCTTACAATGAACCCTGCATCCTCTCAAAATATTAAACGCTGGTGTGATATGGGCCAGGTGGTACAGCAGGCCTTCTGACTGTTGCCTCCAAGGTACAGACGGTCACGGAATCTTCCTCAGTCTATCTGGAGATTAAAAGCTTCATTTTTTCTGTTTGGCTAAGAGGCAATAAAAGAGCCTCCTGTACTGAAACTCTTAATCTCGGTTGCCAACTGTGTGATAACTTATTGGTGATGTCTGCCATTATACTTTAAACTCTTGAAATATATTGTTCATTCAAGACTAAGTTCCTGTTGAAAAACCAAAAATACACATGGAACGTTTTTCTGTTCAGAATGTTATACTAATTAATATATATATATATATATATATATATAAATAACGCCAATACATAAAAAGCTACTATTTGCTTGTTGCACTGAATCACAACTCCTAAAACAAAACTGGAAATCTTTCAGATCAGTCATCTCCAATTTCCACAGGATTCTGTTGACACCTGACTGCCTAATCCATAGTAAAATCCAACATGCAACATCAAAACAGGGAAAAAAGCATTATCAAAACAAAATAAGCTGTTATGGAATTAACTCCTTCTTGGCCATGTTGCCTTCTGTTGATTTTATGTACTTCAGAATATCAATTTTGTGAGCATATTTATAAAACCTGACAACTTAACTCTTTGGACCAGAGCTGTCTGAGCAATTGATGGTGTGTTCCCTGGTCATGGGGCCACTCTGTTCTTGCACTAGCCCCTTATGTAAACTGGAGTGGAACTATCCTATATTCTGTCTGCCAGAGGCCCCCATGGAACTTGCTGGCAAGCAGGTATATCTGCTGCAATCTGGCCGTGCATCCTTCAGATGCAGGAAGCAGGGGTGGTGCTGATGTGGGAACCTCCAATCCCATCCCTTAGTGAATATTCCCGATGCATGTGGAACCCTCTAGTTTAAATTAAATCTGATTTAAATTTTCTTTGTGCTACAACATACTTAAGGTGGGATAAACAATTTTAGGGAATCTGAGGAAGCTTATTTCCTTTGTGCAAAAACTATACAGTTATTAAATGAAGCGACAACACCCAAGTTCTGTGCGCCCAGTATGGTTTACCCAGTATGGTTTACTCATTATTTCTTCTTGCTACAAGACATCAGAGTACACTCAATAAATACAATTGTGGGATTTTTTTTTTAATTACTATTCATTTTAACAAAACCAGAATTTAAAATTAATCAAGATCTTGACAGTTCATTCAAACAAGAAGTTTGTCTAACTGCAAAAGTTTAGATATTTGCTGTTATTGGAAACTACAGAATTTAACTTCAATTTCATTTGTGGAGCGTTAGTCTAACATGAAAGGTCACTGTCAGGTTTTCATGTAAAAATTAAAGCTGTTTAGTTTTACATTATTAATTTTACTAGCCTTATTCTGCAAATTACACTCTAACGAAGAGGATATTGTTAATAGATTTTCATAAATGCACATACAGAAAAGTATTGATGCAATCATTTTTTCCTCTTCTAATGGGTTCCCCCCGCTCCCTTCTCTTAACCCACAATTACAGTCAATGCAGACTTCCTGCCATAAGTGCCAATTCATTTGGTCTAACTGTGCTTTCGGTCTTCCAAACTCCTGGAACCAAGAAAATATGAGGTCACTAGAAATCCTTTCTGGGGCAGGATTTGTTATTACTCTAATTCACTATTGCTATTTTTGGCAATGAACTCCACATATAAATCTGCTAATTACAAGAGAAGAAACCTAAGGTCAAATTTTAGTGGGCATTTATTTTTGTAGAAATCTTAGCTATCTATGTGAATAAATCTTTTCACTTGGTCAACAGTTGGTATTTACATGCAACAATATCCATGTGGGGGGAGTGGAGGGAGAGGTGGGAGACCAGTGAGTTCTGGAAGTTAACCTATACCTGTTGTATACATTACACTATATTCTAATTTGATTTAATATAGCAGCAGGAAGGTCTAATAGCTGACAATTTTGGGTATTGTAAGAGATTTTCTTCCCCACTCTAAACTCTAGGGCAGGGGTCTCCAAACTTTTCAGCCCGAGGGCCGCATTAACTATCAAATAGCAGTCCGGGGGCCGACAACACACTCGAGGCCCAAATAAAAAAGAATCAAAACATGGATGTTGTTTTTAATTATTTAATATTATTTTATTCAGTTATTATTTAATAACACATTGATACACTACACCTGTTCACTACACATGAACACTACACATGAACACTTGTTCACTACACATGAACACTACACATCAACCCCCCCAACTGACCCACCCAGCCAGGTCTCTCCCCCCAAAACCTCCTTTCCTCCAACCCCCCCCCAACTGACCCACCCAGCCAGGTCTCTCCCCCCCAAACCTCCTTTCCTCCAACCCCCAACTGACCCACCCAGCCAGGTCTCTCCCCCCCCAAACCTCCTTTCCTCCAACCCCCCCCCCCCCCAACTGACCCACCCACCCAGGTCTCTCCCCCCCAAACCTCCTTTCCTCCAACCCCCCCCCCCAACTGACCCGCTCAACCCGGTCTCTCCCCACAGACCGTTTCGCCGCCTGGCAGTGGGTGGCTCCTTGTTTCGCCGCCTGTAACTGGGTGGCGGTGCGGCGCGTCCCGGCCCCAGCTCTGAGCCGTCCCTGGCCGCCGGCGGCAGCGGAGCACGCGGCGCGTCCCGGCCGGCAGCGGCAGCGGAGCACGCGGCGCGTCCCGGCCCCGCGGCTGGCGGCGGCAGCGGAGCACGCGGCGCGTCCCGGCCCCGCGGCGGCAGCGGAGCACGCGGCGCGTCCCGGCCCCGCGGCTGGCGGCGGCAGCGGAGCACGCGGCGCGTCCCGGCCCCGCGGCTGGCGGCGGCAGCGGAGCACGCGGCGCGTCCCGGCCCCGTGGCTGGTTCCCGACCCCTGCCGCGGGCCGGATGAGAGGGCCTCGCGGGCCGCATCTGGCCCGCGGGCCGTAGTTTGGAGACCCCTGCTCTAGGGTAAAGATGTGGGGATCTCGCATATGAAAGACAAATTAACTCCAAGCTACTTTTCCCAGCCTAGGTTAAATCTTTTCCCCCAAAACCCAAACTTCTCCAGTTGGGGTTTGGAAATTGGTGCCACCATTAACGTGAGTACCCCAAAACTATGGGGTGGGGGACATTAAAACCCCGATAGTAACACCCCCTCCCCCTTGCTACCTGGGAGAGATTGAGAACACAGACTCCGATCCAAAGCTAGGATCCCTCCAATAGAATTAACAGACAATTCTTATAACAAAAAAAGGTTTAACAGAGAAAAGAGAAAAGCATACAACTCACACAGACTTCACAGATACTCAGTTCCTAGCCTTAGCCCCTCCCTTGGGATTTCTCTCCCAGATGAGGTTAAAGACACCATAGATCGATTACAAGCTTATACAATTAACAATTTCACTTACTGCCAGGCTGACTTAGAAACTTATCAAGGGATGAGTAGAAAGGTGATTCATTACCCCAGAGCCGGGGAGGAGATGGAGAAAGGCCGAGTGCCCGGGAAAAAAGTGAAACTAACTCCTTTGTCTCCAGGAATTTGCATCCCCGAAATGTCATTCCCTCTTCTGCTTCAGGCTAACCCTTCACAGGTAAAACGGTAATTCTAAGGCACTTCATACTTATGACAGGTATGAACAGGTGGTTAATTTTAAGTTATTCAATCCATTCATGGTGAAGCTCTAAGGTCTCTCACACACTAATTTATGTAAGGTTGTATGTTTGTATTACAAAGCCTTACTCCTGGGGGAATTCTGCACCACTGAGCATCAGAATTTATGTCCATCACAGATTTCTTTCTTGCTGCAGAAAAATAACTTTCTGATGGGGAAGCAAAGGGAAACCACAAAAGGAGTAATGCGACCTTCCCCACCAGTGTGCTTTGGGTGCCTCTGGTAGCTGGCAGAGATTTGTATCACTGTAGAGCAGGGGGCAGGACTTGTGGCTCCTATCCAGTGGTGGGCTCAGTTGCTAGTCCTGGCTGGGCTGGGGAGGATGGGACTTCCTCTTCCCCTGCACAGCATCGGAGGCTGGGTCATTACTATTCATTTTAACAAAACCAGAATTTAGAATTAATCAAGAACTTGACAACTGACCCACCACCAGATTTCTCCCCCATCTGCAAGAAGCATTGCAAACTCCCCTCCTCCCACTACTTCCTGCTCCCATCGCTCCTCAACTGCAGTGGGAGGGATCTCTATAAAGGGAGCTGCTTCCCCATCCATCCAACACTCGTGTATCTGGATCCACTCATTCCCAGAGCCTCAGAAATACTACAACATTGTGAGGAGGCTAATATTGCAGTCACAAATCAGCATTAACATTTCCCTTTTAAAGAAAAAAATGAAGTAAAATTCACACACACGAACACAATCTGGTATTAAGAGTAACAAACTATTGAACACAGAATGCATAGCTAGACAGATAATACCACTGACATCCAGGATCCATTTCCAAATGTTAATTCTGCAATAAACAATCTACTGTTACCATCTGCAAAGCATAGGGGGATAAGTTATTTGAAAAATAATAAATAAAATGATTTAAGAACACAGCAAAGGATACATAGCAAAAGCCAAAACAAGCAGACACCAGACTATGCTGATATTCATTTCCTGTGAGGGCTTCATCAAACTGTAGTAGGCTTCAGTCACCAAGTACACCACTGTAGCTGCAACTGTGAAATCCACCAACCACTGATATTCAGGAAAATAATGCAATGCTGAAAAATAACAGTTTTCACAAACCAAAAGCATAAGTGAACTTTTTTGAGGCAAGCAATGACAAAATGAAAGAGTGACATGATTAAAAGAAAATATACTTCAAATCTTTAAAACTGTTGCTTCTTGACGTCCAGGCAAATCTAAGGTATCCAAGTAGCAGCAGTGGCAAAACAGTGCTTTCCTCTTCTGTACTTGGCAATTTAACCAGGTCTTTTTCACTTCTGGACTGGATTATTGTAACACATAGTACACAGGGCTAACACATGAATTCAGAGACCTCATCTAATGCAGAAAGTTCAAGCATTATGAAATATTTAGTATTCCGGTTTTATGCACTGCTTACTTAGTTATGCTTTATGAAAGGAGAGTCCTGCACCTAAATTCCAAAATATGAAATTACTTCCAATTTATTTCCAGCTGTAATTCAAGACAAAGTGCCAAATAGTTTGGGTTGTACCTACATTCAATTTTGTCATCTGAGTGCTTAACAATTTAATC